>JAUPFV010000005.1:280199157-281399157 GCA_036936605.1 Limnanthes douglasii subsp. nivea
CTCCATCTAATACTTACAACAGGCCTAGACCAAATACATAGATCAAGCCTGAGTATTATGCTGATATGACAGAGAATGTTTCTGTCATTCTAGATAAGACCAAGAATTCGATGAATTTCAAGAAGCCGACTACCATCAGTAGACCAAGAGAGGAGATAAATAATAAATTTTATAGATATCATGATGATATTGGACATGATACAAATGATTGTATTGCTCTGAAGAAAGAAATTAAATATTTGATTGAGAATGGGAAGCTCGTAACTTATGTGAAGTCACATGGGAGTGCATCGAAAAATAATGGCGCATCGACTTCGAAAAATGCACCGCGAGCTGAGAATTTGATGATTATGGATTCACAGATTGAACTGTTCGATGCTTCTTCTGAATATGTTGAAAAGATCCTAATAAGTTGCTTCTGATGACAGTCAAAGAGCTTGTGGAAAAGGGGCGTGTTCGAGAATTATGCAAGTTTTTTGAATCGTTGACTATTTTTGGAGGCAATTCAATTACTGGAAATTTGGATAGTTCGAGGAAAAGACATGTTGTCAACTTGACAACATATAGTTGTCATTAAAAAGCCTTCAGTTATATAGTTCTGGATGGGATGTTATATAAAAATGCATTAAGCAGACCATTATTACGATGTTTAAGCCAGCAAGAATCACAAGCAATATTATCAGAGTTGCATGATGGTGAAGGGTCAGTTCATTGTGGGTTCAAAGCTCTATCGCGTCAATTTTTACTTGCAGGGTTTTACTGGCCTACGATAATGAACGACGCTAAGAATTTAGTCAGAGGTTGTGATACTTGTCAGATATTTTCCAATGCTATTCACAGACAATTAGAACCACTCATTTCTATATTTGAGGCGATATCATTCGATAGATGGGGAATCGATTTGGTGGGACCTTTACTGATGGGTTCTGAGGGAACACATATGATAATTGTGGCGGTGAATTATTTTATGAAGTGGGCGGAGGCAGTACCGCTATCAGGCATAAAGGAAAAGGATGTTATCAAATTTATTATGAACAGTATTTGTTGTCATTTTGGGGTTCCTCGGAGGATCATAACTAGATAATGGCCCTTAATTTAATAATAGGGAAATGGCTGCATTTTATACTTCTAAATGAATTGAACAATGTTTTTCGACGCCTTTTCATCATCAAGCTAATACTTTTAGATGGCTTGAAGAAGAATTTATCGGGGGCAGCAGGGAAATGGCCAAACTATTTGCAAGAGATGCTTTGGGCTTATCGAACAACTCCAAGATAGGCTACAAAAGAGACTCATATTTCTTTGGCATATGGTATGGATGCAGTCAGCCCTATTGAATCTACGATGTTATCTTTTAGAATATCTCAATATTCTAAAAGGTCTAATGACGAAATTCGAAGGCCTAATTTGGATTTGATTGAGGAAAAAGAGTTCGAGCTCATCTAAACGCAATCCATTATCAAACGCTTATGAGAAATAGAAATGATTCGAATCTAAAGGGAAGAGAATTTAAAGAAGGTGATAAGGTGTTGCGGAAAGTTTTCTTGCACACAAACGAGAAAAACCTCAGAAATATGGCTCCGAATTGGGAAGGGCCCTATACAGTTATTGAAAGAATCAAGCCGGGGTCTTACCGTATTTGTGATTTCGAGGGGAGGATGCTTCAACATCCGTGAAATATCCAACACTTGAAGCTTTGTTGGGAGTAGACATGTTTTTGTACTTTTTAATTTTTGTTTTGAATGACGCACTCTTCCATATCATGTTGGCCCAAAAAGGTTTTAAAGAGGCGTCGTGTACATATTCAATATTACCAATAAAGTTCATTTTTGGCCAATAGTTGTTTACATATGTTTGGTTACATAAAGGTTGATCACCTTTGAGATTGGTTAAGAGTAGAATGTTCTGATGTTTTTATAACACTTTTTGAAGAAACAACCATGTTTATTAATTACATTTTTATTCTGAAGTGTTTATGACATTTTTCAAAGAAACAACCGTGTTTATTAATCACATTACATTTTTAGTTCGAATTGAACGCTTAACAATACACTACATTGTTTTTGAAGAGCTACCAAAGCTTAACAACACATTGATATTTTTCAATGAGCTACAATATCTACAAATTTTTTTAAGGTATTTAGGGAGGTAAGTTTACATTAATTCGTTAAAGTTTTATACTTATTTTGTTTTTAAAATTCAGCATGGAATAATATGCAAGGAGAATAAGAACATACAAAAACCATTTGTCATTAAGGTACAAAAAAGAGGATATTAAAATCCAACAAGGATAAGAAGATGATAATAGAGTTAATCAGAAGATTCTTCTTCTTCGGACGATTAATCTTCTGAAGACGATGAACTATGAACAGGGTCGAAAGCTTTGCTTTGGTGTTTTTCTTCAGGGATATCATTCCAAAAGCTTGTAAGGTCAATGTTTGGATAAGCAGAGTGAAGTTCTCGAAGAAGAAGAATGGTCGCATCTTTTTTTCCGACACTGATAGCTGTTTGCATATCCTTTGAAAGTTCAGCTTCGGCGGCAACCACATCAGCAGCTTTTTCAGCTTTGAAAGTTTTCTGCAATTTAACCATGTCATCGGTTAGCTCTTTTTTTTGTCTCACAAAGAGTGAGAAAATTACAAATCTTACTGAAGTTGTCTTTTTCAGCAGCTAGTTCAGTAGCATGGTTAGTGTCGAGTTTCTTCAACTCTTCTTCATGAGCGTTCGTCAACAATACAGTATCCACGATGTGCGTGATTCTTAAATAATTCTTTATGCAAATAACACATTTTATCATTTTGGACCATGCAATTTCAGAGCCGTGAAATTGATCGATTACTTTGCCATGCAAAACTTCTCTAAGCTTATTCTCAGCCATGTAAGCTTCCTTGTAGTAAATCATATCTTTGGCCAACTGCTTTAGACGGCTCTGTGAAGCTTCAACTTGAGAAGCAAGTTTCTTTGATGCAGTATCAAGCTCGGTAGATGGCTGAAGAGCGATAAAAATGATAGAATTTGGAGTAGGAACACGAAGCTCGGACGTGCTAGGACCTTGAACCATTGGGGTGATGGCTTCTGGAGAGGTTTCAATTGGTGATGGTCTCCCAAAGTTAAGCATATGGTTCTGGATTACCTAAAGAACAGGGTCTTCATCACCAGTAAGTGCTTCGGTATTTTTGAAGCCGATAAACATATTTGGATTGAAGGTTGTAGTGGCTTGATTCTCCTTAGAAGTACTATATTCGATGACTATCACAGGGTTATCTTTGTTTGGTTGATTTTCGATCGAAGGATTTTGTGGGTGTTCAGGAACGGTGACTTCTTCTTGATCAATCAAGGCGTACGAAGTGATTCTCATATGTTTCTTTTTCTTTCATTGGTAACCAAAGGAAATTTTCTTTTTCTTCGATGATGGTTCTTCAGTTTTTCCCTCTTCGATGGGTGAGAGAGGTTGTTCAGCAGTTTTGCGTTTTTGACGTTTTGGCTTCGATGGTGTAGAAGGTTTAGCACCAGATGTGCTAGCTGCTTTTTTACTATTATTTTATTTGTTAATCTTTTATTTTTTCTTTTTCGGTAAGTGACTATCCGATCTGTTGCAAATAGAAAGAAAGACTTTGCAGTGAGGTTGAGGTATTCATTGATACACAAGCTTCGGATCTGGTTCTGATGATAAATCTTGAGGAGGCAACCTTCTTATTTTGGGAGATGAAGAATTATTTTTTCTCCCATTTCCCATTGTTTCTTAGGAGCCAAAGCTTGGCTTTCCTTGTAGTATATGTAGCGGACTTTATTCAGAGCAATAAGATATTTGCTTTTGAGGTTCCTTAGGTTCTTCCTAATTTTTTCCCTTTCTTTTTTGGAAATGGAGCAAGTATCTGTTTGTTCTTCATATTAAGCCATAAGATCGGTTAATGAAACAAAGTGATTTTTTTAATGGTCGGAACTAACTAAAATACAACCTAAGAGTTATAGTTTATGAATATTGGGTTTCATTTAAGGTTAGTTGGCATACATAACAGGTTATCCAGAATCTATGTGAAGAGATGTTTGATGTAACTTAAGTGATTAACTTGTGGCTAATGGTGAAGAAGTATTCTTTTTATATTCTTTGCTCAAGGTGTATGAGCATGTTTTTTACACAATGCTCTATGAAAAATATTATCTTATGATTTCCGAAGTGAATAATGCTTTGAAATCAGGATTGAAGAGTGATTCAGAAGGTCTAGGATTCAGTATGACTAGTACATGTGGAATGAGAATTTGAATAAAAAATTAAAAACTCATGATGTGGTAAAGAAAGACATATAGTAAGTTTTGATTGAGAAGTAGGATTAGGATTGTGGGAAATGTTTGTGACAGTTTGAGATAAAGAATTAGGATCAACATTAGGTGCAGTGTCACTAGATACAGAATAACTCTGAGAGTGTAATGAAGAGAGGTTAGTATGAGTTACAGGATAAACAGATTTGACAACACTAGAATTACGAGTTGAAGAAATATTACATTGCGATGACATAGGTTGTAGAGCAGCAATTTGTTTAGATGAGTCAGTGAAGTCGGCAGTTTGTGTTGAGGAGTCTCTACTAGTTACAAGGCTTGTACGCAGATTAGGAAGCCACAATTTTACAGAACAATTAAATATATATTTATTTACTCTAAAACTTATTTTTAACTTTTAATTACTTCAGAAGAAACTATGTGTCATTTTTTTCCATAGAATTAAGTTTTTTTCTAATGACAAGAAACGAATTTAGCTTATCAATGCTCTTTATATCATTATGATAGTCTCTATTACAAGAAAATATTATTCCATTTAAATATACTAAGTATATCGTATAATATCAACATCTTCTTATTTTTGTTTAACCTATGTATGTTTTTATGTTCTATCTCTCTCGAACCGATAACTATTAAAATCATCATGTTGATCTTTAATACGGGCATCTTGAGGTTCTCAGACATCAAAATTTCCCCCATACTCTATCGTAATAAATGTATGAACTTTATTTGCATTAGCCGAATATGTAACAAATTTGAAATCATCTTCACGAGAAGTATCTTTGATTTCAGTCTCTTATTCAAACTCATTAACAATTTCACTTCTTTTCTCGAAAATAGTAGGTTTAGTTTATACTACCTCAACCAATGTCAAAACCTTTTCACTGAATACAGTTTCTCAACTAATCAAAGCTTTATACTTTCTAGTTTCTAGGTACTACAACCTACACAATTTTAATGCTCTCGATTGAAGCCTACCTTTCTTCACACGTATGTAGGCCGTCTATATGAACATTCTCAAATGTTCAAACACATATTTATTTATAGCCTATTTCTTTTATGGATATTTATACTTTAGTGTCGTTCATGAAATCCTATTGATTATATATGCAGTTGTCATCATAGATTTCTCTCTAAAACCTTCATATTCAATTCATCTTCTCAGCAGTTTTCGCTAATGAAATCTACACCTTAATATTTGCAACAATTTTTAATTTCATCTTCTCAGCACCATTTTTATTGTAGAGCTCCTCTTGTAGTCTTGTATATAGGAATACTAGGTTTGGAATAATATCTAGTTAGTATCTCATTCACCTATTAAAAACCATTATCACTTCTCAACTTAATCAATATCTTCCAAGTATGATTCTCTGTCACCTTCTTCCAGGTTTTTTAGAAACAAATTGTTTCATCATATATATTTAGAAGTATAAGCCATAATTTTATGGAGAAATAATAAATAAAATACATGAACTACCTGCAAGGTCTGATACGTAAGAACTTAACCGTTTGGATATTAACTAGTACGTAGTTTCCACATAAGCTCAATAAGGAATTTCTCAGTCACAAAACCTAAACTCAAATCCCACAACTTCATTGAATAGAAATTTACACTAGATGCACCTCAACCACTACATAACCTTCAAGAAGTAAAATATCATTGTTTTTATAACCTTTCATAACTACTAGTGAGCCTTCCCGAATCCTAAATACGCAATTAACCTTTATATAAAATCCCTTCTTCATGTAACATGCAAATGAAAGTAAGTAATCATTTAAGTTTGGGCACATATTAGACATATTTTATAACTCAATCAAGTTACGTAGATAATTTGAGTTGAATGTTTCTCATGCCCTTCATAACACAAGGTTCACAATTTCTGAATATGAGCTTGCCACCATCAAAGAATCCCATCTTTATAAATGCTTGTTGGATGTTATGTAGAATGAAACTCAAGATTCCAAGACCCACTTGTCACTTTACATTAAAAAAGAACTCATTAAAACATCAGTGTATTCATAGTCATCCAAGACCATTGTAACATCTCTAAGTTCATGCTTCGGATAAGTATCTCTATTTGTCCCTTATAGAAAGTTCTTACTAATATGACCTTCTTTCTTACATACCCAACATTTCATCTTAAAACCACTCACGAATCTCCTTGATTAAATCATTAATTTCTTATTTTTTTATTTTAATATCTCCTTCCATGTTCCAATTATATTGAATCCCAAACCTTCTCAGAGACTCTTCAATCATAAGTTCATAGCCACGGGCGGATTTAGAGGGTAGTCAAATATGTCATGCCACACCCTCAATCTAAAAAATGCTTTAGTATAATGATAAATACTTTTATATTTTTACTCTAGGTTATGATTTCAAACCTAATGAACCCCAATTCTTTTTTTTTCTCACTTTTAATTCAATTTTACCTCCAATTTAAACCATATTCATAAAATTTATAAGTTTACTATTCAACCATTAATAAAAACCTCATGAACCTCAATTCTACTCTCTTTTATCATATTTAAATCTATTTTGACCTCCAATTCAAACAATATTTATAATATTTATAAGTTTGATAAGTTTACTATATAACCATTAATAAAAACCTCATTAAGTCCAAGTCTACTTATTTTTACCTTCAATTCCATTTCATCCTCCAATTCAAACTTATATATAAAATGTATAAGTGTACTAAGTTTACTATTCAACCATTAATAAATTTCCAGATTAATAAGTCTATATTAATTATTCATATACAAAATTTATTAAAATAGTAATTATATTAGATATTATTAATTGTCTTTAAATAATAGTTTTTTATACCAAAATTACTAATAAAATGATTATATTTATATAAATAAATATTATATATAGGTAATTCACTAATTGTATCTTAATAATAAACTTTTTTATACCAAATTAAATAATTAAATAATTTTATTTAAATAAAAATGTTATACATGAATGATTTATATAAGTTTATTAATCATAAATAAGTTTTTTTCTGATAATACTAGTGAATTATGTTTTGTTTGTTTGATTTGTTTACGAAATATTGCAGAAGTCTTTTACACCTACCCCTAGATTTCCGGAGTATAATACATCTATTATAAAAAAACAATCAACTGAAGCAACATCCGAAGAACCTAATTCTACTCATTCGACAAGTTATCCATCATCTTCAAATAACATATTCAATTAGAGAGATATTGGGAATTCGACAAGTGA
Source organism: Limnanthes douglasii subsp. nivea (assembly GCA_036936605.1). Taxonomy (NCBI): domain Eukaryota; kingdom Viridiplantae; phylum Streptophyta; class Magnoliopsida; order Brassicales; family Limnanthaceae; genus Limnanthes; species Limnanthes douglasii. The sequence goes on from JAUPFV010000005.1 coordinate 280,206,671, forward strand.
TCCATCATTTTCAAATAACATATTCAATTAGAGAGATATTGGGAGTTGGATCCTCGAAAAAGAACTAAAATTATTAAGTATCATCCAAATTATCAAGATATTATTCAGCGCTTTCAATGAGTGATAGGAGAGCACATCTACGTTTGCACTAGAAATAAATATTAATTTTGAGTTGTAATTAAAACATTAGTGTATCTTTACTATGTAATACCCAAATGTTTATTTTTTTATATTATTAACATACTCTTAATTTTAGTTATGGATCCGCCCCATTTCATAACAGTATTCATTTCACAATCATAAAATAATATATATTTATAGTAAATGGTGTAAAAAACATGTTTACACACCTTAGAAAAAAAATTAAAAAAATTGTTGTTTTATCATTAGAAAAAAAATGTCACTTAAATTCCGTCAAACATCTCTTCACATTGATTTTGAAAAACTTGCTATATATGCTCGCTGGCCTTAAACAACACTTTAGATTCACAAAATACAAAGCGTAGTTTAGCTACTTCCTACCATTAACTTAATAACATCGTTAAGAAAAATTTAGCTTGTTTCATTAACTTTGTGCTCTTATAAATGGATATCTAGTTTAAATGAAGTTGATCTAAAGCGAACTGAACCAAAACACCATAACACGACCGAATATGATTCTTTTACTTGTTAGGTTTCCAATTTAATTGGTCTCCAATTTTAGTTTTTAATATAACTATTTTTCTATTAATTCGCTCTTTTATATTAATTAGGTAATTTATTAAGTATTTTCTAACAATGGATTATGAGTTATCATAACTGCTGATTAATGTATTTTAATTTGGAACGTCTGATGAGGAATTAGGGTTCTCCATAAACCTATAAATAGAAAAAAAAAATATATTAAATTGAAGTGATGTGATGAGACGACGAGTTTTCCTTACAAGCTTATTCTTGAAGTGAGAGTAATAACTCTAGGTATTTTGAGTGATAAGTGAAGTGAAAGATAAAAACTAAAGAAAAGGTTATGTGAATCATGTTATGTTTTTTTAACAAATAGTGATTAAGTGCTTTGTGTTTGAATGAATTTTTATAAAACTATTTGTTTATAAAAGAGTGTTTGTTACTTGTGGATGTAGGATTTCTTCACAACCTCAACCACATTAATTTATCTTGTGTTCTTGGATTTATTACCCTTTAGTTATTTGTTACTTATTTTTTAACATGGTAAGTTTCCGTAGGTTCAATAATCATACCTCCATTTCTTGTCTCAGAGGATCGCGGTTTTCTCCAACAAGTGATGCGCTGAATAAAGATCAATAGTAAAGTAAGTAAATTGATCGCTAACCTATATGCTAGAGAACATATATCTCGTGGAAACTGAGAGCCGTCAAAGAGGAGTTCAATGAAGCTTATCCCGAAATATTTGGTCGGATTAAATGATTTGAACCTCTAAAAAATTAATTTCAAAGCGTACCTAATATGATAGAGAATGATTGTTATTATCGATGATAAATCTACACAGGTTGATGTCGTTATATTTTATAAAGCTGATATTTCACTCCTACTGAACTTAGTAGATAAAATACTATAAGAGGTATATGAAGAGCCTACGGTGCTAAGGATATGAAATCAAATAGAGACGATTTACATAAATACTTTAGTAGCGAAGAAATTGTATGTGAAGAAACAATGTTACACTATGTCTATAGATAGTAGCACATATATCCAAATGAGACATATATAAACTTAATTGAATCATACCAACTTAGGTATAATTGGTGTGATTTTTGAGGAGTATGACCAAACAATCATCATATTAAGTTCTTTATTGACCGAGTATGAACACTTCATAGGTATCACGATCCACATGAAAGATTCTTGTACGATGTTCGAAGTCAATATCCCTTTCAAACTCTAAATATTTTCACCTAAAGCATGTTATGAAGAATGACTGCATAGAGCACAAATTAGTTGTGTGCTGCAGGTCAGGAAATAGAGATTTAAGCAAGATGAGACGAAAATCTCTGTCGAATTCTGAAAGTGTTGAAGCATGTTCAAAAAATTTATTTGTTTGACATGCAAGAAGAAATTATATATAAGTAGAAACTATCCAAAGATAGGAATGAGAAAAACTTATCAGAAGTTCCAAACCGGAGATGTTACAATGGTGTCTGATAATTGTGAGTATGCTGATGATTGGTGATTATTCTTGCACTTATAATGATAAATTAATGTTGGATTCAAGTGTTTCATATCATATGACTTCCAGTAGGGATTGGTTTCAGGACTTGATGGTGGAAGGGTCATCATCAGAAATTACAAATCATGTAATATCAAAGGGATTATGATGGTTTAACTCAAGTTGTGTACGTGACTTGGGAGACCCTGTCAGTAGTTACAAGCATTGGTAAGTCAAGCATAGGATGAGCAGCTGTCAAAGCTTTCGTGCAAGTGACATCTTGACTATACATGTCACTGATTGGGTTCATCGAATGAAGTTGAAAATGGTGAGGAAGAGAGAAAATATGTAAATAATTTTTCCTTACTTGAATTGATACTTTGATACAGTAATTGAATAGCCTATATAGGCTGTTAGTAACCAACTATTGTTAGGAAGTTTTGCCAGCTAGGTACATTCAGTTCCACTTAGTTATTTCACAAATTCACAAATGTAACAACTAGACCATTGTAATATTATAACCTGTGATATGAATTATGTGACATTGGGCTAACTTCATGGACTCAGCCTTTCACCAACATAGACACGTTTGCAAAACACTGTCCTTTAGAGAAAGGGTAAAGTACTGTCAGAAAAACCCTAGACCTATTCCTCTTTCACACACCCTCACACCTCCAGTAATCACGCCACCATTGTCAACAAGATTAAAATTCCAAGCCGGCTGTTGTTCTTCACATCCCTCTACAAACGAAGGGGTGAAAGAGTGAGACCGAGTTAGTCTCGAAGGAAAACAAATCGATGATGGGTCAGCGGTTTCATGAGGATCTCAACCAGCTGGTCCTAAGAAAGAACAAATCGAACCTGAAGCAATCCCTAAAGAACTTGATCACAAATGAAGTCGATATCAAGCTCGATATGCTTCGTTCGTCGATGAAAGATTGGTTTAGAAGCCAGAGAACTCGCACCCAGATTGTCACACCAAATTACAGACAGAGTCGTGACCAGAAACTAGATTTTAGTGAGGAAGGAGTGAAGCCATATGAGTTCAGCATAAAGATTTTCCAGAGCCCGATATTCTGACTCCGTTGAAGACCTCACGACCATGTTTTTCTTCTTTGAAGGCCAAAAAATGAGAGACTCCCCCAGATAGACCCAGTAAGCACCCACACTCTTCTATTATCTGGAGATAAAACCCAGTCAGCATCAGAAAAAACATGCAGTTAAAGGCTACAGCTTGGTTTGATGTGCAAACCAACCCAACTTGACCCAAATAAGTAACGCAGAACCCTCTTTAGACTCTTCCAGTGTACATTAGTGAATACTGTTGATATTGACTCAGTTTGTTCACAAAAAACGCAGTATCAGGTCGATTATGGGTTAAGTATTGCAATGCACCTAATAAACTGCGATATGGTCTAGGGTGGAAGAGGAGTGCCAGAAGACATGGAAATGTGAGCACCAGCAGCAGTAGAAGTTGGACAAGGCTTGGACAGAGAGAGTCCTTGAGGTTCCACTAAGTTTTTAATGTATTGATGTTGTGTTAAGTACATCCGTGTTACGTCACCATGAATCTCTATTCCTAGGAATGGATAGAATGGCCCCATATCCTTCAACGAAAAAACTGCATTTAACATGTGAATAATTTTTGTAGACACGATGTTTGTGTTCTTGTAACCAAAATATCATCCACATAGACTAAAATTAAGATGACAACTTTTTTAGCGATAAAATAGAACAAAGAGGAATTTGCTCTTGAGTTCTTGAACCCCCACTGAAGTAAAGTGTCCCTCAGTTTAGAATACCAGGCCCTAGGAGCCTGCTTGAGACCATACAAGGCTTTGCGAAGCTTGCACACATGTATAGATTTCTCAATATCTTGAAAACCTTTTGGCTGAGTCATATAAACATCCTCAAATAAATAACCATTCAAAATGCATTGTTTATGTCAAACTGTCTCACTTCCCACTCAGTAGAGGCAACTAGAGTTAGGAAAAGTCTGACAGTATATGGTTTAATAACATGACTAAACGTTTTTGAGTAATCAATATCACGGGTTTGATGAAACCCTTTGGCCACTAGTCTTGCATTAAACCTTTGAATTGAGCCATCAATGTGATACTTAATTTTATATACCTACTTGCACCCAACAACATTCTTTGTAGGAGACCAGGGAACAAGAGTCCTTGTATCATTAGCAATAAGAGCTTTATATTCAGCCTCCATAGCAGTAACCCATTAAGGACTTAGAAAAGCTTTAGAATAAGTAGTAGGCCCAATGATAGACAAATCAGTAGTAGTCACAGAGCCAATATACTAAACCGTAGGTTTAAGAATTCCATCTTGATTTCTAGTCAGCATAGGGTGAGTGTTGGTATGAGATGAGAATTTAGGTGAAATAACAGGATGTGGTAAATGAAGACATATGGTAAGTTTTGGTTGAGAAGTAGGATTAGGATTGTGGGAAATGTCTGTGACAATTTGAGATAAAGAATTAGGATTAACATTAGGTGCAGTGTCACTAGATACAAAATGACTTTGAGTGTGTAATGAAGAGAGGTTAGTCTGAGTTATAGGATAAACAAATTTGGCAACACTAGAATTACGACTTGAAGAAATATTACCTTGCGATGACATAGATTGCAGAGCAGCAATTTGTTTAGATGAGTCACTGAAGTGAGCAGTTTGTGTTGAGGAGTCTCCACTAGTTACAAGGCTTGTAGGCATACACAATTTTACTGAACAGTGTTTAGCTGACTCAAAAGATTGACTGTTTAGGAACCCTGTTTTAAAAAGAAAATCTCCTTCATTAAACACAACATTTCGAGAAATGTAGGTTCTCTCATAAGAACTAAGACAGACATAATCTTTGTGAAACTGACTATAACCCAAGAATACACATTTTGTAGAATGAAATTGAGACTTATGATTGTGATAGGACCTTAACTAGGGAAAGCAAGCACACCTAAATATTTTCAAAATTAAGTAGTTAGGTTCTTTGTGAAATAGTAGTTCAAATGGAGATTTGTTTGCCAAAATAGGAGCAGAAAGTCTATATATGAGATAAACTATTGTTTCAAAGGCTTGTACCCAATACTTGCAGGGCAGGCTCGCTGGGGCTAGAAGGGTTAAGCCTGTTTATGCAAGGTGTTTGTCTTTTCTCTCAGCCCTCCCATTTTGGGCTGAGATATGAGGACAAGATCTCTTAAAAATGAACCTTTTTTTTTGTGTCGGATTAGATAAAGGTCTGTATCCCCCCCCCTCCCTCTCAATCACATTGAACCACTTTAATGAACCTTTCAAACTATTTTTCAACAAGGCATTTGAAGTTTTTGAAGGTATTAAGAACTTGGATTTTGTTTTTAATAGGGTAGAACCACGTAAACCTAGTGTGATCATCAAGAAATATCACATAATACTTGTAACCTTTAGTAGAAATGATAGGGGAAAGACCCCAAACATCTGTATGCATAAGATCTAGTACATTGCTAGCCTAGGAAGTATAATTAGAGTAGAGCAAATTGTGAGATTTCCAAATCTGACAAGCTCCACAGAAAACAGAAACACTGTTTAGAAGAGAATTAGGTTTACAACTCTTTAGAATTGCGTTAAGAACATTTTGAGATGGATGACCAAGATTTTTATGCCATCCATCCTTTAGAGAGCTAGAAAGATCAACATAAAACACATTAGGAATGACTGAATTAAAAACTCAAGAGTTTGTTGTAGCAGTGACAGAAGAGACCTCTTTAGCTTGTGACTTAGGAGGACTTTCCAACTTGTACAACCCACTTTCAGTACTCCCTCTGAGAAGTACTGTCCCTGACTCCTTGTCCTTCGCAAGAAAACACCCCTTGTGAAATTCAACAAAAACGTTATTATGATTAGTGAGTTGTGAAACAGAAAGAAGATTTTTATTTATCATAGGTACATGTAGGACATTTTTTAGTGAAATAGGTTTAATAGTGGATGAATGCAAACTAGAATTCCCAATATGTTTGATTCTTAGCCTTTGACCATTACCAATTTGAATACCCTTGTTACTAGTATACTCACTATCCTGAGTCAGCAAGTTGGAATTGCCTGTGACATGGTGACTAGCACCACTGTGAGCATACTAGGCATTATCTCATGGTGATTCTTGAGTTGTGAGATAAGCTGACTGTTCTCCCTCTCCTTTATGCTGTTATGAAGAAGTTGACCCCATAACTCAGGGATCATCCCTGTAATAACAAAAAGGTGCAGTGTGGCCATACCTGTTGCATATCTGACACGTAGGCTTGATTTGAGAAAATCGTCCTCCTCTTCCTTTGTAGTAACTGTTTCTGCCTCTGTTGTTGTTAGAAAAACTATTATTGCCTCTGTTATTTCTAAAACCTCCTCTATACTGACCATAGAAAGACTTATGTCCAGTAGTATTATTTTGTGACTTGTAGTATGTCTTTTGAGTGAAGTTAGCAGAAGCTACATTTAGATTAGACATACTAATAGATAATAACAAAAACGTGAATAACTATGAACTAATTCGTACTAAAAACTTGCATCTATTTAAAAAGAAAGGGATACGCCTACCAGAATCATACACTCTCAACATATTTGTTAAAATTTAGAAAACTCCGAGTACAAAACCATGTTTTTCTAGAAAACAATTGTCGGCCTACTTCACTTACCCAACCATTAGAAAAAAAAGGAAATAGAAGATGTGCTAAAAACACAAAGACTTGCTCATAAAAAAAATTAAAGAGATCTTGTATAAACCTAAGAATCTTATAAATATAAATTACAAAAATAAAAATTACAAGAAACAAGATACAATAATATAATATAATATTATATATATATATATATATATATATATATATATATATATATATATATATATATATATATATATATATATATATATATATATATATATATATATATATATATATATATATAAATAAAAGCCAAAACAGAATATAAAAAGTATGGAGTAACACGTGAATCAATCGTGTACAATATGGCTCGAGCGCACCTTCAGGTGAAGCATTCCTTTTGGCACCTTCAGAATAGAGCATCATCATCTCCACTTCGGCCAATCACAACAAATAAAACCATATAAGAAACAAATAGATCTGATAATAGTATAAAAAGAACAAGTCGTAGCGTTTATTTAATGAGAATACGATGGAAATGAGATAAGCTATTGATCTGCGGTTCAACTAAAGATGAAAACAACAGAAACTAGTGGAGAATATGAAAATCCCATTGGCGGTACACAGAATTCGTACACCCTGTACTCAAAAGTAATGGCGAGTTACGGGGAACACAATCCCCATGAAACCCTCTAAAACCTTAAAAAGACCTAAATCTAATATATGTTTGTGTTTTAATCAGTTTATTTTCTGACACTTTTTTTTTTTAAGGAATAACTTTTATCTATATTTTGAATACGCATAGCATATCACAAGCTGGTTGATCTATTTATTCATACACTTATATAACTAAGAAGTGAGACGATGAATAAAGTATGACATTTTTTATTAGTCAAAGATTGATTTCTAGAAATACTTTCTCTCCCTATACTTAAGTTCTCTCTTTTACTTTACATACTAAAAACAAGATTCTAACTCAACAATTAATCTACACAACAAAAAGACATGGAATATGTTTTCTTAAGTGCTTCATTTTCAGCTTCAATGGCTTCCTTTTGTTATTCAAACTTTTATTTTGAAACATCTAACTCTTTGGAGAAGCTTGGATCTATTAGAACAATAACACATAAAATATTAGAACTTAAAAGTAAACGTGTAAGTTCTCTAAACAATATCGTGTTCGTTGTACCAAAACTGGTCCTGAGTTTTGATCGCTTTCTTTTTTTCTTTGTTTTTATTGGAGACATGATTTGTTGTACTATCAATTCGCTGAGCGATAATTCAAATTCATCAACACCATCCCCATTTACTGGAGACGCAGTTTCTCTTGGTGTTGTGGGGAGGTTTGAGTTGTCGTTAAATGAGGTTTATGTTTCACTTGGGGATGATTGTGCTGGTGTTGTAGGCAGGGTGAGGGATTGTTAAATCTAGTTTCTGTTTGACGTGCGAATGTTAGTCTTGCTGTTGAAGGAAGGGTTGAGGTGTTGTTTCGTTGTTGTTCGGTGGAAAGAGGTTGGCTTGATTTCTTTGGCCTTTTGGCTGTTTTTTGCGCCAAGGATTTCCTTAGTTTGTAACTCCTTTCATCATGCAATGTTGGTTACCCTTCTGAGGTCCCGCCAACTTTCACGCATCCAAAGGCTGCTCTTTCAGCCTCTTACAACAACAGCTCAGACTCCAAAACCTATCAAGTCAGTAACAATCACTTAAACCACTGGTTAGTTACCCGCAACATGTTATCTTTAAAAATATGTGATTTGTTTGTTTTTATAAAATGTGAATTCAGTGTTACTATTAGTTTGCGATTTACATTACTAATACAAAATCATGTGTGAGATATCTATCTTAATCCAGGCCTTACAACAATTAAATTATCGTGCTCCTTGAATATGATAGATTTGAATTTCATTTATCTTTGATGATAACATTTTGGTAGATGATTGCTTTGTTCTTAGGTCGTGTTGCTTTGGCGAAGGATTTATGATTTTCTGGGAAGTTTGTTAGGTTGTTGATTAGACGAACAAAGGGTTGTCTCGAATTACTTGTTGTTGTGTTACAACAACATGATTCTCCGACACATTTTGGAAATGTAGTAATTAGTAGTTTTTTTCATATGATTTGCAGACATGGTTTAATGTATCATTTAATTGATTAACTTCTCTATTTAATGAAATAGAATCCTGTGATTCTTGAATTTTTTTTGTTGCTTTGTATTTGTTTCTTATGTAAAAACTTCAAAAATGAGTCAATTATGAAGACAATTTTCAGGATGATCTTCGTCCAAGAACAATAAAATTAACCTATATAATAAACCAATTTAACAAAACTTTGATACGAGTGATATCTATCGCATATTTTATGTATATTTCAACCTACCTATTTTCCTAGCAGTCAAACTACTATTTTATGTCTCAAGATATGATTATGATTTATTTAACAAGTGTGTTTATTGTTTACGGTCTACATGTACGATTTTTCTCTGTGGCGGTTTTTCTATTATCATTATTTAAACAAATCGGTATTACTGTTAGTTACCATATTTGAATATGCATCATATGTCACTAGATGTCATTCTCGTTAAAAGCAATATTAATTCTAGTATTTTTTATTTTTTATAAACGCTTATCGATCCGTATTTTGTCATCCTTATTTTGTCCTTATATGCATATTTTGTCTTATTATACATGAGTTGTTATATGTGTATATACATGTATAGAATTTCATTGAAACTAAAATCGGATACGAAATAGCTTAAATAAAATCTAGTTTAATTCAATTATATGAGTTTTCATTTCTTTTATAAATTATTAAACGTTTATGGAAATTAAAACTGAACTTATATGTATATATAATTTAAAATTTTAATCTTTCTTCGCAACTCGTTAGTGCATCGGTTTATGAGAAATATCATATATCATTTGTGATGAATATATTAGTATTAATATATTATTTATAAATAAAGTTCAAATATTCATCAATAAAAAAATCATCTTTCACTATTACATTTGTTTTCTACATACATTTATTATATGTTCTTATTCAAATTTCAACATATTAAATCTAAAATTGTTTAATACTCCTGCTAAACTTCGTGATCCAAACTTTTCAATGGGAACCAATTTGATTATCTCATATTTTCAATTTAAAAAAAAATTAAAAAAATCATAAGAAAAATCGTGAAATAATATATACCTAAAAAAAGTCACATATTTACTAGCAGTGGCGGCAAATCTGTAATGTAGAATCAAGAAATTCAATGAGAAAAAGATCTAACTGATGCCCCATCCGAGTCAAAAGTTTTGAGTCCGCCTAAAGGATCCAAGCATAAGAATCGCCCAAAACAATCTACACTAAAACATAAAAAAAACTGCTAAGTTTATTCACATAAGTGTTATCATATTGAATTCTATGTTGTGTATGCGATACTCTACAAAGTATCTCACTCAATATTACTTATTAATTCGTTCAAGTAAAAGCCTTTATTTATATAAAACCAAACCTAAAAGGTTATAAACTTATTTTATATTCTATTTCTATTAAATATCAATAAACAGTATACACAAAAGGGTTTATTTATGCTATTTATAAAAAAAAATTATATATAATTTGAGCGGGTTATATCTGATAAGGAAGAATAAAAGACAAGGAGAAAAATGTGAAGAAAAAACATGACAGGAGAAAATTGCAAAGAAGAAGTATGATAGGAGGAAAATGCAAAGAGGAAATTGTGTGAGGGAAAAATTGTATAAGCTATCTAAGAAATAGCCAGAATATGAAGAAAATAAGATGTAGGGACTAAAAATGTAATTAATAGGAATTAAAGCGCGTGGGGTCCGCAATTGTACTATAAAAGGACCACACACGCTTCACAGATCCCGAGATGAATAAAATAATACTTTCTCTCTCTATTTAACCTAAGAGCTCTCACTTTCTCTCTCTAAAACCTGCACCTAAACAGATTAGATTTATTCATATCGACACTAAGAGATTTTTGTATCACAGAATCATCACTAAGAAATCCTCGTATCGCATAATTACCCCTGGACTTTCTTAGAACTCTTCCGTGGCGCCGTCAGTGGGAAGCGAAGATCGCTTTGACGCCAATTGCTTCCTGGAAATAATTCTTGTTCCGAGGAGAACTATGGAAGAACAAGTGGACGATTTGGTTAACAATTTCGAGGAGAACCTAGTAGGCGATGACTACCGGAACGATATAGAATACGAGGGACTAGGGGGCCAGCGAGTCGGAAACACTTTCGATGACTCAGATTTGGTGGCTCGAAGGAATGAATTGTTGCTAGAGATCGAAAGATTGAAAGCAGAAAAGAACACCGTACAGGAGAATATCCGATCCGAGATAAAGAGGGAACCAGTTATTGAAAAAGAGAAGCGCGAAACTGAATTTCGTCCCAAAAATAGAGACGAGAGATACCGGGGACGCGAGCGGCGATTGCCAAGGAGAAGAGAGAGGCGACGTTCGAATTCAGCTGAATCAAGTGATTACTCTCAATACAGCTCCTCGGAGTCGTCCCCTCGGAAATACCACAGAAAGAAAAAACGCGATCGTAGGCACACCGATTTCCAAAGAGAAAGAAGCTCGGAGAGGAAATCTTCGATGGCAAAGAGTCACCATGCTCGAGGTGGCGATCGGTCTGCAAAGTATCCTGATAGGAAAGAGGACACGGGCCCGCGAAATTCGGAGTGACAGCACCAATATACTATACCATCTGACGAGGGGTTGTACTTTCCGAACAATGACAACTTACGATCCAACGTTTATCGCGCGGGTCATAATTGGAGAGCCTCTCCTCTGTCCCCGGACATTTTAGTGGGAAACCTTCCAAAGCATTTTGATATTTCAAAGGTAGAAAAATTCGATGGGACACAAGACCCGGATAATCACATCGAATAATTCAAAAAATTTATGATTAATTTCGACGACGATGATAAGTTGCTGTGCAGAGCGTTCTCTCAGACTTTCAAGGGGGTGGCTTCTAAATGGTACAATAGGCTTCCGCAAGGCTCGATAAAGAATTTTGATATGTTCTGGAACATCTTCAGACATCACTTCGTTGGGAGTTAGAAGTTTAGAGCTAACGGAGACACGATCATCTATTGTCGACAGAAGGTTGGGGAGATCCTGAAGAATTACACTAATCGTTTTGTCAGAACGAAAACAGACATGAAGTATTGTAAAGATTCAGTGGCGCTTGCAACTTTTAGGATGGGCCTACTCCCCGGATTTTTGAAGGATACAGTGGCAGAGAGCCAGGAAATGACCTTTGGAGCGTTATTAGATCAGGTTGAGAAGAGGATCTTGGTGGAAGAGACTCAAGCATCGGAGAAAGGATCTGGGGATCAGTTGGATCAAAATAAATTTCAAAGATCCGAGTCGAGTAACCAGGGCCCCCGTTCTAATGTTCAGGCCAAAAATACGGGTCAATATCAGCCGAGGCAGAAATCATACCCACAGTACTATGGCAACCAACAAAATTACAATCAAGGAATGAGACCCATGTCGAATAAGTGGGTTCGACCCGACTATTTTGCGGATTTGACAGAAAATGTTGCTGCAATATTCGACAAAGCAAAATCTACAGTACCGTTTAGGAAGCCTTTTCCCATACAGACTCCGAGGGAAAGAAGAAGCGTTAATAAGTACACGAGGATATTGGGCACGATACCAAGGATTGCATAGCTTTGAAAAAAGAAGTGCAAGCCTTGGTCGAGAATGGAATGTTACTAGAGTTTGTCAAAAAGTACTCCCATAAAAACACCATGGTGAAAGCTGTCCTGAAGAACACTGACACAGCCATGGTGATTTCCGAAGGGATTGTTTGGGTCACATTAATGTGTGCCTCGAATTCTATTTTTCCTTTACTATTGTTTGGGTCACATTAATGTGTGGTTCGAATTCTATTTTGCCTTTACTATTGTTTGGGCCATATTAATCTGTGCCTCGAATTATATTTGTTTCCACTATTATTTGGGTCACATTAATGTGTGCCTCGAATTATCAATCTTCGAATTATCAGTTGGGTCACATTTATGTGCCCCTTAAATTCTATTTCCCTTAGCTGTTATTTAGGTCACAGAAGGCTGAGCCTCGAAATAATTATCTCTCTAAATTATCTGTTGGATCACATTAACTTAGGCTTAGCTATTATTAGTTAGAGCTCTTGACCTCACAATAACTTACGCTATTGGACAAGTGTAATTGACAAACAAAACACTTTTAGATGGCTTGAAGAAGAATTTATCGGGGGTAGCAGGGAAATGGCCAAACTATTTGCAAGAGGTGCTTTGGGCTTATCGAACAACTCCAAGAGAGGCTACAAAAGAGACTCATTTTGCTTTGGCATATGGTATGGATACAGTCAGCCCTATTGAATCTACGATGTCATCTTTTAGAATATCTCAATATTCTAAAAGGTCTAATGACGAAATTCGAAGGGCTAATTTGGATTGGATTGAGGAAAAAGAGTTCGAGCTCATCTAAATGCAATCCATTATCAAACGCTTTTGAGAAATAGAAATGATTCGAATCTAAAGGGAAGAGAATTTAAAGAAGGTGGTAAGGTGCTGCGGAAAGTTTTCTTGCACACAAAGGAGAAGAACCTCGGAAATATGGCTCCGAATTGGGAAGGGCCCTATACAGTTATTGAAAGAATCAAGCCGGGGTCTTACCGTATTTGTGATTTCGAGGGGAGGATGCTTCAACATCCGTGGAATATCAAACACTTGAAGCTTTATTGGGAGTAGATATGTTTTTGTACTTTGTAATTTTTGTTTTGAATGACGCACTCTTCCATATGTTTCGCCAATAGTTGTTTACATATGTTTGGTTACATAAAGGTTGATCACCTTTGAGATTGGTTAAGAGTAGAGTGTTCTGATGTTTTTATGACATTTTTCGAAAACAACCATGTTTATTAATTACATTTTTATTCCAAAGTGTTTATGACATTTTCAAAGAAACAGCCGTGTTTATTAATCACATTACATTTTTAGTTTGAATTGTATACTTAACAATACATGTTTATTATATATATATAAATAAAAGCCAAAACAGAATATAAAAAGTATGGAGTAACACGATGAATCAATCGTGTACAATATGGCTCGAGCGCACCTTCAGGTGAAGCATTCCTTTTGGCACCTTCAGAATAGAGCATCATCATCTCCACTTCGGCCAATCACAACAAATAAAACCATATAAGAAACAAATAGATCTGATAATAGTATAAAAAGAACAAGTCGTAGCGTTTATTTAATGAGAATACGATGGAAATGAGATAAGCTATTGATCTGCGGTTCAACTAAAGATGAAAACAACAGAAACTAGTGGAGAATATGAAAATCCCATTGGCGGTACACAGAATTCGTACACCCTGTACTCAAAAGTAATGGCGAGTTACGGGGAACACAATCCCCATGAAACCCTCTAAAACCTTAAAAAGACCTAAATCTAATATATGTTTGTGTTTTAATCAGTTTATTTTCTGACACTTTTTTTTTAAGGAATAACTTTTATCTATATTTTGAATATGCATAGCATATCACAAGCTGCTTGATCTATTTATTTAATAATCGATGATCCATATTCCATGCAAATTAAATTTGTACTATTTCTTTTCTGTTTTTATAAATGCCGTATCGATCCATATTTTATCCTATACACAAGCTGTTATATATTCCAAAGATCCGTTTTCATATGATCCAAATTAAAGTCGGATTCAAAACAAATACATCTTAAACCAAATCTGATTGTTTTAATTTAATCTAAATATTATTGTGATGATTTAAAATTTTGTTTTATAAATATTAATTTATTCAATCTATAAATATAAATATAGATTAGAAGTGGAACATAGTCTTGCTTGCCTAATAAAATATATTTTCTAATTATTACTGGATATTTTGCTACTTACCACTACATTTAAACATTAAATTTAAGTTTTCAATTTTTGTTTTAAATATCTTTCATTTCTCATCTAATAACAATATTATTATTTAAATTAAAAAAAGTTGACTAATATAAACCAAACTCGTATATTAATTATTAATCGAGAACAAATATATATTTGATAATTAACACTAAATGTCGTATATTTTGAAAAATTGTATTCTAGGTTTAAATATTAAATTTGATATTTTAATTTTTTAAAAAATGTTTTCCGATTTCCACAATTTGTGATGTTCTAATAATATTATTAATTACATTAAAAGAAAATAATTTACTTACATATATACAAAAAAAATATTTTATTATTAACACGTAACCAAATATTTGTTAATTAATATTAGATAGTATATACAGCTTATTTTGAAAAGTATAAGACCATCTAATTATTTGATTATTAATTCAATGGGTATCTCGTTTAACCGTTAGGAAGACTGTTGTCTCTTGGCCTGCACCACTCATAGTTCCTCTAGGCCATGTATGCCTTTGGTTTTGCAGGCACAATTCATGTACTCTTTTCATGCACCGTGGTACCACCATCGATCTATAGAATATAAGTATCAGACTTCCTTTGCATGGTTTTAGTAGGTGTCATAGTAACAACTTTAGCTTCATGCTCATTTGCTTCAACTGACTTCGCGGCCGTAAATTCTGCATCTTCTAAATTATCCACCAATTTTTGTTTCGTTTGATCCTCTGGTGTAACGTCCACTTCATCATCTTCAGCTTCATCTGATGCTTTCATGTGACATCTAATTCGCTTTGTTTCATTGTGAAATCATATTTACGTCACACATAAAAAATAGTCTTATGTGGTACATGCTTAGTTGGTAGCACATGCTTTATTCCTGGACCCTTCTCATCTATGTGAACAAACTTATCAATGTGAACCAATTTGATTCTTTCATATTTTCAATTTAAAAAAACTAAAAAAATCATTAAAAAAATTGTGAAAATAATACATACCTAAAAAAGTCACATATTTACTAGCAGTGGCGGCAAATCTGTAATGTAGAATCAAGAAATCCAATGAAAAAAAGATCTAACCGATTCCCCATCCAAGTCAAATTTTTTGAGTCCGCCTAAAAGATCTGAGCATAAGAACCGCCGAAAAAAATCTACATTATAACATAAAAACACTGCTAAGTTTATTCAAATAAGTGTTATCATATTTAATTCTATGTTGTGTATGAGATACTCTACAAAGTATCTCACTCGATATTACTCATTAATTCGTTCAACTAAAAGCCTTTATTTATATAAAACCAAACCTAAAAGGTTATAAACTTCTGTCTTTAGGGGTTATAGACTTTTAATGACAAGACGAATTACAATACCAATATCATACTATTTTATATTCTATTTCCAATAAATATCAATAAACAATATGCACGAAAGGGTTTATTTATGATATTTATAAACAATTTAATTATAATTAGAACGGGTTATATCCACCAGATTTCTTCATGGCCCATCTGATAAAGATAAAGAAAGCAGAATAAAAGCAAAATCGGGAAAGAGAATGTACAATTGTACAAGTTTGAAGAAGAAATAAGGAAACAATGAGGAATTCAGACTTATAGAGGAGAGAGAAGAAGGTTGCTATCCGTTGATGGAGATAAGATGATAAAATCCAAATTGTGAATCGTCGAATGAACAATTAAGTCATGAATTGTTATGGCCGATAAAAATGCATCAATAAAAAAATTATATAATGAAGAGAATAACGGAGTATAATAGTAGTGGAAACATCCGAACCTACAAATATCTATTATACGTAAATAAATAAATAAATAAATAAAAGGCTCGAAATAAAAAAGAAAATAAAAATTACATCAGAAGTAGAAAAAAAATGGATCTAAATCATAAAATCAGATTAAAAAAAAATAAGATAATGATAAAAGAAATAAAGATTCTGTAGAGTAAAAAAGAATCAGTCTTAGTTCCACAAAAAAAAACCTGATGGTCTAGTAGAAAAAATAGACATAAGTAAACGGAAAAATAGGCTAAGACAAAAAAACATGCATGCAGTAAAAAATGATAAATTTTTATCCACCATGACTCGAACCGACGACTCTGGTATCAAATGAAGCTACTAAAACTGTTAGGTCAAAGTATTTTTGGAAAACATGTATATGAAAAGACGAAATATAGTCATCAATGCAAAACTAATAAAAAATAAGACTTTAGTAGTTAAGAATTAAACTTGGACACCAAAGTATGATAAGAAGATCTTAAACATTGGAAAACACGAGCTTCAGTTGTTCACGTACGCGATTCCGCAACATATATCGGTTTAGTTCTATTAATACTTTTGTCAACTTCTCTCTAGATTTTACATGTTTCTCTCTATAAGCAGTCTCATCCAAACATAGCTTAGACACATAATTCTTCTAAGAAATCTTTGAAACTATCATTAATAATTATCAAATATATTTCAATTTCCAAAGGTGTCTAATATAGAAAAAATAACATGTTGTTTATAATATCTTTAAAATATAAAAAAAATTAAACGAAAAAGATACAATGAAAAATCAAAAAGGAAAAAACTAAGAACAAACAATCATTTACTTCATAGATGGATATTTCACTATGATAGGGATACAATAAATATAAAATATGTATAATTATTTACCATGGATAAAAGAATAAATAAATAATGTGTAAAATAGTTTTTGTGTAAAATATAAGTGTAAAGGACTAGAAGTATAATAACTAACAAATATTTTTACATTCGGTAGTTAAGTCGGGTGAGATATCCAATGGATACTAATAAATAATGATTTTTCATACTCAGACTTTTCGACTTCTGATGGGAGGGTTATGAATTATCCATCAGAGATTACAAGGTATTACCCGATACCATTTTATTTATGCTTCATATTCGAAAGTATCTCATTCTGATCGAAGGCTATAAGTCGGTGGAAGGGTTATGATTTATCATAAATCTTCTCAAAATACTAAATGAATATGCAACAAAAGGTCTCATATAAATTATTTCGTACATAAGGCTTCCACTAACCTTACCATTTACTTTAGCGTCGAAGGATATAAACCGGTGGAAGGGTTATGCCTTATCATAATCTTCTTAAAATACCAATTGAATATGCAAAATTCGGTCTCATATAAATCATTTCGTACGTGATACTTCGACTAGCCTTATCATTTACTTTAGCTGGTGCTCGAGTGATTCTTAGTTTAAAATGCATACCAATAGGATTTTCAACCTCTTGGACTTCATACATACAAAATGTTTTTTTAGTACCTTATGTGTGTATTTTTGCTAAGATAAGAATATATAACCTCTCAATATTTTCCTCTTTATTTTGATTCTAAGAATCCTCTTAGCTTCACCCATATCTTTCATCTCAAACTCTCCATTGTGATGAGTCTTCACATTTTCAGTTCTCTTCTTGTCCTTTTTAGCTTTAAGTATGCCATCTACATAAATGACTAACAAGGTATATCTCTCCATGTTTGTTTCCCTATTACAAAACACATAATTATAATAAAATCTTCTCGCATACTTGACAGACCTTATAAAATGATGTAATCCTTAAATTCTATTATCTAATCGACTATTTCAGTACATGTAAAGGTCTATTAAAAAAACACAACTCATTTACTCTCATATTTAAAACCTTGAATCTAACTCATGTAGAGTCTCATTTAGTTCTATATGAAGGAAGGCAATAGTAACATTCATTTTATATAACTCAACATAAATCTAGCAATAATTAACTACATAACCTTTGTGGATGTTTCTTTCACAACCATTGATCTAATTTGATTGAAATACCCGAATTTTATGTGAAACCCTTATCCAGAAATCTAGATTTGTATCTAGATAACTAAAATCTAAAACTTTCTTTGTTTCTCTTGAATATTTATTTACTCTAAAACTTATTTTTAACTTTTAATTACTTCAGAAGAAACTATGTGTCATTTTTTCCATAGAATTAAGTTTTTTTCTAATGACAAGAAACGAATTTAGCTTATCAATGCTCTTTATATCATTATGATAGTCTCTATTACAAGAAAATATTATTCCATTTAAATATACTAAGTATATCGTATAATATCAACATCTTCTTATTTTTGTTTAACCTATGCATGTTTTTATGTTCTATCTCTCTCGAACCGATAACTATTAAAATCATCATGTTGATCTTTAATACGGGCATCTTGAGGTTCTCAGACATCAAAATTTCCCCCATACTCTATCGTAATAAATGTATGAACTTTATTTGCATTAGCCGAATATGTAACAAATTTGAAATCATCTTCACCATAAGTATCTTTGATTTCAGTCTCTTATTCAAACTCATTAACAATTTCACTTCTTTTCTCGAAAATAGTAGGTTTAGTCTATACTACCTTAACCAATGTCAAAACCTTTTCACTGAATACAGTTTCTCAACTAATCAAAGCTTTATACTTTCTAGTTTCTAGGTACTACAACCTACACAATTTTAATGCTCTCGATTGAAGCCTACCTTTCTTCACACGTATGTAGGCCGTCTATATGAACATTCTCAAATATTGAAACATATATTTATTTATAGCCTATTTCTTTTGTGGACATTTATACTTTAGTGTCGTTCATGAAATCCTATTGATTATATATGCAGTTGGTATCATAGATTTCTCTCTAAATCCTTCATATTCAAGTCATCTTCTCAGCAGTTGTCGTTGATGAAATCTACACCTTAATATTTGCAACAATGTTCAATTCATCTTCTCAGCAAACATTTTTATTGTAGAGCTCCTCTTGTAGTCTTGTCTATAGGAATACCATGTTTAGAATAATATCTAGTTAGTATCTCATTCATCTATTAAAAACCATTATCACTTCTCAACTTAATCAATATCTTCCAAGAATGATTCTCCGTCACCTTCTTCCACGTTTTTTAGAAACAAATTGTTTCATCCTATATATTTAGAAGTATAAGCCATACTTTTATGGAGAAAGAATAAATAAAATACATGAACTAACTTCAAGGTATGAATGAACATAGTCAAGTACATCACATATTGTATGTTTGATAGGTAAGAACTTAACCCTTTGGATTTTAACTAGTACGTCGTTTCCACATAAGCTCAATAAAGAATTTCTGAGTCACAAAACCTAAACTCAAATCCCACAACTTCATTGAATAGAAATTTACACTAGATGCACCTCCAACCACTACATAACCTTCAAAAACTAAAACATCATTGTTTTTATAACCTTTTATAACTACTAGTGAGCCTTCCAGAATCCTAAATACGCAATTAACCCTTATATAAAATCCCTTCTTCATGTAACATGCAAATGAAATTAAGTAATCATTTAAGTTTGGGCACATATTAGACATATTTTATAACTCAATCAAGTTACGTAGATAATTTGAGTTGAATTTTTCTGATGCCCTTCATAATACAAGGTTCACAATTTCTGAATATGAGCTTGCCACCATCAAAGAATCTCATATTTATAAATGCTTGTTGGATGTTATGTGGAATGAAACTCAAGATTCCAAGACCCACTTGTCACTTTACATTAAAAAGAACTCATTAAAACATCAGTGTATTCATAGTCATCCAAGACAATTGTAACATCTCTAAGTTCATGCTTCAGATAAGTATCTCTATTTGTCCCTTATAGAAAGTTCTTACTGATATGACCTTATTTCTTACATACCCAACATTTCATCTTAAAACGACTCACGAATCTCATTGATTAAATCATTAATTTCGTATTTTTGTATTTAATATCTCCGTCCATGTTCCAATCTATTGAATCCCAAACCTTCTCAGAGACTCTTCAATCATAAGCTCATAGCCACGAGCGGATTTAGAGGGTAGTCAAATATGTCATGCCACACCCTCAATCTAAAAAATGCTTTAGTATAATGATAAATACTTTTATATTTTTACTCTAGGTCATGATTTCAAACCTAATGAACCCCAATTCTTTTTTTTTTCTCACTTTTAATTCAGCTTTTACCTCCAATTTAAACCATATTCATAAAATTTATAAGTTTACTATTCAACCATTAATAAAAACCTCATGAACCTCAATTCTACTCTCTTTTATCACATTTAAATCTATTTTGACCTCCAATTCAAACAATATTTATAATATTTATAAGTTTGATAAGTTTACTATATAACCATTAATAAAAACCTCATTAACTCCAAGTCTACATATTTTTACCTTCAATTCCATTTCGTCCTCCAATTCAAACTTATTTATAAAATGTATAAGTATACTAAGTTTACTATTAACAATTAATAAATTTCCAGATTAATAAGTCTATATTAATTATTCATATACAAAATTTATTAAAATAGTAATAATCATATTAGATATTATTAATTGTCTTTAAATAATAATTTTTTATACCAAAATTATTAATAAAATGATTATATTTATATAAATAAATATTATATATAGGTAATTCACTAATTGTATCTTAATAATAAACTTTTTTATACCAAATTTAATAATTAAATAATTTTATTTAAATGAAAATGTTATACATGAATGATTTATATAAGTTTATTAATCATATTCATGTAATTTATTAATCATAGATAAGTTTTTTCTCATAATACTAGTGAATTATGTTTTGTTTGTTTGATTTCTTTACAAAATGTTGCACAAGTCTTTTACACCTACCCCTAGATTTCTGGAGTATAATACTTCTATTATAAAAAAAACAATCAACTGAAGCAACATCCGAAGAACCTAATTCTACTCATTCGACAAGTTATCCATCATCTTCAAATAGCATATTAAATTAGAGAGATATTGGAAATTCGACAAGTGATCCATCATTTTCAAATAACATATTCAATTAGAGAGATATTGGGAGTTGGATCCTCGAAAAAGAACTAAAATTCTTAAGTATCATCCAAATTATCAAGATATTATTCAACGCTTTCAATGAGTGATAGGAGAACACATTTACGTTTGGACTAAAAATAAATATTAATTTTGAGTTGTAATTAAAACCTTAGTGTATCTTTACTTTGTAATACTCAAATGTTTATTTTTTTTATATTATTAACATACTCTTAATTTTAGTTCTGGATCCGCCCCATTTCATAACACTATTCATTTCGCAATCATAAAATAATATATATTTATAGTAAATGGTGTAAAAAACATGTTTACACACCTTGGAAAAAAAATTAAAAAAATTGTTGTTTTATCATTAGAAAAAAAATGTCACTTAAATTCCTTCAAACATCTCTTCACATTGATTTTGAAAAACTTGCTATATATGCTGGCTGGCCTTAAACAACACTTTAGATTCACAAAATACGAAGCGTAGTTTAGCTACTTCCTACCATTAACTTAATAACATCCCATTAACTTAATAACATCGTTGAGAAAAATAAATCAGTTGACGGTTACCGGTTATCTAATCTTAGCTCATTCCATTCGCTCTTTTTGCTAGGATTTATATTGTTCTGTTCTTTAAAATAGTATTGTTTATGTTAAAAATATATAAGTGTGAATACTAGTATGATATTGTCCGCTTTGGGTCAATCATAGGACCCTCACGGCTTTGCTCTTGGATGTACTCCCAAAAGGCCTCATACTAGTTAAGATGTTTCTTCACTTATATATTGTATATTATTTTCAGTCCTAAGCGATGTGGGACAGCTGGTCAAGTGAGGGAGCAAGTTTATTCTCTAAGACTCCCCCTTAAACTTGATACGATATGATGGACATGATATTTCTCATAGTGATGAGCATGATATTTCCCATATTGACGTGACGGACATGGCCGCCTGTTAAACACATCGCTTAGGAATTTTGGCTCTGATACCATGTCAAGAATATATAAGTGTGAATACTAGTATGATATTGTCCGCTTTGGGTCAGTTATAGGACCCTCACGACTTTGCTCTTGGATGTACTCCCAAAAGGCCTCATACTAGTTAAGATGTTTCTTCACTTATATATTGTATATTATTTTCAGTCCTAAGCGATGTGGGACAGCTGATCAAGTGAGGGAGCAAGTTTATTCTCTAACAGTTTAAAAGAGTCTTGTTTCAATTACATTAATTTAACCATTATATTATTATTATTATTATTATTATTATTAAATAATTCTTAGTTATATATGAGTATGTATAATCCATCACATGTCACAAGGTAGTTGTTTTATTATTTGTTTTGTGTTAGTTAAAAATCGATCCATGTTTGGATGGTATAAGTCAACCGGAAAACATGGATAATAAAATTTAAAATTTCTTGTATTATTTACTTTTTTATAATGTTGTAGTCTGTTATGATTTTAGTTAATAAAGGGTTTGAGCTATATTCGAATAGTATGTTATAGACAAGTTTATTCTGTATTTTTGTGTCTCATTTATTCTCTATGTTTTAAAAATTTGTATTATTAGTATCTTGACACATGTGAGTATTGAAAAACTTACGATTGGGAACCCTAACGTCCATATTTTGTTTTCATTATTGGTCTCCCAAAAATATGAAAAATATGGGTTTGGAATCAAGGATTAAAAATGAAGACTATGTGTTTTTCAAATTAGATTTTAAATTTTTAGGGGGGCCAATAATGAAATAAACCTTACATTACTTCGTCAAAAATGTCAATCTTAAGTTATTTAACTTTGAGGCGATCATTAACATTCCGAAAATATGTTACTTTATTATCTTGTTTCCATAAAAATTTATTATGGACATCTACATCTTGAATATCTTAATCTCCACCTAATTATTATTGACAAAACATGTCTCCACCACTTGCTTGGTAAATTTGTTTGATGATATACTTACCAAAATTAAGATGACCTTTATTGTTAGGCGTAGTGTAAAAGTAACTCGTCAACCTAGGTATTTTTAAAAGATAGATGAACATAGTTGGAATTTTTATGACATGTATAATCAAAAAGTATTGAAACTTTATGGTGAAGCTTGGGTTGTGCCTTAGTGGTAGAAAAGTCTACTAGATCCTAAACGTTTATATAAGTTGTCAAGACGGGTAACTTTTGAGTTAAACGATATATGTTTCGTTCCAAAATAGGTTGGTCTGAACCAGGTTGTTCCAAAATAAGTTGATCTAAAGTGAACTGAACCAAAACACCATAACACGATCGAATATGATTCTTTTACTTTCTAGGTTTCCAATTTATTGGTCTCCAATTTTAGTTTTTAATATAACTATTTTTCTATTAATTCGCTTTTTTTTTTATTAATTATGTAATTTATTAGGTATTTTATAATACTGGATTATGAGTTATCATAACTACTGATTAATGTATTTTAATTTGGAACGTCTGATGAGGAATTAGGGTTCTCCATAAACCTATAGATAGAAAAAATTATATTAAATTGAAGTGATGTGATGAGACGACGAGTTTTCCTTACCAGCATATTCTTGAAGTGAGAGTAATAACTCTAGGTATTTTGAGTGATAAGTGAAGTGAAAGATAAAAACTAAAGAAAAGGTTATGTGAATCATGTTATGTTTTTTTAACAAATAGTGATTGAGTCCTTTGTGTTTGAATGAATTTTCATAAAACTATTTGTTTATAAAAGAGTGTTTGTTACTTGTGGATGTAGGATTTCTTCACAACCTAAACCACATTAATTTATCTTGTGTTCTTGGATTTATTACGCTTTAGTTATTTGTTACTTATTTTTTAACATGGTAAGTCGTTTTTCCGTAGGTTCAATTATCATACCTCCATTTCTTGTCTCAGAGGATCGCGGTTTTCTCCAACAAGTGATGCGCTGAATAAAGATCAATAATAAAGTAAGTAAATTGGCTAACCTATATGCTAGAGAACATATATCTCGTGGAAACTAAAAGCCGTCAAAGAGGAGTTCAATGAAGCTTATCCCGAAATATTTTGTCGGATTAAATAATTTGAACCTCTAAAAAATTAATTTCAAAGCGTTCCTAATATGATAGAGAATGATTGTTA
The DNA here is from genome assembly GCA_036936605.1 of Limnanthes douglasii subsp. nivea. Classification (NCBI taxonomy): domain Eukaryota; kingdom Viridiplantae; phylum Streptophyta; class Magnoliopsida; order Brassicales; family Limnanthaceae; genus Limnanthes; species Limnanthes douglasii. The sequence goes on from JAUPFV010000005.1 coordinate 280,231,374, forward strand.
TTATCGATGATAAATCTACACAGGTTGATGTCGTTGTATTTTATAAAGCTGATAGTGCACTCATACTGAACTTAGTAGATAAAATACCACAAGAGGTATATGAAGAGCCTACAGTGCTAAGGATGTGAAATCAAATAGAGACGATTTACATAAATAAGTCATTAGCGAAGAAATTGTATGTGAAGAAACAATGTTACACTATATCTATAGATAGTAGCACATATATCCAAATGAGACATATATAAACTTAACTAAATCATACCAACTTTGGTATAATTTGTATGATTTTTGAGGAATATGACCAAACAATCATCCTATTAAGTTGTTTATTGAACGAGTATGAATACTTCATAGGTATCACGATCCACATGAAAGAATCTTGTACGATGTTCGAAGTCAATATCGCTTTCAAACTCTAAATATTTTCACCGAAAGAATGTTATGAAGAATGACTGCATAGAGCACAAATTAGTTGTGTGATGCCGGTCAAGAAATAGAGATTTAAGCAAGATGATCGAAAATCTCTGTCGAATTCTGAACGTGTTGAAGCTTGTTCAAAAAAATTATTTGTTTGACATGCAAGAAGAAATGATATATAAGTAGAAACTATCTAAAGATAGGAATGAGAAAAACTTATGAGAAGCTCCAAACTGAAGATGTTACAATGGTATCTCATAATTGTGAGTATGCTGATGATAGGTGACTTATTATTCTTGCACTTATAATGAGAAATTAATGTTGAATTCAAGTGTTTCATATCATATGACTTCCAATAGGCATTGGTTTTAGGACTTGATGGTGGAAGGGTCATCATCAGAAATTACAAATCATGTAATATCAATGGGATTATGATGGTTTAACTCAAGTTGGGTACATGACTTGGGATAGTAATTAAAAATATAAGTTATACAACCAAAATAATACATAAACTTCTTTCAATTGGAATGTTACATGAGGATATGTTTGTTTATAAGGATGGACTTGGCAATCTTAGCATCTTGTAATGCTCATTTGTTGTTATGAAAGCCAATATATTAATGATGTGTTAGTTCTTAAGGCTATTGTCTTAGTATGGGGTTTTCTAGTATGAGGAAGTTAACTACCAGGTTTTTGCATCATTGGTTTGGGAAATTAAGTTAAAGTGGATTTAATGAACTAAGTAAACAAGGGTTGTTATATAATACTGTATCTTAGAAACTCAGCTTTGATAAAAAATCTATTTTGGGTAAGAGAAAGATGGTGAAGTTTACGCGCAGTAACCAGACAACAATTTTAGTACTTGATTATGTTTATTCAGACCTTTGGGCTCTAAATCATAAACCTACCATAGGTGATGTAAGGTACTTTACATCGCTGATTGATGACTATTCTTGTATAGAGAGTAAGTGAAGGTGGCTAAGATTTTTAGCAAAAAAAAACTATTAAGATGCTTTAACCAAATGATTAACTATACATAAACTCGTGAACTGTTTGAGCCCGATATAAGTCCACAATACACGCAAGTGATGTCCAAAGAGTAAAATAATAGATGCAACACATACTCGAGTTAATATAAGTGTAGATGTAGAATTACTAGGTGTAAGCTAGAAGCAACTTGTCAACATCGATATTGCTCAATGACTACATGCGTATAGTTAGATCCATCGTGATATGTATATGAAAAAACAATTGAAACTCTCTGGGTGAAACTTGGGTTGTGACTTAGTGCCAGATAAGTCTGATGAGTCTTTAAAATATAGACAAGTTGTCAAGACTAGTGACCTTTGAGTCAAAGAAGAAATGTATTGATCTGATGCAGGATGGTCGAAGAAGGTTGGTCTGGACTGAACTTGATGAGTCCGGATTCTGTCACCACCTCGGACATGGTAAGTTCGGACAACGTCTACTTAACCAGACAGGGGCAGTTCGGACACCATCATCCATTCGAGTGTTCGAACAGAACTAAAGTACTTAAAACCTAATCACTTCTTGACTAAGCTGCCTGTTCTCCAACTTAGAACTAATGGGTCCTTAAACTCGACCCGGGTCCATTAAACACGACCAGAAAGCCCATAAGGCCCAAATATCAAGGTATAAATACCCAACCACCAACATTAAATAAGGGTAATGAAAATTAAATACAACTAGGCTGCTTAATTCTCCCTCTACAATCTACCTAAACATTAAATACTTACAAAACTCCACAAAACTCTAAACAAAAATTACAAATTTACCCTCACACGAAAATAAACCACATCAAATTGGCGACCATAGTGGGAGCACGACGGTGCCTGAATTTAGCATTCAAAACCATCAGAAAAACCAGTCCGAATGAATCCGGACGCACCAGAAGTATCACCAGCTTTGCTTGAAGTGGTGGGTGAAAATGATGAATACACCATCGAGGAGCGTGATAGATTAAAAGGTGAGAGAAAAGCTCCGAGGGCAGAGAAGGCAAAGATGGGCATAAAAGAGAATTCAAAGGCATCAGCTGCTCATCATACTAACAACCCTAGAGAGCATGAGCCTTCGAAGATCCATATGAGTACGAAGAAGACTCATGCTAGCTTCAAAAAGTCTCACCGGTCCAAGCCAGTGGAGAGCTCTGATTCAGACTCAGAGTCTTCCAGTAGCTACTCAGACGAAGATGGAGTTGAAGAATCCTTGTCCTCCAGTAGCGATGAGGGTCGATCTAAAAAGAAACAAAAGTTGATTAAAAAATATTCAAGAAAAAAAGATAGAAATGGGAAGTTAAAGAGAAATATAGGCAAAAGATCATCTCATAGCCGGAGACACGTAGACCGGATGCTGGTGGATCCTTTTGCCTTCCATGATGAACTAGGTATCTTTGCAACTCCCAGTGAGGATACCGTTTTCAGTCGTGGCCGGAATTGGAGACAATCTCCATTGTCTTCCAAGATCCTGTCCGGAAACCTCACTAAGAGGTTCGATAGTACAAAAATGGAGAAATACGATGGCAGTAAAGATTCCTTACAACCACTTGGAACAATTCAAAAATTTCATGATGAATTTCGATGATGATGACAAGTTGCTTTGTAGGGAATTCTCCCAGTCTTTTACGGAGAGTGCTGTGAAGTGGTATAATAGCTTACCACAGGGGTGCATCAGAAATTTCGACACCTTCTGGGTGGGCTTTCGCAGGCAGTTTGTTTGAAGCAAGGAATTGAAGGGCAATGGGGACATAATTATCCATTGTGCCCAAGAGCCGAATGAATCACTGAAAGAATACATAAGTCGTTTTGTAAACACTAAAAACGGGTTGGCTGATTGCTTTGAGCAAGTAGCATTAACATCTTTGAGGGAGGGCTTAAAACCTGGAAATTTGGCTGATTCAGTGACCCGAAAAAAAGCAATAACTTGGGGAGGTCTACTGAATTAGGTTGGAAAACATATTAATGTTGATGAAACCAAGAAAACTAGGGTGCACAGGCAGGTGAGGTCTTCCCCAGCTGCACCAAACCCTAATCAAAATCAGTCCGGGAAACAAGGCAAGGGAGGCCGGGCAGGGTCATAACAGAGCTAAAGCTCAGTCTCAGCCAGCTGCGCCTGCCCAGAGTCAGCAATCTAGGAATAAGAGAGGGCCTTGGGTTCAACCGGAGTGGTTTGCTGAGTTAAAAGAAAGTGTAAAGGCAAAGGATGTTATCAAATTTATTGTGAACAATATTTGTTGTCATTTTGGGGTTCCTCAGAGGATCACAACTAGATAATGGCCCTTAATATAATAATAAGGAAATGGTTGCATTTTATACTTCTAAAGAAATTCAACAATGTTTTTCGACGCCTTTTCATCCTCAAGCTAATGGACAAGTGTAAGTGACAAACAAAACAATTTTAGGTGGCTTGAAGAAGAATTTATCGGGGACAGTAGGGAAATGGCCAAACTATTTGCAAGAGGTGCTTTGGGCTTATCGAACAACTCCAAGAGAGGCTACAAAAGAGACTCATTTTGCTTTGGCATATGGTATGGATGCAGTCAGCCCTATTGAATCTACGATGTCATCTTTTAGAATATCTCGATATTCTAAAAGGTCTAATGACGAAATTCAAAGGGTTAATTTGGATTTGATTGACGAAAAAGAGTTCGAGCTCATCTAAATGCAATCCATTATCAAACGCTTATGAGAAATAGAAATGATTCGAAGCTGAAGAGAAGAGAATTTAAAGAAGTTGATAAGGTGTTGCGGAAAGTTTTCTTGCACACAAAGGAGAAGAACCTCGGAAATATGGCTCTGAATTGGGAAGGTCCCTATATAGTTATTGAAACAATAAGGCCGAGGTCTTACCGTATTTGTGATTTCGAGGGGAGGATGCTTCAACATCCGTGGAATATCCAACACTTGAAGCATTATTGGGAGTAGATATATTTTTGTACTTTGTAATTTTTGTTTTGAATGACGCACTTTTTCATATCCGGTTGGCCCAAGAAGGTTTTAACGACGCGTCGTGGACATATTCAATATTACCAATAAAGTTCATTTTTTGACCAATAGTTGTTTACATATGTTTGGTTACATAAATGTTGATCCCCTTTGAGATTGGTTAAGAGTAGAATGTTCTGATGTTTTTATGACACTTTTCGAAGAAACAACCATGTTTATTAATTATATTTTTATTCCGAAGTGTTTATGACATTTTTCAAAGAAACAACCGTGTTTATTAATCACATTACATTTTTAGTTCGAATTGAACGCTTAACAATACACTAAGAATTTTTTGAAGAGCTACCAAAGCTTAACAACACATTGATATTTTTCAATGAGCTATAATATCTACCAATTGTTTTAAGGTATTTGGGACGGTAAGTTTACATTAATTCGTTAAATTTTTATACTTATTTTGTTTTTAAAATTCAGCATCGAATAATATGCAAGGAGAATAAGAACATACAAAAACCATTTGTCATTAAGATCAAGTCATTGAGGTACAAAAAAGAGGATATTAAAATCGAACAAGGATAAGAAGATGATAATAGAGTTAATCAGAAGATTCTTCTTCTTCGGACGAATCATCTTCTCTAAGCTTATTCTCAGCCACGTAAGCTTCCTTGTAGTAAATCATATCTTTGGCCAACTGCTTTAGATGGCTCTGAGAAGCTTCAACTTGAGAAGCAAGTTTCTTTGCTGCAATATCAAGCTTGGTAGATGGCTGAAGAGCGGTAAAAATGGCAGGATTTGGAGTAGGAACACGAAGCTCGAACGTGCTAGGACCTTGAACCATGGGGTGATGGCTTCTAGAGAGGTTTCAATTGGTGCTGGTGTCCCAAAGTTAAGCATATGGTTCTGGATTACCTAAAGAACAGGGTCTTCCTCACCAGTAAGTGCTTCGGTATTTTCGAAGCCGATAAACATATTTGGATTGAAGGTTGTAGTGGGTTGATTCTCCTTAGAAGTACTATCTTCGATGACTATCACAGGGTTATCTTTGTTTGGTTGATTTTCGATCGAAGGATTTTGTGGGAGTTCAGCAACGGTGACTACGTCTTGATCAATAAAGGCGTACGAAGTGATTCTCATCTGTTTCTTTTTCTTTCATTCGTAACCAAAGGAAATTTTCTTTTTCTTCGATGATAGTTCTTCAGTTTTTCCCTATTCGATGGGTGAGAGAGGTTGTTCAGCAGTTTTGCGTTTTTGACGTTTTGGCTTTGATGGTGTAGAAGGTTTAGCACCAGATGTACTAGCTTCCTTTTTACTATTATTTTCTTTGTTAACCTTTTATTTCTTCTTTTTTGGTAAGTGACTATCCGATCTGTTGCAAATAGAAAGAAAGACTTTGCAGTCAGGTTGAGGTATTCATTGATACACAAGCTTCAGATCTTGTTCTGGATGATAAATCTTGAGGAGGCAACCCGCCTTCTTTGATTGGACACATGTGGCTATGGAGGAAATTGATGGGCTGAAACACAGTATGGAATGTATTATTCCATTCCTTCTCAGCTCAAGCGGCAAGTTTTTGGTAAATTTCTTTAGCAGCTTCTCGACGTGTTGATTAGCGCTTAAAAATTTCTAGCATAAATTGTTAAAACAAAATGTTAAGAAAAAATAAAAAGGAAGGTCAGTTTTATATGAGAACATAAAAAATTTGAAGGGTTAGCTTCGGAAATCATTTTACCGTTTTCTAGAGCTCCTGATATGAAGACGAATTTCTGTTTCCATAATTTTTCAGCCTCTAAGAGATCATCATTGATCTTGAGGTCATCCATCAAGGAGAGGTAGTAGACGGGAAGCTTCAGACCTTTCGATAGTTGGGTCATCGAGATGAAGTCTTTGATGCTGCTGGGAATTCTGGACAGAAGAGATGCCATGATCGCTGACACAAAGATGAACCACTGATTCGGTGTCACCTGGGTAGGGCATAAGCTGAGGAGTTCGAAGTACTCCACGATCATTGGATCTAGTGGAAACCGAAGACCCCAATTGATGATTTCTGCATACACTACTAGTTCATCATCATTGCATTCCAGGGGAGTTTCTTCTTCTTTTGGGAGATGAAGAATTATTTTTTCTCCCATTTCCCATTGTTTCTTAGGAGCCACAGCTTGGTTTTCCTTGTAGTATATGTAGCGGACTTTCTTCAGAGCAATAAGATATTTGCTTTTGAGGTTCCTTAGGTTCTTCCTAATTTTTGCCCTTTCTTCTTCGGAAATGGAGCAAGTATCTGTTTGTTCTTCAGATTAAGCCATAAGATCGGTTAATGAAACCAAGTGATTTTTTTAATGGTCGAAACTAACTAAACTACAACCTAAGAGTTATAGTTTATGAATATTGGGCTTCATTTAAGGTTAGTTGGCATACATAACAGGTTATTAAAAATCTATGTGAAGAGATGTTTGATGTAACTTAAGTGATTAACTTGTTCTTAATGGTGAAGAAGTATTCTTTTTATATTCTCTTCTCAAGGTGTATGAGCATGTTTTCACACAATGCTCTATGAAAAATATTATCTTATGATTTCCGAAGTGAATAATGCTTTGAACTCAGAATTGAAGAGTGACCCGGAAGGTCTAGGATTCAGTATGACTCGTACATGTGGAATAAGAATTTGAATAAAAAAAATTAAAAACTCATGATTTAATGAAGGAGATTTGTGAGTGGTTTTAAGGTGAAATGTTGGGTATGTAAGAAAGAATGGCATATCAGTAAGAACTTTACATATGGGATAAATAGGGTTACTTATTCGAAACATGTACTTAGAGATGTTAAAATGTTGTATGATGACTATGAATGCATTGATATTTTAATTATTTCTTCTTGCATATAGACTGGCAAGTGGGTCTTGGACTCTTAAGTTGCATTCCACATGACATCGAACAAGAATTTAGAAAGATGAGATTGTTTTTTATGATGGCAAGATCATATTCATAAATGGTGAAACTTGTGCTATGAAGGGGGTGGGAAACATTCAACTCAAATTATCTACATAACTTGAATCGTTATAACAAATGTCCGATATGTTCCCAAACCTAAATGAAACCTTAATTTCATTTGCATTTTAGATGAGAAAGGGATTTTATATGAGGGTGAATGGTAGACTTAGGGTTCTTCAAGGCTCATGAGTTGCTATGAAAGGTTCTAGAACCAATGATGTTTTATTTTTTGAAGGTTATATAGTGGCTAAAGGTGTGTCTAGTGTATAAAATTATTCAATAAAGTTGTGGCATTTGAGTTTAGGGTTTGTGACTGAGAAATTCCTTGTTGAGCTTAGTAATCGAGGTTTTTTGAATAGTAACATAGCTTATAAGTTGAGATTATGTGAAAACTACGTACTAGTTAAAAGCCAAAGGGTTAAGTTGTTACCTATCAAACATAAAATATGTCATGTACTTGATTATGTTCATTCAGACCTTGTGGTCCTACAAGACATCGCACCATGAGAGTTGATAGGTAATTCATGTATTGTATTTATTATTTCTCCATAAAAGTATGGGTTATACTTCTAAATATACACGATGAAGAATTTTTATTTTAAAAACAATCTGAAGAAGCTGGTGGAGAATCAGACTTGGAAGTTCTTGATCAAGTTAAGAAATGATAATGGTTTTTAATATGTAAATGGGATACTCGCTAGATATTATTCTAAACCTAGTATTCCTATATACAAGACGACCTGAGAAACTCTACAATAAGAAGGTTTGATGAGAAGATGATGACAATTGGAATTAGAGAAAGGTTTTAGAGAGAATCTATGATGATAATTGTATATATAATCAATAGGATTCCATCCGCGACACCAAAGTTTAAATGTTCATAAGAGATATAGGCTATAAATAAAAATGTGTTAGAGATAATACATATGTTTGATGTTTGAGAACCTTCGGATGCCCATACTAAGGATCAACATAATGATTTTAATATTTAGCAGTTTGAGTGAGATAGAATACAAAGACATACATATGCTTAACAAAAATAAGTCCATGTTGATATTATACGTTATACTTAATATATTTACATGGAATGATATTTTATTGTAATTGAGACTATCATAACGCTATAATGAGCATTAATAAGTTAAATTGGTTGAATGCTATTAAAAAAAACTTAATTCTCTGAAAAAGAATGACACTTAAGTTTCTTCTGAAGTAATTGAAAGTTAACAATATTGTTTGGAGTAAATAAATATTCAAGAGAAACAAAAGAATACTTAGATTTTAGTTGTCTATATACAATCCAAGTTTGTTGATAAAGTTTTTACATAAAATGCGGATATTTTAATAAAATTAGCTCAATAGTTGTGAAAGATACCTCTACAAAGGTTATGTAGTCAATTATTGCTAGATATGGACCTATCGTTCAATAGGTATCGGGCAAAAATTCTCAGGGACTTCAAATATTATCTAATAGTAAATAAATACACTAAGAGTTAGTTAAAGCTTTACAGTGATAAGTTTATCACGTGGAAAACTAACAAGTTCGTGCATTTTGGTAACCAAACCACCAACCCCGTCGAGAGCGCTCATTCAAGGCTTAAGCAGACCCTTAGTACGAGCAAAGGTATTTTTGAGTCATTTTGGTTAAAGGTTCATACTTTGATCGGTTTTGCTTAAATAATTAAGTGGTGATATTGCTGCTCCCGACAAACTATTCAAAGTTGGATTGTCAGTCGGATCGCGTGCGATACATTCACTATCAAGCGAAATAATTGGTTGTAGCTCAAGAAGCATGATTCCTTATATAGAAAATTACTTAAAACAATTCCTTATCTAATACAGAAAAACCTATAACGCGTGCCTAGTTCTTACATGTTCTTTCATAGTTCTACTCGTATTTGCTTGAATGGAGGTCCAACCACATATTTTATCTCAAAAGCTTTATTACATACGATGAATCAAACCTCAAATGTGTGAGAGGGTTCGTCGGAGTTTGTTTGAAGACTTGTCGGAGTTTATCGACGATTTCAGGTGTTTTGGGGTTTTCTAGGTTTAAGGTTAAAGAGAGAAGTAATGGATATGGAGCAGAAAATTTTTGGTTCAAAATAAGGAATTTTTTTTTTCAATCTAATCATATTTTTTGTAGATTTTTATGGCAAGATATCTATTGATAGTGTAATTTTAGAATGTTAGATGATAATGAAATATTTGATTGAGTATTTATATGTAGTTCATCCTAATATTTATGTATAGTTGTAAAAATGCCTCGTATTATAAGACGGAAGGAGTATATAAATTGACACTAATTATTGGTGATCCAACTATTTTAAAATACGTACAATGTTTTTCTTATAATTAACTATGACAAGTACAACATTCAAAACTCTATCTAATGTGAGATTTCTAAGGGAAATATGCTAATTTCCTGTCAAATCAAATTCAAAAGAAGAAGAAAAAAGGAAAGCACAAAAACAAAAGTGAAATCAAAGACACAATTGTTGACGGAGTTCAGCAAATTATGCCTACGTCTCCGGACATGTTGCAGATCGATTTTATTAGGAAGAACACAGTGACTCTTCCATTTCTGGTGAATACACAAAAACCCTAACACTAGGTTTCGTAGAGACGGTAACACTTAAAAAGGGGAAAAATATTATAGTCCTTAATGTGTAATTTATAACCCCCTAAAATTACACTGTCTTTTCAATTCAGTCCAGTTCTCTTTAATGTGTTTAGCACTTGCCTCATCTCCACTGTCTTCCACTGCCTTTTCATTTAGCATCTCTTCTATCCAATAATAACATGTTGAATAATGCTGGATTATTATGTCAAAATAACACATTCTACTTGAAGGTTATGAGTCATTTTACTCAAGTGATAGCAAGCACTGGCTTCATTGGAAATGCAGATAAGTTCAGAAAAACTTAACAATCTCACACTTGAAGACTGGTTTCAACCTGTCTTCACACGTTGATCTATGCAGCAGATCTTTCTGGTCTTATTACTCTTGTAGACCAACTGAAGCTGAACATAACTTCAGTTTTTCAATGACTACTGTCTTTGTCAACATATCAGCTGGATTCTTGCTTCATTGGATCTTTTCCAGTATTAGCACCTCATCTTCCAATAAAGATCTAATGAAATGATAACGAAGACTGATGTGCTTGGTTCTTGAATGAAATGTTGAATTCTTCGCCAATTGAATTGCACTTTGACTATCACTATGCAGAACGTTGTTCTTCTGTTTGAATCCCAACTCGGTTAACAAACCTTGAAGCCATATCATCTCTTTACTGGCTTCGGTCACTGCTACATACTCAGCCTCTGTAGTTGATAAAGTGACAATTTTCTGTAACTTTGACATCCAACTAACAGCCGTAGTTCCAACAGTAAATATATAACCGGTAGTGCTTTTCCGGTGATCAACTTCACCTCCAAAATCTGCATCTACGTAGCCTTGTACCTTTAACTCAACCTTACCAAAGTACAAACACTTCTCTATGGTACCTAGTAGGTACCTCAAAATCCATTTGACAGCTTCCCAATTATTTTTCCCTGGGTTTGACATAAACCTACTCACAACTCCCACTCCATAACTAATGTCTAGTCTCGTACAGACCATTGCATACATCAAAATTCCAATAGCTGAGGCGTAAGGAACCTTAGCCATGAGGTCTTTTTCTTCATCCGTCTTAGGGGATTGATCCTCGGATAAACGAAAGTGACCTGCCAATGGTGTACTAACTGGCTTTGCATCACACATGTTAAATCTCTTCAAAATGCGATCGATGTACTCTGACTGAGATAACTGCAAAACTTTTCTACGCTTATCTCTTGTGATTTGCATTCCAAGAATCTTCTTCGCCGGACCCAAGCCCTTCATGTTAAATTCTTTTGACAATTGTAGCTTCAATCTTCTAATATCATCCATATCTGAACCTGCTACTAACATATCATCAACATAGAGTAGCAAAATGATATAACTGGACTTACAAACTTCTGAAAATAGCAACAGTGGTCCGCATTACACTTCTGAAAACTCTCTTTGTGCATAAAACCGTCAAATTTCTTGTACCACTGTCTTGGAGCTTGTTTTAAACCATACAAACTTTTCTTAAGTCTGCATACGGTGTTTTCTTTCCCTTCTCTTAAGAAACCTTCTGGTTGATACATGTATATCTCTTCATCCAAATCCCCGTGAAGAAATGCAGTCTTCATATCTAACTGTTCAAGATAAAGGTCTTCTATGGAAACAATACTCAACATTGATCTAATAGTATTGAGCTTCACAATTGGAGCAAAAATATCGGTGTAATCAATTCCTTCCTTTTGCTGGAACCCTTTGACAACTAGTCGTGCTTTGTATCTCTTAGAGCCATCATGCTCATCTTTCACCCGATACAGCCATTTGTTATGAACTGCCTTCTTACCCATTGGTAACTCAGTTAGGTCCCATGTATCATTTGAGATTAAAGACTTCATCTCATTTTTCATAGCAAACTCCCACTTACTAGCATCACTGCTCTGGAAAGCTTCATCATAGCATTCAGGTTCTCCTCCATCGGTAAGTAACAGATAGTTCAAGTATCTCCTGTTGGGTACATGGGGTCGGGAAGATCTTCGCAAAACAGGAACTGGCTCGGTCGGCTGTAAGGTATCAGATTGTTGTTGATCGGTCTGTCCAACGGGCTCTCCTTGTTGAGGGGTTAATCTGATCGACTCTATTTCTTGACTATCTGGGACTCCCTCAATATCTGCGAATACTGATTCATACGGCTTTGAGTCATTTGCTTCAGTTTTATGTCTGTCCTTGTACATCAATGTTTCATTGAAGATCACATATCTGCTTCGTATCATCTTCTTGTTCTCCTCATCCCAAACATGATAACCGAACTCATCTTCGCCATAACCGATCAAGAAACATTTTTTCGTTTTCGGATCAAGCTTGTTCCTGCCTTGGTCACTTATATGAACATATGATGTACAACCAAAAACTCTTAGATGTGATAATTTTATATCCTTACCACTCCATACCTCCTCGGTTATTCGATGTTCTAAGGGAACCGACGGGCCTCGGTTAACCAGGTAAGCCGATGTGTTGATTGCTTCTGCCCAGAACTGCTTCGGTAAACCAGACTGTATTCTAATGCTTCTGGCTCTTTCTGTCAATGTTCTGTTCATACATTCGGCAATACCATTGTGTTGAGGCGTACCTGGAACGGTTCTCTCCATCCTGATACCATGCTCATAGCAAAAGTTCTTGAATTTGGTGTCCTCATATTCATCACCATTATCAGTTCTCAGCTTTTTAATCTTCAGACCTGTCTCATTCTTAACCATAGATTTCCATCTCCTAAAAACATCAAACACTTCAGATTTATGCTTCAGAAAATAAACCCATACCTTTCGAGAATGATCATCGATAAAGGTCACAAAATAGTGTTTCCCTCCTATAGATGAAACAGTTGTTGGCCTCCAAACGTCAAAGTGAACAAGCTCCAGCCTTTTTTTCTTTGGGGTTCTACCACTCGTCTGAAAACTGACCATTTTCTTTTTTCCAAGTATGCAATCTTCACACATGTCTATATCGACTGACTTTAGACCTGGAAGCTTCCCATTCGAGTACATAATTTTCATACCCTTCACACTCATATGGCCAAGCCTTTGGTGCCAAACATTTGGATTTTCGTTTCCTGCTGCTATTGCAATGGAGTATATTAACGCATCGTCTCCTTCTGAAGTGATATTTTCCTCTCTCTTCTTCTTTTGTTCCTTTGGTTCTCTCTTGCTCTGAAATTTAAAGTTCCCGGTCTTCCCACAATTCCAACACTCCATGTTTCTCAACCCTTGGGAATTTTTAGGATTCCTAGACTTGGACCTCCAGTCTCTTGATTTGCCTCGGTAGTTCAATTTACCGCGTCCATATACTATGGTTGAATTTCTTCCTCTCAATTCTATATGTAAGACTGAGGAGATTGATGACTCACCTGATTCTCTCATTCGAATCTCTTCACTGAGAAATAGGTCACGAACATCATCAAATTTCAACTTATTGCTTCCTGATGAGCTACTCACCGCAGTGACAGTAGCATTCCAACTATCTGGTAGTGAAGACAACAGTATCAATGCTCGTATTTCTTCATCAAAATCAATTTTAACTGAACTCAAATGGCTTGTGATTGTATTAACTTCATTGAGGTGTTGAGCTAGCGAAGCGCCTTCCATCATTCGCAAATTGAATAAACGCCTCATAAAGTGAACTTTGTTAGACGCTGATGGCTTCTCATACATACTGGAGAGAGCCTTCATAAGACCCGTTGTGGTTGTTTCCTTTATGACGTTAAAAGCAACATTGCGAGATAGTGTCAATCGGATGACTCCAAGAGCTTGTCTATCAAGAAGGGTCCATTCTTCATCTTTCATACCCTCTGGTTTCTTTTCTGAGAGGGGTTGATAAAGCTTTTTATGGTACAGATAATCTTCAATCTGCATCTTCCAGAACCCAAAATCTACACCATCGAATTTTTCGAGTCTCACATTTCCTTCGTCTGTAGCCATTGCTCCCACTTAAATCTGATTTCTTTTGGATCGCTACCAGTTTGGCTCTGATACCAGTTCTAAGGGAAATATGCTAATTTCCTGTCAAATCAGATCAAAAGAAGAAAAAAAAAGGAAAGCACAAAAACAAAAGTGAAATAAAAAACACAGTTGTTAACGGAGTTCAACAAATTATGCCTACGTCTCTGGACCTGCTGCAGATCGATTTTATTAGGAAGAACACAGTGACTCTGCCGTTTCTGGTGAATACACAAAAACCCTAACACTAGGTTTTGTAGAGACGGTAACACTTAAAAAAGGGAAAAATATTACACTCCTTAATGTGTAATTTATAACCCCCTAAAATTACACTGTCTTTTCAATTCACTCCAATTCTCTTTAATGTGTTTAGCACTTGCCTCATCTCCACTGTCTTCCACTGTCTTTTCATCTAGCATCTCTTCTATCGAATAATAACATGTTGAATAATGCTGGATTATTATGTCAAAATAACACATTCTACTTGAAGGTTATGATGCATTTTACTCAAGTGATGGCAAGCACTGGCTTCATTGGAAATGCAGATAAGTTCAGAAAAACTTAACAAGATTTCTCTCTAGGGTTTCATGTTACCATTGTTTCTTCCTTTCACAACTTGGAAACTGATTTTTTTCCTTTCGTTTCTCCAATGCTACGTCTTTTCTTCATGTATTTTCACTATCAATAATGATGGTGCTTTCAGGCTCCCCAAAGTCTTTTTTTTCTGGGCAGAACCCTTCATGTTAGGCCATCTAAAGAAATATCTTATGTTCTTCATGACTTTTAGTATGAGCCTCTCCTCAATAATATTGTAATACTTTTACTATTTTAATTTAATATTATATTCTCACAAAGAAAAAAAAACTATGACACATTGTACCATTGCTTACATGACTTAAAACAATTGTTGTAGGTGGGTCTTTCAAACCGAAGTTCTTTACAAATGCAGAATCAAACCATATAAAGCTAATCTCGTAGTCAAAAGTTGTGATAAAAAATGCATTGATTATTCAAAAGCCTTGTGTTCATGTGTAAAAAAATTGATTCTCTTATAGTCATTGTGGAATTAGTATTCATTATGATCTCTAATTACATCTAACGAATGTGAAAATCGCATTTCATATTTTGTAAAACCTGTCGTGAGTAAATTGTAACTTGGCTTTTGAAGGAAAATCAAGATTATTTATGAAAAACTTAGTAGGATTAAAAACTCTCGAGCCTAAAATATGGTCTTTCTTCGTCTATAAATTATTGCTTTATAACCCATAACAACACAAACTTATGAAATCCACACACAAGGGTCAGGCAAAAAACACAAATAGAAATTCTCAGATTAATGGAAATATCAAAAGATTTTACATCTTTTATAGATATTAAAACACAACTGGGTATTGCAGCAAACTGATAAACATGAAAAAAGAAGAACAAAAAAAGACCAGAGAAATACATAGAATGACAAACCATGAACAACGAAAACGACAATCAATCAAACAATTAAGCTTCTTTGAGAAGAATTTATAATGATAAAACACAAATTTGTCACCATCAAGCGTTCACCTCAGGGACTGAAGACTTTGGGAACCTTAAGTTTGAAAGCTGGATTGCAAGCCTGTAGAGAATAACAACAACAATAACCAAAACAGTTTGCTCAGAAATGGAGAATGTGATCTTCGTCGACCAAAGCCAAAAAAAGCTTTACCTCCAAATTATGCGGGTCTTATAGGTTTTAAAACTAACTTTTTCTAAGCTAAAAATCAGATCAACCATATAAGTTGGTTTTTGTTTGTAAGCCTAAAACTATAAAGCATAATGTAGTCGAGATAAAGGCCTTAGCACATTGGACCTATAGTTTTGAAAAGTAAGATTGTTGTTAGGGTTTATGATTTACCTATCCAGCTCTTCCTTGTTGGTAACATCTTTAGGATAATCTTCATATTCACCCGTATCCAAATTTAGACGTGAAACATTCTTGTTAAGCAACCTCTCACCAACTTCAACAAGTTTTTTCATATTGGCGTCCGTAGATATATCGGTAGATGCCACATCCCCGGTTAAGGTATGATCCTGTTTTGGTAAGATTCAGAATGATAGCATGTCATTCAGCTGTTTATGTTTAAGCATTTTTATTATTTACATAGTTTTGTCCAATTTTCACTATTTATTTGCTAATTTTCAAAAATCAGTAATTTCGTTATGGAGTGTCGAATTGTTTAATCAGTAATTTTCACTTTATATATATATATATACATACGCTGTGGACAAAATGCGATATATATACTTACATCGATTCGGAGGTAGTTGTCTTCACAGAGAAGAGCTTGAAAGACCACAGAGCTATGGTAATGGACCATATCCACACTAGCTGTACTATAACAATCAATTATAGGACTTGATGTTCCTTTAACTAGCCAAGATATAATTCCCCATGTTTTAGCCATTGCTGCGTCATATTTTGGGTTTTTCGCGTCGTGTTTATCTTTCTTCATCGATCCGGTCCCTAACGATATCACAAGAAACTTACTGTAATCCAAAGGATGTATTGCGCCTCCAGATTCTGGAGCCCTATTGTAAATCATTTTGCCTTTCGAATCTAGAGACTTCCTCATAACCTCTTTTGTCGCTGCCCTAATAGCAATTAGCGTCTGAAATCAAATGTACAAAAAAATATGAACATTAATAAATGCCAGCTAGTCCACTTATAAGATATTGCAGGTAAATAACATTATGGATAAATAAATTTTACTGGATTATTGGCGACGATTCCACCGTCAATGAGGTTGAAATATCGGGGCTTTCCATTATCGTCATGGT
Organism: Limnanthes douglasii subsp. nivea; assembly: GCA_036936605.1. Taxonomy (NCBI): domain Eukaryota; kingdom Viridiplantae; phylum Streptophyta; class Magnoliopsida; order Brassicales; family Limnanthaceae; genus Limnanthes; species Limnanthes douglasii. Next base: position 280,248,124 of record JAUPFV010000005.1, read on the forward strand.
TTGTGAATCCATGAGCAGGAAGATATGTTGGAGCAGCAGAGGTGCCTAAGGCTATGTCCGATAGCTTGGCATTCAAGGAACTGTCGCACCTTGCCTACATTAGATCAATACAATCAGTTTCTTTTTTTTCAGATATTAATACTAAATAAGTTTCATATTTCCTAATATAAAATAAAAATTGATTTAAGCATGTTTTTAGAAAAAAATTCAAACATACTCATATATATTACCGTATAAGTACCGAAGATGGTAGGTGTGAGCGTCTTGATGTCGAAAGAAGTGATCACAACATTAGTTATTGTTTCGCTCAGTTTCCTTTCGCCCAGATTCTTTTCCATCAATTTTTTCAAATGGACCCCATCGTATTTAGGTCCTGCTACATATGGTATAGGTAACCACCAATTCGATACAAGTTTTGGCAGTCGCGTTATCGGGAGATAACTTACAAGTCCGCTGCAAAATATAGAATAATATATTCTGTTATGTTTCGGTTAAAATCTCACATTCCGCATATCGGTTAACATGATATATGAATAGGAATATATTTTAGTTATTACGAAACATTTAAATCCAAAATGGATAATATCATGTTAGTGTTGAGATTGGGTTGTTTGTGCATGGAAATGATCAATGATTAGTGTAAAGCATTTAAGTACAAATCGGACAATATCATATTAACATTGGGCTCTTTTGAATGTTTCAATTTAAAAATTACCTTGGTTGTGGGAAAATGTTAGGACACTCTTTTTGATAAAATTCAAGCACCTTCTGGGCAGTGAACAATGGGCGACCTTTGTCGTCAGGTGCAGTGAGCATGGTTGTTATAAGACCTCCTGTGCTTGTTCCTGCTATTATATCAAAATAATCTGCTAGCCTTCTGTTATCCCCATCTAGCTCCTGTATCATTCTTAGTTTGTTACCAAATGTCATCATTTCGAAGTTCTTACAAATATATATATACATAAAACTAAAATACCCGAAGCTTAGTTTCAAGATAAACAAGGATAACAGCGGTAATGGTTCCTCTAACTCCTCCCCCATCGAGACTCAAAATAGTAGTGAATTGGTTCGCAGGTTCGTCCGTATTGCTAGCGAAACTTTTATCCATTGCTTTCTGGTTTGAGCTTGTTCTCAAAAGTAAGTTTAAGTTGTAATGACAAGTAATAGATTTGCAATACACAACCAAGTTTTGTGTGTTTATATATAGGGATCGTGATCGAAGCTGATCCACCAATGGTTAGTAAAAAATTGACTATTTTATTTCCAGTGTCTTTTTTTATTAATCTCATGAATTAAATGCCAATATACTTTCCTAGCTACCTGTAACCAATAATAGTTTATATAGATAAAATTATAGCTGACTTTGCCTATTGGTATCGGGTGTCATGTAATATGGTAAGTAGAATAATTACTTGTCGGGTCGTGCCTTGCGGTGACGGAAAATATACAATTTACTATATAGTTTGATGGTTTGATTAGAGCCGTTATCGGTCTGGTTCGGATTTTAATGAAATGGTACAGGATTGTAAGACTTATCCGTTTAGATCTGATCAGATTTTAAGTCTCTGGTTTTAGTTTTTTGAATTGGATCCAACTGTTAATTTTTTTTTGGATTCAGTCCGCTCTAGTTTGGTTGGTTTTCGATTCCGATTCGGTCGAAGTTTAGTTTGGTCCGAGTTTTGTTAATTCTGTTTCGGTTCACTTCAGTCCGTTATCGGTCGGATTTGGTCAATTTAAGAAAAATTCAAATCCAATTATAATTTGATTTCAAATTTTTTAGTAAATAAATAATATAAAAATTAAAATTTAGAATGCAATCTTTAGTTTTTTAAATTTATCGTTAATTATTAAATTTTAGTAATGTAATGTATAAAATTAAAATTGAAACAAAAAAAAAACATAACTACTTTTAATGGTTTTATTGGTTCGATTTCTCATCGGTTCTACTTATTTATCGGTTTTATCGGTTTAATTCCATATCGGTTTTACCGGTTCGGTTCCAAATCTGTTCTACCGTAGTTTTATCGATTTAGATTAGAACTAATTTTATTCTTTCTGTAGGTAATAGAAATAGAAGCTTCGGCTCTTACCTTATTTCAAGAATAGAGCTAACAAGGAACAATAGAAAGTTAACAATCGCACAATAGGAGATTTAACGTGGTTCTGATTGTGAAAAATCCTATATCCACCGAACACTTATTTTATAAATAACAGGTTAGAGAAAGACTCTCAAACACAAATAACTCAATAAATCTTTGTAACAAAAGTTGACGCGAATCACGGAACACTCAGATGACCTGGAGCTAGTTTCTCTCTCTGAAAAAATACGCAGCTCACATCTCTTTTGGCTACAAATTGCAAAACTATATCTTTTTCTATTTATAGGCAATCTATGATAATCTTAATTCATTAGTTAATGAATCTAATTAATATAAAAGACCAAATTAATAAGAAATCTAATTAATATAGAAGATCAAATTAATATAAAAATCTAATTAATATAGAAATTAAATTAACGTATAAATCTAACTAATATGGCAAACTTGTTTAAAAAAATATGGCATGTTTTGCCTTATTTTAAATCTTTAACAGAACCTTTAAAATTCGGTCCGGTTCTTTGTTGATTTCAGATGTATAAATCTCAGACAAACGCTATGAAAAGCGTCGATAATTTTATTAGGTAATATAAATGACTATTAAATAGTCAAAGATTGAGTACACAAAATGAAACTAACACCTAAGAAGAGAAACTGAAAGGACAATAAAAAACAGAAACACAATTAAATGACACAAACTTGAAGTGGAGTGTAACTCCTATCTTGACCAAATAAAGGATTAAAGTCCTAACACTTATTAGATACCTCTGCTGGTAGATGCATCTCCGCTGTTTCCTTTGCTAGTAGATGCACTATTGGATCCCTCAAATAAAACATTAAATTCCTAACATTGCTTCCCCTAAACTGAAAGCAATAACTTCACTTTATCTTCTCGCAAACTCCAAGTTTCTCTCTTAATCGAACAAAAGCTTACAACTACAATGGTTTAGTCAATATGTCTGCAACCTGATCATTGGTACCACAATGAACCAATTTCACAATTTCATCTTTGACAAGATCCCTCAAAAAAATGGAACCTAACATCAATATGCTTGCTACGACCATGAAGAACAAGGTTCTTTGATAGTTTAATTGTTGAGTTGTTATCACACATAATCGTAGTGCAACCTGACTGCATCATACCAATTTCTTCTAAAATCCTTCTCATCCAAATACATTGAGAATCACAAAATGATGCAGCTATGAACTCAGCTTCAGTGGTGGATAGAGTAACTACCGGTTGTTTCTTTGAAGCCCAAGAAACTGCTCCTCCACTCAATAAGAAAGCATATCCACTTGTGCTTCGTCTATTATCAATGTCTCCAGCATAATCACTATCAGTATAGACACTCAAATCTTCCAACATTCCCTTTTTGGAAAACACAACGAATCCAGTCGTTCCTCTTATGTACCTTAGCACACGCTTTGCTGCTTGTATATGTTCCTCTCTAGGATCGGACATGTATCTGCTCAATAGACAAACCAAAAACATCAGATCAGGCCTTGTCTTCGTGATATACATTAAACTTCCAATGAGTTGTTTATATATTGTGTAATCAACTCTCTTAGCATCACTATCTTTTGATAGCTTCACTCCGGGCACAATAGGATTCTTGACATCATTTCCGTTATGCAGATAAAACCTTTCAAGAATCTCTCCAACATATTTCTTTTGATGGATGAAGATTCCATCACCATCCTGTGTCACCTCAACACTAAAAAATACTTCATTTTCCCCAAATCAGTCATCTCATAATCCTTTTTCATCGATAATTTAAACTTCTCAAGCATATTTTCATCATTTCTTGTGAAGATTAAATCATCTACATAAAGACTAACAATAATAATCTTGTTACCTCCATCAGTTTTCACGAACAATATGTACTCATGCTCACACCTTTGAAATCCTTCTCTAACAAAGTATACCTCAATTTTACTATACCAAGCTCTTGGGGCTTGTTTTAAACCATATAAAGCCTTCGCCAACTTGTAAACCTTGTGTTCTTCTCATTCCTTTATGTATCCTTGTGGTTGATCTACAAACACATCTTCTCTTAGTTCATCGCAAAGAAACGCACTCTTTACGTCTAACTAATAAACACACCAATTCTTTTGAGCTGCTACAGCTAGCATCGTACGAATAGTATGCCAACGCGCCAGAGGAGCAAAGACTTCACTGTAATCTACTCCTTCTTCTTGCGCATAGCCTTTGACCACCAATCGAGCTTTGTATTTCTCAACCTCTCCCTTCTCGTTGAGCTTGGTTTTATAAAGCCATTTAACACCAATTCTCTTTGCTCCACTTGGAAGATTTTTTAGAAACCAAGTTCCGTTCTTTTCTATTGACTCCAACTATGTCTTCATAGCATTAACCCATTTTTCTTCCTTAATAGCTTCATTGAATGTTACAGGATCATCGCTTGACATAAACATTACAAGACCCGAAACGTCTTCTTCTTCCTCCCATCCGGTGTCGTAATCCTGCAAATAAGCTCGTCTTCTTCTGATTCTCCGAGGTCTAAGAGATTCTGCTGGATTCAAATATTCTTCTTCTTCATTTATTTGCTCTGTTTTAGGCTCACGAGTCACTTCGGTTTCTCTATTCTCCCAGATTAATTGCTCAGCCTCTAATTCTTTTGTTTTATGTCCTCAATCCCAGCTTTTCTCTTCTTCGAAAACCACATCCCTACTTGTAATGACCTTTTTTTGTTTTGGGGTTGTATAGGCGATAACCCTTGGATTCGCTGCTTACTCCAATAAGCACACATATGTTGCTTTTATCATCAAGTTTTTTTCTTTTCTGATCTGGAACATGGACATGAGCGATACAACCAAAAATTCTAAAGTAATCAACTCTAGGCTTTATTCCACTCCACATTTCTTCAGGTGTTTTCCTTGTGTCACGGAATTTGGACTTCGATTCAAGACATGTATAGCCCATTTTGATGCTCCCGCCCAAAAATGTTTAGAAACTCCTTTATCATTCAGAACACACCGCACCATATTCATTATTGTCCGGTTCTTGCGCTCAGCAATTCTGTTTTGTTGCGGAGTGAAAGCTATAGTGAGTTGTCTACTAATTTCGGCTTCCTCACAAAAGATCGGTGAACTCATTTGAAGTGAAATCACCGCCTCTGTCCGTTCGTAGACATGCTAGCGTTGCTCCACTCTGTTTCTCTACCTGAATCTTGAATCGAGTAAAGAATATAAAAGCTTCCGACTTTAATGATAAAAAATATATTCATACCTTTCTGCTAAAGTCATCGATGAAAGTAAGAATATATCTCTTGTCGGAGTTCGATGTTGGAGAAATTGGCCCACATATATCAGAATGTACCAGCTGCAACCTCCTTGACGAACGCCACAAACTTTGTTTAGGGATACTCTCACGATGTTGTTTACCAACAAAACAGCTAACACATTTCTCAGCTTCGTTGGTGCTCAGATGTGGTATCCCTTTGACCATATTCTGATATTTGAGTGTTCTTAAACCTTTGTAACTTAAGTGCCCATACCTTCGATGCCAAAGTTTAAGCTCATCCATTGCTGTTAGTTTCAAACATTTCTCAGCCGTAAACAAGTTACCTTTTGAGGCCAAAATCTTGAACAATTTATTTTCCGTCATTTTGGTTTGCATAACCAGCCCTAACTCCGGATGATAAAGTTTGCATACTTCATGATGTATCAAAATCTTGCAGCCCTTTTCTACAAGTTGTCCCAAGCTTACCAAGTTACTCGTTAATTCTGGTACTAGATATACATCTGAAATGACATGAGTCCTTCCATTGACACGTAAAGTTATATCACTTTTTTCCAATTACCGAAAGAATAGAATTGTTACCGAGTTTTACGGAGGATTGAAACTCTTCATCAAGCTTTGAAAACCATGATTTGTCTCCTGTCATGTGGTTGGAACAGCCTGAATCAAGATACCACACAAATTTTCTTTCTTCTGGAAGTGGTGTGTTCGCCATTAACAAAACATCACCTTCCTCTTTTCCAATCTCTGCATAGTTCACCTTCTCTTCCACAGGACATTCGTATGAAAAATGTCCAAGTTTATGACAACGTTAGAATTCCACCGTTTCCTTGTTAAATCTACCTCTTCCTCTTCCTCGACCAAATTTTCTTCCTCTGCCTCTTCCATTTCGATACTCGTATGAAACTTTGAGTACCTATTCTTCTCATACTATTCTTGGCTTTCTCATTTTCTGCTCATGAACAAGTAATGAGCTTTGCAAGGTATCGACTGATAAACTGACAATATCTTTCGATTCTTCAATTGAACACACAATGTAGTTGAAGTTTTCAGTCAGAGTTTGCAAGATCTTTTCCACAATTTTGACATCTTGCATATCATCCCCACAGTTTCTCATGTCGTTTGCTACAACCATCACCCTTGTGAAGTAATTGGAGACGAATTCTCCATTTTTCATCTCCAGCAATTCAAACGTTCTCCTCAAAGTTTGTAACTGCGCACGCTTCACTCTTGCATTTCCGTGATATTTGGTCTTCATAGAATCCCATAACTGCTTTGACGTCTCTTTCAAAGTTATCGTCTTAAGAATTGATTTGTCAATCGCATTGAACAAATAATTATTTGCCTTCAAATCCTTTAACCTTGCATCGGCAATGGTCTTCTTCTCTGTTTCGGTCAATCCTCCTTTGTTAATTGGTTCATCAATTCCATCTTCCACAACATCAAAATACTCCTTTGACCAAAGAAGATTTTCCATAAGGAGACTCCAATGGTCATAATCTCCATCGAATTTTGGTATACAAGGTTGCCCAAAATTACTCGATTCTCCCATCTTTTCTATGTGTTTGCTCACTTTCTCTTTTAATTTAATGGCTCTGATACCAAATTTGTTGATTTCAGATGAATAAATCTCAGATAAAAGCTATGCAAAGCTTCGATAATTTTATTAGGTAATATAAATGACTATTAAATAGTCAAAGATTGAGTACACAAAATGAAACTGACACCTGAGAAGAGAAACTGAAAGGACAATAAAAAAACGGAAATACGATTAAATGACACAAACTTGAAGTGGAGTGTAACTCCTATCTTGACCAAATAAAGCATTAAAGTCCTAACACTTATTAGATACCTCTGTTGGTAGATGCATCTTTACTGTGTCCTTTGCTAGTAGATGCACTATTGGATCCCTCAAATAAAACATTAAATTCCTAACATTCTTATCTATTTGTTTATGTCCAGATATATTACATATACATTGACATTTTATGGTTTAAATTTTTCCGAGGTTTTAATTGTGGAGTCTTTTTAAGACAATGTGGACTGCTCGAATCGAAATAGATGATTCGAAAATGCATCAGTTATTTGTAGTCACGCTCATATTCCATCATACATGAGTTAACATTTGATGCAACTTTGGTTTTCATTTTAGGATTTGAAATACTGATAAGGATTTTTTGTTGGTATAAAAAGCTGTAAAAGTTATATATATAAAAGGTGTTTACATGGGATTTTGGTGGCTTTGGGGCCAAATTACAACGATGAGCAACAACTATGAAAAAGGTAACCGAATAATAATATGCATATTACATAGGATGGGTGACCTTCGTTCCATGAAAACGGTAACGAAGGTCAGAAAGCATATGATGAGCAATACTAGAGTTTAACGCATGCTTGTTGTTGAAGATACAAACGTTTCTTTCACTCCAGATGTGGTATATGGTCGAGCAATAAGCAGTCCGCCAAAGGAAACATTTTCCATGGTTAGAAGGAGTCCAACCACAACCTTCCTCAAGCCAAGAAGCCCATGATGTGGGGATTGAAGGGATAAGGAGCTTACGGGAGATGAACTCCCAGATGTAGGAGGAATATGGACATAGTATGAGGAGGTGTTCTAGAGTTTCCAGGCAGTTTGAACAAAGAACGCATTCAGATAGAGAGTCAAATCCCCACCTAATGAGCTTATCTTGTGTAGTGAGCTTGGTATGGATGGCCATCTAAGTGATAAAAGAGTGTATGGGGATATAGTATTTGTTCCAAATGAGGGAAGCCCAAACGACTTTATTTCTCGTAGGTCGGAGAGCGGAATAGGTGCTACTAATGGTGAATTACGGTTTGGACTTGTTAGGGATCCATAGAAAGACGTCGCCAGTCTCAGTGGCGGGAGAAAAGGCACTAAGGATGCTTCTGATTTCGGTTAGGTGAGGAAGTATGCGCCAATTTGGGGCCCTAGCATGAGGGGGCCAAGCCCAAAATCCATTGTAGAGGCGGTCCAAGACTCGAAAGATATTACGCAGTCGAGCCAGATTTGTGATACTAAGGCCGAAACGGTCAATGATGAAAGATAGAAAGAGCCATGGATCGTGCCATATTGAAGTGTTATTCCCATTTCCAACAATAAATTTATATAACCCCACAACCTGATTCCGAAGCAATAAAATTTTTTGACATGCCCAACTAGCATTGGAAGAAGGGGGAAGAGTCCAAGAGCTTTTATCTTTTATTTGTTTCCGTAAGAGTCCATTTGGTCCATATAGAACTTTTATTTTCAGTTAATATGGACCAGAAAAGCTTTAGGGCAGCTGTATGATTCCAAATTTTTGGGATCCCAAGACCACCCTCATCTGTGGCCAAAATGAACGTATCCTAGACGACCTTCTGATAAGGGGTTTTAGTTTGAGGCTTAGCGAAGAAACAAGCTGACTTGAATTATTAACGAATAAGTAAGACTACAATAGTCCTAACAAAGATTTGATGTGAAAAACAATAGTTTAAAATTGATCATTTAATGTTAGACGCATAAAATTAAAATTAATGATAGAAAAGGATTCTTGTTCTGAAAGCTTTTGATGATTTTATTGATTTATGTGATAATTGTTTCGTTTGTTTTACAATTTGTTATATAGGGATACTAAACTTGCACAATTTATACTTATCGCAATTGTGCTATCTTTATGAATGTTATAGTTACTACTAATAATGATAGTATTATAATTATTTTTTCATCGTCTATGGTAGAGTTAGAACTTTGAGCTTTGTTTGGTAATTTATTAATGCTGAGTCTTTTGGTTTAACTTGTAAATGTGAGATCAGGTTGAAACCAAGACCCGGAGAATTAAAGATAAAGTATGTGAAGTGTGTCTGTAACGCTAGCACATTTCATTCTCTAAAACATTAAAGAACTATTGTTTTTTTTTAGTTACACAACAGAGATTCATCATCGAATCCATTCGTTAATAGAAATCTCGTTAGATAGATCTTTTTTTTCATGATAAGGTTTGAATTTAATTGATGTCTTACTTCCCTTCAAACGAATAGGTGAATTAATAAGGTCGTGTTTGTCTTTAAAAATAGAAATAGGTTGTGAGCCAGTGGCTTAGTGAGGAGATCAATGATTTAATAATGCGATAATGTAACGGACGTCGAGGGTATCTTAAATAACTTGATCCCTGACAAAAGGAATATCAAGCTATATATGTTTCTTCCTTGCATGAAACACTTCGGCCGAAGATTTTCACACCAAGTCATTGGGGAACGAATCACCAGGAAGCCAATTTAATATAGTAAATATCAAAAACCGAATACGTTCCACATAATGGATGGCAAGGTCGTGATACTCAGACTTTGCTACTCGACCCTGCAACAACATTTTGATTTTGAAGAACCAGAACACTAGTGTATACCCGAAGAACACGCAATAGTCTCATACAGAACGACACTCATCCAAAGAAGAGACCTAGTATGCATTAGTAAAACCACTAAGTTGAAGGTCAGGGTTGGGCTTCATGTGAAGACCGAGAGATATACTTCCAAATAAATATTGAATCATTATCCTTACTTATTATAGATGTACGGTCGTATTAATTATTGAAATTCAGTTAGTTTATTTACATCATGGGCAATATCGTCTCGCCTTTGTATGCAAAAAAATATTGTAAAGAGCCTAACAAGTAAATATATTTTGTTGGATGTAGACGATGCATGCATGGGAATGAAGCAAGGATTAGATATGGATAGCCTTTCGTTCCCTAGTAAGTTTTTTATGTATTTCAGTTATGTTAAGTGAAACCCAATAGAATTTCTATGAACTTTAATGCCTAGAAAAAAATATAGACTACCTGTATGCTTTATGGAAAAACTAGAGTTAAGTGTATTGATAAACTTTTATAAATGGATAGGTTAGTTCCTTGTTATTATAATGTCATCAACATATACCAGTATAATGATGATAACCTTCTTTGACACATATAAGAATATAGAACAATAAGTATGAAATTTTTGAAGCTCCATAGGAGTAGTGTGGACCCTTAACTTAGAATACCAGACCGTTGGGCCTTTAAAAAAAAGGGCCTTCTGTAACTTACACATAAGAGAATACCTCTTAGAATCCTCAAAGGTTTCAGGTTGAACTATGAAAAATTATTTGTGATTATTCTATTGAGAAATATTTTATTAATATACAACTTTATGTCATCCCAATGCTTATAGACTGTTAGAGTTAGAACCAGCCTAATCGTTGAGGTCTTTGTCACGAGATTGAAAATCTTAGTAAAATCAATTCATGACGTCTGGTGGAACCTTTTTTTCCACAAGTCTGGTCTTGTAACCTTGAACAAACATATTAAGGATATGTTTAAGTTTATAAACCTATTTACAGTCAACTATGTTCATTATAGAACAACATGTAATCAAAGATCAAGTTTTCTCCCTTATTAAAGTATCTTATTCAACTTGTATAGCCTTTAACCAATTAGGGGTAGTCACAACGTTATAAAACTTTGTATGTTCTAGTGAAATATTTGTTGGAGTAGTGGTGATACAAGCTAGACCAGTCATAGAACAAGTAGGAGAACCTGGGTTTTCTGACACATGCCTCCTAGACTAGCTGTGAGAAGGAACCATCCACCAACAAATGATTTCTGTATTATGGGTAATGGTTATAAAAGATAAAGTCTTGGGACTGTGTTGTAACCCTAAGAAATGATCTTTTCATGCATGGTGAGGTTTCTCTGGATGGTGAACTAGATGATAAAGAAGTATATGGATATGTTGTAGTTGTTACAAACCAGATTGGCCCAAGGGAAGTTTGGCCGGGATGGCCTCAGTTGGTGGTAGGTGGTGTTAATTATAAATGAATAGTGTTGTTTTAGAGATCTAGAGTTTGACATCCACCTCTCCCATAGGAGGTGGAAGGAGATTTATAGAATTATGTATATCGAGCATGTAATTCAGATGAGATCAACTCTCAAATTGGAGCTTGTTGGCTAATTCCAAGAGACGTAGTTGTTAATATTTAAGACAGTGTTGTTGTTGTGTATATGAGCTTGGCGAATGATACTAGGAACATAACGATCCACGAGAAAATTCGTCCAAATCCAAGGGTCATACCATAGTGAAGTGGAGGTTATTTTTTCTAATGAAAGTCTTGTAGAGCTTGGAGACAATAGATCAAATTTTAATAATTTTCTTTCACATTAATGATTTAGTCACACCAGATTGAGAGCTATGGTTTTTAAAAATGGATCACAAATTTTTGAGGGCAGCCGCCTGATATTAAAATATCAGGTTAAGAATACCAACGTCTCTCTCAAATAAAGAAAAGGTAACGGTGGACCAAACGACCTTCGAACCGATGATTTTAAGGTCAATGCTTGTCCAAATAAATATATGGAAGAGGTGAGATAGTTCTTCCATGGTGCAAACATGGAGAATAAAAACCGTTAACCAGTAAACTTGGCCCGTGCATAAGAAAACTTTGATAAGCTGGAGTATGATTGCATAGGAAAGTTGCTTAGAAGTTTATGAGTTGATCCTGCTAGTAATTTTATTGAAGAGGGGGATGTAATCTCGTTAAGTCATGCGGAAATTGATAAGAGGGCTCGTAAGTATTTGACTGGAACAGTGTCCTCCTCGAAGCACAAAGATGAAGTGATAGAATGGTTAATGGGATCATAGACACTCGAGAGACATATTTGAATTTTGTAAGGGTTAAGATGAATGACCGAGAAAGTTGCAAACTCATCAAGTCCCTATTTGATGAGGTTGATGGATTTGGTGTTTTCACAAAACAAATATCATAAGATCATTAACAAAGTAGAGTTTTACGATCTTACACTTCTAGTATTTCCACTAGGAGCCAAACGAGGGTTAAATATATTTTCCTTGAGGATAGAAGGGAGGAGATGCATGATGAGCATAAATATGAAAGGAATAAGGGGTCTCTTTTGTGAAGGCATCTTTTACATTGGAAGGATCCAAAATAATTCTCATTAGCGTTAAATAAGTGGAAGAAGAGATGGATATAAATTGAAGGATCCAACCTATCGTACGAGTAATGAAGTTCATCATGTAAATGACATCAAGTAGCAAGTGACTACGTACTTTATCGAAGACCTTCATGAGATAAATTTTCAAGGCAACCCGTTTATGTTCGTGTGATAGCAATGAAGTAGATCCCGAGAGAGAAGAATGTTATCTGTAATACTTTGACCTGGAACGAAGGAAGGTTATGTTGGGTCGACAAGGGAAGAGAATGATTCATTGATCATGTTGGTAATAATTTTTAAGATGCTTTTATAAATAACTTTAAAGCAGGAAATTGGTATGAATATAAAAGGGATGAGGGTTTATTTTATTCGGGATGAGGGTGATAAGAGCTTTGTTCCATTCCATAAGGATGAGATTTTGAAGAAACTAACATTGATACCATCCTAACCAGGGGCTTTGTTGCTATCAATGCTGAAGACATAAATTTTTATCTCTTTGATGGTAATATGGCGTATTATATGTTCAGATTCAAAAGTTTTAAAGTGATTAAGCTTCTAATTTTATCCATGAGGGGGTAAAAAGGAAACTTTTTTACCCCAAGACGGTTGACAAAATGGCTGACAAAGACATGAACCACCTTTTTTGGGCTAGAGACGATATATCAGTTATTATTAGAAGTTGAAAGTATTTTATTCCTTGAGATCCAAGTCTTGATATTATTATGGAAGGACTTAGAGTCACCGTCCTCAATTTTAGCCAAAGTTTCATACGATTTATGTTTAAAAAAGGATATCCAGCGCGCCTAAAGAAAATATAGCTCTTATAAGAATTAATATCAGCGTCCATAACATTAGATTTTGTGGGATAATTAGCGAGATCCTCTTAAGAGAAGTTTAGGAGAATACTGGGATTTATCAACATGCTCACTAATTTGGCTAAAAGTTTGTTCATGTAAGAGAGGGAGGCCTGAATATGATGGAGTTTAGACGACAAGATGGCTAATGTGAAACCGGTTAGGGGGAGATTCCAGCTATTTTAACTATGGAATGGCAGTATGGGTGGGTTTGAATCATGTTAAAGTAATGGAAAGGTTTCTAAGAGAAGATGCATGGATGATAAGAATGAGGTTAATCCAAGTGCGGTCAGAGGTGCCGGAGAAGTCATAGTGGGAAAACTAATTTGGCAAGTGATCATATCAATGGCTATTAACCAGGGCTCGACTAATTTTCAAGGAGATGAAGTTCAATGGTTGTTTATTTGACTGGATATATTGAAATCCCATAACACACATATTGGTTAGCTCAATATCGTACTAGTATTTTTTAAAGTCTTATATTGAGCCGCTCTAGAGGTCTCAATTGCTACTTCTTTCCTCTGGTTTTCGCACAACATTGAAACCAAGAAAATCAATTCATGGTGTGCCTTGTGATGGTTAAAGATATAGGTGATGTCATGATGCAAGGGCAAACGGCTGGATGCATCATTAAAGGTATCTACATCACGAAAACAGAAATTGCTATTATAACCAACATTATTAATAGTGCAATGTATAATATGGGAAGTGATAAAGTTAAAGGTTAATCTAAATACACCAAGTTTCATGTTAACCAGATAAGACCTAATGGGTGTATGCATTGGTTGTTTTAAAATGCCAAGAAATAGCATAATTTTCATGATTTTAGCAACGTTACACGCTTGAAATTTGGTTTCGAGTTGGAACTTTAGTGTAATTTGGTTCGAAAATTCATACTCAATAACATCATTTTGTCTTATTGGTTCATTTCACCCTGAACATTCCATGCAACGATAATCATAAAATATAAGGGAAAAAATACATGAGCTACTAGTCGAGGATTACAAGATCAACATGAGCAGCCGAAATGATAGGGCCAGTAATAGGAATCCTAGAACGAGAAGACGGAGAGATGAATTCAATGAAAGGATTAGAGTTAGCAGAGTTAATCTGAGTGTCCGTAAAACTAATCCAATAAAATGATCATGAATAGTAGGATGGTCTCTTCCCTCTCCATAACATCCATCATGAGAGCATTGTACATTGCCGAGTACGGTGCCTTACCATCACTAAAGTGATCAGGTTCAGGAAAATAACTGTTACTCATAAAGTCCTTTCTTGGACGATGAACCCCGATATGGTTATCAACATCTCTAGTAAAGTTAGGGTTCTCAAGAGGAATCAAGATTTTGTACCTCTAAAGAGGATCGGGTCCTCTGGGCAGCTTTCATCAGGGTAACCAAAACATAAGCATCATAAGCCAAGAACCACCAGTCCATATTATTTGATATTGATCCTAGTGGGTTGGTTCATACATATGATTTCAATGGATTTCAAGAAGTCATCAGATGCCTGTAGGATGATGTAGATACATACCAAGTTAAAGCAAACTCTATTAGTCATATGCATGTCAACATAGATAGGTATGCCAATGTATGATCTAATGATGCTTAAGCCTTTCTTGGACCATAACTTATGCGAAAAACCATGGAATTTCATTCAAAAAGGAATAGTTTTTGGTGAATCCCTACTAGAAGAGGAGTCGCCTCCCTTATCTTGAGGAATATGGTATGGCTATTGTAAAACCAAGAAGTAGCCTCAAAGACGTAATTAGCATTGTTAGTTTTGTAAAAAAAATATTAGAGATGTCTCGAAGGGGTAACTTTGCACTCTCATAAGCCATTTATGCTCCATATCTTGGTCGCGATAACTTCTGTATGATAAGATATGAGCCTCTTACTCGAGAAATAGCTAAAAAATCATTTACCGTAGTCCAATTTGTCTCAACTTATGGCTTCACATGGGAGGACAAGGATCATTTTCTCAATATGCAAGTTTTGAACGTTATCCACATTCATGGCAGACTGGTTGTCTTATAGAGGACTAACTATACTAGACTATGGTTGAGTGACCGAAAATGGGATGTAAGTAGAGATTGTTAGGATGGGTGCATTATTGAGCATGACACTTGCGTGGGCCAATAGAAGCAGCAATGAATTGTGTGGAATATAGGGCCAGTGAGGGTGCTCGTATGTTTTGAAGGTTACGACAGGATGCGAAGGATTGTGAAGTACAATAACCACACTTTCCACGAGACTGGTTAAAGATGTGACCTCTATTGTTATGATTCGAGAAACAAGTTGTGAAGTGGTGGCAAGGTTGGTTCCTAGTGAAAACAGCAAAGTAGTATTGACATACAAGTTTGGTTTAGAGGCGACACTTGTGTGGGTAATAGGAGCTCGTATTAGGAAATTTCTCGTTTGGTACGTGTAGTGATTATGAGAGCTTATAAATATTGAAACGACAGTATTAATGGGTTGTGGGATCTAGATATTTTCTCAGGGAGAGAAACATGGCTGAACCAATTAATAAAGCTATTCTTGACAGAGATGTAAATACGGTAATTAAGTTTTGTGGTCCTAGTAAATGGGACCATTAGAGCAACAAAGTAACACACGGCAGGTAACAAAGGAAGTTTCATGTAGTTGGACATAGTAGTAGAGCAAGTCACCCAAGTGGATTTGATAGGTTGAGAACTTACAAGTGGTGCGATAGGTAACTAGAAACAATTCTAGACGCTCCCTTAGAGTAGATGAGGGACGAGCAGTGACAGAATGTTGGTGCACCAAATAAAGGAAACAATTGTGCCAAGTTTTCCACTATCATGAGATGAGAGTGCATTACAATACGCTTCATAGAGACACGGATCCCCTGAAAATATAATAACAAGTTCGTCGAACTTGTTAAGAAAATAACATGTGCCATACTTAGTAGGGTCCTCAACAGGTTCAACATGAGAAGAAGCCTGGGAGACCATGTGGATAGTTAAAAGGATTGGAAAGTCAAGCATAGGATGAGCAGCTGTCAAAGATTTCGTGCAAGTGACGTCTTGACTATACATCTCACTGATTGGGTTCATCGAACGGAGTTGAAAATGGTGAGGAAGAGATAAAATATGTAACATATTTTTTCTTTACTTGAATTGCTACTTTGATACAACAATTGAATAGCTTTTATAGGCTGTTAGTAACCAACTATTGTTAGGAAGTTTTTCCACCTAGGTACATTCAGTTACAATTAGTTATTTCATAAGTTCACAAATATAACAGCTAGACCATTGTAACATTATAACGTGTGATGTGAATTATGTGACATTGGGCCGATTTCATGGACTCACCTTTCATAAACATAGACCCGTTTTCAAAACACTTTTGTTTAGAGAAAGGGTAAAGTACTGTCTGAAAAACCCTAGAACCATTCCTCTTTAACACACCCTCACACATCCCGCAAACAAAGGCTCGAAACAGTGAGACGGAGTTTGTATCGAAGGAAAGAGAATCGATGATGGGTCAACGGTTTGGTGAGGCAATCAACCAGTTGATCTTGAGAAGGAACAAATCGAACCTGAAGCAATCCCTGAAGAACTTGATCACGAATGAAGTGGATATCAAGCTCGATATGGTTCGTTCGTGCATGAAAGACTGGGTTAGAAGCCAAAGAACTTGTTTCTAGATTATTACAACAAATTACAGACGGAGCTGTGACCGGAAATTAGATTTCAGTAAGGATAGAGCAAAGCCATATGAGTTCAGAATAAAGATTTGCCATAGCCCGATATTCTGACCTAGTTGAAGACCTCGCGATCATGTTTTTCTTCTTCGAAGACCAGCAAATGAGATACTCCCCCAGATAGACACAGTAAGCACCCACACTCGTTCCATTATCTGGAGATAATACCTAGTCAGCATCAGAAAAACCATGCAGTTGAAGGCTACAGCTTGGTTTGATGTGCAAACCAACCCAGCTTGAGCCGGATAAGTAACGTAGAACCCTCTTTAGACTTGTCTAATGTACATTAGTAGGTGACTGTTGATATTGACTCAGTTTGTTCACTGCAAATGCAATATCAGGTCGAGTATGGGTTAGGTATTGCAATGCACCTAATAAACTGCGAGATGGTGTAGGGTCTGGAAGAGGAGTGCCAGATGACATGGAAAGGTGAACACCAGCAACAATCAGAGTTGGACAAGGCTTGGACAGAGAGAGTCCCTGAGCTTCAGTAATTTTTTAATATATTGATGTTGTGTCAAGTACATCCCTGTTACGTCGCGATGAATCTCTATTCCCAAGAATGGATGGAGTGGCCCCATATATTTCATTGAAAAAACTGCATTTGACCTGTGAATAAACTGCTGTAGACACGATGTTTGTGTTCTTGTAACCAGAATATCATCCACATAGACTAAAATTAAGATGACAGTAGTTTTAGATATAAAATAGAACAAAAAGCAATTTGCTCTTGAGTTCTTGAACCCCCACTAAAGTAT
Organism: Limnanthes douglasii subsp. nivea; assembly: GCA_036936605.1. Lineage (NCBI taxonomy): Eukaryota > Viridiplantae > Streptophyta > Magnoliopsida > Brassicales > Limnanthaceae > Limnanthes > Limnanthes douglasii. Next base: position 280,265,806 of record JAUPFV010000005.1, read on the forward strand.
AGTGTCCCTCGGTTTTGAATACCAGGCCCTAGGAGCCTGCTTGAGACCATGCAAGGCTTTGCGAAGCTTGCACACATGTATAGGTTTCTCAATATCTTGAAAATATTCTGGCTGAGTCATATAAACATTCTCAAATAGATAACCATTCAAAAAGGCAATGTTTATGTCAAGCTGTCTCACTTCCCACTCTTTAGAGACAACTATAGTTAGGACAAGTCTCACTGTAGATGGTTTAATAACAAGACTAAACGTTTTTTAGAGTTCAATGTCGGGGGTTTGATGAAAACCTTTGACCACTAGTCTTGCCTTAAACCTTTGAACTGAGCCATCAATGTGATGCTTAATTTTATATACCTACTTGCACCCAACAACATTCTTAGTTGCAGACCATTGAACAAGAGTCCATGTGTCATTAGCAATAAGAGCTTTGTATTCAGCCTCCATAGCAGTAACCCATTGAGGACTTAGAATAGCTTTAAAATAAGTAGTAGGCTAAATGATAGACAAATCAGTAGTAGTCACAGAGCCAATATAGGGAAGCGTAGGTTTAAGAATTCCATCTTGAGTTCTAGTCAGCATAGGGTGAGTGTTTAGGTGAAATAACAGGATGTGGTAAATGAATACATATAGTAAGTTTTGGTTGAGAAGTAGAATTAGGATTGTGGGAAATATTTGTGACAGTTTGAGATAAATAATTAGGATCAACATTAGGTGCAGTGTCACTAGAAACCGAATGACTCTGAGTGTGTAATGAAGAGAGGTTAGTCTGAGTTATAGGATAAACAGATTTGACAACACTAGGATTAGGACTTGAAGAAATATTACCTTGTGATGACATAGGTTGCAGAGCAGTAACTTCTTTAGATGAGTCACTTAAGTGAGGAGTTTGTGTTGAGGAGTCTCCACTAGTCATAAGGCCTGTAGGCAGATTAGGAAGGCATATTTAATTCTATGTTGTGTATGCGATACTCTACAAAGTATCTCACTCAATATTACTCATTAATTTGTTCAACTAAAAGCTTTTATTTATATAAAACCAAACCTAAAAGGTTATAAACTTCTTTCTTTATGGGTTATAGACTTTTAATGATAAGACGAATTACAATACCAATATCATACTATTTTATATTCTATTTCCATTAAATATCAATAAACAGTATACACAAAAGGGTTTATTTATGCTATTTATAAAAAAAATTATATATAAATAGAGTGGGTTATATCCACCAAATTTCTTCATGGCCATCCGATAAAGATAAAGAAAGAGAAATAAAAGCAAAACCGGGAAAGAGAAATTACAACTGTACAAGTTTGAAGAAGAAATAAGGAAACAATGAGGAATTCATAGAGGAGAGAGAAGACGATTGTTATCCGTTGATGGAGATAAGATGAAAAAAATCCAAATGGTGAATCGTCGAATAAACAATTAAGTCATGAATTGTTATGGATGATAAAAATGACATAAATAAAAAAATTATATAGTGAAGAGAATAACAGAGTATAATAGTAATGGAAACATGAGAACCTACAAATATCTATTATGCGTAAATAAATAAATAAAAGGTTCAAAGTAAAAAAGAAAATAAAAATTACATTAGAAGTAGAAAAAAATGTGGATCTAAATCATAAAATCAGATTGAAAAAAAATAAGATAACGATAAAAGAAATAAAGATCCTGTAAAAAGAATGATTCTTAGTTAAAAAAACATGAGGATCCAATAGAAAAAATAGAATATTGCTAGGATCTATATTGCTTTATTCTTTAAGAGAGTATTGTATAAGAGAATATTGTTGCAATTTCATTAATTTAACGATTATGTTGTTATTATTATTATTATTATTATTATTATTATTATTATTATTATTATTATTATTATTATTATTATTATTATTATTATTAATAAATAGTACTAGGTATAAATTACAAGCTAGTTGTTCTATTATTTGTTTTGTTTTATATAAAAATCCATCCATGTTTGGATGGTATAAGTCAATGGGAAAACATGGATAATAAAATTGAAAATTTGTTGTATTATTTATCGTTTCATAAATACTGATGGATCTAATATTGTCATATACATAAGTTGGTATATTTTTCAGAAATGCATTTAGACCCGATCCATACAAAATTCGGCAACAAACTATCTAAATAAAATCAAATTAGTTTTATTTAATTGTAATATTAATATTATTATTTGTTTCTTTTCTATTATCAATTATTAAATCTTTATAAAAATTAAAACTAGTTTTATATTAATATGCAACTGCAATGGTAATATAGCGGAATTTAGATTTGATCCAAACAAAAGTTCGACTAAGATTTTCTTATATAAATTCTAATTAGTTTAATTTAATTTTGATATTAATCTTATCATTTGAATTATTTTTATTATCAATTATTAGATGTTTATATAAATTAAAACTTGTCCTATATACTAATATGGATTACCATTGTAATGTTGTAGTCTGATATGATTTTAGTTAATATAGGGTTTGAGCTATATTCGAATAGTATGTCATAAACAAGTTTATTGTGTCTATTTTTGTCTCTCATTTATTCTCTATGTTTTAAAAATTTGTATTATTAGACTCTTGACACGTGTGAGTATTGAAAAAATTACGATTGGGAACCCTAACGTCAATATTTTGTTTTCATTATTGGTCTCCCAAAAATATGAAAAATCTGATTTTAGAATTGGGGATTGAAAAGGAAGCCTATGTGTTTTTCAAATTAGATTTTTAATTTTTTGGGGGACCAATAATGAAATAAACTTTAAATTACTTTCTCAAGAATGTCAATCTTAAGTTATTTAACTTTGAGGCGATCATTAACATTCCGGAAATATATTACTTTATTATCTTTATTCCATGAAACTTCATTATGGCCATCTACATCTTGAATATCTTAATCTCCACCTAATCAATATTGACAAACCATGTCTCCACCACTTGGTTGGTAAATTTGTTTGAGGACATATTTACTAAAATTAACATGACCTTAATTGTTAGGTGTAAGGTAGAAGTAACTCGTCAACCTATGTATTTTTAACAGATAGATGAACATAGTTGGATTTGTTGTGACATGTATAAACAAAAAGTATTGAAACTCTATGGTGAAGCTTGTGTTGTGACTTAGTGGTAGAAAAGTCTACTAGATCCTAAACGTTGACATAAGTTTTCAAGACGGGTAACTTTTGGGTTAAACGATATATGTTTTATTCCAAAATAGGCTGGTCCGAACCAGGTTATTCCAAATTAAGTTGATCTAAAGCAAACTGAACCAAAACACCATAACACGATCGAATATGATTCCTTTACGTTCTAGGTTTCCAATTTAATTGGTCTCCAATGTTAGTTTTCAATATAACTATTTTTCTATTGATTCGTTTTTTTATATTAATTAGGTTTTTATTAGGTATTTTATAATAATAGATTATGAGTTATCATAACTGCTGATTAATGTATTTTAAGTTGGAACGTCTGATGAGGAATTAGGGTTCTCCATAAACCTATAAATAGAAAAAATTATATTAAATTGAAGCGATATGATGAGATGACGAGTTTTCCTTACGAGCATATTCTTGAAGTGAGAGTAATAACTCTAGGTATTTTGAGTGATAAGTGAGGTGAAAGATAAAAACTAAAGAAAAGGTTATGTGAATCATGTTATTTTTTTTAACAAATAGTGATTGAGTCCTTTATGTTTGAATGAATTTTCATAAAACTGTTTGTTTATAAAAGAGTGATTGTTACTTGTGGATGTAGGATTTCTTCACAACCTGAACGACATTAATTTATTTTGTATCTTGGAATTATTACGCTTTAGTTATTTGTTACTTATTTTTTAACATGGTAAGTCGTTTTTCCTTAGGTTCGATTATCATACCTCCATTTCTTGTCTCAGATGATCGTGGTTTTCTCCAACAAGTGATGTGCTGAATAAAGATCAATAGTAAAGTAAGTAAATCGATTGCTAACCTATATGCTAGAGAACAGATCTCTCCTGGAAACTGAAAGTCGTCAAAGAGGAGTTCAATGAAGCTTATCCCAAAATATTTTGACGGATCAAATGATTTCAACCTCTAAAAAATTAATTTCAAAGCGTACCTAATATGATAGGGAATGATTGTTATTATCGATGATAAATCTACACAGGTTGATGTCGTTGTATTTTATAAAGCTGATAGTGCGCTCATACTGAGCTTAGTAGATAAAATACTACAAGAGGTATATGAAGAGCCTACGGTGCTAAGGATGTGAAATCAAATAGAGATGATTTACATAAATAAGTCATTAGCGAAGAAATTGTATGTGAAGAAACAATGTTACACTATGTCTAGAGATAGTAGCACATATATCCAAATGAGACATATATAAACTTAACTAAATCATACCAACTTTGGTATAATTTGTATGATTTTTATGGAGTATGACCAAACAATAATCATATTAAGTTGTTTATTGAACGAATATGAACACTTCATAGGTATCACGATCCATATGAAAGAATCTTGTATGATGTTCGAAGTCAATATCGCTTTCAAACTCTAAATATTTTCACCGAAAGAATGTTATGAAGAATGACTGCATAGAGCACAAATTACTTGTGTGCTTTCGGTCAAGAAATAGAGATTTAAGCAAGATGAGACGAAAATCTCTGTCGTATTCTAAAAGTGTTGAAGCTTGTTCAAAAGAATTATTTGTTTGACATGCAAGAAGAAATGATATATAAGTAGAAACTATCTAAAGATAGGAATGAGAAAAACTTATGAGAAGCTCCAAACCGAAGATGTTACAATGGTGTCTCATAATTGTGAGTATGCTGATGATTGGTGACTTATTATTCTTGCACTAATAATGATAAATTAATGTTGGATTCAAGTGTTTCATATCATATGACTTCCAATAGGATTTGGTTTTAGGACTTGATGGTGGAAGGGTCATCATCAGAAATTACAAATCATGTCATATCAAATATATTATGATGGTTTAACTCAAGTTGGGTACGTGACTTGGGAGACTAATTAAAAATATAAGTTATACAACCAAAATAATACATAAACTTCTTTCAATTGGAATGTTACATGAGGATATGTTTGTTTATAAGGATGGAGTTGGCAATCTTAGCAGCTTGTAAAGCTCATTTGTTGTTATGAAAGCCAGTATATTAATGATGTGTTAGTTCTTAAGGGTATTGGCTTAGTATGGGGTTTTCTAGTATGAGGAAGTTAACTACCAGGTTTTTGCATCATTGGTTTGGGAAATTAAGTTAAAATGGATTTAATGAACTATCTAAACAAGGGTTGTTATATAATACCGTATCTTACAAACTGAGCTTTGATAAAAAAATCTATTTTGGGTAAGAGAAAGATGGTGAAGTTTACGCCCAGCAACCAGACAACAATTTGACTACTTGCTTATGTTTATTCAGACCTTTGGGCTCTAAATTATCAACCTACCATAGGTGATATAAGTTACTTTACATCACTGATTGATGACTATTCTTGTATAAAGAGTAAGTGAAGGTGGCTAAGATTTTTAGCAAAAAAAAAATATTTAGATGCTTTAACCAAATGATTAACTATACATAAACTCGTGAACTGTTTGAGCCCAATATAAGTCCACAATACACGCAAGTGATCTCGAAAGAGTAAAATAATAGGTGCAACACATACTCGAGTTAATATAAGTGTAAATGTAGAATTACTAGGTGTAAGCTAGAAGCAACTTGTCAACATCGATATTGCTCAATGACTACATGTGTATAGTTAGATCCATCGTGATATGTATATGAAAAAACTATTGAAACTCTGTGGGTGAAGCTTGGGTTGTTACTTAGTGCCAGATAAGTCTGATGAGTCTTTAGAATATAGATAAGTTGTCAAGACTAGTGACCTTTGAGTCAAAGAAGAAATGTATTGATCTGAAACAGTATGGTCGAAGAAGGTTGGTCTGGACTGAACTTGATGAGTCCGGATTCTGTCACCACCTCGGACAGGGTCAGTTCGGACAATGTCTACCTAACCGGACAGGGGCAGTTCGGACACCATTATCCATTGGACTGTTCGAACAGAACTAAAGTACTTAAAACCTAATCACTTCTTGACTAAGCTGCCTGTTCTCCTACTTAGAACTAATGGGTCCTTAAACTCGACCCAGGTCCATTAAACACGACCTGAAAGCTCATAAGGCCCAAATATAAGGGTATAAATACCCAACCACCAACATTAAATGAGGGTAATGAAAATTAAATACAACCGGGATGCTTAATTCTCCCTCTACAATCTACTTAAACATTAAATACTTAAAAAACTCTAAACAGAAATTACAAATTTACCCTCACACAAAAATAAGCCACATCAAATTGGCGACCACAGTGGGAACACGACGATGCCTGAATTTAGTATTCAAAACCATCAGAAAAACCAGTTTGAATGAATCCGGATGCACCAGAAGTACCACCAACTTTTCTTGTAGTGGTGGGTGGAAATGATGAATACACCATCGAGGAGCGTGATAGATTAAAAGTTGAGATAAAAGCTCTGAGGGCAGAGAAGGAAAAGATGGGCATAAAAGAGAAGTCAAAGGCATCAGCTGCTCATCATACTGGCAACCCTAGAGAGCATGAGCCTTCGAAGACCCATGTGAGTACGAAGAAGACTCACCGGTCCAAGCCAGTGGAGAGCTCTGATTCACACTCAGAGTCTTCCAGTAGCTCCTCGGACGAAGATGGAGTTGAAATATCCTTGTCCTCCAGCAGCGATGAGGGTCGATCTAAAAAGAAATAAAAGTTGATTAAAACGTATTCAAGAAAAAGGGATAGACATGGGAAATTAAAGAGAAATATAGGCAAAGGATCATCTCATAGCCGGAGACACGTAGACCGAATGCTGGTGGAGCCTTTTGCCTTCCATGATGAATCAGGTATCTTTGCAACTCCCAATGAGGATACCGTTTTCAGTCGTGGCCGGAATTGGAGACAATCTCTATTGTCTTCCAAGATCCTGTCCGGAAACCTCCCTAAGAGGTTCGATAGTACAAAAATGGAGAAATACGATGGCAGTAAAGATCAGGACAACCACTTGCAACAATTCAAAAATTTCATGATGAATTTCGATGATGACGACAAGTTGCTTTGTAGGGCATTCTCTCAGTCTTTTATGGGGAGTGGTATGCAGTGGTATAACAGCTTACCACAGGGGTGCATCATAAATTTCGACACCTTCTGGGTGGCCTTTCGCAGGAAGTTTGTTGGAATTAAGGAATTGAAGGACAATGGGGACACAATTATCCATTGTGCCCAAGAGCCGAATGAATCACTGAAAGAATACATAAGTCGTTTTGTAAACACTAAAAACGGGTTGGCTGATTTCTTTGAGAAAGTAGCAATAACATCTTTGAGGCAGGGCTTAAACACTGGAAATTTGGCTGATTCAGTGACCCGAAAAAAAGCCATGACTTGGGGAGGTCTACTGAATTAGGTTGGAAAACAAATTAATGTTGATGAAACCAAGAAAACTAGGGTGTACAGGCAGGTGAGGTCTGCCCCGGCTGCACCAAACCCTAATCAAAATCAGTCTGGGAACAAGGCAAGGAAGGTCGGGCAAGGTCATAATAGAGCTAAAGTTCAGTCTCAGCCAGCTGCGCATGCCCAGAGTTAGCAATCTAGGAATAAGTGAGGGCCTTGGATTCAACCGGAGTGGTTTGCTGAGTTAAAAGAAAGTGTAGCCACCATTTATGACAAAACTAAGGAAGAAGTGTACTATAGAAGGCCGGCTGCACTATAATCCCCTAGGGAGCATCGTAACAATTATTTTTGTCAGTACATAATGATACTGGCAATACCACTAATGTTTGTATCGCTTTAAAGAAAGAAGTTCAGAATTTGATTGAAAGAGGAAAATTGGGAGCATATGTTAAAAGAAGATGAGGAAATAGGCCTGATAATGCTCATCGGCCTGGGCCGAACAATGCAAGCACATCCGCTCCGGAAGGAGCCATGGTGATAGTTGAGAGGTTCGATATAGAGTCAAAGTATTTGGATCCTGATCCAACTCGAAACATAGTGGGTGCCATTGAGGAACGTTGTAAAACAGTGTCCGGGTTGATTAACATTTTTGAATCACTCATAATTTTGGGAGGGGATACCATGATAGCACCCACTGCTTCTTCAAGGAAGAGGCACGTTCATACATTAGCTACCCAACTGGAGGAAGGCATGACTTCCTATCAATCACAGATTCCATGTCCCTTCATTGTCTTCGATGAGGATTACTTGAGGGATATAGCAGGTTCTCATGAAGATGTTGTTGTCATAGGAGCATCCATTGGGGGCAATGACATAAGACGAATTTTGGTGGATACTGGGAGTTCAGCCAATATCCTCTTTTTAACTTCCTACAAAAAGATGAAAAATCCTGCGGTAATTCAACGTTCGAACAGGTCAATTGTGGGTTTCACTGGAAGCTCAGCAGATGTGATCGGGGAGTTCGAAGTGGAAGTTTTGTTGGGCAAGGGCCCTTTTGAGAAGATGGTTAGAATACTGTTTATCGTGGTGGATTGTCCCACTTGTTACAATGCTATTCTAGGGAGGTCTTGGCTTTGTAGGATGCATGCAGTGGCCTCAATAGTCCACCAATGTTTGAAATATGTTGTGCAAGGACAAGTGGGAGTTGTTCGGAGCAGCCAAAAGATTGCAAGAGAGTGTTATGCAACAGCACTGGCCCCTCGGACGTTAGGGGCAGTTCGTATCAATGAAGAATAACAGTTTGAGGGGCTTTCTAGGGGTGAGAGTGAAATTGATGACACCAGAGAGACCCCTGGATTTTTAATACCGGTTGAAGAGGTTGAAACACATTCTTTGGGAGAGGGAAAAAGTATTATGATAGGGTCCAAAATGGCCTCCGAACTGAAGGGTAAAAGGTTGAAGTTCCTAAAAGACCATCAGCATGTTTTTTCTTGGTGCAATGCTGATGTTACCGGGGTGCTAGCAGATATTATATCACACCACTTGTCCATCCGAAGAGACATAGCACATGCGGTACAGAAAAGAAGAGCTTTTCCCAAAGAGAAGGCTGATGTCATCGTTCAAGAGGTCGACAGGCTTACTAAAATGGGGCACATAAAGGAGTATCAATATCCTTTATGGACAGCCAATCCGGTCTTGGTAAAAAAGAAAAATGGCAAGTGGCGCATGTGCATCGATTTCACAGATCTCAACAGGGCTTGCCCAAAGGATTTATATCCTGTCCCCCGGATTGATCAGCTCGTGGATTCTTCGTCTGGGAATAAGCTACTATCTTTCATGGATTCCTTCTCCGGGTATAACCAGATTCAAGTATATCCGAAGGATCAGGAGCATACTACGTTTGTCACCGATAGGGGCCTTCATTGTTACAAGGTGATGCCATTTGAGTTAAAAAATGCTTGGGCTACCGATCAGAGGTTAGTAAACAAAGCTTTTTCTGATCAAATTGGAAGAAATATGGAAGTATACATCGATGACATGATGGTTTAAAGTGTGGACGAAGAGCTACACTTGGCAGAACTCCAAGAAACTTTTACCAACTTAGTAAAAGTGAATTTGAAACTAAATCTAGAAAATTGTGTGTTCGAAGTCCAGTCCGGAAAATTCCTAGGGTACATAATAAGTGAGCAAGGGATACAACCCGATCCGGACCAGCTTAATGCTTTGTTCCAAATGGAGCCTCCTCGAAATATTAAAGAAGTACAAAGATTGACTGGGAGGTTGGCTGCATTAAATCGGTTCATTTCAAGGTCTTCGGACAGGTGTGCCCCGTTTTTTAAAACATTAAAAGGTGCAAAAGGATTTGACTGGAGCTCACAATGTGATGAAGCCTTCAATGAGGTTAAAAAACATCTGTCCTCCCCCAAGACTTTATTTAAACCTGTTGATGGAGAGACACTATTCGTATACTTGGCAGTTTCCAGTTGTGCTATAAGTGCTGTGTTGGTAAGAGAGGTGGATAATTATCCCCGTCCAGTGTATTATATCAGCAAGAGCTTGATAGATGCATAAAAACTTTATCTGAAGCTGGAAAAGTTAGCACTAGCCCTGGTGATTGCTGCTAGAAAGATGAGGCCTTATTTTTCAGGCTCATCCTATTATTGTCCGGACATCATATCCCCTGAAAAACGTGTTACAAAAGGCTGATATTTCGAGTAGAATGACTAAGTGGTCAGTGGAGCTGGGGGACTTCGATATTGATTTTTCTCCTCGAACAGCAATCAAAGCCCAAGTTGTGGCTGATTTCTTTGTTGAATTCCACTCAGACAGGGATACAGGACAAACAACTGAGATGAAAGATAAAAAGGTCTGGGTTGTCCGGACGGATGATGGATCAAGTACTATGGGATGTGGTGCAGGGATATGCTTGACCTCTCTGTATGGTGACAAAATGTACCAAGCTATATGTTTTGCTTTTAGGGCTTCTAACAATGAATCCGAATATGAAGCTGTTATAGCTGGTTTAAAGTTAGCTCATATTTGTGGGGCCACAAAGGTCAAGTTGATGAGTGATTCCCAGCTTCTTATCCATCATGCACAAGGTCAATCCGAAGCCAAAAAAGAGCAGCTAATAAAATACTTACTTCTTCTCAAATATGTGGCACTTAAGTTCAAGAGTGTTGTTTATGAGCACATACCTCAAACAGAAAATGAGCTAGCAGACTCTTTTGCAACCATATAATATACTGAATCATACCCTTGGATCCATGTGCTGGAGTGCCCTTCCATTCAACTCAATATGGGTAAGGAGGAAGAAAGCTTCGATATACATATGGGACAGCCCCAAGATTGGAGGTTTCCTCTCCTTCAATATCTCTCCGGTGGCATCCTGCCTCCGGATAAGTCAACAGCAAGAAAATTGAAATACAAAGCTCGTGGTTTTGTCATTCTAAAAGATGTTCTTTATAAAACGTCTTACAGTAAACCCCTCTTACGATGTTTGGGGGTTGATAAATCTCAAATAGTCATCCCCGAATTACATGATGGTGAGGGATCAGCTCACTGTGGATTCAGGGCTCTAACAAGGAGAGTTTTGTTGGTTGGTTATTATTGGCCCACTATAATGCAAGATACTAAGGAGCTTGTAAGAAGGTGTGACCTGTGCCAGAGATGAAGCAGCGAAATTCGTGTTCCAGACACCCCGTTAGAGTCAATTTCTGAGCGTATACCCTTTGCTTGATGGCGGCTGGATTTGGTGGGACCTCTACCTATGGCGTCCGAAGGGCGCAAAACAATAATTGTGGCTATTGACTATTTTTTGAAGTGGATCAAAGCAGCCCCACTGGCAGGTACAACATCCAAAGCTGTCATAAAATTCATTTTGTCCAATATCTGTTGCAGATTTGGCATTCCACAGAAGATAACAACACACAATGGGCCACAGTTCGACAACAAGGAAATAGAGAGTTTCTTTGCCTCTAGAGGTATACAACATTGTTTCTCTTCACCTTTCCACCCACAAGCAAATGGTCAGGTTGAAGTGGCTAACCGAACTATATTGTCCGGATTGAAGAAAAATTTAGAAAGGACTGCTGGAAAGTGGCCTAGTTATTTACAAGAGGTTTTATGGGCCTACCGAACTACACCTGGGGCTGCGACACAAGAGTCACCTTTTGCCTTGGTCTATGGGATGGATGCCATAGCTCCCATAAAAGCAACTCTCCCTTTATTCCGAGTTCATAACTTCTCCGAACACGCTAGCGAGGGGATTGTCCAAAGTCAACTCGATTTGATAGAGCAAAGAAGAGTTAAGGCTCACCTTAGAGATGCACACTATCATGGATTGATGAGAAGTAGGTTTGCTTCCAGAGTTAAAAGAAGAGATTTTCAGCCGGGGGATAAAGGTGTTAAGGAAAGTATTCTTACACACTAAAGAGAAGCTGCTCGGCAAACTGGCCCCAACTTGGGAAGGTCCCTATATGGTCATTGAAAGGCTTAAACCTGAAACATACTGGCTAGAAGACAAGGATGGAAAGGTTTTGAATCACCCTTGGAATATTGAGCACCTCCGGATGTACTCGGAGTAGAAACTATGTAAATATTTACTTGTTTAAAAATCCATGTAAATATTTGGGGGGATACTCTTTCCTACCCTGGTGGCGCGTGGAGGTTTTCATGAGGTGTCCGGGCTCTTTTATAAAATTTGATGCCCTGTTAAAAATTCACAGTGTTCTTACTTTGTTTCTTGTCAAATTTTTGTTTACACCAGCCAGATTAAATTAAAGGAATGATAACTACTTAAACATTTGTCATCGGAGAATTTAAACACTCTCGCTTTAGAATGTTTATGAAATAACTAAGGACTCTTTAAACACTAGCCACCAAAGTGGAAACAAACTATGAAAGAATGCAAGAGTTGTGCAAAATCAAGACATCTATTAAAATAACCGAATTGCCTTGGCCATCCAAGGACTTTGAGTTTTCAAAACAAACAGATCTGTCCGATCAAACACCGGACATAGTTACAAAAATGCCTTGGCCTTCCAAGGACTTTAGTTCAATCAAAATAAAAAAAAAAACAAAGGGATAATTGATATTTTAAGACTGAGCCTTTGAAGACGGCTCAACCTCACTTGTTTTCTTCTTCTTGGGATCATCATTCTCCTCACCTGGGCTCTCCCTGGTGTTCTCTTCTTCATCGGATGAGGACGCACTGGAGAAATCAAACCTGTCACCCCAGCCATTGTATGAAAGGGAAGGTCTGGATACTCTACAAAAGACCATAAGTCTCCCAGGTTCCTCTTCGGAAACTTCTCGTGAAAAAGCAAGACCATGTCCGACTTCACCTTGGCATACATCTCCTCTTGACTGTCAATCACATTGTTGGCATAACCATCAATCTTGTCCTGGAGTTTTGCCTCTTGCTCCCTTAGCAGATCAACTTTTTCCTCTATAGCCTTGGACACCGAGTCTTCGAGGGAGATTTTGTCATTGGTCAAAGTAAGAATGACTTGATCTTTGGACTCCATTTCCTCTTTTGAAGAAGTAAGATTTTTCTCCAACTCATACTGCTTTTCCCGGAGACCTTTGATAGTATCTTCTAGGGTAGCTACCTTGGTAACCCAACCCTCCTGGTTCTTCTTAAACTCCTCATTTTCTCTCTTTAGAGCATCAGTGTTTTGGTTGGAAATGAGGAGGTCTCCGGACAATCTCTCATTGTCAGAATTAAGGGCAGTAATGATTGCTCCCTGACCTCGTACTTGCTTCTCCAAAACCAACAATGGCTGAACGGTACTCAGTATAGAGTGAGTTATAGCCTCTCTTTCACTTGAAACAGTGAAAGTTTTACAATTGAAGGTAACAGTGTTCGAAGTGCTTGGAGGGAGATAGGGCCCAACAAAGTCATCCCTGGGGATATTTTCAAAGTAGTCCCCAAGTCCCTCAAGCCCTGTAATGTCGACGCCGTCAATGCTGAGGTCTCCTCCTCCAACTTCATTAGTTCGGAAGTCACCAGGAATCTCTTCTTCTCTTGTTGGATCACTAGGGTCAACATGAGGGAGAGGCTTTGAAGGCCGGAGAAAAAGCTCATCACCCCTGGAGGTCTTTTTCTTCTTGGCCTCCCTCTCCTTGCTTTCTGCTCCCCGTTTCCGGTCTCTCTTAGGAACCCTTGGGGGTTTTGGAGATCTTACTTCTTCCCTAGCACTCTCATGATCTACAGCTTCTAGCAGAGCAGCATCGATCTGGCTTGGAACTGGCCCCTCTGGGTTTGCTGGAGCAGTCTCCTCCACCTCGGCAGGGTTAGCCTCACCCGCAGCCTTCTTGCCTTTCCCTTTTTTGCCTTTCATCTTACTTGGGGCCTTGGCTCGACCTGGCAAATAAAGTGACCCGTCCGGTGCATGTGTTCTTTTGAGGACTACATCCGGAGGGGGTGGAGTGGTAAGTTCCTCCCAAGTCAAGTCTCTCCGGCCAGTAGTGTTCCAGAGATGAGACCTTGCGAGATTGCCTCCGGTAAAGGCGTCATGAAAACGGTTTCCCCACATTTCAGCAGCCCAAGTGTTGATCTTGGTACAAGTGGTCTGCCCGGCCTTTAAATAATCGTTGAAGCCTTTGGGCAGCTCTGTCAAGAAAAGAGACAAGATCAGTCAGTTAAACAAATTTGATAAAAATAAAAATGAGAATGTAAGGTGGGATTCTTACGATCACTTCTCCATCTGCTGGTGAGGAGACTCAGGTTGACTCCGGCTTTGATCCTCCTCCCATTCTCCCAAGCGCCGCTCACGAACAAGAATTGTGTCCTCCAATTTCTCTCCGACTCAAGCAGGTCATCCACTGCTTTATAACTATGACCCATGTTGAAGTGATACAAGATAATGTGGTGGTTTCTGCAGAGGTTGGCCACAGCTGCGAATTCCTCCATTGGTAAAGGAATTCTGGAGAGCCTAGAGGCCATGATACAGGCCATAAGAGTGTACCAGGCGTTGGGGCTCAATTGACTGGGGCAAAGTTTGATGAGGTGGAAGTACCTAACTATCTCTGTATCTAAGGGGAGCCTTAAACCCAGTTAAAAAGCTCAGTGAAGATAATTATTTCACTAAGTTTGCAGTCCATTGGGGTTTCAGGGTCTATGGGGATTTTTATTTTCACGTTCTCTGGAATCCCCCACTTTGTACGCATCCGGCACAATTCGGCTGTATGGATGAAAGCATAATTGATTTTTTGTAAGGCAAGAAGATATTTAACATTTACCTTGTGGAAACGAGGTCCCACTTTTCCTTCAAGGATTTCTGGTAGTTTTGGGTGCCTAAGGTATAGTTTCTCTTTTCCTTTATCTTTCTTGGCAGCAACAGCATCACTAGTTTGTCCGGAGGGTTCAGACTTGAACGAAGCCTCTTCGGTGGAGTCCTCCATTACTTCCTCCATTACCAAGGAGGGGTTTCCAGTTGTTTTTGGGAGGAGGAGTTAGAAGTTGTCAGTTTGACCTCTGGATTGTTGAGCTTCAGTGCTTTCCTGGACTCTGGCCTCCGGCTGGGGCTCAGATGTGGTGGTTTCTCTTCGGAGGCTTGAGCTAGTGGCCTCCGGTCCGGACAGCCTATCCATAGGTACTTTTATGGATGCCTCTGACCCTGTAGTGCTGTCTTTGGCCCCTGACTTTGAAAGGGTGCCTTTGGAAGCCTGCCCTTTTACCAGCCGACCTCTTCTTCGATCGACTAGTTTGTTGGGAGAGACATCTGCATCTGACCCCATGGCGATAAATGGGGAAGGCTTTTTGAAGTTGGTAACTACTTGCCCTGGTTCAACAGTGGGCTCTAATTCTTGAACCGACGAGCCTGAAACAATAGGAGAAAGGTTGGTTTGAAACAATCCCCTCGGTTTGACACTTCTAGTTGAGGAGGAACCCTGGTTAGGCTCTGTGTTTGAGATTACTGGTTTGTCGATAAGGGAAGTAGGTAGGCCTGAAACAATGCGTCTCTCCCGTTCAAATTTTTGTGCCTTTTCCTGAAACAAACTCCTCATTTTGTATGGGGAGAAACATCTGCATCTGACCCCATGGCGATAAATGCGTGAGACATCTATCTTAACCCAGGCCTTCCAACAATTAAATTATCGTGCTCCTTGAATATGATAGATTTGAATTTCATTTATCTTTGATGAAAACATTTTGGTAGATGATTGCTTTGTTCTTAGGTCGTGTTGCTTTGGCGAAGGATTTATGATTTTCTGGGCAGTTTGTTAGGTTGTTGATGAGACGAACAAAGGGTTGTCTCGTATTACTTGTTGGTGTGTGACAACAGCATGATTCTCCGACACATTTTGGAAATGTAGTAATGAGTATTTTTTTCATATGCTTTGCAGACATGGTTTAATGTATCATTTAATTGATTGACTTCTCTATTTAATGAAATAGAATCCTGTGATTCTTGAATTTTTTTGATGCTTTGCATTTGTTTCTTATGTAAAAACTTCAAAAATGAGTCAATTATGAAGACAATTTTCAGGATGATCTTCCTCCAAAAACAATAAAATTAACCTTGATTGTTATACGAGGTGAAGCACTATCCTTGTCTTTTTGAAGTCACTTTTGGAGAGTTTTTATTTTTCTATTTTGTTATGTATTATCAATATAAAATTCTGATTAGTAACAAAAAATATAAAAATTAATAAATGGCATATAATAAACCAATTTAACAAAACTTTGATACGAGTGATATCTATTGCATATTCCATATATATTTCAACCTACCTACTGTCCTAGCAGTCAAACTACTATTTTATGTCTCAAGATAGGATTATGATTTATTTAACAAGTGTGTTTATTGTTTACAGTCTACATGTACGCTTTTTCTCTGTGGCGGCTTTTTCTATTATCATTATTTAAACAAATCAGTATTACTGTTAGTTACCATATTTGAATATGCATTATATGTCACTAGATGTCATTCTCGTTAAAAGCAATATTAATTCTAGTATTTTTTATTTTTTATAAACGCTCATCGATCCGTATTTTGTCATCCGTATTTTGTCCTTATATGCATATTTTGTCTTGTTATACATGAGTTGTTATATGTGTATATACATGTATAGAATTTCATTGAAACTAAAATCGGATACGAAATAGCTTAAATAAAATCTAGTTTAATTCAATTATATGAGTTTTCATTTCTTCTATAAATTATTAAAAGTTTATATAAATTAAAACTAAACTTATATGTATATATAATTTAAAATTATAATCTTTGCTCGCAACTCGTTAGTCCATCGGTTTATGATATATATATATATATATATATATATATATATATATATATATATATATATATATATATATATATATATATATATATATATAATTAATTAAAAATACAAACATTATTATATCCTACTCGTTAGAGAAATATCATATATCATTTGTGATGAATATATTAGTAGTAATATATTATTTATAAATAAAGTTTAAATATTCATCAATAAAAAAATCATCTTTCACTATTACATTTGCTTTCTAACATTTATTATATGTTCTTATTCAAATTTCACCATATTAAATCTAAAATTGTTTAATACACCTGCTAAACTTCGTGATCCAAACTTTTCAATGGGAACCCATTTGATTCTCTCATATTTTCAATTTAAAAAAAATTAAAAAAATCATTAAAAAATCGTGAAATAATATATACCTAAAAAAAGTCACATATTTACTAGTAGTGGCGGTAAATATGTAATGTAGAATCAAGAAATCCAATGAAAAAAAGATCTAACCGATGCCCCATCCGAGTCAAAAGTTTTGAGTTCGCCTAGAGGATCCAAGCATAAGAATCGCCAAACAAATCTACACTAAAACATCAAAAAAACTGCTAAGTTTATTCACATAAGTGTTATCATATTGAATTCTATGTTGTGTATGCGATACTCTACAAAGTATCTCACTCAATATTACTCATTAATTCGTTCAACTAAAAGCCTTTATTTATATAAAACCAAACCTAAAAGGTTATAAACTTATTTCTTTATGGGTTATAGACTTTTAATGACAAGACGAATTACAATACCAATATCATACTATTTTATATTCTATTTCCATTAAATATCAATAAAGAGTATACACAAAAGGGTTTATTTATGCTATTTATAAAAAAATTATATATAATTAGAGCGGGTTATATCCACCAAATTTCTTCATGGCCATCCGATAAAGATAAAGAAAGAGGAATAAAAACAAATCCGGAAAAGAGAAAGTACAACTGTACAAGTTTGAAAAAGAAATAAAGAAACAATAAGGAATTCAGAGAGGAGAGAGAAGACGATTGTTATCCGTTGATGGAGATAAGATGAAAAAATCCAAATGGTGAATCGTCGAATAAACAATTAAGTCATGAATTGTTATGGATGATAAAAATGGCATCAATAAAAAAATTATACAATAAAGAGAATAACGGAGTATAATAGTAGTGGAAACATGAGAACCTACAAATATCTATTATGCGTAAATAAATAAATAAAAGGTTCGAAGTAAAAAAGAAAATAAAAATTACATGAGAAGTAGAAAAAAAAGTGGATCTATATCATAAAATCAAATTTAATAAAAAAGATAATGATAAAAGAAATAAAGATCCTATAAAAAAAATGAGTCTTAGTTCCAAAAATTAACATAAGGATCCAATAGAAAAAATAGAATATTGCTAGGATCTATTGTACAATAGAATATTGTTGCAATTTCATTAATTTAACGATTATTATTATTATTATTATTATTATTATTATTATTATTATTATTATTATTATTATTATTATTATTATTATTATTATTATTATTATTATTATTATTATTATTATTATTATTATTATTATTATTATTATTATTATTATTATTAAATAGTTCTTAGTTATATATCACAAGGTGGTTGTTCTATTATTTGTTTTGTTTTAAATAAAAAATCGATCCATATTTGGATGGTATAAGTCAACGGGAAGACATGGATAATAAAATTGAAAATTTGTTGTATTATTTATCCTATCATAAATACTGATGGATCTAATATTTTCATATTCATAAGTTGTTATATTTTTCGGAAATGCATTTGGACCCGATCCAAACAAAATTCGGCAGCAAACTATCTAAATAAAATCAAATTAGTTTTATTTAATTATAATATTAATATTATTATTACTTTATTTTTTATTATCAATTATTAAATCATTATAAAAATTAAAACTAGTTCTATACTAATATGCAACTGCAATGGTAATATAGCGGAATTTAGATCTGATCCAAACAAAAGTTCGACTAAGAACTTCTTATATAAATTCTAATTAGTTTAATTTAATTTTCATATTAATCTTATCATTTGAATTATTTTTATTATCAATTATTAGATTCTTATATAAATTAAAACTTGTCCTATATACTAATATGGATTACCATTGTAATGTTGTAGTCTGATATGATTTTAGTTAATATAGGGTTTGAGCTATATTCGAATAGTATGTCATAGACAAGTTTATTGTGTCTATTTTTGTCTCTCATTTATTCTCTATGCTTTTAAAATTTGTATTATTAGTCTCTTGACACGTGTGAGTATTGAAAAACTTACGATTGGGAACCCTAACGTCAATATTTTGTTTTCATTATTGGTCTCCCAAAAATATGAAAAATCTGGTTTTGGAATTAGGAATTGAAAAGGAAGACTTCTGGAAATATGTTACTTTATTATCTTGTTTCCTTGAAACTTCATTATGGGCATCTACATCTTGAATATCTTAATCTCCACTTAATTAATATTGACAAAACATGTCTCCACCACTTGGTTGGTAAATTTGTTTGAGGACATATTTACCAAAATTAAGATGACCTTAATTGTTAGGTGTAGGGTAGAAGTAACTCGTCAACCTAGGTATTTTTAAAATATAGATGAACATAGTTGGATTTTTTGTGACATGTATAAACAAAAAGTATTGAAACTCTATGGTGAAGCTTTTGTTGTGACTTAGTGGTAGAAAAGTCTAAAGATCCTAAACGTTGACATAAGTTTTCAAGACGGGTGACGTTTGGGTTAAACGATATATGTTTTATTCCAAAATAGGCTGGTCTGAACCAGGGTATTCCAAAATAAGTTGATCTAAAGCAAACTGAACCAAAACACCATAACACGACCGAATATGATTCCTTTACTTTCTAGGTTTCCAATTTAATTGGTCTCCAATTTTAGTTTTCAATATAACTATTTATCTATTGATTCGTTTTTTATATTAATTAGGTTTTTATTAGGTATTTTATAATAATAGATTATGAGTTATCATAACTGCTGATTAATGTATTTTAATTTGGAACGACTGATGAGAAATTAGGGTTCTCCATAAACCTATAAATAGAAACAAATTATATTAAATTGAAGCTATGTGATGAGACGACGAGTTTTCCTTACCAGCATATTCTTGAAGTGGGAGTAATAACTCTAGGTATTTTGAGTGATAAGTGAGGTTAAAGATAAAAACTAAAGAAAAGGTTATGTGAATCATGTTATTTTTTTTAACAAATAGTGATTGAGTCCTTTGTGTTTGAATGAATTTTCATAAAACTATCTATTTATAAAAGAGTGTTTGTTACTTGTGGATGTAGTATTTCTTCACAACCAGAACCACATTAATTTATCTTTTATTCTTGGATTTATTACGCTTTAGTTATTTGTTACTTATTTTTTAACATGGTAAGTCGTTTTTCCGTAGGTTTGATTATCATACCTCCATTTCTTGTCTCAGAGGATCGTGGTTTTCTCCAACGAGTGATGTGCTGAATAAAGATCAATAGTAAAGTAAGTAAATCGATTGCTAACCTATATGCTAGAGAACAGATATTTCCTGGAAACTGAAAGTCTTCAAAGAGGAGTTCAATGAAGCTTATCCCAAAATATTTTGACGGATCAAATGATTTCAACCTCTAGAAACCTAATTTCAAAGTGTACCTGATATGATAGGTAATAATTGTTATTATCGATGATAAATCTACACAGGTTGATTTCGTTGTAGTTTATAAAGCTGATAGTGCGCTCATACTGAGCTTAGTAGATAAAATACTACAAGAGGTATATGAAGAGCCTACGGTGCTAAGGATGTGAAATCAAATAGAGATGATTTACATAAATAAGTCATCAGCGAAGAAATTTTATGTGAAAAAACAATGTTACACTATGTCTATAGATAGTAGCACATATATCCAAATAAGACATATATAAACTTAACTAAATCATACCAACTTGGGTATAATTGGTATGATTTTTGAGGAGTATGACCAAACAATCATCCTATTAAGTTGTTTATTGACCGAGTATGAACACTTCACAGGTATCACGATTCACATGAAAGACTCTTGTACGATATTCGAAGTCAATATCGCTTTCAAACTCTAAATATTTTCACCGAAAGAATGTTATGAAGAATGACTGCATAGAGCACAAATTAGTTGTGTGCTGCAGGTCAGGAAATAAAGATTTAAGCAAGATGAGACGAAAATCTCTGTCGAATTCTGAAAGTGTTGAAGCATGTTCAAAAAATTTATTTGTTTGACATGCAAGAAGAAATGATTTATAAGTAGAAACTATCTAAAGATAGGAATGAGAAAAACTTATTAGAAGCTCCAAACCGAAGATGTTACAATGGTGTCTCATAATTATGAGTATGCTGATGATTGGTGACTTATTATTCTTGCACTTATAATGATAAATTAATTTTGGATTCAAGTGTTTCATATCATATGACTTCCAATAGGCATTGGTTTTAGGACTTGATGGTGGAAGGGTCATCATCATAAATTACAAATCATGTAATATCAAAGGGATTATGATGGTTTAACTCAAGTTGGGTACGTGACTTGGGAGACTAATTAAAAATATAAGTTATATAACCAAAATAAGAAATAAACTTCTTTCAATTGGAATGCTACATGAGGATATGTTTGTTTGTAAGGATGGAGTTGGCAATCTTAGCATTTTGTAAGGTTCATTTGTTGTTATGAAAGCCAATATATTAATGATGTGTTAGTTCTTAAGGGTATTGTCTTAGTATGGGGTTTTCTAGTATGAGGAAGTTAACTACCATGTTTGTGCATCATTGGTTTGGGAATTAAGTTAAAATGGATTTAATGAACTAAGTAAACAAGGGTTGTTATATAATACCGTATCTTAGAAACTGAGCTTTGATAAAAAAATCTATTTTGCGTAAGAGAAAGATGGTGAAGTTTACGCCCAGCAACCAGACAACAATTTGAGTACTTGATTATGTTTATTCAGACCTTTGGGCTCTAAATCATCAACCTACCATAGGTGATGCAAGGTACTTTACATCGCTGATTGATGACTATTCATGTATAGAGATTAAGTGAAGGTGGCTAAGATTTTTAGCAAAAAAAAACTATTTGGATGCTTTAACCAAATGATTAACTATACATAAACTCGTGAACTTTTTGAGCCCGATATAAGTCCACAATACACGCAAGTGATCTCCAAAGAGTAAAATAATAGGTGCAACACATAATCGAGTTAATATAAGTGTAGTTGTAGAATTACTATGTGTAAGCTAGAAGCAACTTGTCAACATCGATATTGCTCAATAACTACATGTGTATAGTTAGATCCATCGTGATATGTATATGAAAAAACAATTGAAACTCTCTGGGTGAAGCTTGGGTTGTGACTTAGTGCCAGATAAGTCTGATGAGTCTTTAGAATATAGACAAGTTGTCAAGACTAGTGACCTTTGACTCAAAGAAGAAATGTATTGATCTGAAGCAGGATGGTCAAAGAAGGTTGGTTTGGACTGAACTGATTTAAAGCATTCTGATCTGAAACGAGTTCGACAAAGCTGGATTCTTCTATTTATTGGATTTCATATTTAATTAGGTCTCATATTTTGATTTTCCTATATTAATTAGATTTTAGATTAACTGAATCTTCTATATTTATAAGGTTTTTTTTATCATGTTTCTCATAAGTTGATTAATGGGTTTCTTTTGGAACGATTGATAAATAATTAAGACTCTTCTTCGACCATCGATATGAACTTTAGTTTAAACGAAGACCATTCGTTTCTTCATTTCATGAAGTTTGTTAGGTTTACAATGTCCGATGATACGACCGATGCTTTTTTCAATCGAGTATAGTCATGAAGAGGTCAAAACATTTACCATAATCTGAAATCTAAGCCACTGCACTATTTGTCCAACTTGTGTTACAAAATTCAGCAAGTAGCACTTGCAGAGTTAGACCTATTAAGGATTTAATTGTAAGTGATGTAAGTTTTGTCCTTAATTCATGACTGGTAGAATTTTTAGAGGATATTTGTAACTATGAATAATTATTATGGACTAAACAGCAATTGGTCAATCTTATGTAACAAATTTCAGTTTGAGACTAAGTCTTGGCTCCTCTATATAAAGGACCAGACTACTCTAATAAAGGAGTTGAACACTTTTTTAGTTTCAAACTCATTTGTACTTGTGTTTTCTCTCTCTAAAAACTCTCAAACTCTTTCTCTCTCTAGAATATACTCTTGACAATTAACTAATGCAAAAAAAATAACTCATCAAATTGACGACTTCACTGGGGACCGTAAAATCAATGCTTTTATTTTGTTCGAAATATTAATACAATCTGGTTGAATTCTTTGACTGAAATTCATACAATGAATCCAGAAAACAATCATGTGCTTCCGTTAAAGATAGAGGCTGAGAAAACCGATGGAAATAGAGCTGATAGAAAGAGAACCGATGGATCGTCTCTGATCCGAGCTCAATCTGATATCGAGGAACGAATGAATCAACTTTTAGATTAAATTAATACTTTGAATGCGAAATACGAACGAAGAGAGCAAAATATACTCTCAGCAAGGCTCAAATCCGACGTTAGAAAAGAAGTAGAAAAGACTGAGGTGGGAGGTCAGTCAGGTCGATCTTTCGATGTTCGACGCGCTAAGTTTGAACACTAAAAAACATGTTTTGTGGCTCCTAAAGAGCGATATTCGTCTCGAAATGAGAGGAAGGATAAACAGAAATTAGTAACTTCTAGTCACGAGGAGGTCGAAAGCTCAGCCTCAGGTTTTAAGAGGCATAGAGGTTCTTTTAAAGGAGAATCTGAAAGAGATTTTTCGAGGAAGTATAAAAAGGAAAGCAAATCTAAGAATGTTCATCGTTCAACTTGGCATGAATGAAATCCTTCGAATTAGTATGCTGAAACTGATAGGAATCTATATGTCACAATATGAACTGATGATCAGGTCGTTTAAGGTGTTGACTCTAGAAATTCTCCATTGACAGATGAAATTTTACCCATGGCTCTTCTGAAGCGTTTCGACATTTCAAAGGTGGAAACGTTCGATGGGATACTGGATCCCGATGATCACATCGAACAATTCAAGAATTATATGATGAATTTCAAGGATGACGATCGACTTATGTGTCGTGCATTTTCACAGACTTTTAAGGGAACAACTCTTAAGTGGTAGAGCATGATACCAAGGGGGTCCATATCAAATTTCAGAGATTTCTACACTGCTTTTCGAAGGAAAGTTTGTGGGAAGAAAAGATTATACCAAGAGATTTGTGTTGACCAAGTCTAGTTTGGACAACTGTGAGGAAAATGTGGCAATTGCAGCTTTTCGTCAAAGATTGTTGCAAGGGGATTTAGCTAATGAAACAACAAAAAGAAGGTCCTTAAATTTTGGAGCTTTGATGGCTCAAGTTGAGGATCAAATCAAAGTGGAAGAGTCGAGTAGATTCTGAGGCGGACCAGCTAACACTTCGAAAAATTCGGGACAGGCAGCCAAAAATCAAGGTCAGCCCTCCAATGGTCATAACAATGGAAATGGTAATCAACAGTCGAGGCTGAAGAACAAAAATTTGCCTCCTCGGAGTGATGGTTATTCAAATTATACTCCATCTAATACTTACAACAGGCCTAGACCAAATACATAGATCAAGCCTGAGTATTATGCTGATATGACAGAGAATGTTTCTGTCATTCTAGATAAGACCAAGAATTCGATGAATTTCAAGAAGCCGACTACCATCAGTAGACCAAGAGAGGAGATAAATAATAAATTTTATAGATATCATGATGATATTGGACATGATACAAATGATTGTATTTCTCTGAAGAAAGAAATTAAATATTTGATTGAGAGTGGGAAGCTCCTAACTTATGTGAAGTCACATGGGAGTGCATCGAAAAATAATGGCGCATCGACTTCGAAAAATGCACCGCGAGCTGAGAATTTGATGATTATG
This sequence comes from Limnanthes douglasii subsp. nivea, assembly GCA_036936605.1. NCBI lineage: Eukaryota > Viridiplantae > Streptophyta > Magnoliopsida > Brassicales > Limnanthaceae > Limnanthes > Limnanthes douglasii. Next base: position 280,290,543 of record JAUPFV010000005.1, read on the forward strand.
GATTCACAGATTGAACTGTTCGATGCTTCTTCTGAATATGTTGAAAAGATCCTAATAGGTTGCTTCTGATGACAGTCAAAGAGCTTGTGGAAAAGGGGCGTGTTCGAGAATTATGCAAGTTTTTTGAATCGTTGACTATTTTTGGAGGCAATTCAATTACTGGAAATTTGGATAGTTTGAGGAAAAGACATGTTGTCAACTTGACAACATATAGTTGTCATTAAAAAGCCTTCAGATATATAGTTCTGGATGGGATGTTATATAAAAATGCATTAAGCAGACCATTATTACGATGTTTAAGCCAGCAAGAATCACAAGTAATATTATCAGAGTTGCATGATGGTGAAGGGTCAGTTCATTGTGGGTTCAAAGCTCTATCGCGTCAATTTTTACTTGCAGGGTTTTACTGGCCTACGATAATGAACGACGCTAAGAATTTAGTCAGAGGTTGTGATACTTGTCAGATATTTTCCAATGCTATTCACAGACAATCAGAACCACTCATTTCTATATTTGAGGCGATATCATTCGATAGATGGGGAATCGATTTGGTGGGACCTTTACTGATGGGTTCTGAGGGAACACATATGATAATTGTGGCGGTGAATTATTTTATGAAGTGGGCAGAGGCAGAACCGCTATCAGGCATAAAGGAAAAGGATGTTATCAAATTTATTATGAACAGTATTTGTTGTCATTTTGGGGTTCCTCGGAGGATCATAACTAGATAATGGCCCTTAATTTAATAATAGGGAAATGGCTGCATTTTATACTTCTAAATGAATTGAACAATGTTTTTCGACGCCTTTTCATCATCAAGCTAATACTTCTAGATGGCTTGAAGAAGAATTTATCGGGGGCAGTAGGGAAATGGCCAAACTATTTGCAAGAGATGCTTTGGGCTTATCGAACAACTCCAAGATAGGCTACAAAAGAGACTCATATTTCTTTGGCATATGGTATGGATGCAGTCAGCCCTATTGAATCTACGATGTCATCTTTTAGAATATCTCAATATTCTAAAAGGTCTAATGACGAAATTCGAAGGGCTAATTTGGATTTGATTGAGGAAAAACAGCTCGAGCTCATCTAAATGCAATCCATTATCAAACGCTTATGAGAAATAGAAATGATTCGAATCTAAAGGGAAGAGAATTTAAAGAAGGTGATAAGGTGTTGCGGAAAGTTTTCTTGCACACAAACGAGAAAAACCTCAGAAATATGGCTCCGAATTGGGAAGGGTCCTATACAGTTATTGAAAGAATCAAGCCGGGGTCTTACCGTATTTGTGATTTCGAGGGGAGGATGCTTCAACATCCGTGAAATATCCAACACTTGAAGCTTTGTTGGGAGTAGACATGTTTTTGTACTTTTTAATTTTTGTTTTGAATGACGCACTCTTCCATATCATGTTGGCCCAAAAAGGTTTTAACGAGGCGTCGTGTACATATTCAATATTACCAATAAAGTTCGTTTTTTGGCCAATAGTTGTTTACATATGTTTGGTTACATAAAGGTTGATCACCTTTGAGATTGGTTAAGAGTAGAATGTTCTGATGTTTTTATAACACTTTTTGAAGAAACAACCATGTTTATTAATTACATTTTTATTCCGAAGTGTTTATGACATTTTTCAAAGAAACAACCGTGTTTATTAATCACATTACATTTTTAGTTCGAATTGAACGCTTAACAATACACTACATTGTTTTTGAAGAGCTACCAAAGCTTAACAACACATTGATATTTTTCAATGAGCTACAATATCTACAAATTTTTTTAAGGTATTTAGGGAGGTAAGTTTACATTAATTCGTTAAAGTTTTATACTTATTTTGTTTTTAAAATTCAGCATGGAATAATATATAAGGAGAATAAGAACATACAAAAACCATTTGTCATTAAGGTACAAAAAAGAGGATATTAAAATCCAACAAGGATAAGAAGATGATAATAGAGTTAATCAGAAGATTCTTCTTCTTCGGACGATTAATCTTCTGAAGACGATGAACTATGAACAGGGTCGAAAGCTTTGCTTTGGTGTTTTTCTTCAGGGATATCATTCCAAAAGCTTGTAAGGTCAATGTTTGGATAAGCAGAGTGAAGTTCTCGAAGAAGAAGAATGGTCGCATCTTTTTTTCCGACACTGATAGCTGTTTGCAAATCCTTTGAAAGTTCAGCTTCGGCGGCAACCACATCAGCAGCTTTTTCAGCTTTGAAAGTTTTCTGCAATTTAACCATGTCATCGGTTAGCTCTTTTTTTTGTCTCACAAAGAGTGAGAAAATTTCAAATCTTACTGAAGTTGTCTTTTTCAGCAGCTAGTTCAGTAGCATGGTTAGTGTCGAGTTTCTTCAACTCTTCTTCATGAGCGTTCGTCAACAATACAGTATCCACAATGTGCGTGATTCTTAAATAATTCTTTATGCAAATAACACATTTTATCAGTTTGGACCATGCAATTTCAGAGCCGTGAAATTGATCGATTACTTTGCCATGCAAAACTTCTCTAAGCTTATTCTCAGCCATGTAAGCTTCCTTGTAGTAAATCATATCTTTGGCCAACTGCTTTAGACGGCTCTGTGAAGCTTCAACTTGAGAAGCAAGTTTCTTTGATGCAGTATCAAGCTCGGTAGATGGCTGAAGAGCGATAAAAATGATAGAATTTGGAGTAGGAACACGAAGCTCGGACGTGCTAGGACCTTGAACCATTGGGGTGATGGCTTCTGGAGAGGTTTCAATTGGTGCTGGTCTCCCAAAGTTAAGCATATGGTTCTGGATTACCTAAAGAACAGGGTCTTCATCACCAGTAAGTGCTTCGGTATTTTTGAAGCCGATAAACATATTTGGATTGAAGGTTGTAGTGGCTTGATTCTCCTTAGAAGTACTATATTCGATGACTATCACAGGGTTATCTTTGTTTGGTTGATTTTCGATCGAAGGATTTTGTGGGTGTTCAGGAACGGTGACTTCGTCTTGATCAATCAAGGCGTACGAAGTGATTCTCATATGTTTCTTTTTCTTTCATTGGTAACCAAAGGAAATTTTCTTTTTCTTCGATGATGGTTCTTCAGTTTTTCCCTCTTCAATGGGTGAGAGAGGTTGTTCAACAGTTTTGCGTTTTTGACGTTTTGGCTTCGATGGTGTAGAAGGTTTAGCACCAGATGTGCTAGCTGCTTTTTTACTATTATTTTATTTGTTAATCTTTTATTTTTTCTTTTTCGGTAAGTGACTATCCGATCTGTTGCAAATAGAAAGAAAGACTTTGCAGTGAGGTTGAGGTATTCATTGATACACAAGCTTCGGATCTGGTTCTGATGATAAATCTTGAGGAGGCAACCCGTCTTATTTTGGGAGATGAAGAATTATTTTTTCTCCCATTTCCTATTGTTTCTTAGGAGCCAAAGCTTGGCTTTCCTTGTAGTATATGTAGCGGACTTTATTCAGAGCAATAAGATATTTGCTTTTGAGGTTCCTTAGGTTCTTCCTAATTTTTTCCCTTTCTTCTTTGGAAATGGAGCAAGTATCTGTTTGTTCTTCATATTAAGCCATAAGATCGGTTAATGAAACAAAGTGATTTTTTTAACGGTCGGAACTAACTAAAATACAACCTAAGAGTTATAGTTTATGAATATTGGGTTTCATTTAAGGTTAGTTGGCATACATAACAGGTTATCCAGAATCTATGTGAAGAGATGTTTGATGTAACTTAAGTGATTAACTTGTTGCTAATGGTGAAGAAGTATTCTTTTTATATTCTTTGCTCAAGGTGTATGAGCATGTTTTTTACACAATGCTCTATGAAAAATATTATCTTATGATTTCCGAAGTGAATAATGCTTTGAAATCAGGATTGAAGAGTGATTCAGAAGGTCTAGGATTCAGTATGACTAGTACATGTGGAATGAGAATTTGAATAAAAAATTAAAAACTCATGATGTGGTAAAGAAAGACATATAGTAAGTTTTGATTGAGAAGTAGGATTAGGATTGTGGGAAATGTCTGTGACAGTTTGAGATAAAGAATTAGGATCAACATTAGGTGCAGTGTCACTAGATACAGAATAACTCTGAGAGTGTAATGAAGAGAGGTTAGTATGAGTTACAGGATAAACAGATTTGACAACACTAGAATTACGAGTTGAAGAAATATTACATTGCGATGACATAGGTTGTAGAGCAGCAATTTGTTTAGATGAGTCAGTGAAGTCGGCAGTTTGTGTTGAGGAGTCTCTACTAGTTACAAGGCTTGTACGCAGATTAGGAAGCCACAATTTTACAGAATAGTTAAATATATATTTATTTACTCTAAAACTTATTTTTAACTTTTAATTACTTCAGAAGAAACTATGTGTCATTTTTTTCCATAGAATTAAGTTTTTTTCTAATGACAAGAAACGAATTTAGCTTATCAATGCTCTTTATATCATTATGATAGTCTCTATTACAAGAAAATATTATTCCATTTAAATATACTAAGTATATCGTATAATATCAACATCTTCTTATTTTTGTTTAACCTATGTATGTTTTTATGTTCTATCTCTCTCGAACCAATAACTATTAAAATCATCATGTTGATCTTTAATACGGGCATCTTGAGGTTCTCAGACATCAAAATTTCCCCCATACTCTATCGTAATAAATGTATGAACTTTATTTGCATTAGCCGAATATGTAACAAATTTGAAATCATCTTCACCAGAAGTATCTTTGATTTCAGTGTCTTATTCAAACTCATTAACAATTTCACTTCTTTTCTCGAAAATAGTAGGTTTAGTCTAAACTACCTCAACCAATGTCAAAACCTTTTCACTGAATACAGTTTCTCAACTAATCAAAGCTTTATACTTTCTAGTTTCTAGGTACTACAACCTAAACAATTTTAATGCTCTCGATTGAAGCCTACCTTTCTTCACACGTATGTAGGCCGTCTATATGAACATTCTCAAATGTTCAAACACATATTTATTTATAGCCTATTTCTTTTATGGACATTTATACTTTAGTGTCGTTCATGAAATCCTATTGATTATATATGCAGTTGTCATCATAGATTTCTCTCTAAAACCTTCATATTCAATTTATCTTCTCAGCAGTTTTCGCTCATGAAATCTACACCTTAATATTTGCAACAATTTTTAATTTCATCTTCTCAGCAAACATTTTTATTGTAGAGCTCCTCTTGTAGTCTTGTATATAGGAATACTAGGTTTGGAATAATATCTAGTTAGTATCTCATTCACCTATTAAAAACCATTATCACTTCTCAACTTAATAAATATCTTCCAAGTATGATTCTCTGTCACCTTCTTCCAGGTTTTTTAGAAACAAATTGTTTCATCATATATATTTAGAAGTATAATCCATAATTTTATGGAGAAATAATAAATAAAATACATGAACTACCTGCAAGGTCTGAATGAACATAATCAAGTACATCACATATTGTATGTTTGATAGGTAAGAACTTAACCGTTTGGATATTAACTAGTACGTAGTTTCCACATAAGCTCAATAAGGAATTTCTCAGTCACAAAACCTAAACTCAAATCCCACAACTTCATTGAATAGAAATTTACACTAGATGCACCTCAACCACTACATAACCTTCAAGAAGTAAAATATCATTGTTTTTATAACCTTTCATAACTACTAGTGAGCCTTCCAGAATCCTAAATACGCAATTAACCCTTATATAAAATCCCTTCTTCATGTAACATGCAAATGAAAGTAAGTAATCATTTAAGTTTGGGCACATATTAGACATATTTTATAACTCAATCAAGTTACGTAGATAATTTGAGTTGAATGTTTCTCATGCCCTTCATAACACAAGGTTCACAATTTCTGAATATGAGCTTGCCACCATCAAAGAATCCCATCTTTATAAATACTTGTTGGATGTTATGTAGAATGAAACTCAAGATTCCAAGACCCACTTGTCACTTTACATTAAAAAAGAACTCATTAAAACATCAGTGTATTCATAGTCATCCAAGACCATTGTTACATCTCTAAGTTCATGCTTCGGATAAGTATCTCTATTTGTCCCTTATAGAAAGTTCTTACTAATATGACCTTCTTTCTTACATACCCAACATTTCATCTTAAAACCATTCACGAATCTCCTTGATTAAATCATTAATTTCTTATTTTTTTATTTAATATCTCCTTCCATGTTCCAATTATATTGAATCCCAAACCTTCTCAGAGACTCTTCAATCATAAGTTCATAGCCACGGGCGGATTTAGAGGGTAGTCAAATATGTCATGCCACACCCTCAATCTAAAAAATGCTTTAGTATAATGATAAATACTTTTATATTTTTACTCTAGGTTATGATTTCAAACCTAATGAACCCCAATTCTTTTTTTTCTCACTTTTAATTCAATTTTACCTCCAATTTAAACCATATTCATAAAAATTTATAAGTTTACTATTCAACCATTAATAAAAACCTCATGAACCTCAATTCTACTCTCTTTTATCACATTTAAATCTATTTTGACCTCCAATTCAAACAATATTTATAATATTTATAAGTTTGATAAGTTTACTATATAACCATTAATAAAAACCTCATTAAGTCCAAGTCTACTTATTTTTACCTTCAATTCCATTTCGTCCTCCAATTCAAACTTATATATAAAATGTATAAGTGTACTAAGTTTACTATTCAACCATTAATAAATTTCCAGATTAATAAGTCTATATTAATTATTCATATACAAAATTTATTAAAATAGTAATTATATTAGATATTATTAATTGTCTTTAAATAATAATTTTTTATACCAAAATTACTAATAAAATGATTATATTTATATAAATAAATATTATATATAGGTAATTCACTAATTGTATCTTAATAATAAACTTTTTTATACCAAATTTAATAATTAAATAATTTTATTTAAATAAAAATGTTATACATGAATGGTTTATATAAGTTTATTAATCATAAATAAGTTTTTTCTCATAATACTAGTGAATTATGTTTTGTTTGTTTGATTTGTTTACGAAATATTGCAGAAGTCTTTTACACCTACCCCTAGATTTCCGGAGTATAATACATCTATTATAAAAAAACAATCAACTGAAGCAACATCCAAAGAACCTAATTCTACTCATTCGACAAGTTATCCATCATCTTCAAATAACATATTCAATTAGAGAGATATTGGGAATTCGACAAGTGATCCATCATTTTCAAATAACATATTCAATTAGAGAGATATTGGGAGTTGGATCCTCGAAAAAGAACTAAAATTATTAAGTATCATCCAAATTATCAAGATATTATTCAGCGCTTTCAATGAGTGATAGGAGAGCACATCTACGTTTGGACTAGAAATAAATATTAATTTTGAGTTGTAATTAAAACATTAGTGTATCTTTACTATGTAATACCCAAATGTTTATTTTTTTATATTATTAACCTACTCTTAATTTTAGTTCTGGATCCGCCTCATTTCATAACACTATTCATTTCACAATCATAAAATAATATATATTTATAGTAAATGGTGTAAAAACATGTTTACACACCTTAGAAAAAAAATTAAAAAAATTGTTGTTTTATCATTAGAAAAAAATGTCACTTAAATTCCGTCAAACATTTCTTCACATTGATTTTGAAAAACTTGATATATATGCTCGCTGGCCTTAAACAACACTTTAGATTCACAAAATACAAAGCGTAGTTTAGCTACTTCCTACCATTAACTTAATAACATCGTTAAGAAAAATTTAGCTTGTTTCATTAACTTTGTGCTCTTATAAATGGATATCTAGTTTAAATGAAGTTGATCTAAAGCGAACTGAACCAAAACACCATAACACGACCGAATATGATTCTTTTACTTGTTAGGTTTCCAATTTAATTGGTCTCCAATTTTAGTTTTTAATATAACTATTTTTCTATTAATTCGCTCTTTTATATTAATTAGGTAATTTATTAAGTATTTTATAACAATGGATTATGAGTTATCATAACTGCTGATTAATGTATTTTAATTTGGAACGTCTGATGAGGAATTAGGGTTCTCCATAAACCTATAAATAGAAAAAAAAAATATTAAATTGAAGTGATGTGATGAGACGACGAGTTTTCCTTACAAGCTTATTCTTGAAGTGAGAGTAATAACTCTAGGTATTTTGAGTGATAAGTGAAGTGAAAGATAAAAACTAAAGAAAAGGTTATGTGAATCATGTTATGTTTTTTTAACAAATAGTGATTAAGTACTTTGTGTTTGAATGAATTTTTATAAAACTATTTGTTTATAAAAGAGTGTTTGTTACTTGTGGATGTAGGATTTCTTCACAACCTCAACCACATTAATTTATCTTGTGTTCTTGGATTTATTACCCTTTAGTTATTTGTTACTTATTTTTTAACATGGTAAGTTTCCGTAGGTTCAATAATCATACCTCCATTTCTTGTCTCAGAGGATCGCGGTTTCTCCAACAAGTGATGCGCTGAATAAAGATCAATAGTAAAGTAAGTAAATTGATCGCTAACCTATATGCTAGAGAACATATATCTCGTGGAAACTGAGAGCCGTCAAAGAGGAGTTCAATGAAGCTTATCCCGAAATATTTGGTCGGATTAAATGATTTGAACCTCTAAAAAATTAATTTCAAAGCGTACCTAATATGATAGAGAATGATTGTTATTATCGATGATAAATCTACACAGGTTGATGTCGTTATATTTTATAAAGCTGATATTGCACTCCTACTGAACTTAGTAGATAAAATACTATAAGAGGTATATGAAGAGCCTACGGTGCTAAGGATGTGAAATCAAATAGAGACGATTTACATAAATAATTCAGTAGCGAAGAAATTGTATGTGAAGAAACAATGTTACACTATGTCTATAGATAGTAGCACATATATCCAAATGAGACATATATAAACTTAATTGAATCATACCAACTTAGGTATAATTGGTGTGATTTTTGAGGAGTATGACCAAACAATCATCATATTAAGTTCTTTATTGACCGAGTATGAACACTTCATAGGTATCACGATCCACATGAAAGACTCTTGTACGATGTTCGAAGTCAATATCCCTTTCAAACTCTAAATATTTTCACCTAAAGAATGTTATGAAGAATGACTGCATAGAGCACAAATTAGTTGTGTGCTGCAGGTCAGGAAATAGAGATTTAAGCAAGATGAGACGAAAATCTCTGTCGAATTCTGAAAGTGTTGAAGCATGTTCAAAAAATTTATTTGTTTGACATGCAAGAAGAAATTATATATAAGTAGAAACTATCCAAAGATAGGAATGAGAAAAACTTATCAGAAGTTCCAAACCGAAGATGTTACAATGGTGTCTGATAATTGTGAGTATGCTGATGATTGGTGATTATTCTTGCACTTATAATGATAAATTAATGTTGGATTCAAGTGTTTCATATCATATGACTTCCAGTAGGGATTGGTTTCAGGACTTGATGGTGGAAGGGTCATCATCAGAAATTACAAATCATGTAATATCAAAGGGATTATGATGGTTTAACTCAAGTTGTGTACGTGACTTGGGAGACCCTGTCAGTAGTTACAAGCATTGGTAAGTCAAGCATAGGATGAGCAGCTGTCAAAGCTTTCGTGCAAGTGACATCTTGACTATACATGTCACTGATTGGGTTCATGGAATGAAGTTGAAAATGGTGAGGAAGAGAGAAAATATGTAAATAATTTTTCCTTACTTGAATTGATACTTTGATACAGTAATTGAATAGCCTATATAGGCTGTTAGTAACCAACTATTGTTAGGAAGTTTTGCCAGCTAGGTACATTCAGTTCCACTTAGTTATTTCACAAATTCACAAATGTAACAACTAGACCATTGTAATATTATAACCTGTGATATGAATTATGTGACATTGGGCTAACTTCATGGACTCAGCCTTTCACCAACATAGACACGTTTGCAAAACACTGTCCTTTAGAGAAAGGGTAAAGTACTGTCTGAAAAACCCTAGAGCTATTCCTCTTTCACACACCCTCACACCTCCAGTAATCACGCCACCATTGTCAACAAGATTAAAATTCCAAGCCGGCTGTTGTTCTTCACATCCCTCTACAAACGAAGGGGTGAAAGAGTGAGACCGAGTTAGTCTCGAAGGAAAACAAATCGATGATGGGTCAACGGTTTCATGAGGATCTCAACCAGTTGGTCCTGAGAAAGAACAAATCGAACCTGAAGCAATCCCTAAAGAACTTGATCACAAATGAAGTCGATATCAAGCTCGATATGCTTCGTTTGTCGATGAAAGATTGGTTTAGAAGCCAGAGAACTCGCACCCAGATTGTCACACCAAATTACAGACAGAGTCGTGACCAGAAACTAGATTTTAGTGAGGAAGGAGTGAAGCCATATGAGTTCAGCATAAAGATTTTCCAGAGCCCGATATTCTGACTCCGTTGAAGACCTCACGACCATGTTTTTCTTCTTTGAAGGCCAAAAAATGAGAGACTCCCCCAGATAGACCCAGTAAGCACCCACACTCTTCTATTATCTGGAGATAAAACCCAGTCAGCATCAGAAAAAACATGCAGTTAAAGGCTACAGCTTGGTTTGATGTGCAAACCAACCCAACTTGACCCAAATAAGTAACGCAGAACCCTCTTTAGACTCTTCCAGTGTACATTAGTGAATACTGTTGATATTGACTCAGTTTGTTCACAAAAAACGCAGTATCAGGTCGATTATGGGTTAAGTATTGCAATGCACCTAATAAACTGCGATATGGTCTAGGGTGGAAGAGGAGTGCCAGAAGACATGGAAATGTGAGCACCAGCAGCAGTAGAAGTTGGACAAGGCTTGGACAGAGAGAGTCCTTGAGGTTCCACTAAGTTTTTAATGTATTGATGTTGTGTTAAGTACATCCGTGTTACGTCACGATGAATCTCTATTCCCAGGAATGGATAGAATGGCCCCATATCCTTCAACGAAAAAACTGCATTTAACATGTGAATAATTTTTGTAGACACGATGTTTGTGTTCTTGTAACCAAAATATCATCCACATAGACTAAAATTAAGATGACAACTTTTTTAGCGATAAAATAGAACAAAGACGAATTTGCTCTTGAGTTCTTGAACCCCCAATGAAGTAAAGTGTCCCTCAGTTTAGAATACCAGGCCCTAGGAGCCTGCTTGAGACCATACAAGGCTTTGCGAAGCTTGCACACATGTATAGATTTCTCAATATCTTGAAAACCTTTTGGCTGAGTCATATAAACATCCTCAAATAAATAACCATTCAAAATGCATTGTTTATGTCAAACTGTCTCACTTCCCACTCAATAGAGACAACTAGAGTTAGGAAAAGTCTGACAGTATATGGTTTAATAACATGACTAAACGTTTTTGAGTAATCAATGTCACGGGTTTGATGCAACCCTTTGGCCACTAGTCTTGCATTAAACCTTTGAATTGAGCCATCAATGTGATACTTAATTTTATATACCTACTTGCACCCAACAACATTCTTTGTAGGAGACCAGGGAACAAGAGTCCTTGTATCATTAGCAATAAGAGCTTTATATTCAGCCTCCATAGCAGTAACCCATTAAGGACTTAGAAAAGCTTTAGAATAAGTAGTAGGCCCAATGATAGACAAATCAGTAGTAGTCACAGAGCCAGTATACTAAACCGTAGGTTTAAGAATTCCATCTTGATTTCTAGTCAGCATAGGGTGAGTGTTGGTATGAGATGAGAATTTAGGTGAAATAACAGGATGTGGTAAATGAAGACATATGGTAAGTTTTGGTTGAGAAGTAGGATTAGGATTGTGGGAAATGTCTGTGACAGTTTGAGATAAAGAATTAGGATTAACATTAGGTGCAGTGTCACTAGATACAAAATGACTTTGAGTGTGTAATGAAGAGAGGTTAGTCTGAGTTATAGGATAAACAAATTTGGCAACACTAGAATTACGACTTGAAGAAATATTACCTTGCGATGACATAGATTGCAGAGCAGCAATTTGTTTAGATGAGTCACTGAAGTGAGCAGTTTGTGTTGAGGAGTCTCCACTAGTTACAAGGCTTGTAGGCATATTAGGAAGCCACAATTTTACTGAACAGTGTTTAGCTGACTCAAAAGACTGACTGTTTAGGAACCCTGTTTTAAAAAGAAAATCTCCCTCATTAAACACAACATTTCGAGAAATGTAGGTTCTCTCATAAGAACTAAGACAGACATAATCTTTGTGAAACTGACTATAACCCAAGAATACAAATTTTGTAGAATGAAATTGAGACTTATGATTGTGATAGGACCTTAACTAGGGAAAGCAAGCACACCTAAATATTTTAAAATTAAGTAGTTAGGTTCTTTGTGAAATAGTAGTTCAAATGGAGATTTGTTTGTCAAAATAGGAGCAGAAAGTCTATATATGAGATAAACTATTGTTTCAAAGGCTTGTACCCAATACTTGCAGGGCAGGCTCGCTTGGGCTAGAAGGGTTAAGCCTGTTTATACAAGGTGTTTGTCTTTTCTCTCAGCCCTCCCATTTTGGGCTAAGATATGAGGACAAGATCTCTTAAAAATGAACCTTTTTTTTTTGCCGGATTAGATAAAGGTCTGTATCCCCCCCCCCTCCCTCTCAATCACATTGAACCACTTTAATGAACCTTTCAAACTATTTTTCAACAAGGCATTTGAAGTTTTTGAAGGTATTAAGAACTTGGATTTTGTTTTTAATAGGGTAGAACCACGTAAACCTAGTGTGATCATCAAGAAATATCACATAATACTTGTAACCTTTAGTAGAAATGATAGGGGAAAGACCCCAAACATCTGTATGCATAAGATCTAGTACATTGCTAGCCTAGGAAGTAGAATTAGAGTAGAGCAAATTGTGAGATTTCCAAATCTGACAAGCTCCACAGAAAACAGAAACACTGTTTAGAAGAGAATTAGGTTTACAACTCTTTAGAATTGCGTTAAGAACATTTTGAGATGGATGACCAAGATTTTTATGCCATCCATCCTTTAGAGAGCTAGAAAGATCAACAGAAAACACATTAGGAATGACTGAATTAAAAACTCAAGAGTTTGTTGTAGAAGTGACAGAAGAGACCTCTTTAGCCTGTGACTTAGGAGGACTTTCCAACTTGTACAACCCACTTTCAGTACTCCCTCTGAGAAGTACTGTCCCTGACTCCTTGTCCTTCGCAAGAAAACACCCCTTGTGAAATTCAACAAAAACGTTATTATGATTAGTGAGTTGTGAAACAGAAAGAAGATTTTTATTTATCATAGGTACATGTAGGACATTTTTTAGTGAAATAGGTTTAATAGTGGATTAATGCAAACTAGAATTCCCAATATGTTTGATTCTTAGCCTTTGACCATTACCAATTTGAATACCCTTGTTACTAGTATACTCACTATCCTGAGTCAGCAAGTTGGAATTGCCTGTGACATGGTGACTAGCACCACTGTCAGCATACTAGGCATTATCTCATGGTGATTCTTGAGTTGTGAGATAAGCTGACTGTTCTCCCTCTCCTTTATGCTGTTATGAAGAAGTTGACCCCATAACTCAGGGATCATCCCTGTAATAACAAAAAGGTGCAGTGTGGCCATACCTGTTGCATATCTGACACGTAGGCTTGATTTGAGAAAATCGTCCTCCTCTTCCTTTGTAGTAACTGTTTCTGCCTCTGTTGTTGTTAGAAAAACTATTATTGCCTCTGTTATTTCTAAAACCTCCTCTATACTGACCATAGAAAGACTTATGTCCAGTAGTATTATTTTGTGACTTGTAGTATGTCTTTTGAGTGAAGTTAGCAGAAGCTACATTTAAATTAGACATACTAATAGATAATAACAAAAACGTGAATAACTATGAACTAATTCGTACTAAAAACTTGCATCTATTTAAAAAGAAAGGGATACGCCTACCAGAATCATACACTCTCAACATACTTGTTAAAATTTAGAAAACTCCGAGTACAAAACCATGTTTTTCTAGAAAACAATTGTCGGCCTACTTCACTTGCCCAACCATTAGAAAAAAAAGGAAATAGAAGATGTGCTAAAAACACAAAGACTTGCTCATAAAAAAAATTAAAGAGATCTTGTATAAACCTAAGAATCTTATAAATATAAATTACAAAAATAAAAATTACAAGAAACAAGATACAATAATATAATATAATATTATATTATATATATATATATATATATATATAAATAAAAGCCAAAACAGAATATAAAAAGTATGGAGTAACACGATGAATCAATCGTGTACAATATGGCTCGAGCGCACCTTCAGGTGAAGCATTCCTTTTGGCACCTTCAGAATAGAGCATCATCATCTCCACTTCGGCCAATCACAACAAATAAAACCATATAAGAAACAAATAGATCTGATAATAGTATAAAAAGAACAAGTTGTAGCGTTTATTTAATGAGAATACGATGGAAATGAGATAAGCTATTGATCTGCGGTTCAACTAAAGATGAAAACAACAGAAACTAGTGGAGAATATGAAAATCCCATTGGCGGTACACAGAATTTGTACACCCTGTACTCAAAAGTAATGGCGAGTTACGGGGAACACAATCCCCATGAAACCCTCTAAAACCTTAAAAAGACCTAAATCTAATATATGTTTGTGTTTTAATCAGTTTATTTTCTGACACTTTTTTTTTTAAGGAATAACTTTTATCTATATTTTGAATACGCATAGCATATCACAAGCTGGTTGATCTATTTATTCATACACTTATATAACTAAGAAGTGAGACGATGAATAAAGTATGACATTTTTTATTAGTTAAAGATTGATTTCTAGAAATACTTTCTCTCCCTATACTTAAGTTCTCTCTTTTACTTTACATACTAAAAACAAGATTCTAACTCAACAATTAATCTACACAACAAAAAGACATGGAATATGTTTTCTTAAGTGCTTCATTTTCAGCTTCAATGGCTTCCTTTTGTTATTCAAACTTTTATTTTGAAACATCTAACTCTTTGGAGAAGCTTGGATCTATTAGAACAATAACACATAAAATATTAGAACTTAAAAGTAAACGTGTAAGTTCTCTAAACAATATCGTGTTCGTTGTACCAAAACTGGTCCTGAGTTTTGATCGCTTTCTTTTTTTCTTTGTTTTTATTGGACACATGATTTGTTGTACTATCAATTCGCTGAGCGATAATTCAAATTCATCAACACCATCCCCATTTACTGGAGACACAGTTTCTCTTGGTGTTGTGAGGAGGTTTGAGTTGTCGTTAAATGAGGTTTATGTTTCACTTGGGGATGATTGTGCTGGTGTTGTAGGCAGGGTGAGGGATTGTTAAATCTAGTTTCTGTTTGACGTGCGAATGTTAGTCTTGCTGTTGAAGGAAGGGTTGAGGTGTTGTTTCGTTGTTGTTCGGTGGAAAGAGGTTGGCTTGATTTCTTTGGCCTTTTGGCTGTTTTTTGCGCCAAGGATTTCCTTAGTTTGTAACTCCTTTCATCATGCAATGTTGGTTACCCTTCTGAGGTCCCGCCAACTTTCACGCATCCAAAGGCTGCTCTTTCAGCCTCTTACAACAACAGCTCAGACTCCAAAACCTATCAAGTCAGTAACAATCACTTAAACCACTGGTTAGTTACCCGCAACATGTTATCTTTAAAAATATGTGATTTGTTTGTTTTTATAAAATGTGAATTCAGTGTTACTATTAGTTTGCGATTTACATTACTAATACAAAATCATGTGTGAGATATCTATCTTAATCCAGGCCTTACAACAATTAAATTATCGTGCTCCTTGAATATGATAGATTTGAATTTCATTTATCTTTGATGATAACATTTTGGTAGATGATTGCTTTGTTCTTAGGTCGTGTTGCTTTGGCGAAGGATTTATGATTTTCTGGGAAGTTTGTTAGGTTGTTGATTAGACGAACAAAGGGTTGTCTCGAATTACTTGTTGTTGTGTTACAACAACATGATTCTCCGACACATTTTGGAAATGTAGTAATGAGTAGTTTTTTTCATATGATTTGCAGACATGGTTTAATGTATCATTTAATTGATTAACTTCTCTATTTAATGAAATAGAATCCTGTGATTCTTGAATTTTTTTTTTGTTGCTTTGTATTTGTTTCTTATGTAAAAACTTCAAAAATGAGTCAATTATGAAGACAATTTTAAGGATGATCTTCCTCCAAGAACAATAAAATTAACCTATATAATAAACCAATTTAACAAAACTTTGATACGAGTGATATCTATCGCATATTTTATGTATATTTCAACCTACCTATTGTCCTAGCAGTCAAACTACTATTTTATGTCTCAAGATATGATTATGATTTATTTAACAAGTGTGTTTATTGTTTACAGTCTACATGTACGATTTTTCTATTATCATTATTTAAACAAATCGGTATTACTGTTAGTTACCATATTTGAATATGCATCATATGTCACTAGATGTCATTCTCGTTAAAAGCAATATTAATTCTAATATTTTTTATTTTTTATAAACGCTTATCGATCCGTATTTTGTCATCCTTATTTTGTCCTTATATGCATATTTTGTCTTATTATACATGAGTTGTTATATGTGTATATACATGTATAGAATTTCATTGAAACTAAAATCGGATACGAAATAGCTTAAATAAAATCTAGTTTAATTCAATTATATGAGTTTTCATTTCTTTTATAAATTATTAAACGTTTATGGAAATTAAAACTGAACTTATATGTATATATAATTTAAAATTTTAATCTTTCTTCGCAACTCGTTAGTGCATCGGTTTATGAGAAATATCATATATCATTTGTGATGAATATATTAGTAGTAATATATTATTTATAAATAAAGTTCAAATATTCATCAATAAACAAATCATCTTTCACTATTACATTTGTTTTCTACATACATTTATTATATGTTCTTATTCAAATTTCAACATATTAAATCTAAAATTGTTTAATACTCCTGCTAAACTTCGTGATCCAAACTTTTCAATGGGAACCAATTTGATTATCTCATATTTTCAATTAAAAAAAAAATTAAAAAAATCATAAGAAAAATCGTGAAATAATATATACCTAAAAAAAGTCACATATTTACTAGCAGTGGCGGCAAATCTGTAATGTAGAATCAAGAAATTCAATGAGAAAAAGATCTAACTGATGCCCCATCTGAGTCAAAAGTTTTGAGTCCGCCTAAAGGATCCAAGCATAAGAATCGCCCAAAACAATCTACACTAAAACATAAAAAAAACTGCTAAGTTTATTCACATAAGTGTTATCATATTGAATTCTATGTTGTGTATGCGATACTCTACAAAGTATCTCACTCAATATTACTCATTAATTCGTTCAAGTAAAAGCCTTTATTTATATAAAACCAAACCTAAAAGGTTATAAACTTCTTTCTTTATGGGTTATAGACTTTTAATGACAAGACGAATTACAATACCAATATCATACTATTTTTTTTTTCCTGAGGGAACTTGCAGCCGCTACTCAGAGTGCAATGAGTGCGCACAGGGTAAACCCTCAGTCTGACGCGATAGCCTGCAAACCAACGCCAGAAGGTAAACCACACAAGGTGACAGGCTCAGCCGAGAAAGCGTATGTAGAGGGACTCGAACTCATGACCTTTTGGTTATAAGAATGCCATACTCAACCAACTCGGCTACCCCCTTGGGGGCTTACTATTTTATATTCTATTTCCATGAAATATCAATAAACAGTATACACAAAAGGGTTTATTTATGCTGTTTATAAAAAATATTATATATAATTAGAGCGGGTTATATCCGATAAGGAAGAATAAAAGACAAGGAGAAAAGTGTGAAGAAAAAACATGAGAGGAGGAAAATGCAAAGAAGAAGTATGATAGGAGGAAAATGCAAAGAAGAAATTGTGTGAGGGGAAAATTGTATAAGTTATCTAAGAAATAGTCAGAATAGGAAGAAAATAAGATGTAGGGACTAAAAATGTAATTAATATGAATTAAAGCGTGTGGGATCCGCAATTGTACTATAAAAGGACCACACACGCTTCACAGATCCTGAGATGAATAATATAATATTTTCTCTCTCTACTTAACCTAAAAGCTCTCACTTTCTCTCTCTAAAACCTGCACCTAAAAAGATTAGATTTATTCATATCGACACTAAAAGATTTTTGTATCACAAAATCATCCCTAAGAAATCCTCGTATCGCATAATTACCCCTGGACTTTCTTAGAACTCTTCGGTGGCGCCGTCTGTGGGAAGCGAAGATCCGTTTTGATATGATCCAAATTAAAGTCAGATTCAAAACAAATACATCTTCAACCAAATCTGATTGTTTTAATTTAATCTAAATATTATTGTGATGATTTAAAAATTTGTTTTATAAATATTAATTTATTCAATCTATAAATATAGATTAGAAGTGGAACATAGTCTTGGTCTATAGGTTTGTATATAGGAATAGTTTAGGATAGCCTAATAAACAATATTTTCTAATTATTACTCGATATTTTGCTACTTACCACTATATTTAAACATTAAATTTAAGTTTTCAATTTTTGTTTTAAATATTTTTCATTTCTCATCTAATAACAATATTATTAATTAAATTAAAAATAATTGACTAACAATATTATTTTTCATGTGACATCCTATTCGCTCTGTTTCATTGTGAAATTATATTTACGTGACACATAAAAAATAGTCTTATGTGGTACATGCTTAGTTGGTAGCACATGCTTTATTTTTGGACCCTTCTTATCTATGATAATGATATTAAAAATTGAGGGCTTAAATATAATAAAGCTAAGGTTGTATGTGATAGACTGTATAGTTGAAAGAGGATATTTAAAATACTTGTAAATAAACGAAAGGCTCCAATTTAATTTACCCAATTATCTAACCAATTCAGTTATAGAAGTCATACACTCATATAACTAATCAGTGAGACGATGAATAAAGTATGACATTTTTTATTAGTCAAAGATTGACTTCTAGAAATACTTTCTCTCCATATAATTTAGTTCTCTCTTTTACTTTACACACTAAAAACAAGATTCTAACTCAACCATCTACACAACAAAAAGACATGGAATATGTTTTCTTAAGTGCTTCATTTTGAGCTTCAATGGCTTCCTTTTATTATTCAAACTTTTATTTTGAAATTTCTAACTCTTTGGCAAAGCTTGGATCTATCAGAACAATAACACATAAAATATTAAAACTTATTTCCATAACCTGCTTTGGACAACCCAAGTGCAACAATACTTATATGTCGCTGTTTTCCTGCTAGTAAAAACCTTCAACTAGTTATTTTTATTTGATAACAAGTACGTATTGGTCTTCCTTTTTTCTTCCACTCGCTCACATAAAAGTAAACGTGTAAGTTCTCTAAAAAATATTGTGTTCGTCGTACCAAAACCGGTCCTGAGTTTTAATCACTTTCTTTTTTTCTTCGTTTTTATTGGAGACATGATTTGTTATACTAATCAATTCGTTGAGCGGTAATTCAAATTCATCAACACCATCCCCATTTACTGGAGACGCAGTTTCTCTTGGTGTTGTGAGGAGGTTTGAGTTGTCGTTAAATGAGGTTTATGTTTCACTTGGGGATGATTGTGCTGGTGTTGTAGGGAGGGTGAGGGATTGTTAAATATAGTTTCTGTTTCACGTGCGAATGTTGGTCTTGCAGTTGAAGGAAGGGTTGAGGTGTTGTTTCGTTGTTGTTCGGTGGAAAGAGGTTGGCTTGATTTCTTTGGCCTTTTGGCTGTTTTTTGCACCAAGGATTTCCTTAGTTTGTAACTCCTTTCATCATGCAATGTTGGTTACCCTTATGAGGTCCCGCCAACTTCCACGCATCCAAATGCTACTCTTTCAGCCTCTTACAACAACAGCTCACACTCCAAAACCTATCAAGTCAGTAACAATCACTTAAACCACTGGTTAGTTACCTGCAACATGTTATCTTTAAAAATATGTGATTTGTTTGTTTTTATAGAATGTGAATTCAGTGTTACTATTAGTTTGCGATTTACATTACTAATACAAAATCATGTGTGAGACGTCTATCTTAATCCAGGCCTTACAACAATTAAATTATCGTGCTCCTTGAATATGATAGATTTGAATTTCATTTATCTTTCATGATAACATTTTGGTAGATGATTGCTTTGTTCTTAGGTCGTGTTGCTTTGGCGAAGGATTTATGATTTTCTGGGCAGTTTGTTAGGTTGTTAATGAGACGAACAAAGGGTTGTCTCGAATTACTTGTTGTTGTGTGACAACAACATGATTCTCCGACACATTTTAGAAATGTAGTAATGAGTAGTTTTTTTCATATGATTTGCAGACATGGTTTAATGTATCATTTAATTGATTAACTTCTCTATTTAATGAAATAGAATCCTGTGATTCTTGAATTTTTTTTGTTGCTTTGTATTTGTTTCTTATGTAAAAACTTCAAAAATGAGTCAATTATAAAGACAATTTTCAGGATGATCTTCCTCCAAGAACAATAAAATTAACCTTGATTGTTATACGAGGTGAAGCACTATCCTTAAATTTTTGAAGTCACTTTTGGAGAGTTTTTATTTTTCTATTTTGTTATGTATTATCAATATAAAATTATGATTAGTAACAAAAAAATACAAAAATTAATAAATGGCATATAATTAACCAATTTAACAAAGCTTTGATACGAGTGATATCTATCGCATATTTCATGTATATTTCAACCTACCTAGTGTACTAGCAGTCAAACTACTATTTTATGTCTCAAGATATGATTATGATTTATTTAACAAGTGTGTTTATTGTTTACAGTCTACATGTACGATTTTTCTCTGTGGCGGTTTTTTCTGTTATCATTATTTAAACAAATCGGTATTACTGTTAGTTACCATATTTGAATATGCATTATATGTTACTAGATGTCATTCTCGTTAAAAGCAGTATTAATTCTAGTATTTTTTATTTTTTATAAACGCTCATCGATCCGTATTTTGTCATCCGTATTTTATCCTTATATGCATATTTTGTCTTATTATACATGATGTATAGAATTTCATTGAAACTAAAATCGGATACGAAATAGCTTAAATAAAATCTAGTTTAATTCAATTATATGAGTTTTCATTTCTTTTATAAATTATTAAAAGTTTATATAAATTAAAACTCAATTTATATGTATATATAATTTAAAATTATAATATTTGCTCGCAAGTCGTTAGTCCATCGGTTTAATATATATATAATTAAAAATACAAACATTACTATATCCTACTCGTTAGAGAAATATCATATATCATTTTTGATGAATATATTAGTGGTAATATAATATTTATAGATAAAGTTTAAATATTCATCAATAAATAAATCATCTTTCACTGTTACATTTGCTTTCTACATACATATATTAAAATTGTTTAATACTCCTGCTAAAATTCGTGATCCAAACTTTTCAATGGGAACCAATTTGATTCTCTCATATTTTAAATTTAAAAAAAAATTTAAAAATATCATAAAAAAACGTGAAATAATATATACCTAAAAAGTCACAAATTTATTAGTAGTGGCGGCAAATCTGCAATGTAGAATCAAGAAATCCAATGAGAAAAAGATCTAACCGATGCCCCATCCGAGTCAAAAGTTTTGAGTCCGCCTAAAGGATCCAAGCATAAGAATCGCCCAAACAATCTACACTAAAACATAAAAAAAACTGCTAAGTTTATTCACATAAGTGTTATCATATTGAATTCTATGTTGTGTATGTGATACTCTACAAAGTATCTCACTCAATATTACTCATTAATTCGTTCAACTAAAAGCCTTTATTTATATAAAACCAAACCTAAAAGGTTATAAACTTATTTTATATTCTATTTCTATTAAATATCAATAAACAGTATACACAAAAGGGTTTATTTATGCTATTTATAAAAAAAATTATATATAATTAGAGCGGGTTATATCTGATAAGGAAGAATAAAAGACAAGGAGAAAAATGTGAAGAAAAAACATGACAGGAGAAAATTGCAAAGAAGAAGTATGATAGGAGGAAAATGCAAAGAGGAAATTGTGTGAGGGAAAAATTGTATAAGCTATCTAAGAAATAGCCAGAATATGAAGAAAATAAGACGTAGGGACTAAAAATGTAATTAATAGGAATTAAAGAGCGTGGGGTCCGCAATTGTACTATAAAAAGACCACACACGCTTCACAGATCCCGAGATGAATAAAATAATACTTTCTCTCTCTATTTAACCTAAGAGCTCTCACGTTCTCTCTCTAAAACCTGCACCTAAACAGATTAGATTTATTCATATCGACACTAAGAGATTTTTGTATCACAGAATCATCACTAAGAAATCCTCGTATCGCATAATTACCCCTGGACTTTCTTAGAACTCTTCCGTGGCGCCGTCTGTAGGAAGCGAAGATCGCTTTGACGCCAATTGCTTCCTGGAAATAATTCCTGTTCCGAGGAGAACTATGGAAGAAGAAGTGGACGATTTGGTTAACAATTTCGAAGAGAACCTAGTAGGCGATGACTACCGGAACGATATGGAATACGAGGGACTAGGGGGCCAGCGAGTCGGAAACGCTTTCGATGACTCAGATTTGGTGGCTCGAAGGAATGGAATTGTTGCTAGAGTTCGAAAGATTGAAAGCAGAAAAGAACACCGTACAGGAGAATCTTCGATCCGAGATAAGGAGGGAACCAGTTATTGAAAAAGAGGAGCGCGAAACTGAATTTCGTCCCAAAAATAGAGACGAGAGATACCGGGGACGCGAGCGGCGATCGCCGAGGAGAAGAGAGAGGCGACGTTCGAATTCAGCTGACTCAAGTGATTACTCTCAATACAGCTCCTCGGAGTCGTCCCCTCGGAAATACCACAGAAATAAAAAACGCGATCGTAGGCACACCGATTTCCAAAGAGAAAGAAGCTCGGAGAGGAAATCTTCGATGGCAAAGAGTCGCCATGCTCAAGGTGGCGATCGGTCTGCAAAGTATCCTGATAGGAAAGAGGACATGGGCCCGCGAAATTCGGAGTGACAGCACCAATATACTATACCATCTGATGAGGGGTTGTACTTTCCGAACAATGACAACTTACGATCCAACGTTTATCGCGCGGGTCATAATTGGAGAGCCTCTCCTCTGTCCCCGGACATTTTAGTGGGAAACCTTCCAAAGCATTTTGATATTTCAAAGCTAGAAAAATTCGATGGGACACAAGACCCGGATAATCACATCAAAAAATTCAAAAAATTTATGATTAATTTCGACGACGATGATAAGTTGCTGTGCAGAGCGTTCTCTCAGACTTTCAAGGGGGTGGCTTCTAAATGGTACAATAGGCTTCCGCAAGGCTCGATAAAGAATTTTGATATGTTCTGGAATATCTTCAGACAACACTTCGTGGGGAGTTAGAAGTTAAGAGCTAACAGAGACACGATCATCTATTGTCGACAGAAGGTTGGGGAGAGCCTGAAGAATTACACTAATCGTTTTGTCAGAACGAAAACAGACATGGAGTATTGTAAAGATTCGGTGGCGCTTGCAACTTTTAGGATGGGCCTACTCCCCGGATTTTTGAAGGATACGATGGCAGAGAGCCAGGAAATGGCCTTTGGAGCGTTATTAGATCAGGTTGAGAAGAGGATCTTGGTGGAAGAGACTCAGGCGTCGGAGAAAGGATCTGGGGATCAGTTGGATATGAATCAATTTCAAAGATCCGAGTCGAGTAACCAGGGCCCCCGTTCTAATGTTCAGGCCAAAAATACGAGTCAATATCAGCCGAGGCAGAAATCAAACCTACAGTACTATGGCAACCAACAAAATTACAATCAAGGAACGAGACCCATGTCGAATAAGTGGGTTCGACCCGACTATTTTGCGGAGTTGACAGAAAATGTTGCTGCAATATTCGACAAAGCAAAATCTACAGTACCGTTTAGGAAGCCTTTTCCCATACAGACTCCGAGGGAAAAAAGAAGCGATAATAAGTACACGAGGATATTGGGCACGATACCAAGGATTGCATAGCTTTGAAAAAAGAAGTGCGAGCCTTGGTCGAGAATGGAATGTTACTAGAGTTTGTCAAAAAGTACTCCCAGAAAAACACCATGGTGAAAGCTGTCCTGAAGAACACTGACACACCCATGGTGATTTCCGAAGGGATTGTTTGGGTCACATTAATGTGTGCCTCGAATTCTATTTTGCCTTTACTATTGTTTGGGTCACATTAATGTGTGCTTCGAATTCTATTTTGCCTTTACTATTGTTTGGGCCATATTAATCTGTGCCTCGAATTATATTTGTTTCCACTATTATTTGGGTCACATTAATGTGTGCCTCGAATTATCAATCTTCGAATTATCAGTTGGGTCACATTAATGTGCCCCTTAAATTCTATTTCCCTTAGCTGTTATTTAGGTCACAGAAGGCTGAGCCTCGAAATAATTATCTCTATAAATTATCCGTTGGATCACATTAACTTAGGCTTAGCTATTATTAGTTAGAGCTCTTGACCTCACAATAACTTACGCTATTGGACAAGTGTAATTGACAAACAAAACCATTTTAGATGGCTTGAAGAATAATTTATCGGGGGCAGCAGGGAAATGGCCAAACTATTTGCAAGAAGTATTTTGGGCTTATCGAACAACTCCAAGAGAGGCTACAAAAGAGACTCATTTTGCTTTGGCATATGGTATGGATGCAGACAGCCCTATTGAATCTACGATGTCATCTTTTAGAATATCTCAATATTCTAAAAGGTCTAATGACGAAATTCGAAGGGCTAATTTGGATTTGATTGAGGAAAAAGAGTTCGAGCTCATCTAAATGCAATCCATTATCAAACGCTTATGAGAAATAGAAATGATTCGAATCTAAAGGGAAGAGAATTTAAAGAAGGTGGTAAGGTGCTGCGGAAAGTTTTCTTGCACACAAAGGAGAAGAACCTCGGAAATATGGCTCCGAATTGGGAAGGGCCCTATACAGTTATTGAAAGAATCAAGCCGGGGTCTTACCGTATTTGTGATTTCGAGGGGAGGATGCTTCAACATCCGTGGAATATCAAACACTTGAAGCTTTATTGGGAGTAGATATGTTTTTGTACTTTGTAATTTTTGTTTTGAATGACGCACTCTTCCATATGTTTCGCCAATAGTTGTTTACATATGTTTGGTTACATAAAGGTTGATCACCTTTGAGATTGGTTAAGAGTAGAGTGTTCTGATGTTTTTATGACATTTTTCGAAAACAACCATGTTTATTAATTACATTTTTATTCCAAAGTGTTTATGACATTTTCAAAGAAACAGCCGTGTTTATTAATCACATTACATTTTTAGTTTGAATTGTATACTTAACAATACATGTTTATTATATATATATAAATAAAAGCCAAAACAGAATATAAAAAGTATGGAGTAACACGATGAATCAATCGTGTACAATATGGCTCGAGCGCACCTTCAGGTGAAGCATTCCTTTTGGCACCTTCAGAATAGAGCATCATCATCTCCACTTCGGCCAATCACAACAAATAAAACCATATAAGAAACAAATAGATCTGATAATAGTATAAAAAGAACAAGTCGTAGCGTTTATTTAATGAGAATACGATGGAAATGAGATAAGCTATTGATCTGCGGTTCAACTAAAGATGAAAACAACAGAAAC
Organism: Limnanthes douglasii subsp. nivea; assembly: GCA_036936605.1. Lineage (NCBI taxonomy): Eukaryota > Viridiplantae > Streptophyta > Magnoliopsida > Brassicales > Limnanthaceae > Limnanthes > Limnanthes douglasii. The sequence continues at coordinate 280,316,243 of JAUPFV010000005.1, forward strand.
TAGTGGAGAATATGAAAATCCCATTGGCGGTACACAGAATTCGTACACCCTGTACTCAAAAGTAATGGCGAGTTACGGGGAACACAATCCCCATGAAACCCTCTAAAACCTTAAAAAGACCTAAATCTAATATATGTTTGTGTTTTAATCAGTTTATTTTCTGACACTTTTTTTTTAAGGAATAACTTTTATCTATATTTTGAATATGCATAGCATATCACAAGCTGCTTGATCTATTTATTTAATAATCGATGATCCATATTCCATGCAAATTAAATTTGTACTATTTCTTTTCTGTTTTTATAAATGCCGTATCGATCCATATTTTATCCTATACACAAGCTGTTATATATTCCAAAGATCCGTTTTCATATGATCCAAATTAAAGTCGGATTCAAAACAAATACATCTTAAACCAAATCTGATTGTTTTAATTTAATCTAAATATTATTGTGATGATTTAAAATTTTGTTTTATAAATATTAATTTATTCAATCTATAAATATAAATATAGATTAGAAGTGGAACATAGTCTTGCTTGCCTAATAAAATATATTTTCTAATTATTACTGGATATTTTGCTACTTACCACTACATTTAAACATTAAATTTAAGTTTTCAATTTTTGTTTTAAATATCTTTCATTTCTCATCTAATAACAATATTATTATTTAAATTAAAAAAAGTTGACTAATATAAACCAAACTCGTATATTAATTATTAATCGAGAACAAATATATATTTGATAATTAACACTAAATGTCGTATATTTTGAAAAATTGTATTCTAGGTTTAAATATTAAATTTGATATTTTAATTTTTTAAAAAATGTTTTCCGATTTCCACAATTTGTGATGTTCTAATAATATTATTAATTACATTAAAAGAAAATAATTTACTTACATATATACAAAAAAAATATTTTATTATTAACACGTAACCAAATATTTGTTAATTAATATTAGATAGTATATACAGCTTATTTTGAAAAGTATAAGACCATCTAATTATTTGATTATTAATTCAATGGGTATCTCGTTTAACCGTTAGGAAGACTGTTGTCTCTTGGCCTGCACCACTCATAGTTCCTCTAGGCCATGTATGCCTTTGGTTTTGCAGGCACAATTCATGTACTCTTTTCATGCACCGTGGTACCACCATCGATCTATAGAATATAAGTATCAGACTTCCTTTGCATCGTTTTAGTAGGTGTCATAGTAACAACTTTAGCTTCATGCTCATTTGCTTCAACTGACTTCGCGGCCGTAAATTCTGCATCTTCTAAATTATCCACCAATTTTTGTTTCGTTTGATCCTCTGGTGTAACGTCCACTTCATCATCTTCAGCTTCATCTGATGCTTTCATGTGACATCTAATTCGCTTTGTTTCATTGTGAAATCATATTTACGTCACACATAAAAAATAGTCTTATGTGGTACATGCTTAGTTGGTAGCACATGCTTTATTCCTGGACCCTTCTCATCTATGTGAACAAACTTATCAATGTGAACCAATTTGATTCTTTCATATTTTCAATTTAAAAAAACTAAAAAAATCATTAAAAAAATTGTGAAAATAATACATACCTAAAAAAGTCACATATTTACTAGCAGTGGCGGCAAATCTGTAATGTAGAATCAAGAAATCCAATGAAAAAAAGATCTAACCGATTCCCCATCCAAGTCAAATTTTTTGAGTCCGCCTAAAAGATCTGAGCATAAGAACCGCCGAAAAAAATCTACATTATAACATAAAAACACTGCTAAGTTTATTCAAATAAGTGTTATCATATTTAATTCTATGTTGTGTATGAGATACTCTACAAAGTATCTCACTCGATATTACTCATTAATTCGTTCAACTAAAAGCCTTTATTTATATAAAACCAAACCTAAAAGGTTATAAACTTCTGTCTTTAGGGGTTATAGACTTTTAATGACAAGACGAATTACAATACCAATATCATACTATTTTATATTCTATTTCCAATAAATATCAATAAACAATATGCACGAAAGGGTTTATTTATGATATTTATAAAAAAATTAATTATAATTAGAACGGGTTATATCCACCAGATTTCTTCATGGCCCATCTGATAAAGATAAAAAAAGCAGAATAAAAGCAAAATCGGGAAAGAGAATGTACAATTGTACAAGTTTGAAGAAGAAATAAGGAAACAATGAGGAATTCAGACTTATAGAGGAGAGAGAAGAAGGTTGCTATCCGTTGATGGAGATAAGATGATAAAATCCAAATTGTGAATCGTCGAATGAACAATTAAGTCATGAATTGTTATGGCCGATAAAAATGCATCAATAAAAAAATTATATAATGAAGAGAATAACGGAGTATAATAGTAGTGGAAACATCCGAACCTACAAATATCTATTATACGTAAATAAATAAATAAATAAATAAAAGGCTCGAAATAAAAAAGAAAATAAAAATTACATCAGAAGTAGAAAAAAAATGGATCTAAATCATAAAATCAGATTAAAAAAAATAAGATAATGATAAAAGAAATAAAGATTCTGTAGAGTAAAAAAGAATCAGTCTTAGTTCCACAAAAAAAAACCTGATGGTCTAGTAGAAAAAATAGACATAAGTAAACGGAAAAATAGGCTAAGACAAAAAAACATGCATGCAGTAAAAAATGATAAATTTTTATCCACCATGACTCGAACCGACGACTCTGGTATCAAATGAAGCTACTAAAACTGTTAGATCAAAGTATTTTTGGAAAACATGTATATGAAAAGACGAAATATAGTCATCAATGCAAAACTAATAAAAAATAAGACTTTAGTAGTTAAGAATTAAACTTGGACACCAAAGTATGATAAGAAGATCTTAAACATTGGAAAACACTAGCTTCAGTTGTTCACGTACGCGATTCCGCAACATATATCGGTTTAGTTCTATTAATACTTTTGTCAACTTCTCTCTAGATTTTACATGTTTCTCTCTATAAGCAGTCTCATCCAAACATTGCTTAGACACATAATTCTTCTAAGAAATCTTTGAAACTATCATTAATAATTATCAAATATATTTCAATTTCCAAAGGTGTCTAATATAGAAAAAATAACATGTTGTTTATAATATCTTTAAAATATAAAAAAAATTAAACGAAAAAGATACAATGAAAAATCAAAAAGGAAAAAACTAAGAACAAACAATCATTTACTTCATAGATGGATATTTCACTATGATAGGGATACAATAAATATAAAATAGGTATAATTATTTACCATGGATAAAAGAATAAATAAATAATGTGTAAAATAGTTTTTGTGTAAAATATAAGTGTAAAGGACTAGAAGTATAATAACTAACAAATATTTTTACATTCGGTAGTTAAGTCGGGTGAGATATCCAATGGATACTAATAAATAATGATTTTTCATACTCAGACTTTTCGACTTCTGATGGGAGGGTTATGAATTATCCATCAGAGATTACAAGGTATTACCCGATACCATTTTATTTATGCTTCATATTCGAAAGTATCTCATTCTGATCGAAGGCTATAAGTCGGTGGAAGGGTTATGATTTATCATAAATCTTCTCAAAATACTAAATGAATATGCAACAAAAGGTCTCATATAAATTATTTCGTACATAAGGCTTCCACTAACCTTACCATTTACTTTAGCGTCGAAGGATATAAACCGGTGGAAGGGTTATGCCTTATCATAATCTTCTTAAAATACCAATTGAATATGCAAAATTCGGTCTCATATAAATCATTTCGTACGTGATACTTCGACTAGCCTTATCATTTACTTTAGCTGGTTCTCGAGTGATTCTTAGTTTAAAATGCATACCAATAGGATTTTCAACCTCTTGGACTTCATACATACAAAATGTTTTTTTAGTACCTTATGTGTGTATTTTTGCTAAGATAAGAATATATAACCTCTCAATATTTTCCTCTTTATTTTGATTCTAAGAATCCTCTTAGCTTCACCCATATCTTTCATCTCAAACTCTCCATTGTGATGAGTCTTCACATTTTCAGTTCTCTTCTTGTCCTTTTTAGCTTTAAGTATGCCATCTACATAAATGACTAACAAGGTATATCTCTCCATGTTTGTTTCCCTATTACAAAACACATAATTATAATAAAATCTTCTCGCATACTTGACAGACCTTATAAAATGATGTAATCCTTAAATTCTATTATCTAATCGACTATTTCAGTACATGTAAAGGTCTATTAAAAAAACACAACTCATTTACTCTCATATTTAAAACCTTGAATCTAACTCATGTAGAGTCTCATTTAGTTCTATATGAAGGAAGGCAATAGTAACATTCATTTTATATAACTCAACATAAATCTAGCAATAATTAACTACATAACCTTTGTGGATGTTTCTTTCACAACCATTGATCTAATTTGATTGAAATACCCGAATTTTATGTGAAACCCTTATCCAGAAATCTAGATTTGTATCTAGATAACTAAAATCTAAAACTTTCTTTGTTTCTCTTGAATATTTATTTACTCTAAAACTTATTTTTAACTTTTAATTACTTCAGAAGAAACTATGTGTCATTTTTTCCATAGAATTAAGTTTTTTTCTAATGACAAGAAACGAATTTAGCTTATCAATGCTCTTTATATCATTATGATAGTCTCTATTACAAGAAAATATTATTCCATTTAAATATACTAAGTATATCGTATAATATCAACATCTTCTTATTTTTGTTTAACCTATGCATGTTTTTATGTTCTATCTCTCTCGAACCGATAACTATTAAAATCATCATGTTGATCTTTAATACGGGCATCTTGAGGTTCTCAGACATCAAAATTTCCCCCATACTCTATCGTAATAAATGTATGAACTTTATTTGCATTAGCCGAATATGTAACAAATTTGAAATCATCTTCACCATAAGTATCTTTGATTTCAGTCTCTTATTCAAACTCATTAACAATTTCACTTCTTTTCTCGAAAATAGTAGGTTTAGTCTATACTACCTTAACCAATGTCAAAACCTTTTCACTGAATACAGTTTCTCAACTAATCAAAGCTTTATACTTTCTAGTTTCTAGGTACTACAACCTACACAATTTTAATGCTCTCGATTGAAGCCTACCTTTCTTCACACGTATGTAGGCCGTCTATATGAACATTCTCAAATATTGAAACATATATTTATTTATAGCCTATTTCTTTTGTGGACATTTATACTTTAGTGTCGTTCATGAAATCCTATTGATTATATATGCAGTTGGTATCATAGATTTCTCTCTAAATCCTTCATATTCAAGTCATCTTCTCAGCAGTTGTCGTTGATGAAATCTACACCTTAATATTTGCAACAATGTTCAATTCATCTTCTCAGCAAACATTTTTATTGTAGAGCTCCTCTTGTAGTCTTGTCTATAGGAATACCATGTTTAGAATAATATCTAGTTAGTATCTCATTCATCTATTAAAAACCATTATCACTTCTCAACTTAATCAATATCTTCCAAGAATGATTCTCCGTCACCTTCTTCCAGGTTTTTTAGAAACAAATTGTTTCATCCTATATATTTAGAAGTATAAGCCATACTTTTATGGAGAAAGAATAAATAAAATACATGAACTAACTTCAAGGTATGAATGAACATAGTCAAGTACATCACATATTGTATGTTTGATAGGTAAGAACTTAACCCTTTGGATTTTAACTAGTACGTCGTTTCCACATAAGCTCAATAAAGAATTTCTGAGTCACAAAACCTAAACTCAAATCCCACAACTTCATTGAATAGAAATTTACACTAGATGCACCTCCAACCACTACATAACCTTCAAAAACTAAAACATCATTGTTTTTATAACCTTTTATAACTACTAGTGAGCCTTCCAGAATCCTAAATACGCAATTAACCCTTATATAAAATCCCTTCTTCATGTAACATGCAAATGAAATTAAGTAATCATTTAAGTTTGGGCACATATTAGACATATTTTATAACTCAATCAAGTTACGTAGATAATTTGAGTTGAATTTTTCTGATGCCCTTCATAATACAAGGTTCACAATTTCTGAATATGAGCTTGCCACCATCAAAGAATCTCATATTTATAAATGCTTGTTGGATGTTATGTGGAATGAAACTCAAGATTCCAAGACCCACTTGTCACTTTACATTAAAAAGAACTCATTAAAACATCAGTGTATTCATAGTCATCCAAGACAATTGTAACATCTCTAAGTTCATGCTTCAGATAAGTATCTCTATTTGTCCCTTATAGAAAGTTCTTACTGATATGACCTTATTTCTTACATACCCAACATTTCATCTTAAAACGACTCACGAATCTCATTGACTAAATCATTAATTTCGTATTTTTGTATTTAATATCTCCGTCCATGTTCCAATCTATTGAATCCCAAACCTTCTCAGAGACTCTTCAATCATAAGCTCATAGCCACGAGCGGATTTAGAGGGTAGTCAAATATGTCATGCCACACCCTCAATCTAAAAAATGCTTTAGTATAATGATAAATACTTTTATATTTTTACTCTAGGTCATGATTTCAAACCTAATGAACCCCAATTCTTTTTTTTTTCTCACTTTTAATTCAGCTTTTACCTCCAATTTAAACCATATTCATAAAATTTATAAGTTTACTATTCAACCATTAATAAAAACCTCATGAACCTCAATTCTACTCTCTTTTATCACATTTAAATCTATTTTGACCTCCAATTCAAACAATATTTATAATATTTATAAGTTTGATAAGTTTACTATATAACCATTAATAAAAACCTCATTAACTCCAAGTCTACATATTTTTACCTTCAATTCCATTTCGTCCTCCAATTCAAACTTATTTATAAAATGTATAAGTATACTAAGTTTACTATTAACAATTAATAAATTTCCAGATTAATAAGTCTATATTAATTATTCATATACAAAATTTATTAAAATAGTAATAATCATATTAGATATTATTAATTGTCTTTAAATAATAATTTTTTATACCAAAATTATTAATAAAATGATTATATTTATATAAATAAATATTATATATAGGTAATTCACTAATTGTATCTTAATAATAAACTTTTTTATACCAAATTTAATAATTAAATAATTTTATTTAAATGAAAATGTTATACATGAATGATTTATATAAGTTTATTAATCATATTCATGTAATTTATTAATCATAGATAAGTTTTTTCTCATAATACTAGTTTTGTTTGTTTGATTTCTTTACGAAATGTTGCACAAGTCTTTTACACCTACCCCTAGATTTCTGGAGTATAATACTTCTATTATAAAAAAAAACAATCAACTGAAGCAACATCCGAAGAACCTAATTCTACTCATTCGACAAGTTATCCATCATCTTCAAATAGCATATTCAATTAGAGAGATATTGGAAATTCGACAAGTGATCCATCATTTTCAAATAACATATTCAATTAGAGAGATATTGGGAGTTGGATCCTCGAAAAAGAACTAAAATTTTTAAGTATCATCCAAATTATCAAGATATTATTCAACGCTTTCAATGAGTGATAGGAGAACACATTTACGTTTGGACTAAAAATAAATATTAATTTTGAGTTGTGATTAAAACATTAGTGTATCTTTACTTTGTAATACCCAAATGTTTATTTTTTTATATTATTAACATACTCTTAATTTTAGTTCTGGATCCGCCCCATTTCATAACACTATTCATTTCGCAATCATAAAATAATATATATTTATAGTAAATGGTGTAAAAAACATGTTTACACGCATTGGAAAAAAAATTAAAAAAAATTGTTGTTTTATCATTAGAAAAAAAATGTCACTTAAATTCCTTCAAACATCTCTTCACATTGATTTTGAAAAACTTGCTATATATGCTGGCTGGCCTTAAACAACACTTTAGATTCACAAAATACGAAGCGTAGATTAGCTATTTCCTACCATTAACTTAATAACATCCCATTAACTTAATAACATCGTTGAGAAAAATAAATCAGTTGACGGTTACCGGTTATCTAATCTTAGCTCATTCCATACGCTCTTTTTGCTAGGATTTATATTGTTCTATTCTTTAAAAGAGTATTGTTTATGTCAAGAATATATAAGTGTGAATACTAGTATGATATTGTCCGCTTTGGGTCAGTCATAGGACCCTCACGGCTTTGCTCTTGGGTGTACTCCCAAAAAGCCTCATACTAGTTAAGATGTTTCTTCACTTATATATTGTATATTATTTTCAGTCATAGAGGGAGCAAGTTTATTCTCTAACACTCCCCCTTAAACTTGATACGGACATGGCCGCCTGTTAAACACATCGCTTAGGAATTTTGGCTCTGATACTATGTCAAGAATATATAAGTGTGAATACTAGTATGATATTGTCCGCTTTGGGTCAGTCATAGGACCCTCACGGCTTTGCTCTTGGGTGTACTCCCAAAAGGCCTCATACTAGTTAAGATGTTTCTTCACTTATGTATTGTATATTATTTTCAGTCCTAAGCAATGTGGGACAACTGATCAAGTGAGGGAGCAAGTTTATTCTCTAACAGTTTAAAAGAGTCGTGTTTCAATTACATTAATTTAACCATTATATTATTATTATTATTATTAAATAATTCTTAGTTATATATGAGTATGTATAATCCATCACATGTCACAAGGTAGTTGTTCTATTATTTGTTTTGTTTTAGTTAAAAATCGATTCATATTTGGATGGTATAAGTCAACCGGAAAACATGGATAATAAAATTTAAAATTTCTTGTATTATTTATTTTTTCATAATGTTGTAGTCTGTTATGATTTTAGTTAATAAAGGGTTTGAGCTATATTCGAATAGTATGTTATAGACAAGTTTATTCTGTATTTTTGTGTCTCATTTATTCTCTATGTTTTAAAAATTTGTATTATTAGTATCTTGACACATGTGAGTATTGAAAAACTTACGATTGGGAACCCTAACGTCCATATTTTGTTTTCATTATTGGTCTCCCAAAAATATGAAAAATATGGTTTTGGAATTAGGGATTAAAAATGAAGACTATGTGTTTTTCAAATTAGATTTTAAATTTTTGGGGGGGCCAATAATGAAATAAACCTTACATTACTTCGTCAAAAATGTCAATCTTAAGTTATTTAACTTTGAGGCGATCATTAACATTCCGAAAATATGCTACTTTATTATCTTGTTTCCATAAAAATTTATTATGGACATCTACATCTTGAATATCTTAATCTCCACCTAATTATTATTGACAAAACATGTCTCCACCACTTGGTTGGTAAATTTGTTTGATGATATACTTACCAAAATTAAGATGACCTTTATTGTTAGGCGTAGTGTAAAAGTAACTCGTCAACCTAGGTATTTTTAAAAGATAGATGAACATAGTTGGAATTTTTATGACATGTATAAACAAAAAGTATTGAAACTTTATGGTGAAGCTTGGGTTGTGCCTTAGTGGTAGAAAAGTCTACTTTTGAGTTAAACGATATATGTTTCGTTCTAAAATAGGTTGGTCTGAACCAGGTTGTTCCAAAATAAGTTGATCTAAAGTGAACTGAACCAAAACACCATAACACGATCGAATATGATTCTTTTACTTTCTAGGTTTCCAATTTATTGGTCTCCAATTTTAGTTTTCAATATAACTATTTTTCTATTAATTCGCTTTTTTTTATTAATTATGTAATTTATTAGGTATTTTATAATACTGGATTATGAGTTATCATAACTACTGATTAATGTATTTTAATTTCGAACGTCTGATGAGGAATTAGGGTTCTCCATAAACCTATAGATAGAAAAAAATATATTAAATTGAAGTGATGTGATGAGACGACGAGTTTTCCTTACCAGCATATTCTTGAAGTGAGAGTAATAACTCTAGGTATTTTGAGTGATAAGTGAAGTGAAAGATAAAAACTAAAGAAAAGGTTATGTGAATCATGTTATGTTTTTTTAACAAATAGTGATTCAGTCCTTTGTGTTTGAATGAATTTTCATAAAACTATTTGTTTATAAAAGAGTGTTTGTTACTTGTGGATGTAGGATTTCTTCACAACCTGAACCACATTAATTTATCTTGTGTTCTTGGATTTATTACGCTTTAGTTATTTGTTACTTATTTTTTAACATGGTAAGTCGTTTTTCTGTAGGTTCAATTATCATACCTCCATTTCTTGTCTCAGAGGATCGCGGTTTTCTCCAACAAGTGATGCGCTGAATAAAGATCAATAGTAAAGTAAGTAAATTGATCGCTAACCTATATGCTAGAGAACATATATCTCGTGGAAACTGAAAGCCGTCAAAGAGGAGTTCAATGAAGCTTATCCCGAAATATTTTGTCGGATTAAATAATTTGAACCTCTAAAAAATTAATTCCAAAGCGTGCCTAATATGATAGAGAATGATTGTTATTATCGATGATAAATCTACACAGGTTGATGTCGTTGTATTTTATAAAGCTGATAATGCACTCATACTGAACTTAGTAGATAAAATACCACAAGAGGTATATGAAGAGCCTACGGTGCCAAGGATGTGAAATCAAATAGAGACGATTTACATAAATAAGTCATTAGCGAAGAAATTGTATGTGAAGAAACAATGTTACACTATATCTATAGATAGTAGCACATATATCCAAATGAGACATATATAAACTTAACTAAATCATACCAACTTTGGTATAATTTGTATGATTTTTGAGGAATATGACCAAACAATCATCCTATTAAGTTGTTTATTGAACGAGTATGAATACTTCATAGGTATCACGATCCACATGAAAGAATCTTGTACGATGATCGAAGTCAATATCTCTTTCAAACTCTAAATATTTTCACCAAAAGAATGTTATGAAGAATGATTGCATAGAGCACAAATTAGTTGTGTGATGTCGGTCAAGAAATAGAGATTTAAGCAAGATGAGACGAAAATCTCTGTCGAATTCTGAACGTGTTGAAGCTTGTTCAAAAAAATTATTTGTTTGACATGCAAGAAGAAATGATATATAAGTAGAAACTATCTAAAGATAGGAATGAGAAAAAGTTATGAGAAGCTCCAAACTGAAGATGTTACAATGGTATCTCATAATTGTGAGTATGCTGATGATTGGTGACTTATTATTCTTGCACTTATAATGATAAATTAATGTTGAATTCAAGTGTTTCATATCATATGACTTCCAATAGGCATTCGTTTTAGGACTTGATGGTGGAAGGGTCATCATCAGAAATTACAAATCATGTAATATCAATGGGATTATGATGGTTTAACTCAAGTTGGGTACGTGACTTGGGAGACTAATTAAAAATATAAGTTATACAACCAAAATAATACATAAACTTCTTTCAATTGGAATGTTACATGAGGATATGTTTGTTTATAATGATGGACTTGGAAATCTTAGCATCTTGTAAGGCTCATTTGTTGTTATGAAAGCCAATATATTAATGATGTGTTAGTTCTTAAGGGTATTGTCTTAGTATGGGGTTTTCTAGTATGAGGAAGTTAACTACCAGGTTTTTGCATCATTGGTTTGGGAAATTAAGTTAAAGTGGATTTAATGAACTAAGTAAACAAGGGTTGTTATATAATACCGTATCTTAGAAACTCAGCTTTGATAAAAAATCTATTTTGGGTAAGAGAAAGATGGTGAAGTTTACGCCCAGCAACCAGACAAAAATTTTAGTACTTGATTATGTTTATTCAGACCTTTGGGCTCTAAATCATCAACCTACCATAGGTGATGTAAGGTACTTTACATCGCTGATTGATGACTATTCTTGTATAGAGAGTAAGTGAAGGTGGCTAAGGTTTTTAGCAAAAAAAAACTATTAAGATGCTTTAACCAAATGATTAACTATACATAAACTCGTGAACTGTTTGAGCCCGATATAAGTCCACAATACACGCAAGTGATCTCCAAAGAGTAAAATAATAGATGCAACACATACTCGAGTTAATATAAGTGTAGATGTAGAATTACTAGGTGTAAGCTAGAAGCAACTTGTCAACATCGATATTGCTCAATGACTACATGCGTATAGTTAGATCCATCGTGATATGTATATGAAAAAACAATTGAAACTCTCTGGGTGAAGCTTGGGTTGTGACTTAGTGCCAGATAAGTCTGACGAGTCTTTAGAATATAGACAAGTTGTCAAGACTAGTGACCTTTGAGTCAAAGAAGAAATGTATTGATCTGATGCAGGATGGTCGAAGAAGGTTGGTCTGGACTGAACTTGATGAGTCCGGATTCTGTCACCACCTCGGACATGGTAAGTTCGGACAACGTCTACTTAACCGGACAGGGGCAGTTCGGACACCATCATCCATTGGAGTGTTCGAACAGAACTAAAGTACTTAAAACCTAATCACTTCTTAACTAAGCTGCCTGTTCTCCAACTTAGAACTAATGGGTCCTTAAACTCGACCCGGGTCTATTAAACACGACCCGAAAGCCCATAAGGCCCAAATATAAGGGTATAAATACCCAACCACCAACATTAAATGAGGGTAATGAAAATTAAATACAACTAGGCTGCTTAATTCTCCCTCTACAATCTACCTAAACATTAAATACTTACAAAACTCCACAAAACTCTAAACAGAAATTACAAATTTACCCTCACACGAAAATAAACCACATCAAATTGGCGACCATAGTGGGAGCACGACGGTGCCTGAATTTAGCATTGAAAACCATCAGAAAAACCAGTCCGAATGAATCCGGACGCACCCGAAGTACCACCAGCTTTGCTTGAAGTGGTGGGTGAAAATGATGAATACACCATCGAGGAGCGTGATAGATTAAAAGGTGAGAGAAAATCCCCGAGGGCAGAGAAGGCAAAGATGGGCATAAAAGAGAATTCAAAGGCATCAGCTGCTCATCATACTAACAACCCTAGAGAGCATGAGCCATCGAAGACCCATGTGAGTACGAAGAAGACTCATGCTAGCTCCAAAAGGTCTCACCGGTCCAAGCCAGTGGAGAGCTCTGATTCAGACTCAGAGTCTTCCAGTAGCTACTCAGACGAAGATGGAGTTGAAGAATCCTTGTCCTCCAGTAGCGATGAGGGTCGATCTAAAAAGAAACAAAAGTTGATTAAAAAATATTCAAGAAAAAAATATAGAAATGGGAAGTTAAAGAGAAATATAGGCAAAAGATCATCTCATAGCCGGAGACACGTAGACCGGATGCTGGTGGATCCTTTTGCCTTCCATGATGAACCAAGTATCTTTGCAACTCCCAATGAGGATACCGTTTTCAGTCGTGGCCGGAATTGGAGACAATCTCCATTGTCTTCCAAGATCCTGTCCGGAAACCTCACTAAGAGGTTCGATAGTACAAAAATGGAGAAATACGATGGCAGTAAAGATCCGGACAACCACTTGGAACAATTCAAAAATTTCATGATGAATTTCGATGATGACGACAAGTTGCTTTGTAGGGAATTCTCCCAGTCTTTTACGGAGAGTGCTGTGAAGTGGTATAATAGCTTACCACAGGGGTGCATCAGAAATTTCGACACCTTCTGGGTGGCCTTTCGCAGGCAGTTTGTTTGAAGTAAGGAATTGAAGGGCAATAGGGACATAATTATCCATTGTGCCCAAGAGCCGAATAAATCACTGAAAGAATACATAAGTCGTTTTGTAAACACTAAAAACGGGTTGGCTGATTGCTTTGAGCAAGTAGCATTAACATCTTTGAGGGAGGGCTTAAAACCTGGAAATTTGGCTGATTCAGTGACCCGAAAAAAAGCCATGACTTGGGGAGGTCTACTGAATTAGGTTGGAAAACATATTAATGTTGATGAAACCAAGAAAACTAGGGTGCACAGGCAGGTGAGGTCTTCCCCAGCTGCACCAAACCCTAATCAAAATCAGTCCGGGAACAAGGCAAGGGAGGCCAGGCAGGGTCATAACAGAGCTAAAGCTCAGTCTCAGCCAGCTGCGCCTGCCCAGAGTCAGCAATCTAGGAATAAGAGAGGGCCTTGGGTTCAACCATAGTGGTTTGTTGAGTTAAAAGAAAGTGTAAAGGCAAAGGATGTTATCAAATTTATTGTGAACAATATTTGTTGTCATTTTGGGGTTCCTCGGAGGATCACAACTAGATAATGGCCCTTAATTTAATAATAAGGAAATGGTTGCATTTTATACTTCTAAAGGAATTCAACAATGTTTTTCGACGGCTTTTCATCCTCAAGCTAATGGACAAGTGTAAGTGACAAACAAAACAATTTTAGGTGGCTTGAAGAAGAATTTATCGGGGACAGTAGGGAAATGGCAAAACTATTTGCAAGAGGTGCTTTGGGCTTATCGAACAACTCCAAGAGAGGCTACAAAAGAGACTCATTTTGCTTTGGCATATGGTATGGATGCAGTCAGCCCTATTGAATCTACGATGTCATCTTTTAGAATATCTCGATATTCTAAAAGGTCTAATGACGAAATTCAAAGGGTTAATTTGGATTTGATTGACGAAAAAGAGTTCGAGCTCATCTAAATGCAATCCATTATCAAACGCTTATGAGAAATAGAAATGATTCGAAGCTGAAGAGAAGAGAATTTAAAGAAGTTGATAAGGTGTTGCGGAAAGTTTTCTTGCACACAAAGGAGAAGAACCTCGGAAATATGGCTCTGAATTGGGAAGGTCCCTATATAGTTATTAAAACAATAAGGCCGAGGTCTTACCGTATTTGTGATTTCGAGGGGAGGATGCTTCAACATCCGTGGAATATCCAAAACTTGAAGCATTATTGGGAGTAGATATATTTTTATACTTTGTAATTTTTGTTTTGAATGACGCACTTTTTCATATCCTGTTGGCCCAAAAAGGTTTTAACGAGGCGTCGTGGACATATTCAATATTACCAATAAAGTTCATTTTTTGACCAATAGTTGTTTACATATGTTTGGTTACATAAAGGTTGATCCCCTTTGAGATTGGTTAAGAGTAGAATGTTCTGATGTTTTTATGACACTTTTCGAAGAAACAACCATGTTTATTAATTATATTTTTATTCCGAAGTGTTTATGACATTTTTCAAAGAAACAACCGTGTTTATTAATAACATTACATTTTTAGTTCGAATTGAACGCTTAACAATACACTAAGAATTTTTTGAAGAGCTACCAAAGCTTAACAACACATTGATATTTTTCAATGAGCTATAATATCTACCAATTGTTTTAAGGTATTTGGGACGGTAAGTTTACATTAATTCGTTAAATTTTTATACTTATTTTGTTTTTAAAATTCAGCATCGAATAATATGCAAGGAGAATAAGAACATACAAAAACCATTTGTCATTAAGATCAAGTAATTGAGGTACAAAAAAGAGGATATTAAAATCGAACAAGGATAAGAAGATGATAATAGAGTTAATCAGAAGATTCTTCTTCTTCGGACGAATCATCTTCTGAAGACGATGAACTATGAACAGGGTCGAAATCTTTGCTTGGGTGTTTTTCTTCAGGGATATCATTCCAAAAGCTTGTAAGGTCAATGTTTGGATAAGCAGCGTGAAGTTCTCGAAGAAGAAGAATGGCCGCATCTTCTTTTCCGACACTGATAGCTGTTTGCATATCCTTTGAAAGTTCAGCTTCGGCGGCAACCACATCAGCAGCTTTTTTAGCTTCGAAAGTTTTCTGCAATTTAACCATGTCATCGGTTAGCTCTTTTTTTTGTCTCACAAAGAGTGAGAAAATTTCAAATCTTACTGAAGTTGTCTTTTTCAGCAGCTAGTTCAGTAGCATGGTTAGTGTCGAGTTTCTTCAACTCTTCTTCACGAGCGTTCGTCAACAATACAGTATCCACGATGTGCGTGATTCGTAAATAATTCTTTATGCAAATAACACATTTTATCAGTTTGGACCATGCAATTTCAGAGCCGTGAAATTGATCGATTACTTTGTCATGCAAAACTTCTCTAAGCTTATTCTCAGCCACGTAAGCTTCCTTGTAGTAAATCATATCTTTGGCCAACTGCTTTAGATGGCTCTGAGAAGCTTCAACTTGAGAAGCAAGTTTCTTTGCTGCAATATGAAGCTCGGTAGATGGCTGAAGAGCGGTAAAAATGGCAGGATTTGGAGTAGGAACACGAAGCTCGAACGTGCTAGGACCTTGAACCATGGGGTGATGGCTTCTGGAGAGGTTTCAATTGGTGCTGGTGTCCCAAAGTTAAGCATATGGTTCTGGATTACCTAAAGAACAGGGTCTTCCTCACCAGTAAGTGCTTCGGTATTTTCGAAGCCGATAAACATATTTGGATTGAAGGTTGTAGTGGGTTGATTCTCCTTAGAAGTACTATCTTCGATGACTATCACGGGGTTATCTTTGTTTGGTTGATTTTCGATCGAAGGATTTTGTGGGTGTTCAGTAACGGTGACTACGTCTTGATCAATCAAGGCGTACGAAGTTATTCTCATCTGTTTCTTTTTCTTTCATTCGTAACCAAAGGAAATTTTCTTTTTCTTCGATGATGGTTCTTCAGTTTTTCCATCTTCGATGGGTGAGAGAGGTTGTTCAGCAGTTTTGCGTTTTTGACGTTTTGGCTTTGATGGTGTAGAAGGTTTAGCACCAGATGTACTAGCTTCCTTTTTACTATTATTTTCTTTGTTAACCTTTTATTTCTTCTTTTTTGGTAAGTGACTATCCGATCTGTTGCAAATAGAAAGAAAGACTTTGCAGTCAGGTTGAGGTATTCATTGATACACAAGCTTCAGATCTTGTTCTGGATGATAAATCTTGAGGAGACAACCCGCCTTCTTTGATTGGACACATGTGGCTATGGAGGAAATTGATGGGCTGAAACACAGTATGGAATGTATTATTCCATTCCTTCTCAGCTCAAGCGGCAAGTTTTTGGTAAATTTCTTTAGCAGCTTCTCGACGTGTTGATTAGCGCTTAAAAATTTCTAGCATAAATTGTTAAAACAAAATGTTAAGAAAAAATAAAAAGGAAGGTCAGTTTTATATGAGAACATAAAAAATTTGAAGGGTTAGCTTCGGAAATCATTTTACCGTTTTCTAGAGCTCCTGATATGAAGACGAATTTCTGTTTCCATAATTTTTCAGCCTCTAAGAGATCATCGTTGATCTTGAGGTCATCCATCAAGGAGAGGTACTAGACGGGAAGCTTCAGACCTTTCGATAGTTGGGTCATCGAGATGAAGTCTTTGATGCTGCTGGGAATTCTGGACAGAAGAGATGCCATGATCGCTGACACAAAGATGAACCACTGATTCGGTGTCACCTGGGTAGGGCATAAGCTGAGGAGTTCGAAGTACTCCACGATCATTGGATCTAGTGGAAACCGAAGACCCCAATTGATGATTTCTGCATACACTACTAGTTCATCATCATTGCATTCCAGGGGAGTTTCTTCTTCTTTTGGGAGATGAAGAATTATTTTTTCTCCCATTTCCCATTGTTTCTTAGGATCCAAAGGTTGGTTTTCCTTGTAGTATATGTAGCGGACTTTCTTCAGAGCAATAAGATATTTGCTTTTGAGGTTCCTTAGGTTCTTCCTAATTTTTGCCCTTTCTTCTTCGGAAATGGAGCAAGTATCTGTTTGTTCTTCAGATTAAGCCATAAGATCAGTTAATGAAACAAAGTGATTTTTTTAATGGTCGAAACTAACTAAACTACAACCTAAGAGTTATAGTTTATGAATATTGGGCTTCATTTAAGGTTAGTTGGCATACATAACAGGTTATTAAAAATCTATGTGAAGAGATGTTTGATGTAACTTAAGTGATTAACTTGTTCTTAATGGTAAAGAAGTATTCTTTTTATATTCTTTGCTCAAGGTGTATGAGCATGTTTTCACACAATGCTCTATGAAAAATATTATCTTATGATTTCCGAACTGAATAATGCTTTGAACTCAGGATTGAAGAGTGACTCGGAAGGTCTAGGATTCAGTATGACTGGTACATGTGGCATAAGAATTTGAATAAAAAAATTAAAAACTCATGCTTTAATGAAGGAGATTTGTGAGTGGTTTTAAGGTGAAATGTTGGGTATGTAAGAAAGAATGGCATATTAGTAAGAACTTTACATATGGGATAAATAGGGTTACTTATTCGAAACATGTACTTAGAGATGTTAAAATGTTGTATGATGACTATGAATGCATTGATATTTTAATTATTTCTTCTTGCATATAGACTGGTAAGTGGGTCTTGGACTCTTGAGTTGCATTCCACATGACATCGAACAAGAATTTAGAAAGATGAGATTGTTTTTTTATGATGGCAAGATCATATTCAGAAATGGTGAAACTTGTGCTATGAAGGGGGTGGGAAACATTCAACTCAAATTATCTACATAACTTGAATCGTTATAACAAATGTCCGATATGTTCCCAAACCTAAATAAAACCTTAATTTCATTTGCATTTTAGATGAGAAAGGGATTTTATATGAGGGTGAATGGTAGACTTAGGGTTCTTCAAGGCTCATGAGTTGCTATGAAAGGTTCTAGAACCAATGATGTTTTATTTTTTGAAGGTTATGTAGTGGCTAAAGGTGTGTCTAGTGTATAAAGTTATTCAATGAAGTTGTGAAATTTGAGTTTAGGGTTTGTGACTGAGAAATTCCTTGTTGAGCTTAGTAATCGAGGTTTTTTGAATAGTAACATAGCTTATAAGTTGAGATTATGTGAAAACTACGTACTAGTTAAAAGCCAAAGGGTTAAGTTGTTACCTATCAAACATAAAATATGTCATGTACTTGATTATGTTCATTCAGACCTTGTGGTCCTACAAGACATCGCACCATGAGAGTTGCTAGGTAATTCATGTATTGTATTTATTATTTCTCCATAAAAGTATGGGTTATACTTCTAAATATACACGATGAAGAATTTTTATTTTAAAAACAATCTGAAGAAGCTGGTGGAGAATCAGACTTGGAAGTTCTTGATTAAGTTAAGAAATGATAATGGTTTTTAATATGTAAATGGGATACTCGCTAGATATTATTCTAAACCTAGTATTCCTATATACAAGACGACCTGAGAAACTCTACAATAAGAAGGTTTGATGAGAAGATGATGACAATTGGAATTAGAGAAAGGTTTTAGAGAGAATCTATGATGATAATTGTATATATAATCAATAGGATTCCATCCGCGACACCAAAGTTTAAATGTTCATAACAGATATAGGCTATAAATAAAAATGTGTTAGAGATAATACATATGTTTGATGTTTGAGAACCTTCGGATGCCCATACTAAGGATCAACATAATGATTTTAATATTTAGCAGTTTGAGTGAGATAGAATACAAAGACATACATATGCTTAACAAAAATAAGTCCATGTTGATATTATACGTTATACTTAATATATTTACATGGAATGATATTTTATTGTAATTGAGACTATCATAACGCTATAATGAGCATTAATAAGTTAAATTGGTTGAATGCTATTAAAAAAAACTTAATTCTCTGAAAAAGAATGACACTTAAGTTTCTTCTGAAGTAATTGAAAGTTAACAATATTGTTTGGAGTAAATAAATATTCAAGAGAAACAAAAGAATACTTAGATTTTAGTTGTCTATATACAATCCAAGTTTGTTGATAAAGTTTTTACATAAAATGCGGATATTTTAATAAAATGAGCTCAATAGTTGTGAAAGATACCTCTACAAAGGTTATGTAGTCAATTATTGCTAGATATGGACCTATCGTTCAATAGGTATCGGGCAAAAATGCTCAGGGACTTCAAATATTATCTAATAGTAAATAAATACACTAAGAGTTAGTTAAGGCTTTACAGTGATAAGTTTATCACGTGGAAAACTAACAAGTTCGTGCATTTTGGTAACCAAACCACCAACCCCGTCGAGAGCGCTCATTCAAGGCTTAAGCAGACCATTAGTACGAGCAAAGGTATTTTTGAGTCATTTTGGTTAAAGGTTCATACTTTGATCGGTTTTGCTTAAATAATTAAGTGGTGATATTGCTGCTCCCGATAAACTATTCAAAGTTGGATTGTCAGTCGGATCGCGTGCGATACATTCACTATCAAGCAAAATAATTGGTTGTAGCTCAAGAAGCATGATTCCTTATATAGAAAATTACTTATAACAATTCCTTATCTAATACAGAAAAACCTATAACGCGTGCCTAGTTCTTACATGTTCTTTCATAGTTCTACTCGTATTTTCTTGAATGAAGGTCCAACCACATATTTTATCTCAAAAGCTTTATTACATACGATGAATCAAACCTCAAATGTGTGAGAGGGTTCGTCGAAGTTTGTTTGAAGACTTGTCGTAGTTTATCCACGATTTCAGGTGTTTTGGGGTTTTCTAGGTTTAAGGTTAAAGAGAGAAGTAATGGATATGGAGCAGAAAAGTTTTGGTTCAAAATAAGGAATTTTTTTTTTTCAATCTAATCATATTGTTTGTAGATTTTTATGGCAAGATATCTATTGACTGTGTAATTTTAGAATGTTAGATGATAATGAAATATTTGATTGAGTATTTATATGTAGTTCATCCTAATATTTATGTATAGTTGTAAAAATGCCTCGTATTATAAGACGGAAGGAGTATATAAATTGACACTAATTATTGGTGATCCAACTATTTTAAAATACGTACAATGTTTTTCTTATAATTAACTATGACAAGTACAACATTCAAAACTCTATCTAATGTGAGATTTCTAAGGGAAATATGCTAATTTCCTGTCAAATCAAATTCAAAAGAAGAAGAAAAAAGGAAAGCACAAAAACAAAAGTGAAATCAAAGACACAATTGTTGACGGAGTTCAGCAAATTATGCCTACGTCTCCGGACCTGCTGCAGATCGATTTTATTAGGAAGAACACAGTGACTCTTCCATTTCTGATGAATACACAAAAACCCTAACGCTAGGTTTTGTAGAGACGGTAACACTTAAAAAAGGGAAAAATATTACAGTCCTTAATGTGTAATTTATAACCCCCTAAAATTACACTGTCTTTTCAATTCAGTCCAGTTCTCTTTAATGTGTTTAGCACTTGCCTCATCTCCACTGTCTTCCACTGTCTTTTCATTTAGCATCTCTTCTATCCAATAATAACATGTTGAATAATGCTGGATTATTATGTCAAAATAACACATTCTACTTGAAGGTTATGATGCATTTTACTCAAGTGATAGCAAGCACTGGCTTCATTGGAAATGCAGATAAGTTCAGAAAAACTTAACAATCTCACACTTGAAGACTGGTTTCAACCTGTCTTCACACGTTGATCTATGCAGCAGATCTTTCTGGTCTTATTACTCTTGTAGACCAACTGAAGCTGAACATAACTTCAGTTTTTCAATGACTACTGTCTTTGTCAACATATCAGCTGGATTCTTGCTTTATTGGATCTTTTCCAGTATTAGCACATCATCTTCCAATAAAGATCTAATGAAATGATAACGAAGACTGATGTGCTTGGTTCTTGAATGAAATGTTGAATTCTTCGCCAATTGAATTGCACTTTGACTATCACTATGCAGAACGTTGTTCTTCTGTTTGAATCCCAACTCGGTTAACAAACCTTGAAGCCATATCATCTCTTTACTGGCTTCGGTCACTGCTACATACTCAGCCTCTGTAGTTGATAAAGTGACAATTTTCTGTAACTTTGACATCCAACTAACAGCCGTAGTTCCAAAAGTAAATATATAACCGGTAGTGCTTTTCCGGTGATCAACTTCACCTCCAAAATCTGCATCTACGTAGCCTTGTACCTTTAACTCACCCTTACCAAAGTACAAACACTTTTCTATGGTACCTAGTAGGTACCTCAAAATCCATTTGACAGCTTCCCAATTATTTTTCCCTGGGTTTGACATAAAGCTACTCACAACTCCCACTGCATAACTAATGTCTGGTCTCGTACAGACCATTGCATACATCAAAATTCCAATAGCTGAGGCGTAAGGAACCTTAGCCATGAGGTCTTTTTCTTCATCCGTCTTAGGGGATTGATCCTTGGATAAACGAAAGTGACCTGCCAATGGTGCACTAACTGGATTTGCATCACACATGTTAAATCTCTTCAAAATGCGATCGATGTACTCTGACTGAGATAACTGCAAAACTTTTCTACGCTTATCTCTTGTGATTTGCATTCCAAGAATCTTCTTCGCCGGACCCAAGTCCTTCATGTTAAATTCTTTTGACAATTGTAGCTTCAATCTTCTAATATCATCCATATCTAAACCTGCTACTAACATATCATCAACATAGAGTAGCAAAATGATATAACTGGACTTACAAACTTCTGAAAATAGCAACAGTGGTCCGCATTACACTTCTGAAAACTCTCTTTGTGCATAAAACCGTCAAATTTCTTGTACCACTGTCTTGGAGCTTGTTTTAAACCATACAAACTTTTCTTAAGTCTGCATACGGTGTTTTCTTTCCCTTCTCTTAAGAAACCTTCTGGTTGATACATGTATATCTCTTCATCCAAATCCCCGTGAAGAACTGCAGTCTTCACATCTAACTGTTCAAGATAAAGGTCTTCTATGGAAACAATACTCAACATTGATCTAATAGTATTGAGCTTCACAATTTGAGCAAAAATATCGGTGTAATCAATTCCTTCATTTTGCTGGAACCCTTTGACAACTAGTCGTGCTTTGTATCTCTTAGAGCCATCATGCTCATCTTTCACCCGATACACCCATTTGTTATGAACTGCCTTCTTACCCATTGGTAACTCAGTTAGGTCCCATGTATCATTTGAGACTAAAGACTTCATCTCATTTTTCATAGCAAACTCCCACTTACTAGCATCACTGGTCTGGAAAGCTTCATCATAGCATTCAGGTTCTCCTCCATCGGTAAGTAACAGATAGGTCAAGTATCTCCTGTTGGGTACATGGGGTCGGGAAGATCTTCGCAAAACGGGAACTGGCTCGGTCGGCTGTAAGGTATCAGATTGTTGTTGATCGGTCTGTCCAACGGACTCTCCTTGTTGAGGGGTTAATCTGATCGACTCTATTTCTTGACTATCTGGGACTCCCTCAATATCTGCGAATACTGATTCATACGGCTTTGAGTCATTTGCTTCAGTTTTATGTCTGTCCTTGTACATCAATGTTTCATTGAAGATCACATATCTGCTTCGTATCATCTTCTTGTTCTCCTCATCCCAAACACGATAACCGAACTCATCTTCGCCATAACCGATCAAGAAACATTTTTTCGTTTTCGGATCAAGCTTGTTCCTGCCTTGGTCACTTATATGAACATATGATGTACAACCAAAAACTCTTAAATGTGATAATTTTATATCCTTACCACTCCATACCTCCTCGGGTATTCGATGTTCTAAGGGAACCGACGGGCCTCGGTTAACCAGGTAAGCCGATGTGTTGATTGCTTCTGCCCAGAATTGCTTCGGTAAACCAGACTGTATTCTAATGCTTCTGGCTCTTTCTGTCAATGTTCTGTTCATACATTCGCCAATACCATTGTGTTGAGGCGTACCTGGAACGGTACTCTCCTTCCTGATACCATGCTCATAGCAAAAGTTCTTGAATTTGGTGTCCTCATATTCATCACCATTATCAGTTCTCAGCTTTTTAATCTTCAGACCTGTCTCATTCTTAACCATAGATTTCCATCTCCTAAAAACATCAAACACTTCAGATTTATGCTTCAGAAAATAAACCCATACCTTTCGAGAATGATCATCGATAAAGGTCACAAAATAGTGTTTCCCTCCTATAGATGAAACAGTTGTTGGCCCCCAAACGTCAAAGTGAACAAGCTCCAGCCTTTCTTTCTTTGGGGTTCTACCACTCGTCTGAAAACTGACCCTTTTCTTTTTTCCAAGTATGCAATCTTCACACATGTCTATATCGACTGACTTTAGACCTGGAAGCTTCCCATTCGAGTACATAATTTTCATACCCTTCACACTCATATGGCCAAGCCTCTGGTGCCAAACATTTGGATTTTTGTTTTCTGCTGCTATTGCAATGGAGTATATTAACGCATCGTCTCCTTCTGAAGTGATATTTGCCTCTGTCTTCTTCTTTTGTTCCTTTGGTTCTCTCTTGCTCTGAAATTTAAAGTGCCCGGTCTTCCCACAATTCCAACACTCCATGTTTCTCAACCCTTGGGAATTTTTAGGATTCCTAGACTTGGACCTCCAGTCTCTTGATTTGCCTCGGTAGTTCAATTTACCGCGTCCATATACTATGGTTGAATTTCTTCCTCTCGGTTCTATATGTAAGACTGAGGAGATTGATGACTCACCTGATTCTCTCCTTCGAATGTCTTCACTGAGAACTAGGTCACGAACATTATCAAATTTCAACTTATTGCTTCCTGATGAGCTACTCACCGCAGTGACAGTAGCATTCCAACTATCTGGTAGTGAAGACAACAGTATCAATGCTCGTATTTCTTCATCAAAATCAATTTCAACTGAACTTAACTGGCTTGTGATTGTATTAAGTTCATTGAGGTGTTGAGCTAGCGAAGCGCCTTCCATCATTCGAAAATTGAATAAACGCCTCATAAAGTGAACTTTGTTAGACGCTGATGGCTTCTCATACATACTGGAGAGAGCCTTCATAAGACCCGTTGTGGTTGTTTCCTTTATGACGTTAAAAGCAACATTGCGAGATAGTGTCAATCGGATGACTCCAAGAGCTTGTCTATCAAGAAGGGTCCATTCTTCATCTTTCATACCCTCTGGTTTCTTTTCTGAGAGGGGTTGATAAAGTTTTTTATGGTACAGATAATCTTCAATCTGCATCTTCCAGAACCCAAAATCTACACCATCGAATTTTTCGAGTCTCACATTTCCTTCGTCTGTAGCCATTGCTCCCACTCAAATCTGATTTCTTTTGGATCGCTACCAGTCTGGCTCTGATACCAGTTCTAAGGGAAATATGCTAATTTCCTGTCAAATCAGATCAAAAGAAGAAAAAAAAAGAAAAGCACAAAAACAAAAGTGAAATAAAAAACACAGTTGTTAACGGAGTTCAACAAATTATTCCTACGTCTCTGGACCTGCTGCAGATCGATTTTATTAGGAAGAACACAGTGACTCTGCCATTTCTGGTGAATACACAAAAACCCTAACACTAGGTTTTGTAGAGACCGTAACACTTAAAAAAGGGAAAAATATTACACTCCTTAATGTGTAATTTATAACCCCCTAAAATTACACTGTCTTTTCAATTCACTCCAATTCTCTTTAATGTGTTTAACACTTGCCTCATCTCCACTGTCTTCCACTGTCTTTTCATCTAGCATCTCTTCTATCGAATAATAACATGTTCAATTATGCTGGATTATTATGTCAAAATAACACATTCTACTTGAAGGTTATGATGCATTTTACTCAAGTGATGGCAAACACTGGCTTCATTGGAAATGCAGATAAGTTCAGAAAAACTTAACAAGATTTCTCTCTAGGGTTTCCTGTTACCATCGTTTCTTCCTTTCACAACTTGGAAACTGATTTTTTTCCTTTCGTTTCTCCAATGCTACGTCTTTTCTTCATGTATTTTCACTATCAATAAAGATGGTGCTTTCAGGCTCCCCAAAGTCTTTCTTCTGTGCAGAACCCTTCATGTTAGGCCATCTAAAGAAATATCTTATGTTCTTCATGACTTTTAGTATGAGCCTCTCCTCAATAATATTGTAATACTTTTACTATTTTAATTTAATATTATATTCTCACAAAGAAAAAAAAACTATGACACATTGTACCATTGCTTACATGACTTAAAACAATTGTTGTAGGTGGGTCTTTCAAACCGAAGTTCTTTACAAATGCAGAATGAAACCATATAAAGCTAATCTCGAAGTCAAAAGTTGTGATAAAAAATGCATTGATAATTCAAAAGCCTTGTGTTCATGTGTAAAAAAATTGATTCTCTTATAGTCATTGTGGAATTAGTATTCATTATGATCTCTAATTACATCTAACGAATGTGAAAATCTGTAGAAAATAAAAGAGATGGGAGAAGAAGAAATTTTTTATTGAAGCTTTTGTTGATTGTGTTGATACATTGTATATCCTATATTTATATTAGTATATTATTCTGTTTTAATGAGAGAATAATATTTTTGACTAATATAATATTTTCTCTCAAATACAAAATCAAATCTCTAAAAGAATATGAATAATATTTTTACATGAAAAATATATTATCCAAATCTTAAATCTTTGAGCAATATATTAATTAATTAATTAAATTAATTAATTAATTAATATCTTTCTAGCTTAATTTAATTTGGCTCCAACAATGCCTCCCTTAAATTAAGCTTTCGGATAACTCTTGAACTTTTCACATTCTTTTTGAAGAGATCATTCAACTTTTCACATTCTTTTTGAAGAGATCATTCTTTTTGAAGACTTGTGCTCCTTTTGAAGACTTGTGCACTTTGTAGCTTTGTGAAGATATGGTCCATCTGATCAAATATTTTTTTCTCCTTGTTCCGGTCGCCTCCGATCTTCTACGGTCTTTTCCGGCCTATTCCAGTTACCTCCAATCATCCACGGTCTTTTTTCCGGTCACCTCCGATCTTCTACGGTCTATTCCGGTCTTTCCCGGTCACCTCCAATCATCCACGGTTCTTTTCCGGCCACCTCCGATCTTCTACGGTCTTTTCTGGTCGGTTCCGGTGACCTCCAATCATCTACGATCTTTTTCCCGGTAACTTCTGATCCTCAATGGATTTTTTTCTATGGTCCATCTGATCAAATATTTTTTTCTCCCTGTTCCGGTCGCCTCCGATCTTCTACGGTCTTTTCCGGCCTATTCCAGTTACCTCCAATCATCTACAGTCTTTTTCCGGTCACCTCCGATCTTCTACGGTCTATTCCGGTCTTTCCCGGTCACCTCCGATCTTCTACGGTCTATTCCGGTCTTTCCCGGTCACCTCCAATCATCCACGGTTCTTTTCCGGCCACCTCCGATCTTCTACGGTCTTTTCTGGTCGGTTCCGGTGACCTCCAATCATCTACGGTCTTTTTTCCGGTAACTTCTGATCCTCAATGGCTTTTTCATATTCTTCCTCACCCATTTTTTTCATAATCTTCTTTTTCTTTTTCTTTCTTTTTCATCTTCTTCTTCCATCTTTTTTTATTCTCTTCTTTTTCTTTGGCGAAAAACATTTTTTATCCGGATGACAACACTATTCTTCTTTTCCTTTTTATCCGGATTACAACACTATTCTTCTTTTCCCTCCGCCGACGCCGCTTTTTTTCTTCTTTTTTTTACTTTTTCTTTTTCTTTTTTTTTACTTTTTTTTTTGGCGTTTCTTCTCCACCAGACACCGCTAAATCGTTGTTTCCTCTCCACCAGACACCGCTAAATCGTTTTTTTTTAGCTTTTTTTTTCTTTTTTTTTACTTTTTCTCCGGCGGATTCTACTTCTTGTGTTTTTTTTTTGCAAACGACACTCTTCTTCTCTTTTCTCCAGCGAATAAAGCCAGCGGACAACGCTCTTCGTCTTTTTTCTTTTCTTTTTTTCCGGCGGACAGCAAATCGCTGTCTTCTTTTCTTCTCTTTTTTCTCTCTTTTTTTTCCGGCGGACAACAAATTGATGATTCTTCTTTTTTTTTAGCGAACAAAGCTATTTTTTTTCTCGATTTGTTTTCTCCGGCGGAATTGCTGTCCGCAGACAGAACGAAACACTCTTCTTTTGCCTCCTTGGCTCTGATACCAATTGTAGAAAGTAAAAGAGATGGGAGAAGAAGAACTTTTTTATTAAAGCTTTTTGTGATGTGTTGATACATTGTATATCCTATATTTATATTAGTATATTATTCTGTTTTAATGAGAGAATAATATTTTTGACTAATATAATATTTTCTCTCAAATACAAAATCAAATCTGTAAAAGAATATGAATAATATTTTTACATGAAAAATATATTATCCAAATCTTAAATCTTTGAGTAATATATTAATTAATTAATTAACTTAATTAATTAATTAATATCTTTCTAACTTAATTTAATTTGGCTCCAACAAAATCGCATTTCATATTTTGTAAAACCTGTCGTGAGTAAATTGTAACTTGGCTTTTGAAGGAAAATCAAGATTATTTATGAAAAACTTAGTAGGATTAAAAACTCTCGAGCCTAAAATATGGTCTTTCTTCGTCTATAAATTATTGCTTTATAACCCATAACAACACAAACTTATGAAATCCACACACAAGGGTCAGGCAAAAAACACAAATAGAAATTCTCAGATTAATGGAAATATCAAAAGATTTTACATCTTTTATAGATATTAAAACACAACTGGGTATTGCAGCAAACTGATAAACATGAAAAAAGAAGAACAAAAAAAGACCAGAGAAATACATAGAATGACAAACCATGAACAACGAAAACGACAATCAATCAAACAATTAAGCTTCTTTGAGAAGAATTTATAATGATAAAACACAAATTTGTCACCATCAAGCGTTCACCTCAGGGACTGAAGACTTTGGGAACCTTAAGTTTGAAAGCTGGATTGCAAGCCTGTAGAGAATAACAACAACAATAACCAAAACAGTTTGCTCAGAAATGGAGAATGTGATCTTCGTCGACCAAAGCCAAAAAAAGCTTTACCTCCAAATTATGCGGGTCTTATAGGTTTTAAAACTAACTTTTTCTAAGCTAAAAATCAGATCAACCATATAAGTTGGTTTTTGTTTGTAAGCCTAAAAACTATATAGCATAATGTACTCAAGATCAAGGCCTTAGCACATTAAACCTATAGTTTTGAAAAGTAAAATTGTTGTTAGGGTTTATGATTTACCTATCCAGCTCTTCCTTGTTGGTAACATCTTTAGGATAATCTTCATATTCACCCGTATCCAAATTTAGACGTGAAACATTCTTGTTAAGCAACCTCTCACCAACTTCAACAAGTTTTTTCATATTCGCGTCCGTAGATATATCGGTAGATGCCACATCCCCGGTTAAGGTATGATCCTGTTTTGGTAAGATTCAGAATGATAGCATGTCATTCAGCTGTTTATGTTTAAACATTTTTATTATTTACATAGTTTTGTCCAATTTTCACTATTTATTTGCTAATTTTCAAAAATCAGTAATTTCGTTATGGAGTGTCGAATTGTTTAATCAGTAATTTTCACTATATATATATATACATACGCTGTGGACAAAATGCGATATATATACTTACATCGATTCGGAGGTAGTTGTCTTCACAGAGAAGAGCTTGAAAGACCACAGAGCTATGGTAATGGACCATATCCACACTAGCTGTACTATAACAATCAATTATAGCACTTGATGTTCCTTTAACTAGCCAAGATATAATTCCCCATGTTTTAGTCATTTCTGCGTCATATTTTGGGTTTTTCGCGTCGTGTTTATCTTTCTTGATCGATCCGGTCCCTAACGATATCACAAGAAACTTACTGTAATCCAGAGGATGTATTGCGCCTCCAGATTCTGGAGCCCTATTGTAAATCATTTTGTCTTTCGAGTCTAGAGACTCGCAAGTCTACTTCTGGATATTTGATTAACTTTTGTGGTGGCGCTGTTTCATGGAAATCAAGACTACAAAAGTGTGTTGCCCTTTCAAAGACAGAAGCTGAATTCATTGCAGTGACAGAAGCGAGTAAAGAGCTACTATGGATGAAGAAGTTCTTGAAAGAACTTGGATTTGAACAACACAGATATGTATTGTTATGTGATAATCAGAGTGCTATTCATCTCGTGAAGAATTCGTCATTTCACTCAAAGTCGAAACATATTGATGTGAGATATCATTGGATTCGAGATATTCTTGATACTAAACTAATGGAGGTTGATAAAGTTCATACAGATGATAATGGGTCTGACATGATGACAAAGGCTTTGCCTAGGGGTAAGCTTGAACATTGTAGATTGATCGCCGGGATGGCGAATCCTCCCACATAGTCGTGAGGGGGAGATTTGTTGGGCTCTTCCTATGTGGGAGTCCAATTATCATATGGGTTAAGCTCAATTTGGATAACACATAGGATTTTGGTTTATGTATAAATATATATTTATACAGTGTCTTTCGGTGATGAATCATATTTTATAGTGCAGTTGTTGAGAGAAAAAGGTGATTCGAGGCGGAACTTTGTGCTTTCAATCGGACTGTCTCCGGTTGTCCGATCGGCTTCAATTTTGGTGAGAAGGCTCGTCTACTTGTCCTCTACAATCTGTCAAGAGGGTTTTTTATTTGGAGTCATCTAATTGTATTTTTCGATCATCTTATTCTAACTGCATTTTGGGGATATTTCAGTGAGTTTTCTGATTTCGGTCCATTATCTTGTGTATTGGGGTTGTGTATGAAGTTGTCATACTTCTTGTGGCGTATGCTCTAGTTTTATCTAGAGAATAGTTTTGTAACCCATCTTCTGATAGTGAATATTTGGTTGGACTCCGAAATCAGTCCCGTGGTTTTTACTTCCTACACTGGGAAGGTTTTCCACGTAAAAAGTGTTCTGTGTTGTTTGCGTTTATTTTATTCAGACTTGATATTTTGTTTGGGATCGTTATCTCTATCATACTTGATACAAGAAAGAAGATTTCGTTTGTGCTTCTATTTCTTGTCAGTTTGTGCATGGAAATGATAAAAATGATATATGAGTAAGAGCATATACCCGCTAGTATAAAGAATTTAAGTCCAAGTTGGACAATATCATATTAGTGTTAAGATTGAGTTGTCAGCTAGTATAAAGAATTTCCAAATCAGAAAATATCATATTAGTGTTAAGATTGGGTTATCCGTACATGGAAATGATCAATGATATATGAGTAAGAACATATGTCAGCTAGTATAAAGCATTTAAATCCAAATCGGACAATACTATACTAGAATTGAGATTGGATTGTCCGTATTTATATACTGAAAAAGAATATGTGGTATCCATATTCTCAAAAAATGATATCAACGCTCTAGATCTAGGCGAAATGTGTTGTAATTTAAATTTTCAGAAATCACATATGTCGAACAAGTAGTCGTAGTCGTGCTTAAGTTGAATGATATACTCTATACGAGGTTTAATTCAAAAAATAGTTTTTCAACTATTCAGTTTTCTTTCATTTAGTCTCTCGACTTCAAAATCACGGGTGAAGGTCCCTAGTCTTGGTAAAATCTATAAATTTATTTCTTAACTTACAAAATTTATAAACGTAGTCTTTCGTGATGAAATTTTCACTTGGATTCAAGGACTAATTAAGATGAGATATTTTGTTCTAAAAATGAGTTGTAGGATGTGATCAAAATTTCAGATTACACATGAGTTTAACATTGGGCTGTTTTTAATGTTTCAATTTAAAAATTACCTTGGTTGTGGGAAAATGTTAGGACACTCTTTTTGATAAAATTCAAGCACCTTCTGGGCAGTGAACAAAGGGCGACCTTTGTCATCAGGTGCAGTGAGCATGGTTGTTATAAGACCTCCTGTGCTTGTTCCTGCTATAATATCAAAATAATCTGCTAGCCTTTTGTCCTTCCCATCTAGCTCCTGTATCATTGTTAGTTTGTAACCAAATGTCATCATTTTCTTATATATATATATATATATATATATATTTGCGTATAACTAATAAATAACACTAAAAAACCTGAAGCTTAGATTCAAGATAAACAAGGATAACAGCGGTAATGGTTCCTCTAACTCCTCCCCCATCAAGACTCAAAATGGTAGTGAATTGTTTCGGAGGTTCGTCCGTATTGCTAGCTAAACTTTTATCCATTGCTTTCTGGTTTGAGCTTGTTCTCAAAAGTAAGTTTAAGTTGTAATGAGAAGTAATAGATTTGCAATACATAACCAAGTTTTGTGTGTTTATATATAGGGATCGTGATCGAAGCTGATCCACCAATGGTTAGTAAAAATTGACTATTTTATTTCCAGTGTCTTTTTTTATAAATCTCATGAATTAAATGCCAATATACTTTCCTAGCTACCTGTAACCACAATAATAGTTTATATAGATAAAATTATAGCTGACTTTGCCTATTGGTATTGGGTGTCATCTTGAATATGGTAAGTAGAATAAATTACTTGTCGGGTCGTGCCTTGCGGTGACAGAATTTATACAATTTACTATATAGTTGATGGTTTGATTAGAGCCGTTATCGGTCTGTTCGGATTTTGATGAAATCGTACAGGATCGTGAAACTTATCCGTTTGGATCTAGTTTTTTAAATCGGATCGGACTGTTAATTTTTTTGGATTCGGTCCGTTCTAGTTCGGTTGGTTTCCGATTCCGATTCGGTCGTAGTTTAGTTTGGTCCGAGTTTTTTTCGATTCAATTCAGTCTGCTATCTTTAATAAAAAGTCAAATCCAATTATAATCTGACTTTCAATTTTTTTTATTAAATAAATAATATAAAAATTTAAATTTAGAGTATAATCTTTAATTTTTTTAATTGATCGTTAATTATTAATTTTAATAATATAATGTATAAAATTAAAATTTAAAAAAAAAACATAATTAGTTTTAACAGTTTTATTGGTTCGATTTCTTATCGGTTCTATCTATTTATCGGTTTTATCGGTTCAATTTCATATCGGTTTTACCAGTTCGGTTCCAAATCGGTTCTACCGTAGTTTTATCGATTCAGTTTAGAACTAGTTTTATTCTTTCGGTTATTTATCTTGCTCAGTTGTTAGAATGGAACCGCGAACCGAACCTGTTAGGAAAACCATCAATATTCGAACAAGATCCGACACAACTTTAACAAGATTCGCTAGACCGAATCTTAGCAACTCCGCGGAAGCAGTGACGAACAGTTGGCAAACACCTACGAGAAAGGTCGTAATATGTAATACGAGCTTTTGCTCTTACCTTATTTCAATAACAGAGCTAACAAGAAAGAATAGAAAGTCAACAATCGCACCACAAAAGATTTAACGTGGTTCGGGTCAGGAAAAATCCTATATCCACGGCAACGAACACTTATTTTATAAATAACAGGTTAGAGAAAAACTCTCAAACACAAATAACTCAATAAATTTTTGTAACAAAAGTTGATGCGAATCAAAGAACACTCAGATGACCTGGAACTAGTTTCTCTCTCTAAAAAAACACGCACCTCACATCTCGTCTCGCTACAAATTGCAAAGCTATATCTATTTCTACTTATATGCAATCTATGATAATCTTAATCCATTAGTTAATGAATCTAATTAATATAAAAGACAAAATTAATATGGAAGATCAAATTAATATAAAAATCAAATTAATATAGAAATTGAATTAACGTATAAATCTTACTAATAGGGCAAACTGATTTTAAACAATATGGCATGTTTTGCCTTATTTTAAATCTCTAAAAGAACTTTTAAAATTTGGTCCGGTTCTTATCTATTTGTTCCTGTCCGGATATATTACATATATATTGACATTTTGTGGTTTAAATTTTTATCAGGTTGTAACTGTGGAGTCTTTTTAACTTAATGGGGACTGCTCGAATCGAAATAGATGATTCGAAAATGCATCAATTGCTTGCAGTCACGTTCATATTCCATTATGCTTCATTTGACGCAACTTTGGTTTTCATTTTAGGATTTGAAATACTGATAGGCGTTTTTTGTTGGTATAAAAAGCTGTAAAATTTATATATATAAAAGGTGTTTACATGGGATTGTGGTGCTTTTGGGGCCAAATTATAACGATGAGCAGAAAATTTGAAAAAGGTAACCGAATAATAATATGCATATTACATAGGATAGGTGTTAGTCCTTTTCTCACGCAAGTATACGCTGTCAAATTGTAGCAAGTAATAAGTAAGAAAGATCGTTCCCACGAAGATCAGGCGTATATGACAAGAATTCACTTATACAACAACGTATTATTATTAAACTAATGATTCAATGAGTAATAAAGTATGAATATAACTAAACAAATTAACTAACGAGATTAACTAATGAGTTTACTTATGCAAGAGAAAACATGAAACCCTAACTTCATTGTTTATTTTACTCAGAGTATGACGATACTTAATCAATATGTATGATAACGACGATTACTAATCATATAACACGAAATCAGTATACGCTACCTTTCAGTATACGTAGACCAAACCACTTAAACAACCAAAAAAGAGATAGCAGTTAAGCAGACACCGCTTGCATGACAATCCTATATGTCTATACGAATTGAGTTACAATTGGTTTTAAGCACAAGTTATCTTTTTCGATTACATAGGGTAATATGATATGGTTAGTGACATATTACAAATCATGAACAATCACAATACGAATCATTCAAGAACCTATGCTAGCATGGCAAGTTCTAAATCCTTAAATCCACTTTCACATTCATTAAAGATTAACAAACTAGATGTTCGCGACGCATCTAACGATAAGCACAACCATACTAGGTAACCGATAAACGTATCTCACAAATCAATCAAGGAATCAAACGATAAATATTATTCTAACAAATCCGTTAGAGTTCCATGAAAACGATTAGTTCATGATCGAACGAATCATAATCATGGGTTCAAAAGTTAACATAGCTCTAAGATGAATGTAAATAGATGAATAAGCGTTTAGAGAATGTCAAACCGAACAATAACCATTGAGTATAGCCTGACAGAAACAATCCGTAAACTACCGATCGAAAAAACAATAAAAAAGAAGTAGTCGTCACCTGTCACGAACAATATATAAATTACCGGTCGAAAACGCCGAAACCGTTACCTCAATTGCTGATCGAAAACGGCAGTAGCTGTCACCAGCTGCCTCTCGAAAACCACCAAAGTAACCGCCTGGCTCCTGCCGACTATTTATATGTTACGGCTCCCGAAAGAAAACAGTAAACAACTGTCATCTGTCTTCCTTCTCTCTTTCGTTCCGTTCGCAGGTTAAAAACCCAAAATAGGTACTCAATTATCTTTTCTCTTCCTTCTGTGTTTTCAAGTTCTCTGTCCTTCTGAATAATAACCCAAAACGGCATTTTGTATTATGCATGTTACAAACCCAAAGAGATAACAAATTGCGATTCTTTTTCTTTTCTTTCTCCGCAAAACCCAGTCGCCCTTCTTTTTCTATCTGTCTTTTTTTATATTCTTTTTATCTTTTGTTCTAAAAATCCTAAAACGGCTCATTCTTTGTCTGCTAGGTTTTATATTCGTTCTGTTTTTTTTATATTTATTCTGCCGAAACTCTAAAAAAAAACAAATTAGAATGGTGAAGTATTTATGTTAAATAAAATAATATTTTAAACAATATAGTTAAATAAAACCTTAGCATTAATCTAATATTTTTTTTTTATTTCAGCATTAATTTCTTTTTGTGCTTCGTTTTAATAGTTTTTTTCTTAATTCAATATTTTAAACAATATCTCACGCAAATATTTTCCTTTTTTTTTCAACACTAATATATTTTTAAGCATTAATATATTTTTTTTGGAAAAGAACCGGTCATAAAATATTTTTAGTATTAATATATTTTACTTAATTTTTAACTGTTTCAAAATTGCCCTCAAGTACATTAATTTTTCAGTTTCTTCAATTTCAACCCAAAATTTATTAATATTATCACAATTTACCCGCGGCACAAGCGCCTTTAAGAATACTGGAAAAACACGTTAAAACACAACAAATACTTGAGAACTAGTGACGATTTTAAGAATAATGGAAGCGTAATAAGTGACATGAAATGGTAGTGTATCTTCAGAATAGGATTACTGAAAGGGAAAAGGCGACTGACTCTGACGATAACTTGGGATATGACTTTGATAATGAGCATTAAGGTATATTTTTAATTGTTTGCATCTTGAAGTTTCTGTACTGTTTGTTTAAGTTAATGTTTGAAATTGTTGTAGTTTCCATTTACCATGTAGTAGTTTATGTACTGTTTGTTTAAGTTCATGTATGATACTTTTTCCTCTTTGTTTTATATTATAATATTGTATTTTTATATTTTAACAACAAAATAGAGTAGGTACCCCGACGGGAAAAAACAAATGGAGCGAATGTTTCCCGCCTCAAAAGGTTTTACACGGGAAGAAAATTACCCTTTCCCGCTAATTATTTTAGAATTGGCACACCGACTTCGAGTCTATAAATACTAGAATCTGACTATGAAACTAAACATTTTAAGTTATAACAATGGGTGATTCAGGCTGGAACGTGCACGAAGATGCAAACCTCCTTAGCGCATTTGACTTTGTCAGAGGTACGATGCAAGAGGAGATTCTTGGTTTCATCGATGCGGTTTTGTGCAGAATGTTCTTCAACCATGGTATGGAGGCATCGTGTGCAGGATGTTTAATTCCCCGACCATGCGGACGCGAAGAAGTGTTCGATAGGTTAGTTTATCTTAAAACAGTGACTATACAGATTGAGTCACTGGCTTACGAAGTCCGAACCAAAGTCCGAAATGTATTCAACATGGGATTCCAAAGTACAATTACGCAGGAGATGGTGTCACATGCGATGCAACAAATGGAGCAAGAAATAGCCGATGCAATAGCCAGCACCGTTGAAACATACTCAACTCCCGACGGAAGTAGTGATGAAGAGGAATATTCATTCGAGAAACGCTTTGAGTATGGAATAAACTACCCGACTCTATAAAACTAAGTGTGTAATGCTAACTTAGGGTTAGCTTATCTATCATTTGTTTTAAGTTATTTGCTTATGTATTTCTAATTATGCAATGCTTTTGATTAAAATGTAATGATTTTATGCAATCGACATATTTAGAAGTTTAAGTGTTATTGTTTTTAAGATGAACATCCAAACATAAAACATCCAAAGTTTACATTCATTCAATCCAAAATTCAAATAACAACAACTAACGAAATAAAAACTTCAAACAAACACTGGAAAGAAAAATCACAAGTTCAAATAACAACTGCTACGAAAATAACAACTTTAAATAACATGAGTGGAAGGTTTATTCGTATCTAAGTTTGTATTCAACATCATCCACTCCCCCCCTTGCAATAATCTTATCCTCCAGAAATGCTACTATTTGCCATGAATTTTGGTTGAAGTCCATTTTTTTTAAGATTTTCCACCTCAAATGTTGTTAAAATTATGTTTTAAAACCCTTACCAACACTAAACGCGCGAAAAAAAATTCATAAGTGACTTTAAACCCGTTTTATTTTCGAAACAGAACCTTTTTCTGCACTCACAAGCGTGTGCATGTACAAATACACGCACTAATATGCGTGGATATGTACATTCACACGCGTGCGAGTGCCAAAAACGGTCATGTTTCGGAAACAAAATCCATTCGTTTAGAAAACATAAATAATTTTGCAAAGCTTCAAAACATACTTTAGATAAAACACAATACACATCAAACATAAATAAAAGTCTTAATTAATATCAACCAAAACAATAGTAGTCGGAGGTAGCGAAATGAGTTTCGAAAGGATTAAAAAAGAAAACAAGCAACACAAAATAATAAAAATACAACATCACATTATGCATCCACGGTCAAATCATAGAACTCATCATCCCCATCGTGTAATGTTGGAGGTTTTGCTGGTTTAATTTGGTGATACTTGTTGAGACGTTCTCCTATTAATATGGCCCAATTTGTAACGCCATCGGTAGTGCGAAACGCAAACCAGCTTGGGTATATATCCGGCAACGGTCCGTCTAATACAATCTGAAAATTTCCATAATATGGAAACATTACATACGTAGCGGATTTTTTGATAAAATGAAAACTAAGCTTCAAGAATGTACTAGTTTACTTACTTTCACAAAATGATTACCGTGTACGAAACCAATTCCAACTTCGACAATAGGACATGATCTTGGAGATACACCACGCAACGGAAGATACGTGTATGATAGTTAGAGAGAGACATGGTATACTATACATTGATACCGGGTGGCTATCACCAACCCAAAGTCGGGTAATGTCATCC
This sequence comes from Limnanthes douglasii subsp. nivea, assembly GCA_036936605.1. NCBI lineage: Eukaryota > Viridiplantae > Streptophyta > Magnoliopsida > Brassicales > Limnanthaceae > Limnanthes > Limnanthes douglasii. The sequence goes on from JAUPFV010000005.1 coordinate 280,354,136, forward strand.
AGTGCCTAGTTCCGCTCTCGTACATTTTGAAACAATCCAATCTCCGTAATAGATTATCAACACGTTGTGCACCATCAAAAACCCTTTCCCAAAAAGCATGTTGGCTTGAAAGTTCATACATCAAATCCCTTCTCACTGCCTCCCATGAGTCTGCATTGTCTTTAATCGTCAAAGCTACTGCCCTAAATCCACAATTACCGTCCGAAGCAACGTCTTCAACGCTAGTTATGTAGTCGTGCAAGTAGTTGGGAAAACAACTCTCTTAGGCGCTCAATCCTTTTCCTCTATTCGATTTTCTAGATCGAGTCGCTTCTCATTTCTCGGTGGCGCTTTAGCTTTGGACTTGGACTTCGGTACTAAAAATTCCTTAACCCCCAACGCGGCCGTGCTACCTATCATGCCAAGAGTACTAGCGCCTAAACTATCGTATTCCCACTCGCATGGGTTCCCCTTAGTTGACTTGTCGGGACCGGCTTTTTTCCGACCTTTCGTGACAACCGGTCCCTTAGGTTCCAAAACATGGCTTCTAGCGGGATCTAGGATTTGCGTCATCCTATTTATTATGTGATCTTGCACTTGTGGATCCTAACCGCGTATGGTACTATAAATTAAGGATAGCTTTCTTGTAAGCTCATCTTCGGTACCAACGTTTTCCCTAGGCTTGATCGCTAAAGTACTCCAATAAACATCACATTCACTCTTTTGAATCGACCTACCTTCTCTCGCGATCATAGCACACTCACACGCACAAGGTAAATTGTGTGTTGTCTTAATGACACAACCACACTTTGCGGGAGTGAACCACAAATCCCCGGCATTTTTAATAGTTTCCTCTAATATTTAAATGGTCGTACATGAAAGTTTACCTTTGATGTCGCCAAAGATAGCTCCCCTAGATGCTTGTCTAGGACGAAACAAACTTCGTTTGAACGTTTCAAATATGGTAGAGTGTTGAATGCGAAGCAACGCATGAACTTTATCCCAAAATTGCTCAAACGTGCACAGGCTTGTGCCGATTGCCCGTTTTAGACTAGAGTGAGCACTCTCCGCCCTAAACCATAAACTTAAATTTGTTATAAGTCTAACAACTAATTAAATATAAAAATGTATATATGATAATATAACTCACCGGTTGCTAGTGTGGTTGCCCAAATGTTTAATTTTGTTACTATAGACATTAAGGAATTTATGTCCGTAAGGGTCTATCCATTGTTTCATCACGTACTCGAGAACCTTAGGACAATATGCGTAGGCTTGGTGCAAGTCGGCGAGGTTTTTGTTATACTCTTCGATCGTCGCCGAATGTTGAACCGCGACATAAAATTCTAAGAACTCCTCCTCTATGTCCGCTTTGGGCAAAACTTTCTTAGAGTATGAGCTAATGTTCCTATTTATATGCCAAGTGCATAACATATAACTTGAATCCGGAAATACCTCATCGATAGTGTTCATTAAAGCCAACTCCCTATTCGTGACGATAATATTTGGTAATGCGCACATGTTGTTCACCATCACTCTTCTTAGAACGCTCATTGCCCACGTGTAGTTCTCTTCTTTCTCCGAGCTCATAAGAACAAAAGCTATAAAAAGGTATTTTTCGTCGAAGTTTGGCCAACTATTTCTAGCAAAGGCATTTTATACCTTGTAGTCTTGTAAGTGCTATCCATTATAAGCAGTTGAGGAAAAGTGCGCAACAAATCAATGCTTGTGGGATGTGCGAAAAACAATTCTAAGATCTCGTCAGTTTCTTCGTTTGTGCGCTCCCAAACATAGTACTCGTGCTCCTTTAACTTACCGAACAAGTATTGCATTTGGGATTTGCTCGCTTTATCAACCAATTGGTGCTTGTGCCGCATGTTGTAGATGGTACACATACTAGATACATTTTCCGGATCTCTTAACTTCAGTCCATGGTCTATATCTCTTGGCTGAGAACCGATTGTTGTCAGTTTACGAACATACTCCTCATCTTCCTCTTTTAACCTCGCGGACCGTGAATGACCATCCAAATGCAAGAAGGGTTGGTGGTTGTGTTTTCCATTTATAACAATTTCCAATAACCGGGTACATCTAACACCGGGTTGCCCCTAAGCATGAACGGACATCCGAATTTTTTGGATGAACAATCTCGTCGCTTCTTCACAATACCCGGTGTCGGCCTCGGCTTGTAAACACCGTGCTTCTCGCACTTGAAATATAACCGCAGGGTTTTACCGTTTTTACTACCATCGTCATCTTTATCTACCACAACAATAAATCCTATACTCTTGCTCTCTTTATCAACCCATTCGATCAATTCCGCCTTGATGTAGAAATTATCCGTCGTAAAAATTTGACTATAATTCGCCATGTTACATGGTGCTTCCGCCGGTTCCTACACAAACAAAAATCTTTTCAATAACACAATATCACAACAAAAATAACTCCATCGAGTGTAAACATATATTTACAATTCAAATAATAAAGACAAACCCAATATTCAACCAAAAACGGGCATATAAAACCAAGACAGGTCACATCTTCGCATTAACATGCGTAGATTTTGCCATATCTTTGCAAAATCAAGCCAAGTTTGTGCAAAATATTCGTATGGACATGCGAAGATTATGGCAAATCTTCGCAGGTTCATGCCAAGATTTTGGCAAATCTTCGCAAGATCATGCCAAGATTTTGGTAAATCTTCGCATGAACACGCGAAGATTGTGCCAAATCTTCGAATGTTTGTGCGAAGATTTGCCAAAATGGTCGCATGTTCATGCGAAGATTGGTCATCTTCCACGGGTGTTCTTGCGTGGAAGTGTACATTTCAAAGCACGAAAACGTGCGAAAAGTTGTTATGTGCATAAAAAACTAAATTTTTACCTCAAGTACACTCTCCATATGGTCAGTAAGCGGGTCCTCCTCCGACGAAAGGAAATCATCAACGTTGCAGCTCCAATCTTCGTTATAGTCACTTAAATCCATGCTTGGAGTAGTTGGGTTTTAACTTTTAATAATTAAGGTTTATTGAACGTTTGGGTGGGAGTTCGAAATTGTAAATTTTGTGTTTTTGTTTGGAATTTTGGAGAGAGGAGTGTTGGGAAAAGAGAGGAGGAGAAGAAGAAAATGGGTGGTTGGAAAAAATGATGGTTTTTATATGTGGGGGTATTTTGGTAATTTCAAGTTTTCAGAAACAATCAAGAATAAGGGTCTCACTATAAAGATAATGGGTCTCGTTTTAGCCGTGCCCAATTGCGATTATTTTTCTTTTCTTTCTCCGCAAAACCCAGTCGCCCTTCTCTACCTTCCTATCCGTCTCTTTTTATATTCTTTTTATCTTTTGTTCGAAAAACCCTAAAACGGCCCATTCTTTGTGTGCTGGGCTTTATATTCGTTCTGTTTTTTATATTTACTCTGCCGAAACTCTAAGAAGAAAAACCAAATTAGAATCGTGAAATATTTATGATAAATAAAATATTATTTTAAACAGTATAGTTAAATAAAACCTTAGCATTAATCTAATATGTTTTTCTTATTTCAGCATTAATTTCTTTTTCTGCTTTGCTTTAATATTTTTTTTCTAAATTCAATATTTTAAACAATATCTCACGGAAATATTTTCCTTTTTTTTCAACACTAATATATTTTTAAGCATTAATATATTTTTCTTTGGAAAAGTACCGGTCATAATATATTTTTAGTATTAATATATTTTACTTTATTTTTAACTGTTTCAAAATTGCCCTCAAGTACATTAATTTTCTAGTTTCTTCAATTTGAACCTCAAATTTATTAATATTATCACAATTTACCCGCGACACAAGCGCCTTTAAGAATACTGGAAAAACACATTAAAACACAACGAATACTTGAGAACTAGCGACGATTTTAAGAATAATAGAAGAGGAATAAGTGACATGAATTGCACTTATCAATAGGTGACCTTCGTTCCATGAAAACGGTAACGAAGGTCAGAAAGCATATGATGAGCAATACTAGAGTTTAATGCATGCTTGTTGTTGAAGGTACGAGCGTTTCTTTCACTCCGGATGTGGTATATGGTCGAGCAATAAGCAGTCCGTCAAAGGAAACATTTTCCATGGTTAGAAGGAGTCCAACCACAAGCTTCCTCAAGCCAAGAAGCCCATGATGTGGGGCTTGAAGGGATAAGGAGCTTACGGGAGATGAACTTCCATATGGAGGAGGAATATGGACATAGTATGAGGAGGTGTTCTAGAGTTTCCGGGCAGTTTGAACAAAGAACGCATTCAGATAGAGAGTCAAATCCCCAGCTAATGAGCTTATCTCGTGTAGTGAGCTTGGTATGGATAACCATCCAAGTGATAAAAGAGTGTATGTGATAGAGTATTTGTTCCAAACGAGGGAAGCCCAAGAGACTTTATTTGTCGTAGGTCGGAGAGCATAGTAGGTTCTACTAATGGTGAATTGTGGTTTTGACTTGTGAGGGATCTATAGAAAGACGTCGTCAGTCTCAGTGGCGGGAGGAAATGCACTGAGGGCGCTTCTGATTTAGGTTAGGTGAGAAAGCATACGCCTATTTGGGGCCCTAGCATGACGGGGCCAAGCCCAAGATCCATTGTAGAGGAGGTCCAAGACTCGAAAGATAATACACAGTCGAGCCAGATTTGTGATAATAGGGCCAAAATGGTCAATGATGGAAGATAGAAAGAGTCATGGATCATGCCATATTGAGGTGTTATTCCTATTTCAAACAATAACTTTATATAATCCCACAACCTGATTCTGAAGCTTTATAATTTTTTGACATGCCCAACTAGCATTGGAAGGAGAGGGAAGAGTCCAAGAGCTTTTATCTTTTTTTTTCCGTAAGAGTCCATTTGGTCCATATAGAACTTCTATTTTCAGTTAATATGGACCAAGATAGCTTTAGGGCAGCTGCATGATTCCAAATTTTTAGGATCCTAAGGCCACCCTCATCTGTGGCCAAAATGAACGTATCCTAGACGACCTTTTAATAAGGGGTTTTAGTTTGAGGCTTAGCAAAGAAACAAGCTGACTTGAATTATTAACGAATAAGTAAGACTACAATAGTCCTAACAAAGAGTTGATGTGAAAAAACAATAGTTTAAAATTGATCATTTAATGTTGGACGCATAAAATTAAATTAATGATAGATAAGGTTTTTTTGTTTTGAAAGGTTTTGATGATTTTTATTTATTTATATGATAATTGTTTCATTTGTTTTACAATTTGTTATATAGGGATACTAAACTTGTACAATTTATACTTATCACAATTGTGCTATCTTATTTAATGTTATATGTACTACTAATAATGATAGTATTATAATTATTTTTTCATCGTTGATGGTAGAGTTAGAACTTTGAGCTTTGTTTGGTAATTTATTAATGTTGAGTCTTTTGGTTTAACTTGTAAGTGTGAGCTCAGGTTGGAACCAAGACCCGAAGTATAAAAGATAAAGTATGTGAAGTGTATCTGTAACGCTAGCACATTTCATTCGCTAAAACATTAAAGAACTATTGTTTTTTTTTTCGAGTCACGCAACAGAGATTCATCATCGAAGCCATTCTTGAATAGTCGTTAGATCGATCTTTTTTTTATGATAGGTTTTGGATTTGATTGATGTCTTACTTCCCTTCAAAAGAATAAGTTAATTAATAAGGTCATGTGTGTCCTTAAAAAATAGAAATAGTTTGTGAGCCGGGGCTTAGTGAGGAGATCGACGATTTAATAATGCGATAACGTAACGGACGTCGAGGATATCTTAAATAACTTGATCCCTGACAAAATGAATATCAAGCTATATATTTTTCTTCCTTGCATGAAACACTTCGGCCCAAGATTTTCACACCAAATCATTGGGGAACGAATCACCATAAAGCCAATTTAAACGAGTAAATATCAAAAACCGAATGAGTTCCACATAATGGATGGCAAGGTCGTGGTACTCAGACTTTGTTACTCGACCCTGCAACAACATTTTGATTTTTGAAGAACCAGAACACTAGTATATACCCAAAAAACACGCAATAGTCTCATACAGAACGACACTCTTCAGAGGCCTAGTCTGCATTAGTAAAACCACTAAGTTGAAGGTTAGGGTTGGGCTTCATGTGAAGACCGAGAGATATACTTCCAAATAAGTATCGAATCACTATCCTTACTTATTATAGATGTACGGTCGTACTAATTATTGAAATTCAGTTAGTTTATTTACAACATAGGCAATATCGTCTCGCTTTTGTATGCAAAAAGATATTATAAAGAGCCTAACAAGTTAAGATATTTTGTTGGATGTAGACGAGGCATGCATGGGAGTGAAGCAAGGATTAGATATGGATAGCCCTTTGTTCCCTAGTAAGTCTTTTATGTATTTCAGTTGTGTTAAGTGAAACCCAATAGAATTTCTATGAACTTCAATGCCTAGAAAAAAAATATAGACTACCTGTATGCTTTATGGAAAAACTAGAGTTAAGTGTATCAATAAACTTTTATAAATGGATAGGTTAGTTCCTTGTTATTATAATGTCATTAACATATACTAGTATAATGATGATAACCTTCTTTGACACATATAAGAATATAGAACAATAAGTATGAAATTCTTGAAGCTCCATAGGATTAGTGTGTACCCTTAACTTAGAATACCAGACCGTTGGGCCTTTAAAAAAACTAGAGGGCCTTATGTAAACAGACACACAAGAGAATACCTCTTAGAATCCTCAAAGGTTTCAGGTTGTACTATGAAAATTTATTTGTGATTATTCTATTGAGAAATATGTTAATATCCAATTTTCTGTCATCCCAATGCTTAGAGACTGTTAGAGTTAGAACCATCCTAATAGTTGAGGTCTTTGTCACGAGATTGAAAATCTTAGTAAAATAAATTCATGGCGTCTGGTGGAACCTTGTTTTCCACAAGTCTGGTCTTGTAACCTTGAAAAAACATATTAAGGATATGTTTAATTTTATAAACCTATTTATAGTCAACTAGGTTCATTATAGAACAACATGTAATCAAAGATCAAGTTTTCTACCTTATTAAAGTATCTTATTCAACTTGTATAGCCTTTAACCAATTAGCTTTTATAAACCTATTTACAGTCAACTAGATTAGTCATAGAACAAGTATGAGAACCTGGGTTTTCTAACAAAGGCCTCCTAGACTAGCTGTGAGAAGGAACAATCCACCAACATGTGGTTTGTGTATTATGGGTAATGGTTATAAAAGATAAAGTCTTGGGACTATGTTTTAACCCTAAGAAATTATCTTGTCATGCATTGTGAGGTTTCTCTCGATGGCGAACTAGATGATAAAGAAATATATGGATATGTTGTAGTTGTTACAAACCAGATTGGCCCAAGGGAAGTTTTGTCGGGAGGGTCTAATTTGGTGGTACGTGGTGTTAATTGTAAATGAATAGTGTTGTTTTAGGGATCTAGAGTTTGACATCCACCTCTCGCGTAGGAGGTGGAAGGAGATTTATAGCATTATGTATATCGAGCATGTAATTCAGATGAGATCAACTCCCAAATTGGACTTGGCTGGCTAATTCCAAGAGACGTAGTTGATAATATTTAAGAATGTGTTGGTGTTGTGCATATGAGCTTGGCGAATGATACTAGGAACATAGCGATCCACGAGAAAATTCGTGCAAATCCAAGGGTCATACCAGAGTGAAGTGGAGGTTATTGTTGTCAATGAAAGTCTTGTAGATCTTGGAGACAATAGATCAAATTTTAATAATTTTCTTTCACACCCAACTGTAAGAGGACCCAGTAGGGAGAGTCCAAAACAATTTATCTTTAACATTTCTGGAAATGATTTAGTCACACTAGATTGAGGGGTGTGGTTTTTTAAAATGGATCACAAATTTTTGAGGGCAGTTGCCTGATACCAAAATATCAGGTTAAGAATCGCAAAGTCCCTCTCAAATAAAGAAAAGGTAACGGTGGATCAAACCACCTTCGAACCAATGATTTTAAGGACAAGGCTTGTCCAGATAAATATATGGAATAGTTGAGATAGTTCTTCCAGGGTGCGAACCTGGAGAATAAAAACCGTTAACTAGTAAACTTGGCCCGTGAATAAGAAAACTTTGATAAGATGGAGTATGATTGCATAGGAAAGTTGCTTAGAAGTCTATGAGTTGATCCTGTTAGTAATTTTATTGAAGAGGGGCATGTAATCTTGTTAAGTCATGTGGGAATTAATAAGAGGGCTCTTAAGTATTTGACTGGAATGGTGTCCTCCTCGAAGCCCAAAGATGAAGTGATAGAAAGATTAATGGGATCAGAGACACTCGAGAGACATATTTGAATTTTGTAAGGGTTAAGATAAATGACCGAGAAAGTGGCAAACTCATCAAGTCCCTCTTTGATGAGGTTGATGGATTTGGTGTTTTCACGAAACAAATATCATAAGATCATTAACAAAGTAGAGATTTACGATCTTACACTTCTAGTATTTCCACTGGGAGCCAAGCGAGGGTTAAATATTTTCTTCCTTAAGGATAGAAGTGAGGACATGCATGATGAGCATAAATATGAAAGGGAATAGGGGGTCTCTTTCGTGAAGGCCTCTTTTACATTGGAAGGATCCAAAATAATTCCCATTCACGTTAAATAAGTAGAATAAGAGGTGGATATACATTGAAGGATCCAACCTATCGTACGAGTAAGGAAGTTTATCATGTAAATGCCATCAAGTAGCAAGTGACTACGTACGTTATCGAAGACCTTCATGAGATAAATTTTCAGGGAAACCCGTTTATATTTGTGTGATAGCAATGAAATATATCCCGAGAGAGAATAATGTTATCTATAATACTTTGACCTGGAACGAATGGAGGTTATGTTGGGTCGACAAATGGAAGAGAAAGAGTTATTGATTATGTTGGTAATAATTTTGAAGATGGTTTTATAAATAACTTTAAAGCAAGAAATTGGTATGAATGAAAAAGGGATGAGGGTGATAAGATCTTTGTTCCATTCCAAAAGCATGAAATTTTGAAGAAACTAACATTGATACTATCCTAACCAGGGGCTTTGTTGCTATCAATGCTGAAGACATAAATTTTTATCTCTTTGACGGTAATATGACGCATTATATGTTCAAATTCAAAAGTTTTAAAGTGATTAAGCTTCTAATTTTATCAAAGAGAGGGTAAAAAGGAAACGTTTTTACCCCAAGAAGGTTGACAAAATGGCTGACAAAGACATGAACCACCTTTTTTGGGCTAGAGACGATATATCCATTATTATTAGAAGTTGAAAATATTTTATTCCTTAAGATCCAAGTCTTTATATTATCATGGAAGAACTTAGAGTCACCGTCCTCCATTTAGCCCAAGTTTCATACGATTTATGTTTAAAAAAGGAAATTCAACGCGCCTGAAGAAAATATAACTCTTATAAACATTAATATCAGCCTCCATAACATTAGAGTTTGTGGGATAATTAGTGAGATCCTTTTAAGAGAAGTTTATGAGAATACTGGGATTTATCAACATGCTCACTAATTTGGCTAAACGTTTGTTCATGTAAGAGAGGGAGGCCTGAAGGTGATGGATTTTAGACGACAAGATGGCTAACGTGGAACCGGTTAGGGGAAGATTCCAGCTATTTTAACTATGGTATGGAAGTATGGGTGGGTTTGACTTATGTTAAAGTAATGGAAAGGTTTCTAACAGAAGATGCATGAATGCTAAGAATGATGTTAATCCAAGTGCGGTCAGAGGTGTCGGAGAAGTCATAATGGGAAAACTAATTTGGTAAGTGATCATCTCAATTGCTATTAACCAGGGCTCGACTAATTTTCAAGGAGATGAGGTTCAATGGTTGTTTATTTGACTGGATGTATTGAAATCCCATAGCACACAGATTGGGTAGCTCAATATCGTACCAGTATTTTTTAAAGTCTTATATCGAGCCGCTCTAGAGGTCTGAATTGCTACTTATTTCCTGTGGGTTTTGCACAGTATTGAAACCAAGAAAATCAATTCATGGTGTGCCTTGTGATGGTTAAATATATAGGTGATGTCATACTACAAGGGAAAACGGCTGGATGCATCATTAAAGGCATCTACATCACAGATACAGAAATGGCTATTATAAAAAACATTATTAATATCAGAATGTATAATATGGAAAGTGATAAAGTTAAAGGTTAATCTAAATACACCAAGTTTCATGTTAACCAAATAAGACCTAACGGGTGTATGCATTGGTTGTTTTTAAACGCCAAGAAATAGCATAATTTTCATTATTTTAGCAACGTTACACTCTTGAAATTTGGTTTCGAGTTGGAACATAAGTGTAATTTGGTTGGAAAATGCATACTGAGTAACATCATTTTATCTTATTGGTTAATTTACACCCTGAACATTCCATGCAACAATAATCATAAAATATAAGGGAACAAAAACATGAGCTACTAGTCGAGGATTACAAGATCAACATGAGTGACCGGGACGATAGGGTCAGTTATAGGAACCCTAGAACGAGAAGACGGAGAGATGAATTCAATGAAAGGATTAGAGTTAGCAGAGTTAATCTGAGTTCGCGTAAAACTAATCCAATAAAATGATCATGAATAGTAGGATGGGCTCCTCCCTCTCCATAACATCCATCACGAGAGCATTGTACATTGCCGAGTGCGGTGCCTTACCATCACTAAAGTAATCAGATTCAGGAATATAATTGTCATTCATAAAGTCCTTACTTGGACGATGGACCCCGATATGGTTATCAACATCTCTAGTAAAGTTAGGGTTCTCAGGCGGGATCAAGATTTTGTACCTCTAAAGAAGACCGGTCCTCTGGGCAGCTTTCATGAGGGTAACCAAAACATAAGCATCGTAAGCCAAGAGCCACCAGTCCAGAGTATTTGATACTGATCCTAGTGGGTTGGTTCATACATGTGATTTCAATGGATTTCAAGAAGTCATCACATGCATGCATGATGATGTAGATACATACCAAGTTAAAGCAAATTCTATTAGTCGTATGCATGTCAACATAGATAGGTATGCCAATGTATGATCTAATGATGCTTATGCCTTTCTTGGACTATAGCTCATGCGAAAAACCATAGAATTTCATCAAAAAAGGAATGGTTTTTGGTGAATCCCTACTAGAAGAGGACTCGTCTCCCTTATCTTGAGGAAGATGGTATGGCTATTGTAAAACCAATAAGTAGCCTCAAAGATGTAATTAGCATTGTTAGTTGTGTAAAAATAAAATTAGAGATGTCTCGAAGGGGTAACTTTGCACTCTTACAGGCCATTTATGCTCCGTATCTTGGCCGCGATAACTTCTGTATGATAAGATATGAGCTACTTACTCGAGAAATAGCTAAAAAATCATTTACCGTAGTCATATTTGTCTCAACTTATGGCTTCATGTTCTCAATATACAAGTTTTGAACCTTATCCGCATTCATGGCGGACCGGTTGTCCTATAGAGGACTAACTATACTAGACTACGGTTGAGTGACCAAAAATGGGATGTAAGTAGAGATTGTTAGGATGGGTGCATTATTGAGCATGACATTGCGTGGGCCAATAGAAGCAACAATGAATGGTGAGGAAGATAGGTCCAGTGAGGGTGCTCGTATGTTTTGAAGGTTACGACGGGATGAGAAGGTTTGTGAAGTAAAATAACCACACTTTCCATTAGACTGTATAAAGATGTGACCTCTACTGTTATGATTTGAGAAACAAGTTGCGAAAGTGGTGGGAAGGTTGGTTCCTAGTGAAAACAGGAAAGTAGTATTGACATACAAGTTTGGTTTAGAGGCGACACTTGTGTGGGTAATAGGAGCTCGTATTAGGAAATTTCTAGTTTGGTACGTGTAGTGATGATGAGAGCTTATAAATATTGAAACGACAGTATTAATTGGTTGTGGGATCTAGATATTTTCTCAGGGAGAGAAACATGGTTGAACCAATTAATAAAGGTAATCTTCACAGAGAAGTAAATAGGGTCATTAAGTTTTGTGACCCTAGTAAATCAGATCATTAGGGCAACAAAGTAACACATGGCAGGGAACAAAGGAAGTTGCATGTAGTTGGACATAGTAGTAGAGCAAGTTACCTAAGTGGATTTGATGGGTTGAGAACTTACAAGTGCTGCAATAGGTAACCGGAAACGGTTCTAGACACTCCCTTAGAGTACATGAGGGACGAGCGGTGACCGAATGTTGGTGCACCAAATAAAGGAAACAATTATGCCAAGTTTTCCACTATCATGAGATGAGAGTACTTGACAATCCGCTTCATAGAGATACAGATCCCCCGAAAATATTATAGCAAGTCCGTCGAACTTGTCAAGAAAACAACTTGCGCCATACTTAGCAGGGTCCTCAACAGGTTCAACATGAGAAGAAGCCCGAGAGACCATGTGGATAGTTAAAAGGATTGGCAAGTTAAGCATAGGATGAGCAGTTGTCAAAGATTTCGTGCATGTGACGTCTTGACTATACATGTCACTGATTGGGTTCATCGAACGGATTTGAAAATGGTGAGGAAGAGAGAAAACGTGTAACATAATTTTTCTTTAGTTGAATTGTTAATTTGATACAAAAATTGAATAGCCTTTATAGGCTGTTAGTAACCAACTATTGTTAGGAAGTTTTGCCAGCTAGGTGCATTCAGTTACACTTAGTTATTTCACAAATTCACAAATATAACAACTAGACCATTGTAACATTATAACGTGTGATATGAATTATGTGACATTGGGATGACTTCATGGACTCAACCTTTCACCAACACAGACCCGTTTGCAAAATACTTTTGTTTAGAGAAAGGTAATGTACTGTCTGAAAAACCTTAGAACCATTCCTCTTTAACAAACCCTCACACCTCTAGTAATCACGCCACCATTGTTGACAAGCTTGAAGTTCCAAGCTGGCTGTTCTTCACCACCCCCGCACACGAAGGCGCGGAACAGTGGGACCGAATTTGTCTCAAAGGAAAGAGAATCGATGATCGGCCACGGTTTCGTGAGACAATCACCCAGTTGATCCTGAGAAGAAAAAAATCGAACCTGAAGCAATCCTTGAAGAACTTAATCACGAATGAAGTGGATATCAAGCTCAATATGCTTCATTCGTGCATGAAAGCCTGGGTTAGAAGCCAGAGAACTCGCACCCAGATTGTCACACCAAATAACAGACGGAGCTGTGACGGAAAACTGGATTTCAGTGAGGATAGAGCGAAGCCATATGAGTTTAGCATAAAGATTTGCCAGAGCCCGATATTCTGACTCAGTTGAAGACCTCGCGACCATGTTTTGCTTCTTTGAAGACAAACGAATGAGAGAATCCCCCAGATAGACACAATAATCACCCACACTCTTTCCATTATCTAGAGATAATGCCCACTCAGCATCAGAAAAACCATGAAGTTGAAGGCTATATCTTGGTTTGATGTGCCCAACCCAACTTGACCCAGATAAGTAACGTAAAACCCTCTTTAGACTCTGCCAGTGTACATTAGTAGGTGACTCTTGATATTGACTCAGTTTGTTCACAACAAACGCAATATCAGGTCGAGTATGGGTTAAGTATTGCAATGCATCTAATAAACTGTGATATGGTGTAGGGTCTGGAATAGGAGTGTCAGAAGACATGGAAAGGTGAACACCAGTAGCAATCAGAGTTGGACAAGGCTTGGACAGAGAGAGTCCCTGAGCTTCTAGTAAGTTTTTAATGTATTGATGTTGTGTCAAGTACATCCATGTTACGCCATGATAAATATCTATTACTAGGAATAGATGGAGTGGCCCCATATCCTTCAACGAAAAAACTGCATTTAACCTATGAATAAACTGTTGTAGACACGTTGTTTGTGTTCTTATAACCAGAATATCATCCACATAGACTAAAATTAATATGACAATAGTTTTAGAGATAAAATAGAACAAAGAGCAATTTTCTCTTGAGTTCTTGAATCCCCACTGAAGTAGAGTGTCCCTCAGTTTAGAATACCAGGCCCTAGGGGCCTGCTTGAGACCATACAAGGCTTTGTAAAGCTTGCACACATGTATAGGTTTCTCAATGTCTTGAAAACCTTCTGGCTGAGTCATATAAAAATTCCCAGATAGATAACCATTCAAAAAGGCATTGTTTATATCAAGTTGTCTCACTTCCCACTTTTTAGAGACAACTAGAGTTAGGACAAACCTGACACTATATAGTTTAATAACAGGACTAAACGTTTCTGAGTAATCAATTCTAGGGGTTTGATGAAACCCTTTAGCCACTAGTCTTTCCTAAAACCTTTGAATTGAGCCATCAATGTGATGCTTAATTTTATATACCCACTTGCACCCAACAACATTCTTAGTAGGAGACCAGGGAACCAGAGTCCATGTGTCATTAGCAATAATATCTTTGTATTCAGCCTCCATAGCAGTAACCCATCGAGGACTTAGAGCAGCATTAGAATAAGTAGTAGGCTCAATAGACAAATCAGTAGTAGTCACAAAGCCAATATAGGGAACCTTAGGTTTAAGAATTCCATCTTGAGTTCTAGTTAGCATAGGGTGAGTGTTGGTATGAGATGAGTGTTTAGGTGAAATAACAAGATGTGGTAAAGGAAGACATATAGTAAGTTTTGGTTGAGAAGTAGGATTAGGATTGTGGGAAATGTGTGTGACAGTTTGAGATCAAACATTATGATCAACATTAGGTGCAGTGTCACTAGAAACAGAATGACTCTGAGTGTGTAATGAAGAGAGGTTAGTCTGAGTTATAGGATAAACATATTTGACAACACTTGGATTAGGAGATGAAGAAATATTACCTTGTTGAGTAGTTTGTGTTGAGGAGTGTCCACTAGTCACAAGGCCTGTAGGCAGATTAGGAAGCCACAATTTTACATAACAATGTTTAGCTGACTCAGAAGACTGATTGTTTAGGAACCCTGTTTTAAAAGGAAAATCTCCCTCATTGAACACAACATTTCAAGAAATGTAGGTTCTCCCATTAGAACTAAGACATACATAAGATTTGTGAAACTGATTATAACCCAAGAACACACATTTTGTAGAATGAAATTGAGACTTATGAGTTTGATAGGACCTTAACTAGGGAAAGCAAGCACACCCAATTTTTTTCAAAATTAGGTAGTTAGGTTCTTTGTAAAATAGTAGTTCAAATGGAGATTTATTTGTCAAAATAGGAGTAGGAAGTCTATTTATAAGATACACTGCTGTTTCAAAGGCTTGTACCCAATACTTGTAGGGCAGGCTGGCTTGGGCTAGAAGGGTTAAGCCTGTTTATACAAGGTGCCTGTGTTTTCTCTCAACCCTCCTATTTTGGGCTGAGATATGAGGACAAGATCTTCAAAATGAAACCTTGTTTTTGTGCCATATTAGATAAAGGTCTGTATTCACCCCCCTCCCCACTCTCAATCACATTGAACCACTTTAATGAACCTTTCAAACTATTTTTCAACAAGGCATTTGAAGTTTTTAAAAGTATTAAGACCTTGGCTTTTGTCTTTAATAGGGTAGAACCACGTAAACCTAGTGTGATCATCAAGAAAGATCACATAATACTTGTAACCTTCAGTAGAAATGATAGGGGAAGGACCCCACACATCTGTATGCACAAGATCTAGTACATTGCTAACATAGGAAGTAGAATTAGAGTAGGGAAAATTGTGTGATTTCCCAAGCTGACAAGCTTCACAGAAAACAGAAACACTCTTTAGAACAGAATTAAGTTTACAACTCTTTAAAACTGTGTTAAGAACATCCTGAGATTGATGGAAAGGATTTATATGTCATCCATCCTTTAGAGAACTAGAAAGATCAACATTAAACACATTAGGAATGACTGAATTAAAAACTTAAGAGTTTGTTGTAGCAGTGACACAAGAGATCTCTTTAGCCTGTGACTTAGGAGGACTTTCCAACTTGTAAAGCCTACTTTCAGTAGTCCCTCTGAGAAGTAATGTCCCTGACTCCTTGTCCTTTACAAGTCAACACCCCGTGTGAAATTTAAAAAAAAAGGTTATTATGATTAGTGAACTGTGAAACAGAAAGAAGATTTTTATTTATAATAGGTACCTGTAGGACATTTTTGAGTGAAATAGGTTTAGTAGTGGATGAATGCAGACTAGAATTCCAAATATATTTTATTCTTAGCCTTTGACCATTACCAATTTGAATACCCTTGTTACCTGTATACTCACTCTTTTGAGTCATTACGTTGGAATTTCCTATGACATGATGACTAGCACCACTGTCAGCATACCAGGCATTATCTCATGGTGATTCTTGAATTGTGAGATAAGCTTACTGTTCTCCCTCTCTTTTAGGCTATTCTGAATAAGTTGACCCCATAACTGAGGGATCATCCTTGTAATAACAAACAGGTGCAGTGTGGTCATACCTGTTACATATCTGACAGATAGGCTTACTCTAAGAAAATCGTCCTCCTCTTCCTCTGTAGTAACTGTTCCTGCCTCTGTTGTTGTTAGAAAAACTATTCCTGCCTCTGTTATTTCTAAAACCTCCTCTGTAGTGACCATAGAACGACTTCTGTCCAGTAGTATTATTTTGTGACTTGTAGTCTACTTTTTGAGTGAAGCTAGCAGAAGATACATTTAGATTAGACATACTATTTTGCAAATTCATCAACTGATCTAGTCTACTTTCAAAAGTGAGCAAACTAGTCTGAAGATCCAACAAACCCATGGAATCTTTATCAGCTAGGCTAATAACTATTGGAGTGTACTCATAGTCAAAACCAGCAAGGACTAGAGTTACCAAATCATCCATGGATACCTCACTACCAGCTAGCACTAGATTATCAGCTATGTTTTCAAATTGCTTAAGTACTCAGTCATACTAGAGGTACCTTTACGTGTCCTCTGAAATTCTGACTTATAGTAAGTAATTATGGCTCTTGTATATGAGCTAGATAGCTTGCTAGCTGCATCCCATAGTTCTTTAGAGTTTCCTTCTTCCATCCACTGAGCAGCAATGTCAGAACTCATTGTAGAGTATAGCCAACCAAGAAGAAGTTGATCTTTCGCAAATTAGTCTTCATGATCTGGATTATCTGTAGTGTTACCTTCTGAATCAATGATAAACTTAGGAGGACATGGCTCGTCCCCTATAATAAATCCTCTTAGTTTATTGCCTTTAATCATTGGTAGAACCATAGTTCTCCAAAGCAAGTAGTTATTCCAATCAAACCTGATCTGAATGCTACCGTTGTTATTCATTGTTTGCACGTGTATACCTTTAGCAACACTGGGAAAGCTGCCAGGAAAAACTGAGCCTAAGGACTCACTGCTTTGAGTAGGTAATTCAGGATTCGCCATTGAAGGCTTGAGTTTGCTCTGATACCAAGTTGAAAATGGTGAGGAAGAGAGAAAATTTGTAACAGAATTTTTCGTTACTTGAATTGTTACTTTGATACTATAATTGAATATCCTTTATAGGCTGTTAGTAACCAACTATTGTTAGGCATTTTTGCCACCTACGTACATTCAGTTACACTTAGTTATTTCACAAATTCACAAATTTAACAACTAGACCATTGTAAAATTATAACGTGTGATATGAATTATGTGACATTAGGCTGACTTCATGTACCCAGGCTTTCACCAACACTGACCTCTTTGCAAAACATTGTCGTTTAGAGAAAGGGTAAAGTACTGTCTGAAAAACCATAGAACCATTCTTCTTTCACACAGCCTCACACCTCCAGTAATCACGCCACCATTATCGACAAGCATGAAATTCCAAACTGGTTGTTGTTCTTCACAAACGGTAGGGTTACATCTACAAAGGCATGGTCTGGGTAGGATGCCCGTGGGTGTGGTAGCAAGTGAGCTTATAGATTTGGAACTAACCGTATTATGAGTATGAAGGAAGAACGCAATATCAGTATTAAAGAGATACAAAGTGATAATCGGAAAAAGTTTGTTATTATTCATATTCGGGCGCCTTGGAGGTTGAAGCAATGAGTGATTTTCACTTAACACCCCTCTTTGTGGACAAGTTTGAATCCGTTCTCTTACTTTTGGAGCTCTTTATATGCCAACCATTCTTTGCGTGGAAGAAAAGAGGAAGGTGTATTTTACTGGCAAGGTATGTTTTATGTTACTATTTTTCTTGGAGACATAAGATGAAATGACTACAATAGATATAAAGGGAAATGAAGAGTTGATAGTCAGAGAACTGTAGCAGCTTATGTCAGCAAAAATTTCTCGGGGTGGTGTAAAACCAAAAGTAATCATAACTTTATAGTGTATTTGATAAAAAAGAAAGAGATTTTGGAAAATCATGTTGCACGATGAACGACTATTAAGTCTGTACGAGGAGGTGGGGCTCTGTCCATCTTTAAACATATATCATGTAGATGTAGCAAAAAAACGTATAATATATATATATATATATATATATATATATATATATATATATATATATATATAAAATTAATAAAGTAGCTGTACAGCTAGAAACGTTTTGAGAGAAAGTTGAAAACTTCTGTGGAAATCACCAAAGATCCCAAGATTTTTATTTTCAGAAAAATGACTTGTTTATACGAGTTATATATCTTTTCATCAACACAAGTGACCAACTCATCTCTTAGGGCCATCTTGGCTAACTTCAAAAGCGGCAAGTTCGACCGTTTATCCTCGACCAACCATGGTCACGAAACCTAGTCAAATTGGTCAAGCCATATCTGACCTCTTAGCGCGCTAAAAAATGAATGAGTCGCGAGCCTACGCGCTAAGTCCTCAACAAGAACGCATCTAAAATCCTTACGATCGTGTATGAAAATGTACAACGTACAACAAACGTTTATGATATTGCATGATAAAACAACCCTTAATGACGTACCTTATCCAATCATCGCTAAAGTGTACAATAATCGTGTATGACAACGTACAACAAACATTTCTGATATTGGACGATAAAACGGCCCCTAATGACGTACCTCCATTTATAAAGCATATGGAGAGCCATAAAAGGGTGCACCAATTAAGAGTCAACGACCAAAAATCCCTCCAAATCAAGACTGTTATATAAGAAGATAATGTCTCATTTGCAACAGTATATGAAAGTTAGAGAGAATAGTAGCAACATAAAGATATATCAATTTTAATCCATGACATAAATATAATACAAGTGTTCTTCACATGTTTCTTCAAATTTATTTATGACTTTATACTTTTGATTCTCGCTTATCGATTTATTCAAGTGTTAGAAGGAAATCAAATTCGTATATGATGTAAGTAAATCTTTACTATATGAAGAAACCAAATATTTTCAATTGGAAAAAATAGCTTTAACACTAATAGGACTAACTAGGAAACTAAGACCATACTTTCAATCACACACTATAATTATGTGCACATCATTCCCATTAAGATTGGTATTGTAAAATCCCAACTTATTGGGAAGATTAACAAACTGGTCAGTAGAATTATGAGGTTAACTAAGTGGAATTGCAATAAAAGCCCAAATGTTAGCTAATTTATTAATATAATTTCAATCTGAAATACCAGTTATTATAAGAAACGAATTAGAAAACACATAAAGTATTAGAACATATGAAGGTATCAACAATCAAAGATCAAGGACATGGATACAACATGTCTCCCCAAGTGGTGATATCATAAACTTTCTATTCAGTTCAGATTCTCAATGTCCAAAAATGAGGTGGAATAATAATACTCCTAAGAGATTCTCAGAGTTGTTTGCCAAATGAGATGTCAAGCTGAAGCAAAAAAAATGATATCATTGTTCAATACCTGAAAATTCTTCAACATATTGCTTCCTAATTCGAGCATGTCGAGTTTAAACATGTTCTAGGGGTATAAAATAAAATCATTTACACGTTGGCTTCTTTAACTTGTACATCATCAGCACTAGGGGTAATATTACACGAAAATGCATCAATCACCCTACCAAATTGTTACCTCTCAACGGTGATATACAAAGGAGTTGATGGTAATAAAATGAGATGACGAGGAGGAGTATTGGCGAACGCCAATAAAAATATTACCTTACACAAGTCACGCTACATGAAGACAAATGGGAAGCACGAAAAAAAAATCTTTAATATATGTATGAATTGCGAACAGTTATGCAAAAAAGAACTGTCATAACCCTTGTTAAGATGTTTAAGCGTGTACGGAGCATATTTTGTAATTGGAAAAGTCAAACGATGGAGAAGGAGGTGTCCACTATGGATACAAAACCTTGATAAAAGTAATTATATGTTGCAGATACAATACCTTCAGTTCAAAGTATTACAAAGATTCAACGAGGAATATATATAATTCCAAAGTCCTCTTCAAAAGATTCAAACCAATATACAGAGTAATTAGAGGGAGTCTTTCAACATACACAAAATAAAAAACTTGGAAGACGTAGCGTAACGTGGGAAGGATTGTATAACGTCGAAGAAAAAGTTAATCAAAGAATGTACACATTGCTAGATTGAGATGGAAACCGAATATGTAACCGTTGGAACATAGAGGACTTGAAATTCTATAAGAGTCATATGGACTAAATAACTTATACGATTTTCTCTTGCCAAAAATCTGGTTCGTATTTTATTTGGCATAGTACAAATAGCAAGTAGTGCTACAAATATAAATCTGAAGCAAAATAAAACCTCAAAAGAATACCTAAGACCTGATTCGAAAATGGTAAAGTACAAATATAAAAAAAATAAAAATCTTAAGAAAAATAAATACTTTATAATAAAATGAATATACTTTCAATGGTAAAAGAATCATCAATTCTAAAATCCTAAAATGGACAACAAAACGAATGACGAATCGTAAAAAATCTACTAACATATAATAACAAAAACGCGCATAACTATGAACTAATTCGTACAAAAAACTTGCGTCTAGTTAAAAAGAAAGGGATACGCCTACCAAAACCATACACTCTCAATATACTTGTTAAAATTTACAAAACTCCGAGTACAAAACCATGCTTTTCTAGAAAACAATTGTCGGCCTGCTTCACTTACTCGACCATTGGAAAGAAAAATAGGAAATACAATATGTGCTAAAATTACAAAAGCTCCTTTATAAAAGAAATTAAAGAGATCTGGTATAAACATAAGAGTCTTACAAATATAAATTGCAAAAATAAAAATTACAGAAACAAGAAACAAGATACAAAATATATATATATATATATATATATATATATATATATTTAAACTATGGAGTGACACGATGAATCAATCGTGTACAATATGCCTCGAGCGTATCTTCAGGTAAAGTATTCCTTTTTCCGCCTTCAGAATAGAGCATCATCATCTCCACTTCGCTCAATCATAACACATAAAACCATATAAGAAACAAATAGATCTCATAACACTATAAAAAGAACAAGTTGTAGCGTTTGTTTAATGACAATACGATGGAAATGAGAAAAGCTATTTATCTGCGGTTCTAACTAAAGATGAAAACAAGAGAAACTATTGGAGAATATGAAAATCCCATGGTTGAATACCGGTGGTGCCGCACATTGGCGGTACACAGAATTTGTACACCCTGTACTCAAAAGTAATGGCGAGTTACGGGGAACACATTCCCCATGAAACCCTCTAAAACCATAAAATGCCTAAATCTAATATATGTTTGATAGTCATGGGTCTTTTAATCAGTTTATTTTCTGACCGTTTTCTTTAACGAATAACTTTTACCTATATTTTGAATATGGATCACATAAGACAAGTTAGTTACATCTATTTATTTAATAATCGATCAATGCAAATTAAATTTGTAGTATCTTTTTTTGCTTTTATAAATGCCGATCGATCCATATTTTATCCTGTACACAAGTTGTTATATATTCCAAAGATCCGTTTTGATATGATACAAATTAAAGTCCGATTAAAAAAAAATACATCTTAAACGGAATCTAATTGTTTTAATTTAATTTAAATATTATTGTGATGATTTAGAACTTTGTTTTATAAGTATTAATTTATTGATGTATAAATAGGGATTAGAAGTGTAACATAGTCTTGGTCTATAGGTTTAGATATTGGAATAGTTTACGAGGGATGCAATTTTTTGCCCATCCGCGTGTATTCGATCCGAACCGATCTGATAGAATGGACTATAAGTTTAAAAATTATTCACAAATGAATTATGCGCTTTAAGAAAAATTCCACAGTACCCAACTAAATTCTACAGTACCCAACTTGAATCTGACCCACTGGATGAAACCCAACGAGTATCAACTAAATTGATATTATATAAAATTACATAATATTATATTAATCTTTAAATAAAATTATTAATATTAAACTATGTAATACCAAAATCTATTATTATTTGTTAATATGTACGATATGTTTTGAAAAATATAACCCTACACTTAAAATTAAATAATTTTTTCAATGTTTTTTTTAACTTTTTCTATTTTACGGCTAGCTTCGTACTATCGGTATCATATTCAAAATGTAATAATATATTTTTTTATTAAATTTTAGAAAAGTCACTGAACTATACCAAACCCGTATATTAATTATTAATAGATAACAAATATATTTGATAATTAACACTAAGTGCCATATATTTTTTTTAAAGTAGTATTCTACATTTAAATATTAAATTTGATATTTTAATTTTTTTTAACTTTTTTCCACAATTAGTGATGTTTTAATAATATTATTAATTAGATTAAAAGAAAACAATTTACTTACATATATACCAAAAAATATATTTTATTATGAACAGATAACCAAATATTTGTTAATTAATATTAAATTGTATATAGCGATTATTTTGAAAAATATTAAGACCATCTAATTATTTTTTATTTATTAAAGGGAAATGTCACACTAAATACCTTCTCACCAAACTTATTATCATCTAGTACCCAACTATTTTCTAGGCCTACTAAATACCCATCTCACCAAAGTAATTCCTTTATAATACCCAGCTAATATTTCCCTTCCTGAAATACCCTCAAATGTGTTAGTCTATTTTCTCTTCCTGTTTACACTGGTTTCCGAAATTAGAAAAGAGGTAGTAGAAGCTGGGTTTTGTTTTGTTTTTTCAACTTTTGTTAGTTCATGGGTTTTGTTAATTCCTGTTTTTTTAGTTTTCAAAGATTTCAACATTAATCTGTTTACAATAAAGTGTTGTTTAGGTTATGTGGACCTGGAATCCATTTTTTTTAAGTTTTTTCATAGTCGAGATTTGGTACAGGTTCTGTAATGGCGTTTACCTGCTGTTTTGGTGAAGACGATAGCTGAAGTTACTGTTGCATGTTGTTTTATATTGTATCTCGCGTGTTGTAGCTATTAGAGTAGTTTACGCGACGCTAGATGTTCCTCGACTATGACGCTAGATGTTCATTGACTATGACGCTAGATGTTCATTGACTATGACACTAGATGTTCCTCGACTATGACGCTAGATGTTCATTGACTATGACGCTAGATGTTCCTTGACTATGACGCTAGATGTTCCTTAACTATGACGCTAGATGTTCCTTAACTATGACGCTAGATAAGTTTCACTTGCCAACATCACGCGAGATGTTCGTTTAATATGACGCTAGACGAGTTGTACTTCTGACGCTAGAAGAGTTGTTCCTTGACTATGACTATGACGCTAGACGATACCTGTACTACGACGCTAGATGTTCCTTGACTATGACGCTAGATGTTCCTCGACTATGACGCTAGATGTTTATTGACTATGATGCTAGATGTTCCTTGACTATGACGCTAGATGTTCCTTGACTATGACGTTAGATGTTCCTTGACTATGACGCTAGATAAGTTGCACTTGCCAACATCACGCGAGATGTTCGTCTAATATGACGCTAGACGAGTTGTACTTCTGACGCTAGACGAGTTGTTCCTTGACTATGACTATAACGCTAGACGATACTTGTACTACGACGCTAGATGTTCCTTGACTATGACGCTAGATGTTCCTTGACTATGACGCTAGATGTTCCTTGACTATGATGCTAGATGTTCCTTGACTATGACGCTAGATGTTCCTTGACTATGACGCTAGATGTTCCTGAACTACGAAGCTAGATGTTCATTGACTATGACGCTAGATGTTCCTTGACTATTACGCTAGATGTTCTTTGACTATGACGCTAGATAGGTTGCACTTGCCAACACACGCGCGATGTTCGTTGACTATGACGCTATACGCATGGAGGAACATGTATAAGCTCTCGAGTAGTTATAGGGATAGCAACTGCTGCTGCCTCTTTGGTTCTGTGTCTCATTGGAGTAGGCATATATGCCATATGGCAAAAGTAACGTGCATAAAAGACAATTGATTTCAGCAGACCCTTTGGTGAGCCATACCCAAGTCTATTGTTCATGAAAATAATCTCTTTTTGCTAGTTTAACTAATTTGCATTTCAGTATCTTGGGCATCAAGTGGAAAACACAGTGGAGGTGCACCACAATTAAAAAGTGCAAGATTGTAGGTACCATCTTCATCCAAACAATGGCGATGTACCAGTTCGATACTTAAGAAAATCCAAAGCTAGGAGAGAGAGAGAAAAAAAACACACTGTCGACATATTGGGGCTAATAATAACCTACTTTCTATTTCTTGTAGTATTAATAATAACCTACTTTCTCTTTCTTCTAGTATTGGGACTAATTTGGTAAAAATATTGGCTCCTTACTACTAGTGTAAGGGTCTTATATTTGGGTACTTATTTGGTATACATACTTGAAAAGGTATTTAGTGGTACTTTTCCCTTGATTCAATGGGTACCTCACAGGTATTTTGTTTAACCGTCGGTGAGGTTACTGTTTTGTTGGCCTGCACCACTCATGGTTCCTCTAGGTCATATTATTAATTGGTATTATGAATTTAAATTTTTCAATTTTTTTTAAAAATTATATCTGCTTAGGGTTAGATGCACCATTCACACATTTTCGAAATATAGTAATGAGTAGTTTTCTTCGTATGATTTGTAGACATGGTTTGATGTATCACTTAATTGATTGACTCCTCTATTTAATGAAATAGAATCGTGTGATTCTTGAATTTTTTTGTTGATTTGTATTTGTTTGTTATGTAAAAACTTCAAAAACGAGTCAATTATGAGGACAATTTTCAAGATGATCTTCCTCCGAGAATAATAAAATTAACTTTAATTATTATGCTGGGTGAAGCACTGTCCTTGAATTTTTGAAATCATTTTTGGAGAGCTTTTTCTTTTTCTATTTTGTTATGTATTATCAATATAAAAATCTGATTAGTAACAAAAAATATAAAAATTAATAGATATCATATAATAAACCAATTTAACAAAACTTTGATACGAGTGATATCTATCGCATATTTCATGTATATTTCAACCTACTTAATGTCGTAGCAGTCAAACTATTATTTTTATGTCTCAAGACAGGATTATAATTTATTTAACAAGTGGGTTTATTGTTTACTGCCTACAGGTCCGATTTTTCTCCGTGAAACTTTTTCCAATTATCATTATTTAAACAAATCGATATTACTGTTAGTTACTATTTTTGAATATGTATCACATGTCACTAGCTGTGATTCTCATTAAAAGCTATATTAATTCTAGTATTTTTCATTTTTTATAAATGCTCATCGATCTCTATTTTGTCTTTAATATGCATATTTTGTCTTATTATACATGAGTTGTTATATGTGTATATACATGTATAGAAATTCATCGAACTAAAATCAGATACGAAATAGCTTAAATAAAATCCAGTTTAATTCAATTATATGGGTTTTGAATTCTTTTATAAATTATTAAAAGTTTATATAAATTAAGACTAAACTTATATCTTACTATATAGAGAAATATAATATTTATATATATAATTTAAAATACAAATATTATTATATCTTACTATATAGAGAAATATCATATGTCATCGTGTGATGAATATATTAACAGTAATATATTATTTATAAATAAAGTTTAAATATTCATCAATACAAATATTCATCTTTGATTATTGCATTTGCTCTCTACATACATTTATAAAATGTTCTTATTTCAATTTCAATTCAATTAAATCTAAAACTGTTTAATGCTCTTGCTAAATCTCATGATCCAAACTTATCAACATGAATCAGCACCCGTTTGTGGGAACCAATTTAGTTCTTTTAAATTTTCAATTTAAAAAAAAACTAAAAAAATCATTAAAAAATCATTAAAAAAATCGCGAAAATAATATATACCTAAAAAAAGTCACATATTTACTAGCAGTGGCGGCAAATCTGTAATGTAGAATCTAGAAATACAGTGAGAAAAAGATCTAACCGATGCCCCATTCGAGTCAAAATTTTTGAGTCCGCCTAAAGGATCCGAGCATAAGAATCGCCCAGAAAAATCTACACTAAAACATAAAAAAAAATACTACGTTTATTCACGTAAGTGTTATCATATTTAATTCTATGTTGTGTATGAGATACTGTACAAAGTATCTCACTCAATATTACTCATTAATTTGTTCAACTAAAAGCCTTTATTTATATAAAACCAAACCTAAAAGATTATAAACTTCTTTATTTAGGTGATATAGACTTTTAATGGCAGGACGAATTACAATACTAATATCATACTATTTTATATTCTACTTCCAATAAATATCAATAAACAGTATACACAAAAGGGTTTATTTATGTTATTCATAAACAATTTATATATAATTAGAACGGGTTATATCCACCAGATTTTTTCATGGCCATCCGACAAAGATAAAGAAAGATGAATAAAAGCAAAAGCAAGAAAGAAAATGTACAACTGTAATATTTTAAAGAAGAAACAAGGAACAATGAGGAATTCAGACTTATAGAGGATATAGAAGATGATTGCTATCCGTTGATGGAGATAAGATGAAAAAATCCAAATGGTGAATCGTCGAATAAACAATTAAGTCATGAATTGCTATGGTCGACAAAAATGGCATGCGAAGAGAATAACAGAGTATAATAGTAGTGGAAACATCAGAACCTACAAATATCTATTATACGTAATAAATAAATAAAAGGTTCGAAGTAAAAAAGAAAATAAAAATTACATCAGAAGTACAAAAAAAAGGTAGATCTAAATCATGAAATCAGATTTTGAAAAATAAGATAATGATAAAAGAAATAAAGATCATGTAGAAAAAAAGAATGAGTCCTAGTTCAAAGAAAAAACATGAAGATCGAGTAGAATAAATAGACATAAGCAAACATAAAAATAGGCCGAGACAAAAAAACATGTATGCAGTAGAAAAACGATAAATGTTTATCCACCATGACTTGAACTGACGACTCTGGTATCAAAAACAGTTTGGTCAAAGCATTTTTGGAAAACATGTATATGAAAAGATGAAAGATAGTCATCAATGCAAAGCTATTAAAAAATAAGACTTGAGGAGTTAGGAATTAGACTTGGACACCAAAGTATGATAGGAAGATCTTAAACATTGGAAAACAATAGCTTCAGTTGTTCACGTACGCTTCCGCGACAAATTCGGTTTAGTTCTATTAATATTTTTGTCAACTTCTCTCTAGATTTTACATGTTTCTCTCTCTAAGCAATCTCATCCAAACATAGCTTCAAACATAGCTTAGACACATAATCCTTCTAAGAAATTTTTGAAACTATCATTAATAATTATCCAAAATATTTCAATTTCCAAAGGTGTCTATTATAGCAAAAATAACATGTTTTTTATAATATCTTTGAAGTATAAAAAATCAAACGAAAAAGATACAACGAAAAATCAAAAAGGAAAAAACTAAGAACAAACCATCATTTACTTCATCGATGGATATTTCACCATTATAAGGATACAATAAATATAAAATAAGTATAACTATATACTATGGATAAAAGAATAAATAAATAATGTGTAAAATAGATTTTGTGCAAAATATAAGCGTAAAGGACTAGAAGTATAATAACTGACAAATGTTTTTAAAGTCGGGTGAGATATCCAATGTACAAACATTAATATGTTACTTGTAACAAACATTAATCTATTACCTATAACAAATCACCTATAAATATGTGTACGTGTTTTGGAAAAAAATTATTGAATCTTGGACTATGAGACTTGACATTTTGTGATTTCCTCTCTCTAAAAAGTAAACTAGCTAATTTTTCTATATAGGAATTATTCAATTGGTCTAAAAATCTTTTTAGACCACCTTATCACTTAAGAAAAAATTAGAAGCGATCAGTGGAAACCACGGCAGGAGGTACACTTGGTACCTAGATTTCATATCGTAAACATGAAACATGAACGTTCAAATAAAGGCAATATCATGGATCTTGAAGTGCAAATCGAGCCAGCTCTGTTTGTTGAAGATGAGGTGGTGGAGTCACGTACTGGTCGAAGAGAAGCTCTTGTTGATCGGTAGGCGGATAATCAACGTAATAATTTGAATTTAGAGGATCGGATGGACCAGTTTTCAAAATACATAGTTTAGTTGGATGACCACGTGGTACAACGAAGTAGTCGGGTACACGAGGGCGGGTTTGATCCGAAGTGAAACAAGTGAATGAAAGAAGAAGTACAGATGATCATTTCGATGAGACTCATAAAGTTCTTCGAACAAGGGACAATCGTTGGGAGGTACAATTTCAGTTAGATAAAATATATCATTCTCCTAGATATGAGAAAAAAAGATAAATATCGGTATATTCTCTCTGACTCTAGCGAATCCATTTGGTCTGATTTTGATCGGCATTCTCAGAACCTTGGACGGGATGATTTCTATAGGAAGAAGAAAGGCATATATTATTTAAAGAAATGTTATAGCCGACATTAGGGATATCGAAAAGAACACAAGTCCAAAAAGAAAAATGAATCTAGATTTGTGGTTGAAAATCCAACCTTTGAGTATTATATGGCTAATAAATTTACCAATCCCTTAGAGTAAGGATTGTATACACTTATGTGAAATGATATAAGAGGTAGCCAATCTAGGCAAGGGGTGGATTGATGAACTTCATTTTTTGTGAGTTGAAATAAGGTGAATTACTCTTCCAAAGCATTTTGATACCGCTAAAGTTGAAAAAATCGATCAGGTGTGGGATCTAAATGACCGTATTGAGAAATTTATGAATTACATGATGAATTTCAATCATGACGATAATTTATTTTGTAAAGCCTTCTCACACACTTTCAAAGGCACAACCTTTAAATGTTATAATAGGATTCTTAAAGCAATTCGTGGAAATTAAAGAGATGCGGGCGAATGTGGACAATATAGTTAATCAAAGCAAGAAATTAGGGAAAATTTGAAAGATTATACTAAACAATTTGGTGTTCACCGAGAGTGATTTGTATGACTATGATGAATATGTGACATGTGCTGCTTTCAGACAAGGATTGCTCCCCAGAGATTTAGCAAACGAATCCACCTGGAGAACAGCACTCGCTTTTAAAGTTTTCATGGCTCAAATAGAGGAGAAAATTAAGGTTGAAGAATCTGCAAAACTCCAAATCGGACCTTGCCTAATGCATACTCATCCAAATCAGGTAAGCACTCCAATCAATCATGGTTATTAGGATAACAATTCGAATTATTAAGAATCTATTTGATCCAAGGGATCTACAAGTGTGCCTCCTCGGTATGCACCATCTCATATATTGGCTGCTAATTACGTGCAGTCTAAAGCTAGTTCCAATAAATGGGCGAGACCAAATTATTATTCTAAATTAACAAAGAATGTATCAACGATTTTCAAACGAGCTAAGAACCATATCCATTTTCAAAAGCCTCCACCAATAACTAAATCAAATGAGGAACATGGTAATAAATTTTGTAAATACCACAATGATATTGGACATGATAAAACAAATTTCATAGCTTTACATATTGCAAATGCCTATTTGAAGCAAGAGAATACAATGCTGATAACGAGGCCTATGGACGGGGTCGATGTGTCTTTTGAATACCTCGATCCTGATCTAGATGGAAGGATGGTCTTAGTGGTTAACGAGTCAACATTACGAGGAATGGTGTAAATTTTATGTCATTATTTTGAGTCTTTGATTAATTAGTCAACGTTACGAGGAAGGGTGCAGCGTTACTCGACTCAAAAAAATTATTCTCCTATTCTTCTTGATTAAAAAAAATTATTTTTGTAAAGTAAATAATCTGACATTAACCAAAAAAAATTAACAAATTTAAAAACTCATTCTATTTCTCTAAAATATACTCAAACATTTTTCTTACCATTTCTTTATCCTTAACGTTATTTTAGTCCAAGGATTCATATTTGTTCCTTTGAATCTAAAAGGACTATCTTATTCATATATTTTTTATACTCACCCCATTCTTTTCTCTCTAAAAATCGATTCCATTAAAGCTTTACCAAACCTTAATTTCATATTCATCTTAACTTTTTTAACATGTATTTATTGAGTAACCTTTATGTTCTATTTGATTCTACTTTCTGATTACTTGTAAAACTTATGTGGATAATATATGTTTGTACTTTTAGGATAAAGCTTTCCAAACTTTTGAGAAAATTGTTTTTTGATACTCAGACTTTTCGACTTTTGATGGGAGGGTTATGAATTATCCATCAAAGTTTACAAGGTATTACCTGATACCATTTTATTTATGCTTCATAGTCGAAAGTATCTCATGTTGATCGAAGGATATATGTCGGTGGAAGGGTTATGATTTATCATAAATCTTCTCAAAATACTAAATGAATATGCAACAAACGGTCTCATATAAATCATTTCGTACATAAGGCTTCAACTAACCTTACCATTTACTTTATCTCCTGGCCGGAGGATATAAACCAGTGGAAGGGTTATGCCTTATCATACTATTCTTAAAATACTAATTGAATATGCAACATTCGGTCTCATATAAATCATTTCCTACGTGATGCTTTGACTAACCTTATCTTTTACTTTAACTGGTTATTGAGTGATGCTTAGTTTAAAATGCATACCAATAGGAGTTTTAATCTCTTGGACTTCATACGTACCAAATGTTAATAGTACCTTATGTATGTATTTTTGCTAAGATAAGAATATATACCCTCTCAATATTTTCCTCTTTATTTTGATTCCAAGAATCCTCTTAGCTTCACCTATATCTTTCATCTCAAAGTCTTCATTGTGATGAGTCTTCACCTTTTCAGTTCTCTTCTTGTCCTTTTTAGCTTTAAGTATGTCATCTACATAAAGGACTAACAAGAAAAATCTCTCCATGTTTGTTTCCCTATTAAAATACACACAATTATAATAAAAGCTTCCCGCATACTTGACAGACCTTATAAAATGAACTAATCATGAATTCGAGTATCTAATCGATTATTTCAGTACGTGTAAAGGTCTATTAAACAACCACACAGCTCATTTACTCTCATATTTAAAACCTTGAAGCTAACTCATGTAGAGTCTCATTTAGTTCTTTATGAAAGAAGGCAATAGTAACATTCATTTGATATAACTCAAGATGAATCTAGTAATAATTAACTACATAACCTTTGTAGATGTTTCTTTCACAGCCATTGAGCTAATTTTATGGAAATACCCGCATTTTATGTGAAACCCTTATCAAGAAATCTAGATTTGTATCTAGATAAGTAAAATCTAAAAATTTCTTTGTTTCTCTTGAGTATATATTTACTCCAAAACATATTTTTAACTTTTAATTACTTAGGAAGAAACTATGTGTCATTTGTTTTCGAGAGAATTTAGTTTTTTCTAATGACATGCAACTAATTTAGCTTATCAATGCTCTTTATAGCATTATGATAGTCTCGATTACAATAAAATATTATTCCATTTAAATATATTAAGTATATGGTATAATATCAACATCGATTTATTTTTGTTTAAGCTATGTATGTTTTTATGTTCTATGTCTCTCAAACTGATAACTATTAAATTCATCATGTTGATCCTTAATACGAGCATCCGAAGGTTCTCAGACATCAAAATTTCCCCCATATTCTATCGTAATAAATGTACAAACTTTATTTGCGTTAGCCGAATATGTAACAAATTTGAAATCATCTTTAACAGAAGTATCTTTGATTTCATTCTCTTATTCAAACTCATCATCAATTTCACTTCTTTTCTCGACAATACTAGGTTTAGTCTATACTACCCCCACCAATGACAGAACCTTCTCATTGAATTCAGTTTCTCAACTAATCAAAGCTTTATACTTTCTAGTTTCTAGGTACTACAACCTACACAATTTTAATGCTCTTGATTGAAGCTTACCTTTCTTCACACGTGCGTAGGCCGTCTATATGAACATTCTCAAATGTTCAAACACATATTTATTTATAGCCTATTTATTTTATGGACAATAATTTTTTAGTGTCGCTGATGAAATCCTATTGATTATATATGCAGTTGTTATCATAGATTTCTCTCTAAAACTTTCAGCTAATTCCAACTGTCCGAAGAATACACCTTAATATTTGAAACAATGTTCAATTCATCTTCTCAACAAACATTTTATTGTAGAGCTCCTCTGGTAGTCTTGTATATAGGAACACCAGGTTTAGAATAATATCTAGTCATGATTTCATTCACATATTAAAAACCATTATCACTTCTCAACTTAATCAATAACTTCCAA
Source organism: Limnanthes douglasii subsp. nivea (assembly GCA_036936605.1). NCBI lineage: Eukaryota > Viridiplantae > Streptophyta > Magnoliopsida > Brassicales > Limnanthaceae > Limnanthes > Limnanthes douglasii. The sequence continues at coordinate 280,386,715 of JAUPFV010000005.1, forward strand.
GTATGATTCTCCACCACCTTCTTCGAGGTTTTTTAAAAATAAAATGCTTCATCCTATATACTTAAAATTATAACCCATAATTTTATGGAAAAATAATAAATAAAATACATGAACTACCTGCAAGGTCTGAATGAACATAATCAAGTACATCACATATTGTATGTTTGATAGGTAAGAACTTAACCCTTTGGATTTTAACTAGTACGTAGTTTCCACATAAGCTCAATAAGGAATTTCTCAGTCACAAAACCTAAACTCAAATGCCACAACTTCATTGAATAGAAATTTACACTAGACACACCTCCAACAACTATATAACCTTCAAGAACTAAAACATAATTGTTTTTATAACCTTTCATAACTACTAGTGAGCCTTACAGAATCCTAAATACGACATTCACCCTCATATAAAATCCCTTCTTCATCTAACATGCAAATGATATTAAGTAATCATTTAAGTTTGGAACATATCAAACATTATTTATAACTTGGTCAAGTTACTTAGATGATTTGAGTTGAATGTTTCGCATGCCCTTCATAACACAAGGTTCGCCATTTCCGAATATGAGCTTGCCACCATCAAAGAATCTCATCTTTATAAATGCTTGTTGGATGTCATGTGGAATGAAGCTCAAGATTCCTAGACCCACTTGTCACTTTACATTGAAAAAGAAGTCATTAAAACATCAATGTATTCATAGTCATCCAAGACCATTGTAACATCTCTAAGTTCATGCTTCAGGTAAGTATCCTATTTATCCCTTATAGAAAGTTCTTACGGATATGACCTTCTTTCTTACATACCCAACCTTTCACCTTAAAACCACTCACAAATCTCCTTGATTAAATCATGAATTTCTTATTTTTGTATTTAATATCTCCTTCCACGTTCCAATCATATTGAATCCCAAACCTTCTGAGACACTCATCAATCATAAGTTCATAGCCAGGGGCAGAATTAGAGGGTAGTCAAATATGTCATGACATACCCTCAATCTAAAAAATGCTTTAGTATAATGATAAATACTTTTTTATTTTTACTCTAGGTCATGATTTCAAACCTAATGAACCCCAATTCTTTTTTTTTCTCACTTTTAATTCAATTTTTACCTCCAATTTAAACCATATTCATAAAATTTATAAGTTTAATAAGTTTACTATTCAACCATTAATAAAAACCTCATGAACCTCAATTCTACGCTCTTTTTTCAAATTTAATTCTATTTTCACCTCCAATACAAACAATATTTATAATATTTATAAGTTTGTTAAGTTTACTATACAACCATTAATAAAAAACTCATTAACTCCAAGTCTACTTATTTTTACCTTCAATTCCATTTTGACCTCCAATTCAAACTTATTTATAAAATTTATAAGTATAATAAGTTTACTATTCAACCATTAATAAATTTCCAAATTAATAAGTCTATATTAATTATTCATACACAAAATTTATAAAAATAGTAATAATCATATTAGATATTATTAATTTTCATTAAGTAATAATTGTTTATACCAAATTTACTAATAAAATAATTATATTTATATAAAAAATATAGGTAATTCACTAATTGTATCCGAATAATAAACTTTTTTTATACCAAATTTAATAATTCAATAATTTAATTTAAATAACATGTTATAGATGAATGATTTAGATAATTTTATTAATCATATTTATGTAATTTATTAATCATAAATAATTTTGTTCTCATATTACTAGCGAATTATGTTTTGTTTGTTTGATTTGTTTACGGAATGTTGCACAAGTCTGTACACCTACCCCTAGATATCCGAGTATAATACTTCTATTATAAAATTAAAATCAACTGAAGCACCATCCGAAGAACCTACTTCTACTCCTTCGACAAGTGATCCATCGTCTTCAAATAACATATTCAATTAAAGAGATATTGAGAGTTGGATCCTCAAAAAAGAACTAAAATTCTTAAGTATCATCTAAATTATCAAGATATTATTCAGCGCTTTCAATGAGTGATAGGAGAACACATTTACGTTTGGAATAGAAATAAATATTAATTGAGTTGTAATTGAAACATTAGTGTATTTTTACTATGTAATACCCAAATGTTTATTTTTTTATATTATTAACATACTCTTAATTTTAGTTCTCCATACGCCCCATTTCATAGCACTATTCATTTCGCAATCATAAAATAATATTTTTTATAGAAGATGTTGTAAAAACCATGTTTACACACCTTGAAAGACAAAATTTAAAAAAATTGTTGTTTTATCGTTAGAAAAAAGTTGTCACTTAAATTCCGTCAAACATCTCTTCACATCGATTTGAAAAACTTGCTATATATGCTGGCTGGACTTAAATAACACTTTATATTCACAAAATATAAAGCGTAGTTTAGCTACTTCCGACCATTAACTTAATAACATCGTTGAAAAAAAAATCATTAACTTTGTGTTCTTATAAATGGATATCTAGTTTAAATGAAGTATTAAAAATTAACCAATTATTAATTTATAAATTATATTTGACGGCTACTGTCATCTAATCTTAGGCTAAAAACCTTGGTTAGTCATCAGTGTTTGACACATGTTACATTCCTGCAACTAAGCTTCATTCGTCCCCAAAACGAGTCATTGATGTTTCAAATCGTTGCATTTTTTCCACTGGCGCGTGCAAATTAACAGGAGGTTGATACTTGTCACTCCAATGTACCCATGTTTGTTGCATATACAGTCACTCCTTTAATCTTTACAAAAATACCCCTGATTACTTATTTGATCTTTTTACTTCAAATTTTTACATTTTACTCTACTTTTTATTCAAATAAATTTATCCTCTTTACTTTTTACCATAACTCCTTTATTTACCTACTGTTAACCCAACCCCTTAACAATTTACGCAACTGCCCAAACACAAAACTTCATCTTCCTTTTTTCCTCCTTCTCTCAGATTTAAAACTCATAACACCATTAATATTGTCGCTGTTGTTGTGGCTAACAATAAATCTTCATCTTCTTCGTTTCCTGATACTGGTAAGGAAAAAATTCATTTTCTCTTAGCTAACAAGAAGAAAATCTTAGCGGCGAACTCTCCTTCATCTTCTTCGTCAAATCGTGCGGTGGAAATCATTTTTAAAAGGAGCAAATCTACAGCCCTTTCTCCGAAGGGGATGCATTTGTTGGAAGCGGGTGGTGGTGGTAAAAGTTACAGAGAAGATAAAAAAATGAAGTTGATTTTGGTCGTTTCTATATGTTTTTCATATGAAATAAAACACTTACAAGAATGTAAGTGTTTTAATTCTTGTATGATAAGCGTGTCTGTTTCCTTAATTCTTGTATGTAAGCAGATAAGGTGTATGATAAAAGGTCCCAAAAAGAAAATGTGTCTGTTTCCTTAATTCTTCTAATATAATAGTTTTAATTTTCTTCAAACAACCATACTTTTATATATGACAATCCATGGAAAAAAGAATGTATGGTCAGTAAATTGTTAACCGATATATACATAGACATTTTAAAATTCCTTTTGACTTTACAAAATATTAGTTTTATCACACTATCACTTGTAAACTTTAAATAACAAACTCTTTCCCATTATCAACAAAACACACACGTCTTCACCTCAAAACAAGCCTTTTTCTTAACAATAATGAAAATCTTACAGATCTTTTCTTTTCTCTTTTTTTCCTTTTCATTACAACACAAGCCTCACTGGATTGCTCGTCTTCTAAGTGTGAAAATTCAGCGTTGACATTCACTACCCTTTCAGACAAGGCGACATAAAAATACAAGAATGCGTTCATCCTGGGTCAACCTTAGCTGCAATCCTGACAGTAAAGTAAGTAGATGTATATAAATGATAAATCGTGATAATTATAAAACTTTTGAAAGAGGCAAATAAAGTAACGGCTACGCCTCCTCCCGCTTTTACTCCCACTGCAATTCTCTTCCCTTTGGCCGCTTTCTCACCACTGATTTCTCTCGTACTCCCCCGTCAACGTCCTCCACTCCTCCCAACCACCATTCAGTGAGAGAGAACTGATTTTGATATCTGAGCTTGAGATCTCTATTGCTAGGGTTCTTAGCAATCAGAAGAAAAAATGAGTGTGGAGGGAGAGAGAAGAAGTTCAAGACTAAATAATTAAAAATAAAATTAAAAATAAAAGTAAAATTAAAAGTAAGAATAAATAAGTTAAAGTAAAAAATAAAAATAAGAAAGTAAAAAGTAAATATAAAAAAGTAAAAAGTAAAAAATATAAAATCAAGGGTATTTTATGTCTAGGTGACTGTATGTGCAACAGATTTGGGTATAATGGGGTGACACGTGTCAGCTTTTTGTCAATTTGCACGCGCCAGTGGCAAAAATGCAACGATTTGAAACATCAATGACTCGTTTTGGGGACGAATGAAGCTTAATGGCACGAATGTAACAAGTGTCAAACACCGGTGACTAACTAAGGTTTTTAGCCTCTAATCTTAGCTCATTCTATACGCTCTTTTTTTTGCTAGTATCTATATCTCTCTGTTCTTTAAGAGAGTATTGTTTCAATTACATTAATTTAACCATTATATTATATTATATTATATTATTATTATTATTAAATAGTTATATATGAATATGCATAATGCATCACATGTCACAAGCTAGTTGTTCTATTATATGTTTTGTTTTAGTTAAAAATCGATCCATGTTTGGATGGTATAAGTTAACAGGAAAACATGGATAATAAAATTCAAAATTTGTTGTATCATTTATTGTTTAATAAATACTTTGTTTAATAAATACTGATCGAGCTAATATTGTCCTATACATATGTTGTTTTATTTTTCAAAAATGCATTTAGACTTGATCCAAACAAAATCCGACAACAAACTGTCTAAATAAAATCAAATTAGTTTCATTTAATTGTAATATTAATATTATCATTTGTTTCTTTTCTATTATTAATTATTAAATGTTTATAAAAATTAAAACTAATTCTACACTAATATGCGATTGCAGTGGTAATATAGCGGAATTTAGACCTGATCCAAACAAAAATTCGACTAATAACTGTTTATATAAAATCTAATTAGTTTAATTTAATTTTGATATTAATCTCATCATTTGAATTATTTTTATTATCAATTATTAGATGTTTAGATAAATTAAAAATTGTCCTATATACTAATATGGATTACCATTGTGATGTTGTAGTCTGATATGATTTTAGTTAATAAAGGGTTTGAGCTATATTCGAATAGTATGTTATAGATAAGTTTATTGTGTCTATTTTTGTCTCATATTTATTCTCTATGTTTTAAAAAATTGAATTATTAGTCTCTTGACACGTGTGAGTATTGAGAAACTTACAATTGGCAACCCTAATGTCAATATTTTGTTTTCATTATTGGTCGCCCAAAAATATGGAAATCTGGTTTTGGAATTAAAAATTTAAAAAGAAGACTATGTGTTTTTCAAATTAGATTTTTAAATTTTTGGGGGACCAATAAAGAAATAAACCTTACATTACTTCCTCAAGAATGTCAATCTTAACTTATTTAACTTTAAGACTATCATTAACATTCCGAAAATATGTTACTTTATTATCTTGTTTCCATGAAACTTCATTATGGACATCTACATCTTGAATATCTTAATCTCCACCGAATTAATACTGACAAAACATGTCTCCACCTAAATAAATAAATTCACCAACAAAGATCACTTGGTTGGTAAATTTGTTTGATGACATTTTTACCAAAATTAAGATGACCTAAATTGTTAGGTGTAGGTTAGAAGTAACTCGTCAACCTAGGTATTTTGAAAAGATAGATGAACATAGTTGGATTTGTTGTGAAATGTATAAAAAAGTATTTAAACTCTATGGTGAAGCTTGGGTTGTGACTTAGTGGTAGAAAAGTCTACTAGATCCCAAACGTTGAGATAAGTTGTCAAGACGGGTAGCTTTTGAGTCAAACGATATATGTTTTGTTCCAAAATAGGCTGGTCTGAACCAGGTTGTTCCAAAATAAGTTGATCTAAAGTGAACTGAACCGAAACACCATAACACGACCGAATATGATTCTTTTACTTTGTAGGTTTCCAATTTAATTGGTCTCCAATTTTAGTTTTCAATACAACTATTTTTCTATTAATTTCCTATTTTATATTAATTAGGCTTTTTATTAGGTATTTTATAATAATGGATTATGAGTGATCATAACTGCTGATTAATGTATTTTAATTTGGAATGTCTGATGAGGAATTAGGGTTCTCCATAAACCTATATATAGAAAAAATATATTATATTGAAGCGATGTGATGAGACAACGAGTTTTCCTTACCAGTATATTCTTGAATGGAGAGTAATAACTCTAGGTATTGTGAGTGATAAGTGAGGTGAAAGATACAAAACTAAATAAAAGGTTATGTGAATCATGTTATTTTTTTAACAAATAGTGATTGAGTCCTTTGTGTTTGAATGAATTTTTATCTTGTGTGCTTGGATTTATTACGTTTTGGTTATTTGTTACTCATTTTTGACATGGTAAGTCGTTTTTTCGTAGGTTCGATTATCATACCTGCATTTATTGTCTCAGAGGATCGCGGGTTTCTCCAACAAGTGATTCGCTGAATATAGATCAATAGTAAAGTAAGTAAATCGATCGCTAACCTATATGCTAGAGAATAGATATCTCCTGGAAACTGAAAGCCGTCAAAGAGGAGTTCAATGAAGCTTATCCCAAAATATTTTGACGGATCAAAAGATTTCAACCTCTAGAAAATTAATTTTAAACCGTACCTAATACGAAAGGGAATGATTGGTGTTATCGATGATAAATCTACACAAGTTGATGTCGTTGTATTTTATAAAGCTCATAGTGCGGTCATATTGAGCTTATTATATAAAGTGCTACAAGAGGTATATGAAGAGCCTACGTTGCTAATGATGTGAAATCAAATAGAGACGATTTACATAAATAAATCATTAGCAAAGAAATTGTATGTGAAGAAACAATGTTCCACTATGTCTGTAGATAGTAGCACATATATCCAAATGAGACATATATAATTTTAACTTAATCATACCAACTTGGGTATAATTGGTGTGATGTTTGAGGAGTATGAGCAAACAATCATCCTATTAAGTTCTTTATTGACCGAGTATGAACACTTTATAGGTATCACGATCCACGGGAAAGACTCCCGTACGATGGTCGAAATCAAGATCACTTTCAAACTCTAAATAGTTTCACCAAAAGAATGTTATGAAGAATGACTGCATAGAGAACAAATTAGTTGTGTGCTGCCGGTTAGGAAATAGAGATTTACGCAAGATAAGACGAAAATCTTTGTCGAATTCTGAAAGTGTTGAAGCATGTTCAAAATTTATTTGTTTCACATGTAATAAGAAATCATATATAAGTAGAAACTATCCAAAGATAAAATTGAGAAAAACTTATCAGAAGCTCCAAGCCGAAGATGTTACAATGGTGTCTGATAATTGTGAGTATGCTGATGATTGGTGACTTATTATTCTTGCACTTATAATGATTAATTAATGTTGGATTAAAATGTTTTATATTATATGACTTCCAATAGGCATTGGTTTTAGGACTTGATGGTGGAAGGGTCATTATCAGAAATTACAAATCATGTAATGTAAAATATAAGCTATATAACCAAAATAAGTCATAAAATTATTTCAATTGGATTGTTACACGGGGATATGTTTGTTTATAAGGATGTAGTTGGCAATCTTAGCATCTTGTAAGGCTCATTTGTTGTTATGAAAGCCAATATATTAATGATTTGTTAGTTCTTCAGGGTATTGTCTTAGTAGGGGGTTTGCTAGTATGGGAAAGTTAACTACCAGGTTTTTGAATCATTGGTTTGGGCACTTAAGTTAAAATAGATTTAATGAACTAAGTAAACAAGGGTTGTTAAATAATACCGCATATTAGAAACTGAGCTTTGATAAAAATTCTATTTTGGGTAAGAAAAAGAGGGTGAAGTTTACGCCCAGCAACCAGACAACAAATTGAGTACTTGATTATGTTCATTCAGACCTTTGGGCTCCAAATCATGAACCTACCATAGGTGATGCAAGGTACTTTACATTGCTGATTGATGAATATTCCTGTATAGAGAGTAAATGAAGGTGGCTAAGAGTTTTAGCAAAGAAAACTATTTAGATGCTCTAACCAAATGATTAACTATACATAAACTCGTGAACTGTTTGAGCCTGATACAAGTTCACAATACAAACAAGTGATCTCAAAAGAGTAAAATAATAGGTGCAACACATACTCGAGTTAATATAAGCCTAGATGTATAATTACTAGGTGTAAGCTAGAAGCAACTCGTAAACATCGATATTGCTCAATGACTATATGTGTATAGTTGGATCCGTCTTGATATGTATAAGAAAAAACAATTGAAACTCTCTGGGTGAAGCTTGGGTTGTGACTTAGTGCCAGATAAGTCTGATGAGTCTTTAGAATATAGACAAGTTGTCAAGAATTGTAACTTTTGAGTCAAAGAAGATATGTATTGATATAAGGCAGAATGGTCGAAGAAGGTTCGTCCGGACTGAACTGATTTAAAGCAGTCAGATCTGAAGCGAGTTGGACCAAAGTGGATTCTTTTATTTGTTGGATTTCATATTTAATTAGGTGTCATATTTTGATCTTCCTATATTAGTTAGATTTCATATTAACTGAATTTTCTATATTAATTAGGTTTCTCTATCAGGTTTCTCATAAGTTGATTAATGGGTTTCTTTTGGAACGATTGATAAATAATTAAGACTCTTCTTCGACCATCGATATGGACTTTAGTTTAAACAAAGACAATTGGTTTCTTCCTGCCGTGAAGTTTGTTAAGTTAACAATGTCCGATGATACGACCGATGCTTTTTTCAATTGAGTGCAGTCATGAAGAAGTCAAAATAGGTACGATCATGTGAAATCTAAACCGCTGCACCATTTGTCCAACTTGTGTGACAAAATTCAGCAAGTAGCACTTGCAAAGTGTGACCTATTAAGGACAGATTTCGTTACTAGATATATGTTTTCAACTAGGAAATTATATTGCACTATGTAATGTTGTTAATCTTACCTTGCTTTGAGATTTTATTTATTTATATTTTGTCTCAAATGTATCATTTTGAAAACAGTTGAAAAATCCGAGTTTGCTTTCTATTAATATCACGTTGCTGTGAGGTTTTTTTATCTATACAATTACTATTACTAATATAATTAATGATAATAGTAATCAGTGGTGGAACCAAGAATTGAAATAAGGGGGGTCTAAATAAAATTTTATAAAATTCGTTCCATACTTTTGTAACTGATAAACGATATTTTTCTAGCTTGATTATGTGTGTTATTCACATCACCTTTATGTTTTTTAAATTTTTGTGTGTGTTTTCTTCCAATTCTTAAAACTCTTTTTAACAAACACGTCATCTCCAAAACAATTAACATTTAGAAATATAACACCAAAAATAAAATTACGCATCCTTGTGGTCATGGATATTTTTCGTGGATATTTTTCAAACCGTGTAATTGAAAACTCTGATTATCTTTTCCAAATTTTGTTTTGGATAAAATATGATTTTATGTTGCGTAAGGTCCTTTTGAGATGAATTATCGTCAAATCTTATCTCTAACATTGATATCAAATTTTCCAATAAGTTGGTGTAGTCCAAATTACCCACTGTATATTTCTTCGCATCAAATTTTATACTATCGACATTAAATTTTTGATATAGGGACAATCAGATTAGGATGAATCAGATTATTTGAAGAACCAACACTATTCCTTGATTTTTTAGTAAAATAACACTCCATTATGAGTCTACGACCATTAAATCGCGTATAAAATATGTTATTGTGAATAAAAATAAAATAAAATAAGAAACCTTATTACAAGTAAAGATATCTTATTACAACATAATATTATTACATATAAAAATAATATTTAACAATATATCTTAATATGTTATATTTAAAAGATAGATGAAAATTTTAATATATTATATTTAGAAGATATTTAAAATAATAAATTATAAAAAAATTAAATTTAATATTTAAAAGATATGTTTGAAAAATAAATGGAAATAAAATCAAATTTGTTATACAATTGATATTTTTAAAACATAGAAATTATCCAAAAAAATAAGCATATCCAAAAATAAACAATTTTGAATTTATGAATGTTTTACATAAAATCTTGCTTAAAAATAGGCATTATTAAAAAAAACTAGCTTAAAACTTTCCTTACACATAGTCATTATAAAGAAATAAACATTGTTACAAATTTCTTACTTAATGTTTCCTTAAAATAAAATTATTCCAAAATTTTAACTTAATTTTTTGGAAATACTTTTTTAATTTTTTTACATAAGGCATATTTTGGGGCAAGAAGGGGCGGGCGCCCCCGTCCTCCCTAATACGTCTGTCACTTATAGTAATAATATATTCCAAAAATTATATTATTATATATTATAATTATTGCTATTATTACTATTACTAATAGTAATAATAATATTAATTATTACGAGATATAAAGTAGTAAACTATATTGTCAAATAAGAAAAAAGTTACATACATCGAGGTTCTATCCCTTTATTTATACTACTAATAACTGTTATCTCCCATTATTCCACTATTTGACTTTATTTATCACACATCTTAATTACATGTACATCATGGTACCAAGGCCATTACTTAAATGGTTTGACTCATTCTTCTCGCGTGGTATCTAAAACTTTATAGTGACTATCATTGACTATACAATGAGTTCGGTCGGCTTTACTTGTTTACTATTTTACGTGTTCGTCTAATCATTTTCTTCTTGGTAGCGCACTCTGTGAGTTTCATCTATAGGAGAGTCTGAGCTCTTATCTGCCTATTTTTCTTCTACTCGGTGTTACCTCTGCTCATCCTTCTTATGACCTCGGCCAAGGACTGACTGTCTTTATATGACTTTGCTTTATTCTCGTTCGTGTTCGGCGAAGTCTACCAAATTCATGGTTCAACTTTACTTGAAACTTCCATTATATCCATCATCAGCTCGGTTATCTGCATCATTAGAGTTCTAAGGACTAAATTGTAAATAATGTAAATTTAAGGATTTATTTGTAAGTTATGTAAGTTTTGTTCTTAATTCATGACTAATGTAAGTTTTCGAGGATATTTGTAACTATGTATAATTAGTAAGTACTAAATAGCAATTAGTCCATTTTATATAACAGATTTTATTTTGAGACTAAGTCTTGGCTCCTCTATATAAAGGACAAGACTAATCTAATAAAGGGGTTGAACATTTTTTACTTTGAAACTCATTTGTACTCGTATTTTCTCTCTCTAAAAACTCTCAAACTCTTTCTCTCCCTAGAATATACTATTGACAATTAACTAAGGCAAAACAATAACTCATCAAATTAGCACCTTCACTAGGGATCGTAAAATCAGTGCTTTTATTTCGTTCAAAATATTAATACAATCTAGTTGAATTCTTTGACTGAAATTCATACAATGAATCCAGAAAACAATCCTGCGCTTCCGTCAACGATAGATGCTGAGAAAACCGATGGAAATAGAACTGATAGATCGTCTCCAATCCGAGCTCAATCTGTTATCGAGGCACGAATGAATCAACTTTTAGATAAAATTAATACATTGAATGAGAAATAAGAACGGAGAGAGCAAGAGATACTCTCAGCAAGGCTCAGATCCGAGGTTAGACATGAAGTAGAAAAGACTGAGGTGGGAGGTCAGTCAGATCTATCTTTCGATGATCGACACGCTAAGTATGAACACAAAAAAGCACGTTTTGTGGCTCCTAAAGAGCGATTTTAGTGTCGAAAGGAGAGGAAGGATAAACATAAATTAATGACTTCTAGTAACGAGGATGTCAAAAGCTCAGCCTCGGGTTTTAAGAGGTATAGAGGTTCTTCAAAATGACAATCTGAAAGAGATTATTCGAGGAAGTATAAAAAGGAAAGCAAATCTAAGAATGCTGCTCGTTCAACTTCGCATGAAGGAAATCCTTCGAATCAAAATGCTGAAACTAATACGAACCTATATGTTACAATGGGAACTGATGATCAGTTCGTTCAAGGTTTTGACTAGAGAAATTCTTCGTTCACAGATGAAATTCGATCCATGGTGCTTTCGAAGCGTTTCGACATTTCAAAGGTGTAAATTTTGATGGGATGCGGGATCCCCATGATCACATCGAACAATTCAAGAATTATATGATGAATTTCGAGGAGGAAAACCGGCATGTGTGTCGTGCATTTTCACATACTTTTAAGGGAACAACTCTTAAGTGGTACAACAGGATTCTGAGGGGGTCCATATCAAATTTCAGAGATTTCTATACTAATTTTCGAAGACAGTTTGTGGGAACCAAATAAATGAGAGCAAATGGTGATACTATTATACAATACAAGTAGGCACCAAGAGAAAAATTGAAAGATTTTACCAAGAGATTTGTGTTGACCAAGGCTAGTTTGGACAACTGTGAGGAAAATGTGACCATAACAGCTTTTCGCCAAGGATTGTTGAGGATCAGATCAAAGTGGAGGAGTTGAGTAGAGTCCGAGGCAGACCAACTAACACTCCGAAAAATTCGGGACAGGTAGCCAATAATCAATGGCAGCCCTCGAATGGTAATCAGCAGTCGAGGCAGAAGAACAACAATTTGACTCCTCAGAGTGGTGGTTATTCAAATCATGCTCCATCTAATACTTACAACAGGCCTAAACCAAATACATGCATAGCCCTGAGTATTATGCCGATCTGACAGAAAATGTTTCTGTCATCTGGGATAAGACAAAGAATTTTGTGAATTTCAGGAAGTCGGCTCCCATCAGGAGACCAAGAGAGGAGAGAAATAATAAATTTTGCAGATATCATGATGATATTGGACATGATATGAATGATTGTATTGCTCTGAAGAAAGAAATCCAATATTTGATTGAGAATGGGAAGCTCCTGACTTATGTGAAGTCACATGGGAGTGCATCGAAAAATAATGGCGCATCGACTTCGAAAAATGCACAGACAGATTCACAGATTGAACCGTTCGATGCTTCTTCTGAATACGTTGAAAAATATACTAATAGGTTGCTTCTGATAACAGTCGAAGAGCCTGTGTAAAAGGGGCGTCATCGAGAATTATGCAACTTTTTTGAATCGTTGGCTATTCAATGACTGGAAATTGTGACGGTTCGAGGAAAAGGCATGTTGTCAACTTGACAACTCAAATTGAAGGGAGGATGTCAACATACTTGTATGGAAAGAAATATATTCCCTCCATTTTATTTGATGAAGACGATCTGAGAGGTACTGCAGGACCACATGAAGATGTTGTGGTGATTGAAGCTGAGGTGGTTGGCGTCGAAATTCGACGTATACTGATTGACACTGGCAGTTCTGCAAATGTCCTTTTTAAATCCACCTATGATAGAATGAAAAATCCACCTCGGATTATTCAATCGGATCGTACGATTATTGGATTCACAGGTGTAACAACTCGTGTTGTTGGAGAACTCGAAGGTGAAGTTAGTTTGGGAAAAGGACTATTCAAGAAAACTGTCCAAGTAATCTTTGTAGTGGTGGACTGTCCACAAGTTATAATGCTATTTTTGGAAGTTCATGGCTTTCAAGAATGTGGGGGGTGGTTTCTACAATTCATCAGTGCTTTAAGTAAGTAGTTGGAGACAGATTTGGGGTTGTTCGAGGCGATCAAAAGGTTGCCAAAGAATGCTATCCTACTGCGCTTCGGGTCCGAGGATCCAGCGGCTCAGATTTGATGTGAGAATAAAAGTTAGAGGGGGCACCCTCATATTTAGAAGAAAGGGTTGACGATCCGAGGGAAACCCCGGGGTCATTAACGATGAGTGAAGAGATAGAGGGGTATAATTTTTCGGAAGGAAAGGTGGTTCGAATCGGAACTTTATTGACCCCTTTTCTACGTCAACAACTGCTTGATTTTTTATCTCAAAATTTGGATGTCTTCACTTGGAAGACATAAGATGTAACAGGCGTACCTATTGAGGTAATTCGACATAGCTTGGCCATAGATCCGAAGGTCAAGCTGGTAATTCAAAAAAGAAGAGAGTTTTCCTCGGAAAAAACAGAAACAATTGTTGCTGAAGTGGATCGGTTGTCTAAGGTCGAACACATAAGGGAGTCATAGTATCCGTTATGGACGGTGAATCTAGTGGTAGTAAAAAAGAAGAATGAGAAATGGAGGATGTGTGTGGATTTTACAGATTTGAATAGAGCTTGCCCCAAAGATCTGTTTCATGTTCCTCTGATAGATCAGTTAATTGATGCTTTTGCAGGGTATAATCAGATCCAAATGGATCCAAAAGATCAAGAGTGCACAAATTGTATAATTGATAGTGGCCTGCATTGTTACAGAGTGATGCCCTTTGGATTGAATAATGTTGGAGCCTCTTAACAGAGATTAATGAATAAAGCTTTTGCTACGAAGATCAGAAGAAATATGGAGGTATATGATGATTTAGAGGAAGCGTTTTTAAAATCTAAGGGTAATCAGGTTGAAATTAAATCCTGAGAAATGCACCTTCGGAGTTCGATCAGGGAAGTTTTTGGGTTTTATTATTAGTGAAAAAGGAATAAAAGTTGACCCAGAACAATTGAAACCTTTGATAACAATGAATTCTCCTCGGTCAATCAAAGAAGTGCAAATTCTGACACGAAGGTTAGCAGCACTTAATCGGTTTATTTCAAGATTTTCTGACAAATGCTTTCATTTCTTTCAAGTGTTATGAGGACCAAATATGTTCGAATGGACGTCGGAATGTGAAGCAGCCTTCGAGAAAATTAAAATTTTATTATCATCACCAGAGATTTTGGCAAAGCCTCGAAATGGGGAGAAATTATTTCTATACATCGCGGTATCGGATTTTGCATTAAGCGCAATGTTAATCAGAGAAGATTCAGGAATTCTGAAGCCGATGTATTACCTTAGTAAACGTCTGGTGGAAGCAGAATAGAGATATATGAAATTAGAAAAGCTGGCATTAGCATTGGTGATTGTTCCTAGGAAGACAGGTCCATATTTTCAAGCTCATACTATTGAAGTCCGAACTTCATTCCCACTAAAAAATGTTTTACAATGACCTGATATTTCAGGGAGGATGACTAAATGGTCAGTGGAATTGGGGGATTATGATATCTTATTTACACCTCGAACAGCGATAAAGGAACAAGCACTGGTAGCTTTTTTTGTTGAGTTCCATTCAAGCCGACCAGCTGAGGAAGAAACTAAAAAAGATTTACCTGTCGATTCGAGGTGGGTTATTCGAAGGGATGGAGGATCCAATATTTCAGGGTGTAGTGCCGGGGTTCAATTAATAGCTCTGACGGGAGAGACAATGGTTCAATTAATAAAATTTGGTTTTCATTCTTCGAACAATAAAGTTGAATATGAAGCTGCTTTGGCAGGTTTGAGATTGGCAAAAATTTGTGGGGCGACTTCAGTGCGCTTGGAAACGGTTTCTCAGTTATTAACAAATCAGGTATCTGAATTTTTGGAAGCAAAGAAAGATCGTTTGATTCTATATCTTCGGGAGCTTCGCAATTTAATGCTTTGTTTGACAACGTGGTTGTGGAATATATTGGGCAAGGAAATAACATGGTGGCTGACTCTTTAGCAAATGTTGCTTACAATGAACAATATCTTTGGATTTTGCTACAAGAAAATCCTTTGATTGTTACTAAATCTAGCCAATATGAAGGCATAGAATAATTTTTATCACTGATGAAAGCCGATGCGATTAGCGATCAAATATTCTTAATGTTTTGACTCAAGGACTACTACCAGATGATTCCCAAATGGCCAAAACGTTAAGGGGTAAAACCTTCGGATATATAGTTCTGGATGGGATTTTATATAAAAAGGCATTAAGCAGACCATTATTACGATGTTTAAGAAGGAAAGAATCACAAGAAGTATTATCAGAGTTGCATGATGATGAAGGGTCAACTCATTGTGGGTTCAAAGCTCTATCGTGCCGAGTTTTACTTGCAGGGTTTTATTGGCCTACGATCATGAACGATGTTAAGAATTTAGTCTGAGGTTGTGATACTTATCAGAGATTTGCCAATGCTATTCAGAGACCTGCAGTACCACTCATGTCTATATCCGAGGTGATACCATTCGATAGATGGGGAATCGATTTGGTAGGACCTTTGCCGATGGCTTCTGAGGGAAGGCATATGATAAATGTGGCGGAGGATTATTATACAAAGTGGAAGTGACAAACAAAACAATTTTAGATGGCTTGAAGAAGAATTTATCGGGGGCAGCAGGGAAATGGCCAAACTATTTGCAAGAGGTGCTTTGGGCTTATCAAACAACTCCAAGAGAGGCTACAAAAGAGCCTCCTTTTGCTTTGGCATATGGTATGGATGTAGTCAGCCCTATTGAATCTACGATATCATATTTTAGAATATCTCAATATTCTGAAAGTCTAATGACGAAATTTGAAGGGCTAATTTGGATTTGATTGTGGAAAAAAGAGTTTGAGGTCATCTGAATGCAATCCATTACCAAACTCTTATGAAAAATAGATACGATTCGAAGCTGAAGAGAAGAGAATTTAAAGAAGGTGATAAGGTGTTGCGGAACGTTTTCTTGCACACGAAGGAGAAGAACCTCGGAAAAGTAGCTATGAATTGGGAAGGGCCCTATACAGTTGTTGAAAGAATCAAGTCGGGCTCTTACCATCATTGTGATTTCAAGGGAAGGATGCTTCAACATCTGTGGAATATCCAACAATTGAAGCTTTATTGGGATTACATTCATTTTTGTACTTTGGAATTTTTC
The DNA here is from genome assembly GCA_036936605.1 of Limnanthes douglasii subsp. nivea. Taxonomy (NCBI): domain Eukaryota; kingdom Viridiplantae; phylum Streptophyta; class Magnoliopsida; order Brassicales; family Limnanthaceae; genus Limnanthes; species Limnanthes douglasii. Next base: position 280,403,561 of record JAUPFV010000005.1, read on the forward strand.
TTTTGAATGACACACGCTTTCCTATCCCGTTGGTCCAGGAAGGTTTTAACGAGGAGTCGTGTACATATTCAATATTAACAATAAACTTTGTTTTTTGGCCAATGGTTGTTTACATATGTTTGGTTAATATCTTAACAAATCATCAAAGGCTGATCACCTTTGAGATTGGTTAAGAGTAGAATGTTCCGAAGTGTTTATGACACTTTTCGAAGAAACAACCATGTTTATTAATTACATTTTTATTCCGAAGTGTTTATGACAATTTTCGAAGAAACAACCGTGTTTATTAATCACATTACATTTTTATTTCGAAGTGAACGCTTAAAAGCACACTGAGAATTTTTTGAAGAGATACCAAAGCTTAACAACACATTGATATTTTTCGATGAGCTATATATCATCAATTTTGTTAAGGTATTTAAGGAGGTAATTTTACATTAATTTGTTAATTTTTATACTTATTTTGTTTTTTAAATTCAGCAACGAATAATATGCAAGGAAACAAAAACCATTTGTCACTAAGATCAAGTCATTAAGGTACAAAAAAAGGATATTAAAATCCGAAAAGGATAAGAAGATGATGATAGAGTTAATCAGAAGATTCTTCTTCTTTGGATGATTCGTCTTCTGAAGACGATGAACTGGAAACAAGGTCGAAAGTTTCACTTGGGTGTTTTTCTTCAGGGATATCATTCCAAAAGCTTGTAAGGTCAATATTTGTATAATCAGCCTGAAGTTCTCGAAGAACAAGAATGGTCGCATCTTCTTTTCCGACGATGATAGCTGCTTGCATATACTTTGAAAGTTCAGTTTCGGCAGTAGCCACAGCAACAACTTTTTCAGCTTTGAAATTTTTCTTAAATTTAGCCATGTCATCGGCGCTCTTTGTTTTTTATCCCACAAAGAGTGAGAGAATTTTGAATCTTACTAGAGTTGTCTTTTTTAACGGCTAGTTCAGTAGCATGGTTAGTGTCGAGTTTATTCAACTCTTCTTCATGAGCGTTCGTCAGCAATTCAGTATCCATGATGTGAGTGATTCGCATATGATTCTTTATGAAGAGAGCACCTTTTATCAATTTGGACCGTGCCATTTCAGAACCTTGAAATTGATCGATTACTTTGCCATACAAAATTTCTCTAAGCTTCTTCCTAGCCTCGTAAGCTTCCTTGTAGTAAATCATATCTTTGGACAGCTGCTTTAGATAGCTCTAAGAAGCTTCGACTTGGGAAGCAAGTTTCTTTGCTGCAGTATCAAGCTTGGCAAATGGCTGAAGAGCGGCATAAATGACAGGATTTGGAGTAAGATCAGGAAGTTCGGACGTGTTAGGACCTTGAACCATTGGGGTGATGGGCTCAAGAGAGTGGATAGCTTCTGGAGAGGTTTCAATTGGTGGTGGTCTCCCAAAGTTAAGAATATGGTTCTGGATTACCTGAAGAACAGGGTCTTCCTCACCCGTAAGTGTTTTGGTATTTTCAAAGCCGATAAACATGTCAGGATCGAAGGCTGCAGTGGCTTGATTCTCGTTAGAAGTACTATCTTCAATGACTATCACAGTGTTATCTTTGTTTGATTGATTTTGAATTGAAGGGTTTTGTGGGTGCTCAGCAACAGTGACTTCTTCTTCATCAACCAAGGCGTACAAAGTGATTCTCATCCGGTTCCTTTTCTTTCCTTGGGAAACAGAGGAAATTTTATTTGTCTTCGATGATGGTTCTTCATTTTTTCCCTCTTCGATGTGTGAGAAAGGTTGTTCAGCAGTTTTGCGTTTTCGACGCTTTGGCTTTGATGTTTTGGAAGGGTTAGCACCAGATGTGCTAGCTTCCTTTTTACTCTTCTTTTGTTTGATAACTTTTTCTTTCTTTCTTTTTGGCAAGTGACTATCCGATCTGTTGCGAATAGGAAGAAAGACTTTGCAGTCAGGTTAAATTCATTGACACACAAGCTTCAGATCTGTTCTGATGATAAATCTCGAGGAGGAAACCCGCCTTCTTTGATTGGAAACATGTGGCTATGGAGGAAATTGATGGGCTGAAAGGCAGTATGAAATGCATTATTCCATTCCTTATCAGCCCAAGCGACAAGTTGTTAGAAAATTTCTTTAGCAGTTTCTCGACGTGTTGAGCAGCGCTTCGAAATTTCTCGAAGAACTTACGATTGCTTCTCCAGACGAGGGTTAATTTAGAAGGGTTAGCTTCAGAAATCATTTTACCGTTTTCCCAAGCTCTTGATATGAAGACGAATTTATGTTTCAAGAATTTGTCAGCCTCTAATAGATCATCAATGATCTTGAGGTCATCCATCAAGGTGAGGTAGTAGAAGGGAAGCTTCAGACCTTTCGATAGTTGGGTCAGCGAGATGAAGTCTTTGATTCTAATGGGAATTTTGGACAAACGGGATGCCATGATCAATGACATAAGAGTCAACCACAGATTCGTTGTCACATGGGTAGGGCATAAGCTGAGGAGTTCGAAGTACACCATGATCATTGGATCTAGTGGAAACCGAAGACCCCAGTTGATGATTTGTGGGTACACTACTAGTTCATCGCCCTTGCAGGCCAGGGGAGTTTCTCCTTCTTTTGGCAGACGAAGAATTATGTTTTCTCCCATTCCCCATTGTTTTTTAAGAGCCGAAGATTGGCTTTCCTTGTAGTATATGTAGCGGACTTTCTTCAGAGCAATAAGATACTTGATTTCGAGGTTCCTTAGGTTCCTCCCAATGCTTTCCCTTTCTTCTTTGGATATGGAGCAGGTATCTGCTTCTTCTTAAGAGTCAACCTCAAGATCGGTTTTGTGTAGCTTCTGAATCAACTTTGTCCGCTTCCTAAATTACTTCTCTTTGAGGAGGATGGTTGGTATTTTCATTTGGAGGGGAAGGAGTTTGGATAATTTTCGATTCATCTCCCATGGCGATGAAATTTTTTCTGCGTCTGGTCACTGAAGATTTTTCCGAATAAAGGTTACTTGTTTTTGGTTTTAGAGGAGAAATTATACTTTGACATGAGGAGACTCGAGGTGTTTTAAGCTCAGAGATTTTAGATGAGGATTGTTATTCGACTATGGGGGAAGGTGAAAAAGATAGAACTTAAATACGATCGTTGTTACCGTAATAGAATGTTTCAGTAGTAGTTCTGATTGGACCTCGTCGAATTAATCCTGCTCTTCAGTATTCTTCTGACCTTTGTGTAATACAAAAGTAATCGTAAGATCCGAACACTAAATTACTATCAGTATTACAGGATTATGGTGTTTTGGGTAGAATGGCCTTTGATTTTTTGGTTCTTAGTTTCTTTCTCATAAACCAAGTAAGGGTTGATCGGAGAGGATGAAGATTGGTTGGGAAGTTTAAATTTTCTGGTGAAAATCCTGAGAATAGAGGAGGAGCACGATGAAGGTAGCCAAAAAATCTAACTTCTCTCTAAAAAGGTTTATGTGTGAGGAGAGTGGAAATGAAATGAATGTTATGTTTAAACTAAAGCGAGTGAAGGCGTGTGTAGGTGGAAAGACCTTTGTGATGATAGGTTGGAATACGAATCGGTGAGTTGGTTAGATGTTCGACATTTTTTAGGCTAGATTACTACGGTTATGATGAATTTAACGGTTACATATGTAACGGTTATATTCGAGGATGATTATTCGAAGATGATCTATTTACATAATATTTCGAGGACGACTTTCAAGCCAACATTTTATTACATCGTTTCGAAGTGATTTCAAGTTAACATTTTATTACATCGTTTCGAAGTGATTTTAAGCTAACGTTTAACTATCAAGGATTTCGAGGCAATTTTGCATTTATTCTTTGATTTGAATATGTTTTAAGATGTTAAATTGCATAAGTGCTTCGAATGACCATTTAAGCTAACTGCTTCGAACGATTGTTTTTAAGTTTATGGTAGGCTACATAGCTTATGGGACTAAACAACAATTAGTCGATTTTATTTAACAGATTTCAGTTTGAGACTAAGTCGTGGATCCTCTATATAAAGGACCAGACTACTCTAATAAAGGGGTTGAACACTTTTTACTTTGACAATCATTTGTACTTGTGTTTTCTCTCTCTAAAAACTCTCAAACTCTTTCTCTCTCTAGAATATACTCTCGAAAATTAACTAAGGAAAAACAATAACTCATTAGTGACTAGCCCCTTATCAGGGCATCCCTACTTCAGGGATTGAGTGAAGAAGTCACAAAATTCCTGAATTAAATAATCTATTCTAATCATAGAGAATATTCATGATATTTAAAATATATAACAGTAGTGTAGATGACGTTACTGTACAATGATAACTTTCTTGAATAATCATTGATAAGGAAGTGGAAATTTAGGGACTAAAGTGTAAACAATAAAACGTTATGTAACAGATGGTAAAGTTAGAGGAGGAATTCAGAATTATGTATTTTAGTCAAAGACTAAAAGTGCAATTAGCCCTTACTATGTAACTTTTTTCAGTTGTAAACTAATTCTTTATGCCTCTATATAAAGGCCAGAGCTGAACTAATAGAATGGTTGAATTTATGAGTTAGAACGCTTATAAACTTTGACTTTCTCTCTCCAAAATTTATTTTTCTCTCTAAAGTTTTACTGCTCTTATTAATAAAGTGGTTCCAAATAATCAGACTCACCAAATTGGCGAATTCACTGGGGACGATAAACAATCAGTGTCTATTTTATCAACTTGAATTTTATCAATCTTAAAAAACAATATTGAAACTTTCTGATGAACTTGGCAAGTCAACAGCCTTGAGTAAGCCATTGGTTGATGGTGCCATCAGCACAGAAGGTAACCTTGAAGAGGATATGATGGACCATGGCAGATAGCAAAGGGAAAGAAGCACCAAAATAGATGGAGGCACGAAGTGCCCATAAACTCCAAGGTTGATCCATGAAGGAAGTTTCCTGGAACATAAGGGGGCTTTGTGGTCGAGCAGGTGCATTTTTTACTTTGCATGACGTGTCTCTCTAAAAAAGGGTGAGCTAATTGATTTGAATAACGTTTGCATATCTCATGCCCTTGTTGATGACCCTACTACAAGTGCATTTTTTACTTGGACGAATGGCTCAGTTTGGGAAAAACTAGACAGGGTCTTGTAAATTAATGCTGGAGTGATGGAAATGTTGTATGCAATGCCTCCTTCATGCCAATGGAGCCATACTCTGATCAATGCCGAGTCATTTCCACACTGGTCCAATGTTTCAAGTGTGGCCTGAAGCCATTCAAATTCTTTAACATGTGGGTGGACCACCCAAAGTTCAAGGGCGTACATTTGAGCAAATAGAGTATCCAGATTGATGGTACTAGGAAATTTATCCTCTCACATAAACTTCAAGCCTTGAAAAAGCCATTGAATGAACTTAACAAAGCATATCCTTGACAAATCTTCCCGTGCTAATGCGTCGTTTAAGGAAGCCATCTCCTCTCTTATGGCTGACCCAATCAACACTGAACTAAAGGCTGAGGTCCACAGGTTAAGGAAAAGAACCAATTTCCTTCTTACTGCCGAAAGAAGCTTCCTCTAACAAAATATGAGATGCGCACACTTGGTAGATGGGGACAGGGGCACTAAGTACTTCCACAGTCTCATCAAGCGCAAAAACATAAAGAGCTCCATCTCTTATATAGTTTATGAGGATGGCACACATAGCACCTCACCCTTTGAAATAGCTCAGCTGTTGGTTGAATTGTATAAAAAGCTCTTTGGCACAGCGAGGCATGTAGCACCAATTCATCCTACCGTTCCGTGCCATGTTCCTAAGATTGATGCTCAGCAATCTGCCAAATCCTATGCCAGATTAACGTGGATGAAATAAGAGATGCTTTGTTCAACATTGCAAATGACAAAATACCTGGCCCAGATGGTTACACCTCTGCTTTATTAAAAAATAATTTAGATATCGTCAAGGAGGATGTCGTGGGCTTTGTGAAGGATTTCTTTAAAAAGGGTAGGCTTCTGGTGAGGATAAAAATAGCCTGAGGGTAGGCTAGTAATTTTAAGTGGAGTTTCAAGGTGGTGTAAGGGTGTTTCAAGGTGGTGTAAGGGTGTTTCAAGGTGGTGTAAGGGTGTTTCAAGGTGGAGAGATAATTAAGCAGCTTGGCAGCAGTTAATTTTCGTTACCCATAGTTAATGCTGGTGGTTGGGTATTTATAGTATGATGTTTGGGCCCTTATGGGCTTTCGGGTCATGTTTAATGGACCCGGGTCATGTTTAAATACCCATGAGTTTTAAGCAGGAGGGCAGGTTGCTTAGTCAGGAAGTGTTTAGGTTTTTTAGTACTTTTGTCATAGTTCGAACAGCCTTAGGTTCACAGTGTTTCGAAGTGATCTGTTCGGTCCAAATGATCTGTCCGTTTTATGTTCTTTGTGTGTGTCCGGTATTCAGAGAGATTTTACACTGACCTGCCCTTCCGGGGAGTCTCCTGAATTCGGACTCATCAGGAGCCCCTTTTTTAGGTGTTTGAGCAAGTGTCCTTGTCAAAGAACTGAAAAACAGCCCGATTCTAGGAAGTGGTTCTTAATTCGGAGAGAGTTATGGGTATACCCGGACAGGTCAAACGTCACGAATTCCAAACGGTTTTTGCCAGAGTTAATGGGACACGTGTCACTCTCTGATTGGTCACTCCAGCCATTTTTTCACCTTGAATTTCGCACCACCTTCTTTAACAAGTTACCTCTTTAATTGTCAATAGTGACATCAGCGCCGTCTTTTAATCATTGCCCAACTTTTCGGATTCTCCAAGGAATCAACTCCTTTTTTCACATTTACTATAAATTCTCATTCATTTTTCACTGTTTCACTATCTCTCTCAAGCCTAAAAGCTCTTTCAATCCACCCTTTCTCCCATAGTATCTGGCTCCTAAGTTCAGGAGTCAATCCCTGCTGCTGAACCGGGAGTTACTACTACAAGTGTTAGGAAAAAATCGTATTTTATTGCCATGGGGTCTGACTCTGACCACTCCCCGGAGAAATTAGTCATCAAGAGGCCAAGCCGGTTAGTCAAGGGGCTAACTTCTAAAAATACCCCCTCGAAATCGGGGACAAAAAATAGTGAATCTGGGTCTGGGGCACCCATTAGAGCTCCCCGGGAGAGGCCGTCCGGTCCGGAGGCCAGCAACCCAGTACCCCCCAGAGAACCTTCTGCCTCAGAAACTCAACTTGAGGTGAGAAGTCAAATGAATACGGGCAGTCAACAGTCCGGAGGGTCACCTATGCCAAGCTTCAATCCTCCCCGGACTACTTCTACAGAAGCTCCCCCAACTATTATGGAGGAGAGAATGGAGGACTCCACTGAGGAGGTCCGATTTGAGTCCGAGTCCTCCGGACAGGCTGATACCGCTATTGTTGTTGCCAAAAAGGGCAAAGAAAATTTATATCTGAGGCATCCGGACCTGTCGGAGAGCCTTGAAGGGAGAGTGGGGCCATGCTTTCATAAAGTTGAGCTCAAGTATCTCTTGGCCTTGCTGAAGACCAAGTATGCGTTCATCCATACTTCAGATCTGGGTCGATTGCGCACAAAGTGGGGGATCCCTGAGAACGTAAAGATAAGGATTCCCATCGATCCGGAGACCCCGATGGATTGTAAAAGGAATGAAATAATCTTCTTTACGGAGCTATTCAACTGGGGACTCAGGTTCCCACTGGACCCGGAGATAGTGCGCTATTTTCACTTGGTCAAGCTCTGCCCAACACAGCTAAGCCCCAATGGTTGGTTCACCTTAATGTCATGTATTATGGCGTCTAGGTTATCTGGGATCCCTCTTCCCATGGAAGAGTTTGCAGCAGTGGCCAGCCTGTGCAAACATCATCAGTTCCCCTTCTACCATTTCAACATGGGGAACGACCTCAAAGTTGTTGATGATCTCCTGGAATCGGAGAGTAAGTGGAGAAGCCAATTCCTGTTCGTCAGTGGAGCCTGGGAAAATGGCAAGAGAATCAAGGCCGGAGAAAACCCAAGCCTCCTCAGGAGTAGGTGGAGGAGTGATCGTAAGTTTCTCATCTTAAGTCTCTGTCCGATTTTCCCTTTTCTTTAAGTTAAGTTTATGCTAATCAGTTTTCCTTTTGTTCTAACAGAGCTGCCAAAGGAGTTCGGGGGCTACCTAAAGGCCGGACAGACTACCTGTGGCAAAATTAACGCTTGGGCCGCAGAGAACTGGGAGAATCGGTTCCACAAGGCCTTCACTCCTGGAAACCTAGCAAGGTCTCACCTATGGAACACCACAGGTCGAAGAGACATAACTTGGGAGGAGTTCACCACCCAACCTGATGAAGACATCGTGCTGAGAAGGTCCCACGAACTGGATAGGACTCTCTATCTGCCTGCCCGGGCCAAAGCCCCAAGCAAAATGAAGGGCAAGAAGAAGAAAGGCAGGAAGGTGGTAGGTAATACTGAGAAGGAGGCCCCAACAGACCCAGAGGGACTGGCCCAGGTTCAAATTGATGCAGCCCTTTTACAAGTGGTGGAGCAGGAGAGCGAAAAGCAGGAAGTGAACCTCCCAAAACCTCCAAGGGCTTCCAAGAGGACTCGCAAGCAAGCAAGTGAAGGTGCTGACAGGGAAGCCAAAAAGAAAAAGACTTCCCAAGGAGATGAGATTGCTCTCCGGGATCCGGAGCCCTCTTTCCCTACTGACCCGACATTGGCCGAAGAGATCCCAAGGGACTTTCAAGAAGAGATTCCAAGGGAATTCCATACCGATGAAGTTGAGGGGGGAGAGCTTAACTTGGATGAAGTGGACATCACCGGTCTGGGTGGACTTGGTGAATATTTCCTTGGCCTGCCCAGAGACGAGTTCGCAGGGCCCTACATCCCACCGAGCAGCTCCAACACGGTCAAATTTAACGGTAAGACTTTCATGGTTTCTAGCGAGAAGGATATTATAGCCCATTCTCTACTTAGCAATGTGCAGCCAGTGCTCACTTTGGAAAGGCAAGTCCGAAGTCAGGCAGACACCCTCAAAGACCTCAAGTCTGAGAAGGAGAAGCTGTCCGATGACCTTCGGACTGCTGCTACTAAGGTTGATTTGCTTAAGGAGGCAAATGATCAGCTAAAGAAGAATCAAGATGAAAGCAACACGAAAGTTGCTTCTTTGGAAGAGACCATAAAAGATCTCCGGGCTAAACTGTCCGGTATGGAGAAAGACCTTACTGCTTCAAGGGGAGAGACCACTGCAAAAGAAAAGCTCATCACCAACCTGACTACTAACAAGATCGCTTTGGAAAATGCAGTGACTCAGGCTGCTGAAGAGAAGTCTACTTTGGTAAGGGACCAAGAGGCCACAATCAAAGCCAAGATTAATGCCTATGCCAGGGAAATGATACAAAGTGAAGAGCTAATGATTCAAAGGGTGAAGTCAGATATGGTTCTCTTGTTTCACGAGAAATTCCTGAAGAGGAGACTGGGGGACTTATGGCGCTATGTGGATGATGATGACCTCCCATACTATACTATGGTTGACGAGGGATATTCCGATGAGTCCTCATCTGATAATGAAGAGGAAACCGGAGAGAGCCCAGGTGAAGAAGAGAATGATCCCAAGGGCAAGAAAGTGGTCGAAGGGGGGAGTAACATCAAAGGAAAGAAAGTAAACGAGGGTGAGCCATCTTCAAAGGCTCCACCTTAATTTATTGTGCATTTTATTTATCTTTTACTAAAACTAAAGTCCTTGGAAGGCCAAGGCACTATTTTTGTTGTGGTGTCCGATTATTCGGACAGATATTTTGTGCTGTTCCCTAACTTGTTCAAAAGTCCTTGGAAGGCCAAGGCAATTTTAATTTGCTGAATGAATGTTTCTATTTTTACTCAACCATCATCTTCTTTCATTATCTGTTTTATTTTAGATAGCTAGAATTTAAGTAGCTTTGAGTTATTGCATTGTGAAAGTGTTAAGATTCTCCGGCTAGAGTTTAAATATCCCTTAGACCTTTCAGTCCGGGTAGTATGACAAGAGACAGAATTTTGAAAATACTTAGAAAATTATTGAAGAAGGCATCAAATTCCATTGAAAGCTCTCCGTGCCACCAAAGAGGGGAAGGTATGCCCCCAAATATTTACATGGATGTTTAAACAAGTAAATATTTACACATGTGTTATTCCAAGTACATTCGAAGGTGTTCAATATTCCAAGGGTGAGTTAAAACCCTGCCATCTTTGTCTTCCAACCAATAAGTCCCAGGCTTGATTCTTTCAACCACAGTATACGGACCCTCCCAGGTTGGGGCCAGCTTTCCGAAGAGCTTTTCCTTAGTATGCAAGAAAAATTTCCTTAATACTTTATCTCCTGATTGAAAATCTCTCCTTTTAACTTTAGAAGCAAACCTGCTTCTCATCAACCCCGGATAGTGTGCAATTCTAAGATGAGCTTTAACCCGTCTTTCTTCGATCAAATCAAGCTGATTTCTAATTGCCATCTCATTAGCATGTCCGGAGAAGTTATGAACACGAAAGGAAGGGAGTGTCTTCTCTATGGGGGCTACTGCATCCATTCTATAGACCAAGGGAAAGGGGGATTCTTGTGTTGCAGCCCCAGGTGTTGTCCTGTAGGCCCACAAGACTTCTTGTAGATAACTAGGCCACTTCCCAGCAGCCCCTTCCAAATTTTTCTTTAAACCGGACAGTATTGTTCTATTAGCTACTTCAACTTGCCCATTGGCTTGTGGGTGGAAAGGTGAAGAAAAGCAGTGCTGAATACCCCTTGAGGCACAGAAGCTTTCCATTTCTCTGTTGTCAAACTGTGGCCCATTGTCTGTTGTTATCTTCTGTGGGACACCGAATCTGAAACATATGTTGGACAGAATGAATTTTATGACAGCTTTCGAGGTTGTCCCTGCCAAGGGAGCTGCTTCTACCCACTTTGAGAAGTAGTCAATGGCCACAATTATAGTTTTACGCCCTCCGGACGCCACAGGGAGAGGCCCAACCAAGTCCAATCCCCATCGAGCAAAAGGGATGGGCTCAGAAATTGATTCCAAAGGAATGGCTGGTACATGAATTTCATTGCTGTACCTCTGGCATGGGTCACATCTTCTCACCAGCTCCGTAGCATCTTTCATGATTGATGGCCAATAGTATCCGGAGAGTAACACTCTTCTTGTCAAAGCTCTAAATCCACAATGGGCTGATCCCTCACCATAATGCAATTCGGAGAGGACCACTTGTGACTCTTGATCCCCTAAACAACGTAGGAGAGGTTTGCTATAAGATTTTTTATACAACACCTCTCTCAACATAATGAAACCACGAGCCCTGTGTTTCAATGTTCTGGCCTGTGTTTTTTCTGAAGGCACAATACCATTGGACAGATATTGTATGAGAGGAAATGTCCAGTCTCGAGGCCAATTCACTTGTATTTCAAAAACTTCCTCTTTTTCATCCTTACTGAGCTGAATAGAAGGGTTTTCAAGCACATGGATCCAAGGGCAGGACTCCGTATATGCTATTGTTTCCAATGAGTCTGCTAGCTCATTTTCTGCCCGGGGAATGTGCTCATAGACAACAGCTTTAAACTTTAACGCTTCGTTTTTGAGGAGGAGTAAATACTTGACCAACTGCTCCTTTCTAGCCTCTTATTGGCCTAAGGCATGGTGGACAAGCAACTGGGAGTCACTTAGTAGCTTGACCCTTTTAGCTCCACAGATATAGGCCAACTTTAACCCAGCTATAGCTTCTTCGTATTCGGACTCGTTATTAGACGCTCTGAAAGCAAAACAAATAGCTTGGTACATGCTGTCCCCGTATGGGGAAGTGAGACATATTCCTGATCCAGATCCCATGGTACTAGATCCACCGTCTGTTCGGACAATCCACACTTTCTTGTCTTTTGAATCAGTAGGTTGCTCTGAATCCCTATCAGAGTGGAATTCAACCAGAAAATCAGCCACAACTTGGGCTTTTACTGCTGTCCGGGGAGCAAAGTTTATGTCGAAGTCCCCCAACTCTACTGACCACTTTGTCATTCTGCTTGAAATGTCTGCTTTTTGAAGGACATTCTTTAAAGGGAAAGATGTCCGGACGATGATAGGATGAGCCTGGAAATAGGGCCTCAATTTTCTTGCAGCTATCACCAAAGCCAATGCCAGTTTTTAAAGTTTCAAGTAACGCCTCTCAGCATCAATCAAACTTTTTCTGATGTAGTACACTGGGTGGGGATGCCCATCGACCTCCCTTACTAGCACAGCACTGATGGCACAACTTGAAACAGACAGATACACAAAGAGAGTTTCCCCATCAACTGGTTTGAACAAAGTTTTGGGAGAGGAGAGATGTTTCTTGATTTTATTGAATGCCTCATCGCACTGCGGGGTCCATTCGAACCCCTTTGCACCCTTCAAAGTTTGAAAGAATGGAGCACACCTGTCTGAAGACCTGGAGATGAATCTGTTCAAGGCATCCAATCTCCCCGTTAATCGCTTTACTTCTTTAATGTTTCGAGGAGGCTCCATCTGGAATAAGGCATTGAGTTGGTCCGGGTCGGGCTGTATTCCATGCTCACTTATGATATACCCTAAGAACTTCCCGGACTGCACTCCGAACACACATTTTTCAGGGTTTAGTTTTAAATTCACTTTTGCCAAGTTGGCGAAAGTTTCTTGGAGGTCGGATAAGTGCAACTGCTCATCCACACTTTTTACCATCATATCGTCAATATAAACCTCCATATTTCTTCCAATTTGATTAGCAAATGCCTTGTTGACTAAACTTTGATAAGTAGCCCCAGCATTTTTCAAGCCAAAAGGCATCACCTTGTAGCAATGTAGACCCCTATCAGTGACAAACGTGGTATGCTCTTGATCTTTTGGATCTACTTGGATCTGATTGTACCCGGAGAAGGGATCCATGAAGGAGAGTAGCTTGTTCCCTGAAGTAGAGTCTACTAACTGATCTATCCGGGGGACCGGATACAAATCTTTTGGGGAAGCTCTATTGAGGTCTATGAAGTCAATGCACATACGCCATTTTCCATTCTTCTTTTTCACCAAGACAGGATTGGCAGTCCACAAAGGGTATTGAGATTCTTTAATGTGGCCCATCTTTGTGAGTCTGTCAACCTCTTGTACTATGACATCAGCCTTTTCTTTTGAGAAAGCTCTCCTCTTTTGTACCACTGGTGCCACATCTCTCCGGACAGATAGGTGATGGGAAATCACCTCTGAGGAACTCCAGTAACATCAGCATTGCACCAAGCAAAAACATGTTGATGGTCTTTCAAGAATTTCAACATCTGTTCTTTCAACATTGGTGGAATTTTGGACCCTATCTTGACACTTTTTCCTTCTTCCAAGCAGTGCGTTTCAACCTCTTCAATTGGAATCAACACTCCAGGGGTCTCTCTGGGGTCATCAATTTCACCCTCACCCCCAGAAAGGCCCTCAAACTGCTATTGATCATTTATACGGACTGCCCCCAGCGTTCGTGGAGCCAAGGCAGTGGCATAGCATTCTCTTGCAATATTTTGGCTGCTCCGGACAACCCCAACCTGTCCCTGAACATCATACTTTAAACACTGATGGACTGTCGAAGCCACTGCATGCATCCTAGAGAGCCAAGATCTCCCTAGAATAACATTATAGCAAGCGGGACAATCCACCACAATGAAGAGTATTCTAACCATTTTCTTGAAAGGGCCCCTGCCCAATAACACTTCTTCTTCAAACTCCCCGATCACATCGGCTGAGCTGCCCGTGAAGCCCACCATTGATCTGTCCGACTTTTGAATCACAACTGGATTTTTCATTTTCTTGTAAGTGTTTAGGAAAAGGATATTGGCAGAGCTTCCAGTATCCACCAGAATTCGCCTTATTTCATTGCCCCCTATAGATGCTCCTATGACAACAACATCCTCATGAGGGCCAGCAATGTCTCTTAAATCATCCTCATCGAAGACAATGAATGAGAATGAATTTGGTGATTGGTAAGAGGTCATGCCTCCTTCTAGCTGGGAGGCCAAATTATGAACATGCCTCTTTCTCGAAGAAGCAGTAGGAGTTGTCATAGTGTCCCCTCCAAAAATTGTCAGTGACTCGAAGAATTTAATGAGCCCGGAGACCGATCTAGAACACTCCTCTATAGCACCCACTCTGTTTCGTGTTGGATCAGGATCCAAGTATTCAGATTCCACATCAAACCTTTCAACTATTACCATGGCCCCCTCCGGGGCAGCATTACTTGGACCAACCCGGTGAGTGTTGTCAGGCCTGTTGCCTCCTCTTCTTTTAACATATGCTCCTAACTTTCCCCTTTCAATCAAATTTTGAACTTCTTGTTTCAGCACTATGCAATCATCAGTGGTATGACCAATATCATTGTGGTATTGGCAAAAGGAGTTGTTTCGATGTTCTCTGGGAGACTGCAAGGTTGCTGGTCTCCAGTAGTGTACCTCATCTTTTGTTTTATCGAAAATGGTAGCCACACTTTCTTTGAGTTCTGCAAACCACTCCGGTTGGACCCATGGCCCTCTTTTGTTTCTAGATTGTTGACTTTGAGCAGGAGCAGCTGGTTGAGACTGAGCTTTTGCCCTACCATGCCCCTGTCCGGTTTCTCTTGCTTTGTTCCCGGACTGGTTCTGATTTGGAGTTGGTGCTACTGGGGTGGACCTCACCTGTCTATGCACCCTGGTCTTTTTTGTTTCATCAACGTTTATTTGCTTGCCAACTTGATTTAGCAATCCTCCCCAGGTCATGGCTTTCTTTCTGGTCACCGAGTCAGCCAAGTTACCTGGGTTCAAACCTTGTCTTAGGGATGCTATTGCCACCTGTTCAAAGCCATCAGCCAACCCATTTTGTGTGTTCACAAAACGACTTATGTACTCCTTTAATGACTCATTTGGCTCCTGGGCACAATGGATTATTGTGTCTCCATTGCCCTTCAGCTCCTTACTCCCCACAAACTGCCTTTGAAAGGCCACCCAAAACGTATCAAAGTCTTTAATACAACCCTGAGGCAGGCTGTTGTACCATTTCAGAGCACTCCCCATGAAGGATTGGGAGAATGCCCTACAGAGTAGTTTATCATCATCATCAAAGTTCATCATGAAGTTCTTAAATTGCTCCAGATGATTGTCCGGATCAGTACTGCCATCGTACTTCTCCATCTTGTTACTGTCAAACCTCTTGGGGAGGTTTCCGGACAAGATTTTAGAAGACAGTGAAGATTGCCTCCAATTCCTTCCACGACTGAACACAGTATCCTCATTAGGAGTTGCAAAGATACCTGGCTCATCATGGAAGGCAAAAGGATCCATCAGCATCCGGTCTACATGCCTCCGGCTGTGAGATGACCCTTTGCCAATATGCCTTTTCATTCTTCAATGGTGATCTCTTTTTCTGGAATACTTCTTAACTTGCTTTTGCTTTTTCTTGGTTCGACCATCATCACTGCTAGAAGACAAGGATTTTTCATTTCCCTCACTGTCCGAAGAGCTGTCCGAAGATTCTGAACTTGAGTCAGAACTCTCCACAGGCTTGGACCGGTGAGACTTTTTAGAACCAGCATGAGTCTTTTTGGTGCTCACATGAGTTTTGGAAACCTCATGCTCTCTGGGGTTATCGGTGTGATGAACAACCGAGGCCTTGGATTTTTCTTTCACGCCCATTTTAACCTTTTCAGGCCTCAGAGCTTCTATCTCAAGCTTTAACCTATCGCGTTCTTGGACAGTATACTCATCGTTCTCTTCCACCACTTCGAGCAAAGCTGGTGGAAGCTCTGGATTATCCGAATTCATTCGGACAGAATTTCTTGGGAGGTTTTGAATGCTTGATTCAGGCACCTCTCTCCTCCCACTGTGGTCGCCAATTTGGTGAGGATAAAAATAGCCTGAGGGTAGGCTAGTAATTTTAAGTGGAGTTTCAAGGTGGTGTAAGGGTGTTTCAAGGTGGTGTAAGGGTGTTTCAAGGTGGTGTAAGGGTGTTTCAAGGTGGAGAGATAATTAAGCAGCTTGGCAGCAGTTAATTTTCGTTACCCATAGTTAATGCTAGTGGTTGGGTATTTATAGTATGATGTTTCGGCCCTTATGGGCTTTCGGGTCATGTTTAATGGACCCGGGTCATGTTTAAAGACCCATGAGTTTTAAGCAGGAGGGAAGGTTGCTTAGTCAGGAAGTGTTTAGGTTTTTTAGTACTTTTGTCATAGTTCGAACAACCTTAGGTTCACAGTGTTTCGAAGTGATCTGTTCGGTCCAAATGATCTGTCCGTTTTATGTTCTTTGTGTCTGTCCGGTATTCGGAGAGATTTTACACTGACCTGCCCTTCCGGGGAGTCTCCTGAATTCGGACTCATCAGCTTCTACGTGCCATAAACCACACTATCATCACTCTTATACCCAAGAAGGAGGCTGGCCTAAGAGTGGGGGACTTCAGACCAATTGGTCTCATAAATATGATTTACAAAATAATCACCAAGATCATGGCAAACCTCATAGCACCTGTTCTGCCCGACATTATTGATGAGGGACAAAGGGCTTTTGTACATGGCAGAAAGCTTGTGGACAATGTTTTCCTACCTCGGGAATTGGTGAAGGGCGCAAACAGAGCAAGAGTATCCCCGAGGTGCATGCTCATGGTGGACTTGAGGAAAGATTTTGACATAGTTTCATGAAGTTTCCTTGAGAAAGTCCTTCTTGGCATTGGCTTCCCAAGAAAGTTTGTGTGTCAAATCCTTGAGGTCGTCACGACATCTTCATTCTCGGTCTCTATAAATGGTGAGCTTCATGGGAATTTTAAAGGGCGGTATAGCCTGAGGCAGGGGGACCCCATGTCCCTACACTTTTCATCTTCTGCCTTGAGTACCTATCATGTCTATTGAAAAGGAAGTAAAAAAACCCAAGCTTCAAGTACTACTGAAAATATACTCGCACTGGAACAACTCACCTTGACTTTGCTTATAACCTTAGACTATTGGCCAAGAGAGATGAGCCATCTGTTGCCATCCTCATGGACTGCATAGCGCACTTTGAAGTAGTGTCTGGCCTATCTTTGTACCTTTCAAAATACACGGTTTACCTTGCTGGGGTAAGAGGCCTGGCGTATGAAAAAATTATGAACAAGGTTGGATTTCAAGTTGGCACATACCCAGTTAGATACATTGGCATACCAGTAGCCCCCTTGACTGTATATGTGGCTAACGTTTCTCCTTTAACTGAGACCATATATGGCTACATTCATAAATGGGAGCATATGTACCTATTCGTACGTCGTCAATCTTGAAATGATATGATCTGTGATCCAAAGGGTGGAAGGCTTCTGGTTCAGGGCCTTTCCTTTTATTGTGTTGTCCTAAATACGATCAAATCCATCTGCTTAAAATTATTTTAGGGTGGCAGACCAGCAAGGGTCTCATGGACAAGATTTTCACACCAAAAGTTAAAGGGGACTTGGGTTTCTCATGCGTTCCATATGGATTTTCCATACCAATCTTGAGTCTCTTTGGGTCAAATGGGTTAATGAATACCAACTGAGATGCACCACCATCTGGGAGTATCAGAAACGTGATCGGGGCAGCTTCCTAATGCACAAACTTCTTGACATACATGATACATGGCTGCAGCTTTTTGATGGTGAAGAAAGGGCTGTCTGTGAGATAAAAGGCTGGGCCATGGGGGGGAAAACTTATCACTAGAAAAATGTAAGACCACATGAGGATTAAAGGAACTGAGCACATCCATATAGCCAAGTTGTGGAAGCGATATGTGCCACCAAAGTACACATTCACTGTCTGGCTTGCGCTAAGAAAGAGGCTAGCCCCCAGGAACATACTTTTGTACTTAAACCTTGAAAATACTCATCGCTCTTTTTGCAGGCACCATGAGGAAACCATCGCACATCTTTATTTTGCTTGCAGCTTCACAAATGAGATCTGAGGGTAATTGGGTAATTTATTGAGAGTTTTTTAGAAGTTTAAGGGTATTTAATATTTTGAGTAGAAAGTAGAGGGATAATTAAGCTGCCTGGTTGCAGTTAATTTTCATTACCCATATTTAATGCAGGTGGTTGGGTATTTATACCATTTTCATATGGGCTTTCGGGTCATGTTTAATGGACTCGGGTCATGTTTAAAGACCCATGAGTTTTTAGTAAGTAGCTTAGTCAAGAAGTGTTTAGGTTTTTTAGTACTTTAGTCATAATTCGAACAGTCCAAGTGGCTAAGTGTTCGAACTTCCCTGTCCGGTCTGGCTGACCTGTCCGGTCTGGTGATCATAGTCTGAACTGACCTTGTCCGGAGAGACAACACTATTCGGACTCATCATGAGCCCCTTTTTTAGGTGTTTGTTCAAATGCCTTTGTAAAAAACCTAAAAAATAGTCCTACGTCAGGGGTAGTTTTATCCAGACAAGTCTTTCCACTTGGGTTATGGCTTTATTCGGACTGAAAAAATTTGTGAATTCAAAACGGTTTTTCCCAGAGTTCATGGGATACGTGTCACCTTTTGGTTGGTTGTTTTAGCCGTTTTTTCACCTTGAATTTTGCACCCACCTTCTTCGAAAAGCAACCTCTTGATTAATGAGGGTGACATCAGCGCCGTTTTTCAATCATTACTTAATCGTTTCGAATTCTCCTAGGAATCTAGACTCCTTTTTGAGATTTACTATAAATTGAGACACTTTCTACTGTTTCACCATCTCTTTCATTTTTACTCTGCAAATTTTCATAGCTTTTTTCTCTAAAGAACAAATTTTTACCCAGTTTGTTTATGTTCACGGCTCGGAACGCTTTGGTCAAAGGCGGGTGGCTCAACCTCTCTGAACTAGAAAAAGCGGAAAAGGTTGAAAGGGAAAGGCGCATTGCGGCAGGTTTTACCCACCTCCCCTATTGACAAACCAGTGACTACTGCCACAGAGTCAGACCAAGGTTCTTCTTCCTCAAAAGGTATTAAGCCGAAAAGGTTATTTCAAACCGATCTCTCACCCATTATCTCAGGTTCTTCGGTTCAAGAATCGGAACATGTTGTTGAGCCAGGGGTAACTGTTACTAGCTTCAAGAGACCCTCCCCCTTTATAGCTATAGGGTCTGACACCGAAAATTCCCCTCAAAAATTAGTTGACCGGAGAAAAGGCCGGTTGGTCAAAATGGGGTACCAAGGACGGCAGTACTGGGTCAGAAGTGCCCATCGGAGCTCCCAAGGACAGGCTGTCCGGTCTGGAGGGTAGCGGCGCAAGCCTTCAAAGAGAAGCATCTGTATCAGAGCCCCAACCGCAGGCCAGAAAATTAGAAAACACTGAAGCTCAGCAGTCCGGAGATCAGGCTGAGCCAAATCTAGACCTTCCTCTTGCCACAGCTGCTGAAAACCCTTCATCAATCATGGAGGAAGTAATGGAGGACTCAATCGAAGAGGCCCCATTTGAGTCTGAGCCCTCCGGACAGACCAGTAGCGCTGTTGCTGCCAGAAAAGGCAAGGAGAAGTTGTGCTTGAGACATCCGGATCTGTCGGAGAGTCTTGAAGGAAGGGTGGGACCTTGTTTTCACAAGGTTGATGTTAAGTACCTCTTGGCCTTGAAAAAGACCAACTACGCATTCATTCACACAGCCGAGCTGGGCCGGAGGCGTACGAAATGGGGAATTCCGGAGAACGTGAAGATAAGAATTCCTATAGACCCCGAAACTCCTATGGACTACAAATTAAGCGAGATAGTCATCTTCACGGAGCTGTTGAACTGGGGGCTCAGGTTCCCCTTGGACTCGGAAATTGTCAGATACTTTCATCTGATTAAGCTCTGTCCGAGCCAGCTAAGCCCCAATGCTTGGTATACCCTCATATCCTGCATCATGGCTTTTAGGCTCTCCGGGATTCCTCTACCTATGGAGGAGTTTGTTGCAGTGGCCAATCTTTGCAAAAACCACCATTTCGCCTTCTACCATTTCAATATGGGGGATAACCTAAAAGCTGTTGATGACTTGCTAGAGTCGGAGAGGAATTGGAGGACTCAATTCCTGTTTGTAAGCGGTGCTTGGGAGAACGGGAAGAAAATCAAGGCCAAAATTAACCCAAGTCTCCTCACCGGCAGATGGAGAGTGATCGTAAGTCTCTTACCTCATACTTTTATTCCTTCTTTTATTTCATTTATTTAAACTAATTGACTTTTCCTTGTTCTTAACAGAATTGCCCAAGGACTTCAGTGATTATCTAAAATCCGGGCAGACTACTTGCAGCAAGATCAATGCTTGGACTACTGAACGATGGGGAAATCGGTTCCACAACGCCTTCACCAGTGGAAACCTGGCGAGATCTCATCTTTGGAACACAATCGGGCGGAGAGACTTAACCTGGGAAGAGCTCACCACTCAACCCCCTCCGGACGTAGTGCTCAAGAGGACACATGAGCCAGATGGGACACTTTACTTGCCAGGCCGGGCCAAAGCCCCGAGTAAGATGAAAGGCAAGAAAAAGAAAGGCAAGAAGGTTGTTGGTGAAGCTAACCCTGCAAAGGTGGAGGAGATTATTCCAGCAAATCCAGAGGGGTCAGCCCCAATCCAGATCGACGCCGCTCTTCTTTAAGCTGTAGAGCGGGAGAGTGCTATGGAAGAAGTAGGATCTCCCAAACCTCCAAAAGTCCCTAAGAGAGAACGAAAACGGGGAGCTGAGAAGAAAGAGAAAGAAGCCAAAAAGAGAAAGACTTCAAATGGCGATGAACTCGCTCTCCGGCCTACAGAACCTCTCCCTCCAGTTGACCCCACTGATCCAACCAGGGCTGAAGAGATTCCTGATGACTTCCGAACTGACGAAGTTGGGGGAGGAGATATCAGCATCGATGGAGTTGATATCACCGGGCTTGAGGGGCTTCGTGAATATTTTGAGAACCTCCCTAGAGACGACTTTGCTGGGCCATACCTCCCTCCAATTACTTCAAACTCTATCACCTTCAATGTTAAGACTTTTACTATTTCAAATGAAAGAGACACCATCACTCACTCTATCTTAAGTAGTGTGCAACCAGTGCTTGCTCTGGAGAGACAAGTTTAAAGTCAGGCAGATATCATCAAGGATCTCAAGTCTGATAAGGAGAAATTGTCAAGTGATCTCCTCACAGCCAATCAGCATGCTAAGATCTTGAAGGAAGAAAATGAGGAGTTAACGAAGAGCCAAGAAGAGTTGAAGAAGAGCCAGGAGGGTTGGGCTACCAAAGTAGATGGTTTAGAAGATACCATCAGGGACCTCCGGGAAAAACTGTCCGGATTGGAGAAGGATCTCACCTCTTCAAGGGAGGATACTAAGGGCAAGGACCAAATTATTAATAACTTGGCGAGGGACAAGATTGCTCTTGAGAATACAATGTCCAAGGCTGCATAGGAGAAAGTTGATCTATTAAGAGAACAAGAGGCCAAAATCCAGGCCAAGATCAATGCCTATGCCAACAATGTGATTGATACTCAAGAGAAAATGTATGCCAAGGTGAGATCGGTCATGGTCCTGTTCTTTCACGAGAAATTCCCACAGGGGAACCTAGGGGATTTATGGCTCCATGTAGAGCCTGAAGACCTTCCATATCACACAATGGCAGAAGGCGATAGGTATGGATTCTCCAGTGCATCCTCATCTGATGACAAAAAGAAAACCGGGGAGAGCCCAACCGAAGAGGAAGGTGATCCCAAGGGGAAGAAGAAGATAGATGAAGTTAAGCCATCTTCAAAGGGTCAACCTTAAATTATGAATTACTTTTTACTTTTTATGTTTTCTAAACTAAAGTCCTTGGAAGGCCAATGCTATCTTTTTGTAAGTGTGTCCGGTATTTGACCGGATAGACCTTTTACCCTGTTTTAACAATTTGAAAGTCCTTAGAAGGCCAAGGCACTTAAGTTATTCAATGAATGTCCTTGTTTTGCATAATTCTCACATTCTTTCATAGTCTATTCCAATTTTGATGACTAGTGTTTAAATAGCCCTTAGTTATTTCATAATGAGAGTGTTTCAATTCTCCGATGACAAATGTTTAAGTGGTCATCACTCTTTTATTTCAGTCCAGATGGTGTAACAAAAAACAAAGTAAAAACAATACGAAATGTTTTTAAGAAGGCATAAAATTTTATTAAAAACCCGGACACCTCATTAAAACCTCCCTGCACTACCATGGTAGGAAAGAGTATGCCCCCAAATATTTACATGGATGTTTAAACAAGTAAATATTTACACAAACGCTACTCCAAGTACATCCGGAGATGTTTGATATTCCAAGGGTGGGTTAGAACTCTTCCATCTCTGTCTTCCAGCCAATATGTTCCAGGTTTAAGCCTTTCAACAACCATATAAGGTCCTTCCCAAGTTGGGGCCAATTTTCCGAGCAGCTTTTCTTTAGTGTGTAAGAAGACTTTCCTCAATACCTTGTCCCCCGGTTGAAAATCTCTTCTTTTAATTCTAGAAGCAAATATACTCCTCATTAAACCCTCATAGTGTGCAGCTCTAAGGTGAGCTTTAACTCGTCTTTCATCTATTAGGTCAAGCTGAGCTCTGATTGCTACATGGTTAGCTTGTTCGGAGAAGTTGTGAACTCGAAATGATGGAAGAGTTTCTTCTATAGGAGATATTGCATCCATCCCATAGACAAAGGAAAAAGGTGATTCTTATGTTGCAGCCCGAGGAGTAGTCCGGTAGGCCCACAAAACCTCTTGCAAGTAGCTAGGCCATTTCCCAGCAGCCCCTTCCAAATTTTTCTTTAAACAGGACAGTATAGTTATGTTAGCCACTTCAACCTGTCTGTTTGCTTGTGGGTGGAAAGGTGAAGAGAAACAATGTTGAATTCCCCTTGAAGCACAAAAACTTTCCATTTCCCTATTGTCAAACTGTGGCCCATTGTCGGTTGTTATCTTTTGTGGAACACCAAATCTGCAACATAGGTTGGACAAAATGAATTTTATGACAGCTTTGGACGTAGTTCCTCCCAAGGAGGCTGTTTCAATCCACTTCGAAAAGTAATCGATTGCAACAATTATAGTTTTTCGCCCTCCGAACGCCACAGGGAGAGGCCCTACTAAATCCAACCCCCATCGAGCAAAATGTATAGGCTCAGAAATTGACTCTAAATAAGTGGCTGGGACATGAATTTCATTGTTGTATCTCTGGCATGGGTCACATCTTCTTACCAGCTCTTTAGCATCCTGCATGATAGATGGCCAATAGTAGCCGGCCAGTAAAACTCTCTTTGTTAGAGCCCTGAATCCACAATGAGCTGATCCCTCACCATCATGTAATTCGGAGGAATATCTGAGATTCATCATCCCCCAAACAGCGCAGGAGAGGTTTGCTGTAAGATTTTTTATACAGGATATCTCTTAGTATGATAAAGCCACGAGCCTTGTGTTTGAGGTTTCTTGCCAGTGTTTTATCCGGAGGCACTTTGCCGTCGGAGAGGTATTGCAGGAGAGGAAATCTCCAATCCTGAGGTTGTTTCATCTGTACTTCAAAAATTTCTTCTTCTTTACCCATATTAAGTTGGATGAAGGGGCTTTCCAGCACATGTATCCATGGATACGACTCTGTGTATGCTATGGTTGCCAATGAATCTGCCAACTCATTTTCTGTCCGGGGTATATGTTCATAAACAATGATTTTAAACTTGAGTGCTTCATTTTTAAGAAGAAATAAATACCTCACCAGCTGCACTTTTTTTGCCTCAGCTTTACCTTGTGCATGGTGGATAAGAAGTTGAGAATCACTCATTAGCCTGACTCTTTTTGCCCCATATATGTAAGCTAACTTTAAACCAGCTATAGCTGCTTCGTATTCGGACTCATTGTTTGAAGCCTTGAAAGCAAAACATATAGCCTGGTACATTTTGTCACCATATGGAGAAGTCAAACACACTCTTGCACCACATCCCATAGTACTAGACCCTCCATCTGTTCGGATGACCCATACCTTCTTGTCTTTCATCTCACTGGTTTGCTTTAAATCTCTGTCAGAATGGAATTCAACTAGAAAATCAGCCACAACTTGGGCTTTGACTGCTGTTCGAGGAGCAAAATCAATATCAAAATCCCCCAGTTCCACTGACCATTTAGTCATTCTGCTTGAAATGTCCGCTTTTTGGAGAACATTCTGCAAAGGAAAAGATGTACGGACGATTATACGATGAGCTTGGAAATAGGGCCTCATCTTCATGGAAGCAATCACCAAGGCCAACGTCGATTTTTCAAGCTTCAAATAACGCTTTTCTGCATCTATCAAGCTTTTGCTGATGTAGTACACTGGATGAGGGTAATTGTCCACCTCTCTCACTAACACAGCACTGATGGCACAACTTGAAACTGCCAAATATACGAAGAGTGTCTCTCCATCAATTGGTTTAAATAAGGTTTTGGGAGAGGATAGATGCTTCTTGATCTCATTGAAAGCCTCATCACACTGTGATGTCCAGTTAAATCCCTTTACACATTTTAAGGTTTGAAAAAACGAGGCGCATATGGCCGAAGACCTTGAAATAAATCTGTTTAAACCAGCCAATCTCCCCGTTAATCGTTGTACTTCTTTAATATTCCGAGGAGGCTCCATTTGAAATAGAGCATTAAGCTGGTCCGGATCGGGCTGTATCCCTTGCTCACTTATAATGTAGCCTAGGAACTTTCCGGATTGCACTCCGAACACACATTTTTCTGGATTTAACTTCAAATTCACTTTTATCATATTGGTAAAAGTTTCTTGGAGGTCAACCAAGTGCAACTGCTCATCCACACTTTTCACCATCATGTCATCGATGTATACTTCCATATTCCTTCCAATCTGGTCAGCAAAGGCTTTGTTTACCAATCTCTGATAAGTAGCCCCAGCATTTTTCAACCCAAATGGCATTACCTTGTAGCAATGAAGACCTCTTTCAGTAACAAATGTGGTGTGCTCTTGATCCTTCAGATCTACTTGGATCTGATTGTATCCGGAGAAAGCATCCACAAAGGATAGCAGCTTATTCCCAGAGGTAGAGTCAACTAGCTGGTCAATCCGGGGAAGTGGATACAGATCTTTTGGGCAAGCCCTATTGAGGTCTGTGAAGTCAATACACATACGCCACTTGCCATTTTTATTTTTCACCAAGACCGGATTGGCAGTCCACAAGGGATATTGAGACTCCTTGATATGCCCCATCGTTGTGAGCCTGTCAACCTCTTGTACAATAACATGAGCATTTTCCTTGGAAAAAGCCCTTCTCTTTTAAACCACTGGTGCTACATCTTTCCGGACAAATAGGTGGTGTGATATCACATCTGCTGGGACTCCGGTAACATCAGCATTGCACCAAGAAAAAACATGTTGATGGCTCTTCAAAAACTTTAGCATTTCTCTTTTCAGATCGGGTGGCATTCTGGACCTTATTTTGACACTCTTCCCTTCCTCTAAACAATGTGTTTCTACCTCTTCGACTGGTATTAATACTCCAGGGGTCTCTTTGGGGTCATCAATTTCACCCTCACCCCCAGAAATCCCCTCAAATTGCTATTACTCGTTGATACGAACTGCCCCAACGTCCAGGGCGCCAGGGCTGTAGCATAACATTCCCTTGCAACCTTTTGACTGCTTCGGACAACTCCCACCTGACCTTGAACAGCATATTTCAAACATTGGTGGACTGTTGAAGCCACTGCATGCATCCTAGAGAGCCAAGACCTCCCTAGAATAGCATTATAGCAAGTGGGACAATCTACCACGATAAAAAGTATCCTGACCATCTTCTTGAAAGGGCCCTTGCCCAACCGAACTTCCTCTTCGAACTCCCCGATCACATCTGCTGAACTGCCAGTAAAGCCCACAATGGAACTGTCCGAACTCTGAATTACGGCTGGATTTTTCATTCTCTTGTAAGTGGTTAGGAAAAGGATATTGCCTGAGCTTCCAGTATCCACCAAAATTCGTCTTATGTCATTGCCCCAAATGGATGCTCCTATGACAACAACATCTTCATGAGGGCCAGCTATATCTCTTAAAAATCATCTTCATCAAAGACAATGAAGGGGAAAGGAATTTGCGATTGATAAGAGGTCATGCCTCCTTCTAGCTGGGTAGCTAAAGTATGAATGTGCCTTTTCCTCGAAGAAGTAGTAGGAGCCGTCATAGTATCTCCTCCGAAAATTGTTAGTGACTCATAAAATTTAATGAGGCCGGAGACCGTCCTAGAACGTTCCTCAATGGTACCCACTCTGTTTCTAGTCGGATCAGGATCCAAGTATTCAAATTCTACATCAAATCTTTGGACTATCACCAGCGCTCCCTCCGGAGCAGCATTGCTTGGACCAACCCGACGAGTATTGTCAGGCCTATTACCTCCTCTTCTTTTGACATAAGCCCGCAACTTCCCTCTTTCAATCAAGTTCTGAACCTCTTGTTTCAAGGCTATACAATCATTGGTGGTATGGCCAGTATCATTATGATACTGGCAGAAAGATTTATTACGATTCTCCCTAGGGGATTGTAATGCAGCCGGTCTTCTATAGTGTACTTCCTCCTTTGTTTTATTATAAATGGTGGCCATACTTTCTTTTAATTCTGCGAACCACTCCGGTTGGATCCAAGGCCCTCTCTTATTTCTGGATTGTTGACTTTGAGCAGGTGCAGCTGGCTGAGAATGAGCTTTAGCCAGGTTAGGCCCCTGTCCGGCCTCTTTTGCTTTGTTCCCGGATTGATTTTGATTGGGGTTTGGTGCAACCGGGGCAGACCTCACCTGCCTATGCACCCTAGTTTTCTTTGTTTCATCAACATTGATCTGCTTCCCAACCTGATTCAGTAAACCTCCCCAAGTCATGGCCTTCTTTCTGGTCACTGAATCAGCCAAATTCCCAGGGTTTAAACCCTGTCTTAAAGATGCTATTACCACTTCCTCAAAGCAATCAGCCAGCCCATTCTTGGTGTTCACAAAACGACTTATATATTTTTTTAATGATTCGTTTGGTTCCTGGGCACAATGAATTATTGTGTCCCCATTGCCTTTCAATTCTTTACTCCCAACAAACTGCCTTCGAAAGGCCACCCAAAAGGTATCAAAATTCTTGATACAACCCTGAGGTAAGCTGTTATACCACTTCAGAGCACTCCCCGAAAAGTATTGGGAGAATGCTCTGCAGAGTAACTTGTCGTTATCATCAAAGTTCATCATGAAGTTTTTAAATTGTTCCAAATGGTTGTCTGGATCAATACTACCATCGTACTTTTCCATTTTAGTGCTATCGAACCTCTTAGGGAGGTTTCCAGACAGAATTTTGGAAAACAATGGAGATTGTCTCCAATTCAGGCCACAACTAAACACAGTATCCTCATTGGGAGTTGCAAAGATACCTGGTTCATCGTGGAAGGCAAAAGGATCCATCAGCATCCGGTCCACATGTCCCGGCTATGAGATGACCCTTTCCAATATTCCTTTTCAACTTCCCATGTCTATCTCTCTTCCTTGAATACGTTTTGACCAACTTTTGCTTCTTTTTGGTCCGGCCCTCGTCGCTGCTAGAGGACAAGGACTTTTCAACTCCTTCTTCATCCGAAGAGCTACCAGAAGACTCTGAGTCTGAATCAGAACTCTCCACTGGTTTAGATTGATGATATTTTTTGGAACTAGCATGAGTCTTTTTGGAACTTACATGAGTCTTTGAAGGCTCATGTTCTCTAGGGTTATCGATATGATGAGCAACTGATGCTCTTGACTTATCCTTCATGCCCATCTTAGCCTTTTCTGCCCTTAGAGCTTCGATCTCACCCTTTAGCCTGTCACGCTCCTCGATGGTATACTCATCATTTTCACCCACCACTTCAAGCAAAGCTGGTGGCACTTCCAAGGCGTCCGGAGTCATTCGGACATATTTTTCCTGATGGTTTCGAATGCTTGAATCAGGCACCGTCGTGCTCCCACTGTGGTCGCCAATTTGGTGTGGTTAATTTATGTCCGAGGTTAATTGGGTAATTTGTTCAGAGTTTTTTAGAAGTTTAAGGGTATTTAATATTTTGAGTAGAAAGTAGAGGGAGAATTAAGCTGCCTGGTTGCAGTTAATTTTCATTACCCATATTTAATGTAGGTGGTTGGGTATTTATATCCTTTTCCTATGGGCTTTCGGGTCATGTTTAATGGACTCAGGTCATGTTTAAAGACCCATGAGTTTTTAGTAAGTAGCTTAGTCAAGAAGTGTTTAGGTTTTTTAGTACTTTAGTCATAATTCGAACAGTCCAAGTGGCTAAGTGTTCGAACTGCCCTGTCCGGTCTGGTGATAATAGTCTGAATTGACCTTGTCCGGAGAGATAACACTATTCGGACTCATCAATAACTAATTAGTCTAGAATCTGAACATAAGTCGACCAATTGCTAAGTTATGTTTTTTTATTATTATTGAATTTGTTTAATCATTTATAAATTATTTTCAAAATTTAAATTCTCTTTAATATTAGGGATTCTTGTAAAGAAATAACCAAAATTCTATAGTTTTAGCCCTCTTTTTGTTGTTTTCGTGAATTTTCTGCATTTTTCTATTTTTATTAGATTTTATTAAAATCCTTAACCATCTCCAATCGGTTTGAAATTGGGATGAGCGTTATTGTATTTCGTGAGGAATAATTTTTAATTTTGGCGTAGGTTTTCGAGCACTACTATAAAAGGATCTCAAACCCTAATTTTGTCGTTATACTTTTTGGAATATAATTTGAGTTCTCTTCAAAGTCTCTTATACTCTAACCTAGGGTTAGAGATTATCTATTCTATGTATTCGTCTTCTTTTCTCTATGTTTTCCACCGTCTGTTCCATCTCATAGTTCGGCGCTACCATATTGGTATTAGAGGGACAGAGCTCCTACGGCGTGCGTTACAGAGGTATGCCGCCAAAGAGATCCTTGTCTGGCAAGTCCACTCTTCCAATCGCAGAATCAATCGACCGTGATGAATTCGAAAATCGATTTGGCTAGGTTGGTGAAAAAATGCATTCGTTGGGAAACGAGATGAGAGATGTACATGAAGAACTACAAAGGCTATTGAACAACCAAACCAATAGATTTCGACCTCGAGGTTTTAGCAACCAACCGTCGGGATCTGAGAGAGAGACCAACCGCAAACAGAATCTTTTTGCTCCTCTGCAAGAACAGATTGGATCGCCTCAGTTGAAGAAGTTCTTGATTTCAAGGAGGTTCCAGATGCAAAACAATTATAGTTGGCTGCAACTAAGTTCTGAGGCCGAGCTGCATCTTGGTGCCACAAGCTCAACCAGACTAGATCAAGGCAAGGTAAGCGAAAAATATCAACTTGGGTAAATTTGTGAAGCACTTGAGGGCTGCATTTTATCTTTAAAATTATGTGCGTATAATATACCAGCAGTTCCAAAACCTTAAACAACGGTCAATGATTGTTGATGAATACACTAACAATTTTTTCAAACTGAAAAACTATATCAATATTACTAATTCAATAGATCAATTAGTATCTCGCTACATAGGTGGGATGAGACAACACTTTACGGACCAGCTGAACATGTTTGACCATGTCAATGTGTCTGAAGCACATCAACACACACTGCATCTGGAGAAAGCCCTTTCACGAAGGCCTTATGGAG
The DNA here is from genome assembly GCA_036936605.1 of Limnanthes douglasii subsp. nivea. NCBI lineage: Eukaryota > Viridiplantae > Streptophyta > Magnoliopsida > Brassicales > Limnanthaceae > Limnanthes > Limnanthes douglasii. The sequence goes on from JAUPFV010000005.1 coordinate 280,433,045, forward strand.
AAGATACTGCCAGAAGAACTCCAATGGCGTTTCTAAAAAGGACAGTTCTAGGTCCTAGCCAAGAAGTACCAACTGCCACCCCTATGCATACATGTGCTAACTCAGAGGTCCCTAGTCGTACACGTACTTCCTCACAGGTTAGGTGCTACCATTTTCACGAACTGAGCATGTTTCTTTAGAGTGTCTAAAATTATGACAACAACCACAACAATTTAGGTGTTTATTCACTTGAGCTGCTGATTTTGATCTAGAAGGTGACCCATGGTTTGATGAGGAACTAGAGGATGTTGTTGATGAGGTTCAGGAGGACCAGGTTACATGAGAAGATGTTGGACAAGCATTGGTTTTAAGAAGTGTCAGTTTTACGCCCAAAGCAAGAAGTGAAGGGGATGATTGACTACGAAACAATATTTTCCAGTCGACTTGTACTATCGGGGGAAAGTTATCCAAATTTGTTATTGATTCAGGGATCTGCAAAAATATTATTTATGAAGAAGTTGTGCAGAAGTTGGCCCTAAAAATAGAAGACCACCCAAACCCCTACAAGCTCGTTTGGTTAAAGAAAGTGAGGTTATAATTTCTAAAACCGACCGCATTACCGGATGAGTCCAAAAGAGCATGAGGAGCTCCGTCGACAGGTGGAAGAGTTGTTTATTAAAGGCCAGATCCTTGAGAGCGTCTTTTGGGGTTCCTGCTCTGTTAACACCAAATAATGATGGCTCAATGAGGATGTGTGTGGATAGCCGGTCTATCAACCAAAATTACAGTTAGGGATCGGTTTCCTTTTCCTCGCTTTGATGATTTACTGGATCCGTTGAGTGGTGATACTGTGTTTACGAAGCTAGATTTGAAGAGAGGACATCCACATATTCGTATTCGCATGAGAGATGACTGGAAAACAACCATTAAAACCCGAGAAGGTCTGTTTGAGTGGATGGTCCCGCCATTCGGCCTTTCCAATGCTCCTAGCATATTCATGTGGGTTATAAACCAAGTATTTCGTGCATTCATAGGAAAATTTCTACTTGTATACTTTGACGATATTGTCCTATATAATACTACGGATGAGCTGCACCTCTAGCACTTACGAGAAGTATTGGTTGTCTTGAGACGAGAATAGTTTTATGGGAGACTCGACAAGTGTTGATTTATGGCAGATTCGGTTAGCCTTTTGGAGTATGTTGTTTCAAAGGATGGCTTGTCAGTGGATAAGTCGAAAGTGGCAGCAGTGCGTGACTGGCATATACCTACTTCTATCACCGAAGTTTGTTCTTTTCATGGGCTGGTTTCATTTTACATGAGATTCATACATAACTTCAATACTGTCATGGCTCCTATTACAAATTGTATGAAGAGCAAGAGGTTTAGCTGGACCCGTTGAAGCAACTATTGTGTTTGAAAAGATCAAGGTAAGACTGACCACTGCACCTAATCTGGTTCTACTTGATTATTCTACAAGGTTTGAACTACATTGTGATGCGTTTGGATTGGGCATTGGAGCTTCACTCAGTCAACGAGGCCGACCTATAGCCTACTTCAGTGAAAAGTTAAGTTGAGCTAAACTAAACTACAACACCTATGCCAAGGGGTTTTATGAAGTTGTACGGGCTTTGAAGCACTAGAGTTCCTATTTGGCATATAATTACTTTGTCCTATACACCGATCATGATGCCTTAAAGCATCCATAGAGTCAAAAGAAGCTCTCTTCCCGCCATGCGCGTTGGGTAGTGTTTACTCAACAATTTACCTTTTCCATCAACCACACTTCGGGGGAAGTTAACCGCCTAGTTGATACACTGAGTCAACGCATTACGATGATTCGTATGGAAGGAGAGGTTGTGAGGATTTATATAATGAAGGATCTACTGGTTATTGATCTATATTTGCTGTCATATGCTAGAGGACGTCAGCGCAGGGTTGAGAATTTTTTTTTTGCAGTAAACAACTGTTAGGTCTTCAAAGGTAATGTACAATGTATTCCAGAGGGAAGTTTGAGGTGATTGATTGTACGAAAGATACACAACAAGGGGCATGGTGGTAGAGATCAAACCATTCACTCTATATCCAGTCTATTCTTCCGGCCGCGTTTGAGGCGAGATGTTATCGGTTTTGTAGTTAGTTGTTGGTTTTGCCAGGTGGCAAAACGTACATCCTCCAACGCAGGTCTATACCTACCTTTCCCAATACCAGAGGGACCATGGCGAAGCGTCACCATGGATTTCGTCTATGGACTGCCAAAAACACAGAGAGGTAATAATTCTATTTTTGTGGTGGTTGACAAATATTCTAAGATGGCCCACTTTATTGTCTGCAAGAAAACCACACCTGTTGTGAATATTGCTAACTTGTACTTTCGTGAGGTCGCCCGCTTACATGGTATACCTCTAAATCTCGTTTCTGATCGCGATACGCGGTTTCTTGGGCACTTTTGTTGGAGTTTGAGGCAGCTCACAAACACAAAGCTGAGTTTTAGCAGCGCCTATCACCCATAGACAGACGGCCAGACCGAAGTAACTAATCAAACATTAGGCAACATGTTGCACACAAAGATCTTCAGGAACTTGAAAGCATGGTTTTCTCGTCTTTATCTCGTTGATTTTGCCTACAACAATCACCACAAGCACAGTATTGTATATAGTCCTTTTATGGTAGTGTATGGTTATAACCCAAGGGGTTCTATCGATTTGGCTCTCCCGCGGTTGACAAGGTTCCACCTAGGGTTGAGACCGCCATCGCCGATAAATGGGAGATCCAAGAGAACACACGCAAACACCTGAACGAAACAACACACAAGTACAAGGTTGGCGCATATAAGAAGCACCGACTGGTGGAGTTTGCAATAGGGAACTTTGTATGGGCTGATTTGACCAGAGATCGCTATCATGCGCATGATTACAAAATGTTAGCTGCAAAGAAGGTTGGTCCTTTTGAAATCATTGAAAAGATTAATCCCAATGCATACTGGTTAATGCTACCCAGCCACATGAAGACCCATAACGAATTCAACGTGAAGCACGTGATGTCGTTTACCAATGCTGCTGAGGATGATGAAGCTGATAATTTGTTGGCTAATTATTCCATAGAAGTAGAGGATAATATAGTTGCAGAAGCCCGTGGCTATATGACCCTTTTGAACAAACGAAAACGGGCTTTATTTGGGGCTCGGTTATCCGAATTAGGGCCTTTTTTTGTTGTTTTCATGAATTTTTTGCATTTTTCTATTTTTATTGGATTTCATTAAAATACTTCACCACCTCCACTCGCTTTGAAATTTGATTAGGCTTTATTTTATTTTGTCAGAAACAATTTTTATTTTGGCATAGGGTTTCGAGGACTTCTATAAAAGGTTCTCAAACCCTATTTTTCTCGTCAGACTTTTTCGAGTATAATATGAGTTTTCTCTAAAGTCTCTTATATTTTGATCTAGGGTTAGATATTATCTATTCTCTGTTTTCGTCTTCTTTTCTCTGTGTTTTCTGCTGTATATGCCATCTCATAGTTCGACACTACAACAAACCCTAAGGTTTATCTATGCAATCCTCATCAATATAATCTTCATTTAAAGATATAAATATTTGTTTATGAAATTTATATCGAAACATTTGTAAAAATAATTGTAGGATATGTGTTTTCGATAGTTGGAACATACATATCAAAATAATTTATTCTTTCGTTTTGTATAAAATTATTAACTATCCATTTTACATCGAATGCTTAAATGTATAATTCATCTATAATTTCTTTTAAATTATCCCCTAATAACTAATTGGTCTAAAATCTTAAGATAAATCAATCAATTACTAAATTATGTTTTTTATTATTATTGAATTTGTTTGATCATTTATAAATTATTTTCAAAATTTAAATTCTCTCGAATTTAGGCAGTCTTCTAAAGACTTAACTATAATGAGTTTTTAGGTAATATTTCATTATTTCTTAAGAAGTATAAAATAATAATTTAAAAATCTATCTCATTCGTTAGGGTGGCGACCAAAGTCACACGTCACACATTGGTTAAACATGGTAGGAAACATATCACCACTAGTATAAGACCTCTTGGAAGTAGACCAAAAACAAATTTGTGCGGATCTTCAAACACAAAATAGATATACAGAGGCGGAATATGCGGTACCCATATTTCCAACATCATTAGATACTATATCTTCTACCTTGATTCTTCACAACTTTCTCATAATATATTTTCCGCACCAAAAGTGTTTCTTTCAAAACAAAAGTTCGTTATCGTCATAATGATTTTTAGTAAAAAAAAAAAAAAAATTATACCAACTGATTGTAAATTCAATTACATTATATAATTCATGCTAATGAATTCATAATAGTTCCGTTACTTTATTAATTTAATGTTAATGAATTTTAATATTTAATATTAAATTAATAATTCAGTATTAAATCTATAAACTAAATAAAAACCACCGTTAAAGTATCGCTTTTAGAAATTATTCCCTCATATTTTTTTGTTTTACAATATAATTCCGAAATATTATGTTTTGTCTGAGTTATTTATTTATAAATTTAATTTTTCATAATATTCAGAATTAAACTTCGATTTTTATTTTTTATAATTACTTCTGTAATGCATGTTTCAGATACTAATCCATTATTATTTTTATACTTAATTTTATTAAAACTAATATTAATTATAGTCTTGTACATCTATAAGACATGTAACTATCCACTTAATAGGAAGATTTGAACAAATAAAATGAAGTGGTTCTAATATTTATGAACCTACTAATACCGTAGTACCAACTGATATATCAAGTCCTTCTTTTAAAAACCTTGGAGCCCATATAAGAACCAAGTTATTGGATTGTCTGAAATTAAGAAGTGGTAGGAAACTACAATTTGGTAGGCGCCCTATTTTGTGCTAGAATTCTATTGAATATAGCAATTCAACCCAGATTTGAAAATCCAAATGCAATGACGATTTGTTTCTTCAATTCTTCTTTTCTATTTTTTATTTCACCGTATCTAGGTCCTTGTTGATGTTTACTTGTCAATCGTCACAAAGTCAAACTATTCTTTTGATTCTAAGGTTCTATACTCTCGTATACATATAAAAGAAAAAAATTGGTAGGCATTGTCAAGCCGGAGCTTGCTACCTCAAGATCACTTTAGTTTAGAAAGAAACTAATGAAGAGAAAAGTTAACTCTATATCATAATAAAGGCAAGAAAATATTCAATGGTGACTCAGGACAGCTGAATGCAGAGCTCGAATGAAGAACGTGTTGGATTTTTAATTCAATAGATTTTGATAAAGAAACTACCGTTTGATGTGATCAGTCTCCAAGTGTGGCGAGGAGACATAAAGTTTTTTTACCTAGAGGATATATCAAAACAAATGAACGTGAAATTTGAACAGAAAGCCATTGAGGTATAATTTTTGCTTTTCAATTTTAGCTTTTATCTTGAATAACCTGTAGTAGCATTTAAAGATGAAAGATTCTAGTGTGCTGCTTAGCTTGCTTGCAAGCATCAAAAGTTAGTATGAAAAAGGAAATTATGATAAGAATGTATTATCTGAAATTAGAAATTAAGATTTTATCCTAATGTAACATAACACTATACTTTCCAGCAAACTGATAGCACTTACGTGATTAAGAACAATTGAATTACTGAATTTCGTCTCCATCTTGCATTTGAGTGTCCACTTGTTTAGCCAATCGACAACTTTTTTTTCTCTCTGTAGATGTGATAAATAACCATAGATGGAGATATGAGTCATCTATAACATGATATAACAGGGTCAAGGGCCCACGAGGTTTTTCCTGAGCAAGTAAGATTAACAAGGATCTTAGATTCACTCTTAATATCCACATTGTCAATGCTACGGTTCTTACAATATGAGAGACCATTCATGGGTTTTATGTCTTCAAAAATACTAGGTCTTGCTTTTTCATATAGGTTACCAAGACTATAGACAATATCACATTTCTTATCCTTAATTATTCCCCCACTACCAGTCTCGTCATTAACAAGACACGAATCGTCAATGTTTAGCTTGAATCTCTTAGTAATAGGACGAGACCATACCATAACTTTTAATATTCAGTTTCTCGTTCAAATGGTTATAACAACCCATCTCCATGGTAGGATCTTCAACATTTGACCAGTAGTTTTTCTTTAGAAGATTAGAATGATCAAGACTCTTCATAATTTTCTTTATATAGTTGATGACATAATTAGTAGAACTACGACTCTCATTGAACTTCATATTGTTCCTTTGATATCTTATAACATAGAGAGTAATAACAGGAATAATATATACAACATGAACTTCTTTTTGGCTATGAAACTTTCAAATTTAATATTGAAAAGACTAGCAAGATAAGACACAATGAACCATAAATTAGTGCAAGTGATAAACAAATGATTAGTGGATGCAACATTCTCACAAAATTGATATTTAGATGCAAAGGTTATGTGCCTTTTGTGCATGTTAATGCATATAATCGTTTCCAAGTATGAGATTTATTCTTAAAAAAGTTAGCTTGTAATGGATGTTGATCTTTACAATATATATTGCGAAGAAATTTAGCCCAAAAAGACCTGACATATTAGTTCTCTTTTCAATGTAAATACTTTTACTATATAAAAGTAATTAAAAACACGATATTTTCTCTACTTGTTTTTCTTCCGTGATAAGGATGATGATTGTGGAATGTTGTCATGCATTAACGGTTCAACATTAAATGCAGATTCATTTAATGGATAACCGTTGGAGAACTCATGCATCTGATGGGATACCTCCTCATTCAATGCAGTAGAGGAGTGCTCACCTGTCGCTTTTAATGTTATCCGCAACCTTTTAGAGCAAACCAGTAAAGAGAATCAGTAGAACGGTGTTATTGTCATTTTCAATAACTGTTGGCACACTAATTCGTGGAATAGTTTTATTGTCATTTCCAATTATTGCTGCCACACTAGTGGCCTTGATGATCTTATTTTTTCATGTTTTTAATTTTCATGGTCGAACAAGTAAGCAGATAATCTCATCTCCTCTATGATAAATAAGGCCCTTGTTAAGCACATCGGACTATACTCCAATCACAATTTACCTTATTGCCTCGTTTACCTCATCTCAAAAACATTTCAAATACTTCAGCATGTGGCGCTTCTATCCCCATTTCTTTGATCTTGTCTCGAATAGGTGAATCACCCTCTACGATGGTAATCCCAGGGTCTATTATCATTCAAGAAATTAATTCGGTTTTACCCCATTATGTTTATTGTTGAAAAATTTGATTATTTTAATTAAATTATCAAAATTTAATATTTATATAAAATTAATAATTGCGAGTTGAAAAATATTAGTCATAAAGTTGAGGAGGCTCAAAGGCTACTGGCCCAAACCCAGCTGAACCTGACCTCCAACCCTTCTAGTGGAACCAATATTGACCTTAAGCAGGAGGCTTCAAACTCTGACATTTTCTTTAGTCGAGCCAATGAATCATTTCTCAAGAAAAAATCTCATGAGTCTTGGCTTAAGTTGTGTGATAGAAATTAAAAATTATTTCATAATAGTATCAGGGTCCGCTAAACACGTAATAAAGTTATGTTAATTTCAAACCCTAATAGTTATCCCAACTCCAACCCTCGAGACGTCTCTAGCACCTTCCTTAACCATTTCTCGAACTTACTTGGCACAAGAAATCTGTCTAACTATTCAGGCCTCCAAATAATATTCAAACGACTGATTCTCCCAGTTTTTGGATCCCTTTGAGGCTGGTTCCTCGGATAGTTTGTTTGTGATTTCTAGCAAAGATGAATTTTATCTCCGCCTTTGCAAGTTGCTTCACCCCTCTGTTAGTATTGGAAAAAATATTAAGCATTTGGAAGATCGAAAAAGTTACTAGAAAACTAAAGCCTGATTAGCTAAAGCGTGAGTCAAGGAACTTGAACAATAATATTCAACTATTAAGAAAGAAGCCGATGCGATTTACGAAAAATGGTCTTAGCTGAATATTACGTCATGCTTCTTGAAAAGTGTTGTTCAGAAGGAAGGGATCTTTACGCAAAGCATAACACCACTAAGAAGATTGGTGTTGTCGTTCATTGTGCATTTTTGCACACAGTTTTGGAGGGGGGGGGGGAGGTTCCAAAGAGAAAAGAAAAGGAACCTTTCCAACAGCCTAATAGATTCTTGCTAAGTTCCTAATAGATTCTTGCTAACCCTTCCAACAGCCTAACAGATTCTTGTTTACTACGTAATAGATTCTTTCTAACTGATTTGGGAATGGAAGATTAACAAGAAAAGCACGGGCAAAGAATTCTCTGTACTATGGAGTATGAAGAAGGTATAACATGAACAAGAACATACCAATAACAAAGACAACAGGCCATAAAACCAGAAGAACTCTAGGTAGCGTCTGGTGAGCGTTCATAGCGAAGGATGTATTTGTGCAGAAGAAACTTTTCAATCTGTCGTGATGACAAGTACAGATTATAGTTTCAGTGTGCTACGGGTCCAAGTGGATGTAGAGAACGGAGAAAATCAGAGAAAGGTGGAGGAGAGAAAAAGTTGGAAAGGAGAGAGGAAACGTAGTGCAAGAGCTTCTAGAGAGAATGGAGAGTGTTCTTTTTTCTAGAGAGAAAAATTTCTCTTTAGCTCTATCCCTAAGAAAGAAGAGTCCTTAGAAGGTGTATTGAATATAAGTAAGTAGCATAACATGGATAGATACATATACCGATGAATATGATTTGGTTGTGTGATTTTTTCTGTTTGTCCGAGCCTTAAGAAACTCAAATGGTATAAAAGAAATCACTTGACCCAAAATCTGAAGAAGAAAATATTATAAATCTCGACTGTTTAAAATTTTCATTGATATATTTTGGGGTTTGTTTTAATAATTTTAGAATTCGTATTTAGTTTTTTAAAATATATATATATATATATATATATATATATATATATATATATATATATATATATATATATATATAAATTTGATTCTAACAAAGAAATCTTACAGTTTAAACTTAAATATTAATGTATGGATTAAATATTTTTAAAATCTAAATTTAGTCCCGTATATAGACAATAACCTATCTGAAAGATTTTATTTATGGTCGATTTTAATGCTAGCTGCAACCTTTTAGAACAAACCAGTAATGAGAATCACTATAATAGTGTTATTATCATTTTCAACGACGGTTTCCAAACTAATCGTTGGAATAGTTTTATTGCCATTTTCAATGATTGCTGCCATACTAGTGGCCTTGATGATCTTAGGTATTCGTGTTTCCAATTTTCACGGTCGAACAAATAAGCGGATAATCTCATCTCCTCTATGATTAATAAGGCCCTTGTTAAACACCTCAGATCGTACTCCAATCACAATTTACAATACTTCCTCATTTACCTCATCTCCAAAACATTTCAAATACTTCAACATGTGGCGCTTCCATCCTCATATCTTTGATCTTGTCTCGAATAGGTGGAGCACCCTCTGGGATGGTAACTCCATGCCTATCATCATCAAGAAATTAATCGTTTTTACCCCCATTATATGCTCCCTTAATAAGTGTGAGTTTAATAATATTAGTCATAGGGTTTAGGAGGCTCAAAGGCTACTGGCCCAAACCCAGTTAAAACTGACCTCCAACCTTTCTAGTGGCACCATTATTGACCTTGAGAGAGAGGCTTCAAACTCTGACATTTTCTTTAGTTGAGCCGAAGAATCACTCCTCAAGAAAAAATCGCATTAGTCTTGGCTTAAGCCGTGTGATAAAAATTAGAAATTATTTCATAATAGTATCAGTGCCCGCTAAACTCGCAATAAAATTATGTTGATTACAAATCCTGATAGGTCTCCCAACTCCAACCCTCAAGACGTCTCTAGCACCTTCCTTAATCATTTCTCGAACTTACTTGGCTCAAGAATTCTGTCTGACTATTTAGGTCGTAAGATGATATTCAAAAGACTGATTCTTCCACTTTTTGGTTCCCTTTGAGGTTGGTTCCTGAGATAGTTTGTTTGTAATTTCTCGCGAAAATGAAGTTTATCTCGTCCTTCGCAAGTTGCTTCACCCCTCTCTTACTACTGGAAAAAAATATGAAGCATTTGGAAGATCAGAAAAATTACTAGAAATCTAAAGCCTTATTAGCTAAAGCGTGAGTCGAGGAGCTTGAACAATAATATTCAACTCTTAAGAAAGAAGCCGATTCGATTTACGGAAAACTGGTCTTAGCTGAAGATTACGTCATTCTTCTTGAAAAGTGTTTCCCATAAGAGAGGTATCTTTACGCAAATCATAAAGCCACTAAGAAGATTGAAGTCGTCTTCCATTGTGCATTCCAGCCAAGAAAGCTCTGCACATAGTTTGGGGGGAGGGGCCAAAGTTCCAGATAGCAAAGCAAAGGAACATTTCCAACAGCCTAACAGATTCTTGTTAACTGCCTAATAGATTCCTGTTAACCCTTCCAATAGCCTAACAGATGTTGGAAGTAATCTAAAATAGTTGGTTTGAATGGATAAACATTGAACTTATGACGTGTTTAATATCAGTTATTAGGGTAGTTATTTAGATAAGATCGAATAGTTTGTCTGTATTTTCTTTATAAGAAAACATACCCTTGTATTGATATCTGAAATGAAAAGGAACCTTTCCAACAGCCTAACAGATTCTTGCTAACTTCCTAATAGATTCTTGCTAACCCTTCCAACAGCCTAACAGATTCTTGTTTACTGCATAACAGATTCTTGCTAACTGATTTTGGAATGGAAGATTAACAAGAAAAGCACGGGCAAAGATTTCTCTGTGCTATGGAGTATGAAGAAGGTATAACATGAACAAGAACAGACCAATAACAAAGACAACGGGCCATAAAACCAGAAGAACTCTAGGCAGCGTCTGGTGAGCGTCCATAGCGACAGATGTATTTGTGCAGAAGAAACTTTTCAATCTGTCGTGATGACAAGTTGAGATTATAGTTTCAGTGTGCTACGGGTCCAAGGGGATGTAGGGCACGGAGACAATGAGAGAAAAACGGAGGAGAGAGAAAGCTGGAAAGGAGAGAGGAAACGTAGTGCAAGAGTTCTAGAGAGAATAGAGCGTGTTCTTCTTTCTAGAGAGAAAAATTTCTCTTTAACTCTATCCCTAAGAAAGAAGAGTGTTTAGAAGGTGTATTGAATATAAGTAACTAGTACAACATGGATAGATACATAGACCGATGAATATGATTTTGTTATGTGATTTTTTCAGTTTGTTCCGAGCCTTAAGAAACTCAAATGGTATAAAAGAAATCACTTGACCCAAAATCTGAAGAAGAAAATATTATAAATCTCGATTGTTTAAAGTTTTCATTGATATATTTTGGGGTTTGTTTTAATAATTTTAGAATTCGTAAAAATATATATATAAATTTGATTCAAATAAAGAAATATTTTAGTTTAAACTTAAATATTAATGCACGTATTAAATATTTTTAAAATCTAAATTTAGTCTCGCATATAGACAATAACCTCTGTGAAAGATTTTATTTATGGTCGCTTTTAATGCAATCTGCAACCTTTTTAGAACAAACAACTAATGAGAATCACTAGAATAGTGTTATTATCATTTTCAATAATTGTCGCCACACTAATCGTTGGAATAGTTTTATTATCATTTTCAATGATTGCTGCCATACTAGTGACTTTGATGATCTTAGATATTCGTGTTTCCAATTTTCACGGTCGAACAAGTAAGCGGATAATCCCATCTCCTCTATTATTAACAAGGCCCTTGTTAAGCACCTCAGATCGTACTCCATTCACAATTTACATTACTTCCTCGTTTACCTCATCTCCAAAACATTTCAAATACTGCAACATGTGGCGCTTCCATCCTCATATCTTTGATCTTCTCTCGAATAGGTGGAGCACCTTCTACGATGGCAACGCCATGCTTATCATCATCAAGAAATTAATCTTTTTTACCCCCTTTATGTGCTCCCTTAATAAGTGTGAGTTTAACAATATTAGTCATAGGGTTTAGGAGGCTCAAAGGCTACTAGCCCAAACCTAGTTGAACCTGACCTCCAACCTTTCTAGTGGCACCATTATTGACCTTTAGAGGGAGGCTTCAAACTCTGAAATTTTCTTTAGTTGAGCCGATGAATCATTCCTCAAGAAAAAATATCATTAGTCTTTGCTTAAGCTGTGTGATAAAAATTAGAAATTATTTCATAATAGTATGAGTGCCCGCTAAACTCGCAATAAAATTATGTTGATTAAAAATCCTGATAGTTCTCCCAACTCCAACCCTCGAGACGTCTCTAGCACCTTCCTTAATCATTTCTTAAACTTACTTGGCTCAAGAAGTTTGTCTGACTATTCAGGTCGTAAGATTATATTCAAAAGACTGATTCTCCCACTTTTTGGTTCCCTTTGAGGTTGGTTCCTCAGATAGTTTGTTTGTGATTTCTCGCGAAAATGAATTTTATCTCTGTCTTTGCAAGTTGCTTCACCCTTCTATTACTGTTGGAAAAAATATGAAGCATTTGGAAGATCAGAAAAATTACTAGAAATCTAAAGCCTTATTAGCTAAAGTGTGAGTCGAGGAGCTTGAACAATAATATTGAAGTCTTAAGAAAGAAGCCGATTTGATTTACGAAAAACTGGTCTTATCTGAAGATTACGTCATGCTTCTTGAAGAGTGTTGCCCAGAAGAGAGGGATCTTTAAGCAAATCATAACCCCACTAAGAAGATTGGAGTCTTCTTCCATTATGCATTCCAACCAAGAAAGCTCTGCACATAGTTTGGGGGGAGGGAGAAAAGTTCCAGATAGCAAAGCAAAGGAACATTTCCAACAGCCTAAGAGATTCTTGCTAACTGCCTAATAGATTCTTCTAACCCTTCCAATATCCTAACAGATGTTGGAAGTAATCTAAACTAGTTGGTTTGAATGGATAAACATTAAACTTATGACGTGTTTAATATCAGTTATTAGGGTAGTTATTTAGATAAGATCGAATAGTTTGTCTATATTTTCTTTATAAGAAAACATACCCTTATATTGATATCTGAAATGAAGTTAATATTTCCGAACTTCTAGTTTATCTCTATATATATCAGTCATTCGGTAAAGGTTATCTGCATTGCTGTTTATCTCAGGGACCTTTTCCTGTTTGTCCGCGAAGCCTCTCTTCATGTGCCTTTAGAGACCCAATTGTCTCTTCAAGTGACATCACATCTAGGAGGAAATAAATACTTATTTCTACTATTCGATGATTACAGCAGGGTAATATGGATATATATGGTTGCAAAAAAATACGAAGCACTAGAGGAATTCAAGAAATTTCGATCTTTGGTAGAAAACATTACAGAGAAGAAAATAAAAGTTTTGAGAATGGACAAATGAGGTGAATTCACTTCAAAGTTATTTACGTCTTACTGTGAAGATACAAGGATTAATAGGAATTTCACTACTCCTTACTCACCGCAGCATAATAGGGTTGTCGAAAGAAGAAACAGAACAGCAGTAGCAATGATACACAGTTTTTTAAAATAAAAACAAATACCTTCCTGCTTTTGGGGAGAAACGCCTCGTCATGCTGTTTACATACCCAATCGCCTACCTACTCGAGCTTTCTTAGGCAAGCCGCCATATAAGGCATGGACTGCAAAATAAACCAAATGTTGGAAATATTCGAATATTTGGTTGTGTAGCACACATGAAGGTGCTTAGTGTACACACCCAGAAGTTTGACGATCGCAGTAAAATGGTAGTGTATGTGGGTAGAGAGCTCGGCACAAAGGCATGTAGACTTTACGATCCAGACAACGGGAAAATTCTTGTAAGTAGAAACATCATCTTTGATGAGGCTAGAGGATGAGAATGGGAGAAACAACAAGAAGAAGGGTTTGTACACCCTGATAATTTCACTGTTCTCAATATACGTACATAAGAGGTGGTTTATGGTTCATTCGAAGAAGAACCAGTTACACCGAAGAATAAAAGTACTAATTCTATGGGACCACAAACAGTTGGTCCTCAAACAATTATTGAGGACCTGAGTAGTGGCATACATTCTACAGACTCAAGTAGTAGTAGTGAGAGTAATGGGAGTGAACAGGCCATAAAATTTCGTCTACTCAGTGATATTTATGATGAAACAGTTGAAGTAGAGTTAGAACATTAGATTTTTCTACTGGGTGTTGAGGAGCCTAGTAATTACGGACAAGCTGTGATAGAGCCTGTATAGGTGGAAGCTATGAAAAGTGAAATTGATGCTATAAAAAAGAACAATACATGGAAATTGGGAGAGCTACCACGTGGGCATAAAGCCATAGGGCTGAAATGGGTCTACAAACTAAAGAGGGATACAGATGGACATATTATCAAGCAAAAATCCAGAGTTGTAGCAAAGGGCTATGTACAACAGGCAAAGCCAGAGTTGTAGCAAAGGACTTTGAAAAGATATTTGCCCCAGTTGCTCGCTTAGAAACGGTAAGATTACTGTTAGTGCTTGCCGCCAAGAATGACTGGAAAGTGCATCACTTGAATGTAAAATCCGCATTTCTTAACAGGGATTTACAAGAAGTTGTCTATGTGTGTCAACCTGAAGGTTTTATAAAAAAGGGTAAGGATCACTTGGTCTATCAGTTGGCGAAGGCTCTATATGGGTTAAGGCACGCGTCGCAAGCTTGGTATGCCAAGTTAAGTAAGTGTTTAGAAGGTTTGGGCTTCACTAAGTGCCCATATGAATATGCAGTCTATACAAGGAGGGAAGTTAATGAAGTTCTGATTATTGGAGTATACGTGGATGATCTATTGGTCACAAGGACTAGTGTCGCAAACATTAGTAAGTTTAAGAGGAAAATAAGTGCAGAATTTGAGATGAGTGATCTCAGGAGATTATCTTACTATCTGGGTGTCGAAGTCGGTCAGGGGCAGGGATATATTAAGCTTAAACAAGCAAGTTATACCAAGAAATTACTTGAAAAGGCTAATATGTGGTCATGCAATGCCGTAGAGTATCCTATGTAGCCAAAAATACAGATTTAGAAAGATGAATAGGGGAAAGCAGTGAACTCCACGAAATTTAAGAGCTTAATTGGTGGGTTGAGGTATTTGGTTCATACTCGTCTGGATATTTCTTACTCTGTTGGTGTAGTTAGCAGGTACATAGAAAAACCTATTGAATTGCATATGAATGCAGTTAAACGTATCTTGCGTTACGTGAAAGGAACTATCAACTTTGGGTTAGTATATTCAAGTGGGTCTAGATATTATTTATTTTCTGGCTACTCAGATAGCGACCGAGCTGGTAATCTTGAGGATAGAAAAAGCATAGGTGGCATGGCTTTCTACTTGAATAAGAGTTTAATTAGTTGGGTTTGACAAAAGCAGCGGTGTGTGGTGTTGTCAGCGTGCGAAGCTGAATTCATGGCTGCTACAGCGGCAGCATGTCAAGTTGTGTGGTTGAGCAAGTTACTTAGTCGAATAACAAATATAAAACTCTCTCCAGTCGTGATATATATAGACAATCGTTCTGCGATTGATTTGGTAAAAACTCCAGTTTTCTACGGAAGAAATAAACATATTGATATCCGCTATCCTTTCATTCGCGAATGTGTAGAGCATGGAGAGATTATTGTCAAGCATATAAATACAGGGGAGCAGCGTGCAGATGTTTTAACTAAAGCGATGACCACTGTGAAGTTAAAAAATATACGATATTTACTGGGCATGATGAACCTGCAGGTTGGAGTTTAGGTTACAGGGGAGAATGTGGGAAGTAATATAAACTAGTTGGTTTGAATGGATAAACATTGAACTTATGACGTGTTTAATATCAGTTATTAGGGTAGTTATTTAGATAAGATCGAACAATTTGTCTGTATTTTCTATACAAGAAAACAGACCCATGTATTGATATCTTAAATGAAGTTAACATTTCTGAACTTCTTGTTTATCTATATATATATATTAGTCTGTCGGTAAAGGTTATCTGCATTGCTGTTTATCTCAGGGACCTTTTCCCTCCATAATAGATTCTTGCTAACTGATTTTGGAAAGAAGGAGTAACAAGAAAAGCACGGGTAAGGATTTTTATGTCCTATAGAGTATGAAGAAGGTATAGCACAAACAAGAACCGACCAATAACACCCACAACAGGCCAGAAAACCAGAAGAACTCTAGGTAGCACCTGGTGAGCGTTCACGACGGCGGATCTGTTTGTGCAGCAGAAACTTTTCAATCTATCGTGATTGTAAGTGCAGATTATAATTTCAGTGTGCTACGAATCCAGGGGATGTAGAGCACGGAAAAAATCATAGAAAGATGGAGGAGATAGAAAGAAAAGAAGGAGAGAGAAAACGTAGTGCAATAGCTTCTAGATAGAATGGAGAGTGTTCTTCTTTCTAGAGAGAAAAAGTTTCTCTCTAACTCTATCCTTAAGAAAGGAGAGTGTTTAGAAGGTTTATTGAATATAAGTAAGTGGGATAACATGGATAGATACAGATACCGATGAATATAATTTTGTTGTGTGATTTTTTCTGTTTGTCCGAGCCTTAAGAAACTCAAATGGTGTAAAAGAAATCACTTGACCCAATATGTGAAGAAGAAAATATTATAAATCTCGATTGTTTAAAGTTTTCAGTAATATATTTTGGGGTTTATTTTAATAATTTTATAATTTATATTTAGTTTTTTAATATATATATATATATATATATATATATATATATATATATATATATATATATATATTTAATTAAAACAACGAAATCTTATAGTTTAAACTTAAATATTAATGTATGTATTAAATATTTTTAAAATCTAAATTTAATCTTGTATATAGACAATAACTTGTGTGAAATATTTTATTTATGGTCTCTTTTAATGCTATTCGCAACCTTTTAGAGCAACCCAGTAATGAGAATCACTAGAATAGTGTTATTGTAATTTTCAATGACTACCGCCACACTAATCAATGGAATAGTTTTATTGTTATTTTCAATGATTGCTGCCACACTAATGGCCTTGATGATCTTAGATATTCGTGTTTCCAATTTTCATGGTCGAACAAGTAAGCGGATAATCTCATCTCCTCTATGATAAATAAGGCCCTTGTTAAGTACCTCAGACCGTACTCCAATCACAATTTACCTTACTTCCTCATTTACTTCATCTCCATAACATTTCAAATACTTAAACATGTGGCACTTCCAACCTCATATCTTTGATCTTGTCTCGAATAGGTATAGCACCTTCTGCGATGGCAACCCTATGTCTATCATCATCAATAAATTAATCCGTTTTAACCACATTATGTGCTCTCTTAATAAGTGTGAGTTTAACAATATTAGTCATAGGGTTAAGGAGGCTCAAAGTCTACTGGCCCAAGCCCAATTGAACATTACCTTCAACCCTTTTAGTGGCACCATTATTGACCTCGAGAGGGAGGCCTCAAACTCTAAGATTTTCTTTAGTCGAGCCGATGAATCATTCCTCAAGAAAAAATCTCATGAATCTCAGCTTAAGCTCTGTGATAGAAATTAGAAATTTTTTCATAATAGTATCAGGGCCCGCTAAACTTGTACTAAAATTATGTTTATTACAAACCCTGATAGTTCTCCGAACTCCAACCCTCGAGACGTCTCTAGCACATTCCTTAATCATTTCTCAAACTTACTTGGCTCAAGAAGTCCGTCTGACTATTCGGGCCTCAAGATGATATTTAAAAGACTGACTCCCTCTCTTGTTGGTTCCTTTTGAGGTTGGTTCCTCAGATAGTTTGTTTGTGATTCCTCGCGAATATGAATTTTCTTTCCGTTTTTGCAAACTTCTTCATTCCTCTGTTACTACTGGAAAAACGATGAATCATTTGAAAGATCGAAAAAGTTACTACAAATTCAAAGCCTTATTAGATAAAGCGCGAGTCGAGGAGCTTGAACAATAATATTCTACTCTTAATATAGAAGCCAATGCGATTTAAAAAAAACTGGTTTTAGCTGAAGATCATGTGATGCTTCTTGAAAAGTGTTGCCAAGAAGAGAGGGATCTTTACGCAAAACATAACGCCACTAAGGAGATGTTCATTGTAGCTCATAAAGAGGGAAATGATATGTCCTCAGACGGCTTCAATAAGTGCTGCAAAGATATTGAGAGGGTCGTAAAAGAGAAGCAGCTTATCTTAGCTTGAGCTAAAAAAGATAAGGAGGATGTTGTTGAAGCTTATGCTGCTATATGGGTAGACAAATTTAATGTGACGGACACAACGGTTAGGTCAGGGTTGATCATGAAAATTCATGAGTGTTATCCTGATTTAAACTTGGGTAGTTTGTAGGAACATGTCCGAGTCGAATTTTATCCACCTCAGATATCTTTGAGTGATAGTGAAGATACATAATATGAAAAAGGTGATTCCCCCTAAGCTTCAAAATAAAGAATTTATTTTATGCTGTTGTACGCTAGACCAATGTCTATGTTTCCCTTTGAGTAGATATATTTTTTAAAGATACGCATGTTTTTCCTTTCTCAAAATGTTCCAAATTTCTCAAGTTTACTTATATATTTTCTAATTATGGTGAAGAAACTTGGTTGTCGCTTTTGAAGAAATGAATTTCTTGTTAGAAATCTCATATTACACTGATCGACCTCTTCTTTGTAGTTTATTGACATGGTGAACTATGACAACAAAATTTATTGATCTTCTTTCTAACAATGGGTTGAAAAAGAAATCCATTTTTTCATGGTAATTGGATGATGGATCGTGGTCGACCTATTCCCTAAATCATTAGAGTATGATCCATGAAATTTCAGATTTTTGTTGGACATTTCTTTTCTTGCTTTTTTGTTTTAATTCTTAATTTTTTTCTTGCAATTTGTTTGCAACCCCTATTGATACGTTGCCCATGGCTCAAGATAAAATATAAAGGATTAAATAATTATATTCTCTATCCATCCCGTCTTCTGATGAGCTAAGGCTTGATTTATGTCGTAATGTTTATGTCGTAATGTTTATATTCTCGTGTTTATTCCATAATAACTTGACTTCTAAAAGCAGTGGTGTTAATATTGAGGATAATGGTATTGCATCATCTAGTTGTTCTAACTTTTTGATTGCCACTCTCATTCTTCCCAATTTTTTATGTCATCATTCTGAATTTTATTCTCTTGTATCAATTGTTTCTACTGTATATATGGTAGTATTTCATTGAATGCGCATAGGCTATTTTATTTTCCTTCTCTTGTACTTGTTAGTTTAAGTTTCGGGGTTCATATCTCCCCAAATGTTATATTTTATCCTCAGAATTATTTATTTTTTGCTATATCATCTCTAATGTTTTCACTAGGAAAAATCCCTCGTATTATTTTTGGTTATGCTGAGTTGGCCAAACATAAGAATCTCCCTGATGGTCATTCACCTTCGGAGTTGGCATAGAGGCAGTTGTACCTACATTTTCAGGTGAGATACTGTTTAATATTATCCCTTTTTAGATTATATTCGGTGGATTTTTTAAGTTATGCAATGCCAATATTTACCCCTCGAATAATATTTTTCATCTTCAAAGATGGCTGAAAGGAGTATGTGAGCCAATTAAGAGAAGTAGTAGTTTTCGAAATATTTTTGGTAGAAAAGACCCGGTCTGAGCAAAGTTTGAATATTAAGATCCAAGCTATCAGTAAAGAGGTAGAGTTGAAGTCATCGGTTGCTAGTCAGTTGCGTTACATTTTGCTTCATACTTGTGATGATTTGAGGAGACAATTATGTCTTCCTTTTTTTTGAAAGAATTGTGCTAATGCAAAATAAATTACAGAAGCTTTAATGAAGAAGCTTACTAATTATTTGTTTGCTCGTAATCCCTTTGTTATATTTTTTCACATTCATAATTTGATGCGCTTTTCGTTTTACAATTTGTTGGTATTATGCCTTTAGTATTCTTGGAAGTTTTTTTTTGCTCGAGATAAACCAGTATATTATGGAAATGTTTCTTACATTTCATTTATCAAACATGAATACAAATTTGCTTATATATACTAAATAAACTGTTTGATATTATCTAAATAACTAATTTAATAACTTATCTTTAATGCTTATCTTTAATATTGGGTTCGATACTAAAATAAAATGTGTTTGAGTTTTGCCAAAAATAAGAGAATAAGTTTATGTAAATTTGAAAATATAAATATCACTTCACTTTACGTACATAATTACAATAGACTTTTTTATATAGACAATAGAAAATAACATATAATGTATCTTAAAAGAAATTGTCCCTTAAGTTATATCGAACATCTCTTCACCTAAGTTTTGAAGGAACCTGATATATATATATATATATATATATATATATATATATATATATATATATATATATATATATATATATATATATATATATATATATATATATTCACAAACTATAACTTTTGTGTTTTAGTTTAGTTACTTCCTACCATTAAGATTCGGTTGTCATACAAAAATTATTTTTAACCTACAACTGACAAATCAAATAATTTATTTTTATGTTTTTATTAATCAAATCAATAAATGTATGAATAAATATTAGAGCTTCATAGTTTTTTTTTTAATTTCAATTGCAATAATAACGAAAAGAACTGTTAAAATCTATAAATAATTTGCGGTTCATTCAAAATCCATTCTATTAAAAGTGTTATCATATGCAATAACATATTAGTCCGTATAAGTTATATTTTTTGTGATGGTTAAAAGTTTGGTAATTGAATTGTTAATATTTAGAACCATTTCTTGAAAACTTCAATTTTGTTTTGTTTTCTTATGAAGGCGGATTTGTTATCATTAATTTTGTTTCCTTATGAATGCAGAGATCTATGTAAACGAGGTACTAAAAAGGAAAGCAATTATGATATATTTGATAGCCCATTATTGTTTACGAATTTATGTGGTTTATTATTGTTTTTTTCTTGCTACTATTTATACGACTCTTCTTGGAAAGCGACCGTTGATTTATAATTCAAATAAATAGAAAGAATTTTGGCGCTTTATAACATTTAAATTAGTTATGTTAGTGTTCAAGTGAAAGCGACAAATAGAAAAAAAATATATATCTAGTTTGTAAATGTCTAGATAAATATACATATTCAAAATAAAATGAGCAAATATACATGTTTATCCACCCTAAATTTTGAAAATATTTTTTTCTACCAATAATAATTATATTCATTATAAAAAACAAAATGAAGTGTTTTTTATAAAATTCGTCAATGCGAGTATAATTTTGTTAATAAGAAATAAAAATTATAAATTTGAGAGGAAATTTGTCCAAAGCTTCTAAAAAATATCGTAAAAGAATGAGACACGACATTTCTATACTTTCAGCATATCCACCTGCGAGAATATAATTACTTGCAGACACCTACGCATAGATTCCATAGAATATGCAAAAAATGGTCATCATAACTCAATAATAGTTGGAATCTGAAAAGCGATAGATATGTAATATAGTGACATATAACCGTAAAAGCAACAATAAATTAAAATGTATAAAAAATCAAATTCTAATGCTCCACAAACAATTTCACGAAGTGAAAGTGAATCTGAGCATCGACATCGCATGAACCGAAATGCATAACATGAATTATAGCATGCAAATCAAATCAAATATGATAACAAGGAACGTTAGCCATTTCAAAAAGATCTCAAACCCCACGAATTATTCCATATACAGTTTTGTTTGCTAAACATCATCAATAGAAAAAATGACCATATGTCGACGAACTCTATGTCCCTATTTACCCAACCAATCAGCAACTTTACTGGCCTCTCTACCAACATGTCCAAATTGAGTTCCAAAACTAAGATCATGAATATAAAAAAAATCATTCTATAGAACCCAAGAATTGGAATGAGATTTTGTAGCATTAATTACAAGTTGAGAATCCTCCTAAATAAAATCAACAACCAAAGATAAAAACTAAGTAATTTGCAATCCAAAAATTAAAGCAAGCCATTCCACCGATAAAGCATTTCTATTTCTTATAAACGAAGTAAAAGCAACAACTATGGCCCTAGTAGGATGACGTATAATTCTTCTAACAGTACATTCTCCATATGCACGAACCATCAAAATTAAATTTCAAATGTCTTTTTGGAGGTTTAATCCATTGCACCCATTTACCCATTTTACTCTGAGGTTAAACTATTGGTAATTTAAGTGAAAGAAAGATTCTCTCGAAGTGAAAATTAGAAGTACCAATAATCTTTATTCCATTACATATATCAATCAACATCCGCCGTATTAAATTTATCACATATTGATTTGACCAAATGTTTTCCATATTATTTCTTGATTGATTCCATCATTTCTAAACATGCCAAGAAATAACCGTACAGTGGGAACGAGTGATAATAGATAGTTGGCGTTGACTGGTATTTTTATGGCAATGAAAGCTGAATAATTGTAAAACCGAAGAAAATTTCGGGCATTGTAAACAATAAGCAAACTAACCCCACAAAGTCACTGTATAAGAAAATATAATTTAATGTCTCTATCCTAGATTCTTACAACATACACATTTCGATGCAAGTGGAATTCAAAAAGAAATAAACTTTAAGAGGAAGAATATGTGTTTATATTCTACTATAATTCATGAAAATTATCAGATGTTAAAGTTCGGCCTTAATTGAAGACATAGAATTCCCACATAAGAGGAATAATAGGCATACAACCTAGCTTTTACCATAAATTCAACAAAATCATCAACATCACCTATAAAAATCCCAAACTTGCATTTTTTCTCCTATGCTTTAGAAACAACATTGAAATCTCCCCCAACCAACCAAGGCAACAACGTATTTCCACCTATATGAAAAATCTCATACCATAACAGTTTTTTTCAAATATCTATCACATTTTGCATAAACAAAACTAGCCAAGAAAGACCTTTCGTGGCACCTATACTAAACATGTAATTTGTTATGAATAAACATCATATCGTGCAATTTTGATAGAACTATCCCATAAAGCTCATATGTAAGAATTAACATCTCCACCATCTAAGTAACTATCAAACTTAATCCGTCTAGCACTAGTAGAAATCCAATTCAAATTATCTTTATGTTCAAGAATTACAGTTATATGTAAATTATATATTTTATTAACACGTTTTACGTATGGAATTTTATATTTTCCTTTGATTTTCCTTGCATTATGAATAACCGAGCTAATCATTAACACTTGAAGATAAATCGTAAGACCTTTAGTTAGCTTGCGAATCAAAGATTGAAGCAAACCATGACTTGATAAACTGAGATTCTAACATGTTCAAATAATTAATCATACTATTGAGCTTCTCTTCATAGTATATATTGCATCTATGAATATTACTTTCACAATTCAATGAATAATCAATTGTAGTATTGATTCCATGACAATAAGAAACAATAACCTTCCTATCTATCTCTTTATTATTACCACAACTATCAAGTTGGCTATTTTTTGTGTTATCATTACATAGTGTATTCTTGACAGATAGAGGAGGCATACAATGTTTGGACACATCATATCATTTCAATTTTCTTTCCTTCCCAATAACATACAAATTTTCCATCGATAGCAAAACAATCATCATAATAGCATACACGCAATTCATCTTTTGAAACACCAATACCATGAAATTCCTTAGATCCTAAAAATGTTGGTGTACGATTCTCTCTTAAAGAAATAATTCCAGTTTCTTAAAAAAGAGTCGTATTTTATTTTAATTTTTTTTCAAACGAACTCGTAGCTAACAAATTTGAAGCAATACTACTCGTATTAGAAAAAGATACCACCTGATCATGAATCTCTTTCTCTCTTAAGGAATCTTTACTTTTATCTAGATCTTAAAGAATGTTAAAAACATTAAAAGTATTAGATATTGGTACCTAAAAGTTGATAGTTTTAATTCTTTGCTATTGAAAAGAATATTTTTTCCACTTGCAAGGCAGTAGCTTTTTGTTCTATCACCGGTTGTAACCAATTTGTAATTGTATTAGAAATTTTTAAAATATTAGAGAAATACCGATTAACTTATTGTCCACCTTATTGATATTTGTCCGACAAGTCTCATAAGTATTCACATGTAGTCTACAATTAGAACAATAGTTTAACTTAGTCTCATAAATCTCGTAAGAGGTTCATCATTGAATATAAGTCGATGGGACGGGCCAATATTGATAGACGCTCCTTGATGAAGTTGGACACTTTTTGTATTATTTATTGTTTCATAAATGCTTGAGTAAAATCTAATTAGTTTCATTTGTAGTTTCATTTAATTGTAATTTTAATATCATCATTCGTATCTTTGTTATTATCAATTATTAAATATTTATATAAATTAAAAGTAATCTACACTAATATGGTTACTTTTGTAAGATAGCCGAATTTCGAATCGATCCAATATTAGCTAATAAAGGATTGTGGTTATGTTTGAACCGTATACTTTATCATGTCAATCTTATGTCATTGGTAATAATATATATATATATATATATATAAACGTAATGGTTACAACTGTAATTGAAATATTTGAATTTGTTAAATTTGATTTTTTTATTATTAATTAGCTTACCATTCTAACTACGCTATCCAATGTTGGAATCCTAACGTTACAAAATAACACTACATTTTGTGTGTGTATATATATATATATAATGAATATTCAAAATTTATTTGGATAATAGGTAACTTAAAACAGGTACGAATAAATATTACAATTTTTCGCATCTTATTGTTGTAAAGAGTTTTGCATCTTATTCCTTACCTCTTAAAGCAAAATAATAGCCACATTTACATTATTTTATCTAATATTTAAAAAGAAGTTAGTATACGCATCAACAACGACCAAACTTTACCATAACAATAGCTTATAATCAAGTTAAAAATACGATACGAACATAAATTATATTACTACGTGTTAAGCTGTGTAAGGATTGCTCGATGTCCTAACAAGCTATGACTACTTCCATTGCATGAATACGGACATGTTGCTACAGTTGTTTTTTAGACGAACACAGTAGAAGAACATAATCTGTCTGGAGAAAAGACAAGCCATCTTGTAGTGTTAATACAAATTATTAGACCGTTTTCATAATTTCTCATTAAAATTATCTGTCGGTGCATTACCACCTACTAAGAACCAGAAAGGTAATACTATCAAACAAAAAAGAAGAAGCCTATTAATTCAACAAAATTTGTCCCCTAGAATAATTGGTACCAATCGAAATTCAACAATTTCATTAACAAAACCACTGAATTAGTATTAAAATTTGATTTTTTTGTAAATCCAAAAATTACGAAATTCAAAAATCATACAAAAAATAGAATCATGAAATTCATACAAAACCCAGAAATTGATACAAAAATTTAACCCTTACAATCCTGGAATATTTGATAAAAAATTAAAAACGCATATGAAATTCAACAAAAGTCGAACAAAACCCATAAAGAAAATTGAATAAGAAACTCAAATTCGTATGAAGTAAGGGAATGTCTATACAATATATTTTGGTCTTTCAATCTTTCTTTTAGAAAAAAGAATAGAAAAACAAAAGAAAAAGAAAACAGAGTATAACAAATTTTGCAATATACTCTGTTTTGAGAAACAAAATATTAAAAAATATTAAAAAAATATTAAAGTCAAATGGTAAAAGTGAAATTAGAAGTCGAGGGACTATCAATGAAACAAAAATCATTTAACCATGGGGACACGTGGCAGCACCAGGACAAAGACCACTCGTGGTGACTGAAATTATAGATTTTGGATAATCAAGGGATCCTCACTCGTGATTTGTTTATCGAGGGACTAAATGACAGAAAACGTGATAGTAGAGGAATAGTCAAGGGATCGTTTAAACTCCAAATATTTTCAACGAAACATTATCTGTCGGTGCATTACCACCTACTAAGAACCAGAAAGGTAACACTATCAAACAAAGAAGAAGAAGAAGCCTATTAATTCAACAAAATTTGTCCCCTAGAATAATTAGTACCAATCGAAATTCAACAATTTCATAAACAAAACCACTCAATTAGTATTAAAATTTGATTTTTTTGTAAATCCAAAAATTACGAAATTCAAAAATCATACAAAAAATAGAATCATGAAATTCATACAAAACCCAGAAATTCATACAAAAATTTAACCCCTACAATCCTGGAATATTTTATAAAAAAATTAAAAACCCATATAAAATTGTGAAAGTCGAACAAAACCCATAAAGAAAATTGAATAAGAAACTCAAATTCGTATGAAGTAAGGGAATTTTCTAGAGGGATGGAAGAGAGGCGAAGTTTTAGATGAACTAATCAAAATGTCAATACAATATATTTTGGTCTTTCAATCTTTCTTTTAGAAAAAAGAAACAAAAAACAAAAAAGAAAAGAAAACAGAGTATAACAAATTTTGCTATATACTCTGTTTTGAGAAACAAAATATTAAAAAATATTAAAAAAATATTAAAGTCAAATGGTAAAAGTGAAATTAGAAGTCGAGGGACTATCTATGAAACAAAAATCATTTAACCATGGGGACACGTGGCAGCACCAGGACAAAGACCACTCGCAGTGACTGAAATTATAGATTTTGGATAGTCAAGGGATCCTCACTCGTGATTTGTTTATCGAGGGACTAAATGACAGAAAACGTGAAAGTAGAGGAATAGTCAAGGGATCGTTTAAACTCCAAATATTTTCAACGAAACATTATCTGTCGGTGTATTACCACCTACTAAGAACCAGAAAGGTAACACTATCAAAGAAAGAAGAAGAAGCCTATTAATTCAACAAAATTTGTCCCCTAGAATAATTGGTACCAATCGAAATTCAACAATTTCATAAACAAAACCACTCAATTAGTAATAAATTTGATTTTTTTTGTAAATCCAAAAATTACGAAATTCAAAAATCATACAAAAAATAGAATCATGAAATTCATTCAAAACCCAGAAATTCATACAAAACTTTAACCCCTACAATCCTGGAATATTTGATAAAAAATTAAAAACCCATATAAAATTGTGAAAGTCGAACAAAACCCATAAAAAAATTGAATAAGAAACTCAAATTCGTATGAAGTAAGGGAATTTTCTAGAGGGATGGAAGAGAGACGGAGTTTTAGATGAACTAATCAAAATGTCTATACAATATATTTTTGTCTTTCAATCTTTCTTTTAGAAAAAAGAAAAGAAAAAAAACAGAGTATAACAAATTTTGCTCTATACTCTGTTTTGAGAAACAAAATATTAAAAAATATTAAAAAAATATTAAAGTCAAATGGTAAAAGTGAAATTAGAAGTCGATGGACTATCTATGAAACAAAAATCATTTAACCATGGGGACACGTGGCAGCACCAGGACAAAGACCACTCGTGGTGACTGAAATTATAGATTTTGGATAGTCAAGGGATCCTCACTCGTGATTTGTTTATCGAGGGACTAAATGACAGAAAACGTGATAGTAGAGGAATAGTCAAGGGATCGTTTAAACTCCAAATATTTTCAACGAAACATTATATGTCGGTGCGTTACCACCTACTAAGAACCAGAAAGGTAACACTATCAAACAAAGAAGAAGAAGAAGCCTATTAATTGAACAAAATTTGTCTCCTAGAATAATTAGTACCAATCGAAATTCAACAATTTCATAAACAAAACCACTCAATTAGTATTAAAATTTGATTTTTTTGTAAATCCAAAAATTACGAAATTCAAAAATCATACAAAAAATACAATCATGAAATTCATACAAAACCCAGAAATTCATACAAAAATTTGACCCCTACAATCCTGGAATATTTGATAAAAAATTAAAAACCCATATAAAATTGTGAAAGTCGAACAAAACCCATAAAGAAAATTCAATAAGAAACTCAAATTCGTATGAAGTAAGGGAATTTTCTAGAGGGATAGAAGAGAGACGGAGTTTTAGATGAACTAATCAAAATGTCTATACAATATATTTTGGTCTTTCAATCTTTCTTTTAGAAAAAAGAAACAAAAAAACAAAAGAAAAAGAAAACAGAGTATAACAAATTTTGCTATATACTCTGTTTTGAGAAACAAAATATAAAAAAATATTAAAAAAATATTAAAGTCAAATGGTAAAAGTGAAATTAGAAGTCGAGGGACTATCTATGAAACAAAAATCATTTAACCATGGGGACACGTGGCAGCACCAGGACAAAAACCACTCGCGGTGACTGAAATTATAGATTTTGGATAGTCAAGGGATCCTCACTCGTGATTTGTTTATCGATGGACTAAATGACAGAAAACGTGATAGTAGAGGAATAGTCAAGGGATCGTTTAAACTCCAAATATTTTCAACGAAACATTATTTGTCGGTGCATTACCACCTACTAAGAACCAGAAAGGTAACACTATCAAACAAAGAAGAAGAAGCCTATTAATTCAACAATATTTGTCGCCTAGAATAATTGGTACGAATCGAAATTCAACAATTTCATAAACAAAACCACTCAATTAGTATTAAAATTTGATTTTTTTGTAAATCCAAAAATTACGAAATTCAAAAATCATACAAAAAATAGAATTATGAAATTCATACAAAACCCAGAAATTCATACAAAAATTTAACCCCTACAATCCTGGAATATTTTATAAAAAATTAAAAACCCATATAAAATTGTGAAAGTCGAACAAAACCCATAAAGAAAATTGAATAAGAAACTCAAATTCGTATGAAGTAAGGGAATTTTCTAGAGGGATGGAAGAGAGACGGAGTTTTAGATGAACTAATCAAAATGTCTATACAATATATTTTAGTATTTCAATCTTTCTTTTAGAAAAATGAAAAGAAAAGAAAAACAGAATATAACAAATTTTGCTCTATACTCTGTTTTGAGAAACAAAATATTAAAAAATATTAAAAAAATATTAAAGTCAAATGGTAAAAGTGAAATTAGAAGTCGAGGGACTATCTATGAAACAAAAATCATTTAACAATGGGGACACGTGGCAGCACCTGGACAAAAACCACTCGCGGTGACTGAAATTATAGATTTTAGATAGTCAAGGGATCCTCACTCGTGATTTGTTTATCGAGGGACTAAATGACAGAAAACGTGATAGTAGAGGAATAGTCAAGGGATCGTTTAAACTCCAAATATTTTCAACGAAACATTATGTGTCGGTGCATTACCACTTACTAAGAACCAGGAAGGTAACACTATCAAACAAAGAAGAAGAAGCCTATTAATTCAACAATATTTGTCCCCTAGAATAATTGGTACGAATCGAAATTCAACAATTTCATAAACAAAACCACTCAATTAGTATTAAAATTTGATTTTTTGGTAAATCCAAAAATTACGAAATTCAAAAATCATACAAAAAATAGAATCATGAAATTCATACAAAACCCAGAAATTCATACAAAACTTTAACCCCTACAAACCTGGAATATTTTATAAAAAATTAAAAACCCATATAAAATTGCGAAAGTCGAACAAAACCCATAAAGAAAATTGAATAAGAAACTCAAATTCGTATGAAGTAAGGGAATTTTCTAGAGGGATGGAAGAGAGACGGAGTTTTAGATGAACTAATCAAAATGTCTATACAATATATTTTGGTATTTCAATCTTTCTTTTAGAAAAAAGAAAAGAAAAGAAAAACAGAGTATAACAAATTTTGCTCTATACTCTGTTTTGAGAAACAAAATATTAAAAAATATTAAAAAAATATTAAAGTCAAATGGTAAAAGTGAAATTAGAAGTCGAGGGACTATCTATGAAACAAAAATCATTTAACCATGGGCACACGTGGCAGCACCAGGACAAAGACCACTCGCGGTGACTGAAATTATAGATTTTGGATAGTCAAGGGATCCTCACTCGTGATTTGTTTATCGAGGGACTAAATGACAAAAAACGTGATAGTAGAGGAATAGTCAAGGGATCGTTTAAACTCCAAATATTTTCAACGAAACATTATTTGTCGGTGCGTTACCACCTACTAAGAACCAGAAAGGTAACACTATCAAACAAAGAAGAAGAAGCCTATTAATTCAACAATATTTGTCCCCTAGAATAATTGGTACGAATCGAAATTCAACAATTTCATAAACAAAACCACTCAATTAGTATTAAAATTTGATTTTTTTGTAAATCCAAAAATTACGAAATTCAAAAATCATACAAAAAATAGAATCATGAAATTCATACAAAACCCAGAAATTCATACAAAAATTTAACCCCTACAATCCTGGAATATTTTATAAAAAATTAAAAACCCATATAAAATTGCGAAAGTCGAACAAAACCCATAAAGAAAATTGAATAAGAAACTCAAATTCGTATGAAGTAAGGGAATGTCTATACAATATATTTTGGTCTTTCAATCTTTCTTTTAGAAAAAAGAATAGAAAAACAAAAGAAAAAGAAAACAGAGTATAACAAATTTTGCAATATACTCTGTTTTGAGAAACAAAATATTAAAAAATATTAAAAAAATATTAAAGTCAAATGGTAAAAGTGAAATTAGAAGTCGAGGGACTATCAATGAAACAAAAATCATTTAACCATGGGGACACGTGGCAGCACCAGGACAAAGACCACTCGTGGTGACTGAAATTATAGATTTTGGATAATCAAGGGATCCTCACTCGTGATTTGTTTATCGAGGGACTAAATGACAGAAAACGTGATAGTAGAGGAATAGTCAAGGGATCGTTTAAACTCCAAATATTTTCAACGAAACATTATCTGTCGGTGCATTACCACCTACTAAGAACCAGAAAGGTAACACTATCAAACAAAGAAGAAGAAGAAGCCTATTAATTCAACAAAATTTGTCCCCTAGAATAATTAGTACCAATCGAAATTCAACAATTTCATAAACAAAACCACTCAATTAGTATTAAAATTTGATTTTTTTGTAAATCCAAAAATTACGAAATTCAAAAATCATACAAAAAATAGAATCATGAAATTCATACAAAACCCAGAAATTCATACAAAAATTTAACCCCTACAATCCTGGAATATTTTATAAAAAAATTAAAAACCCATATAAAATTGTGAAAGTCGAACAAAACCCATAAAGAAAATTGAATAAGAAACTCAAATTCGTATGAAGTAAGGGAATTTTCTAGAGGGATGGAAGAGAGGCGAAGTTTTAGATGAACTAATCAAAATGTCAATACAATATATTTTGGTCTTTCAATCTTTCTTTTAGAAAAAAGAAACAAAAAACAAAAAAGAAAAGAAAACAGAGTATAACAAATTTTGCTATATACTCTGTTTTGAGAAACAAAATATTAAAAAATATTAAAAAAATATTAAAGTCAAATGGTAAAAGTGAAATTAGAAGTCGAGGGACTATCTATGAAACAAAAATCATTTAACCATGGGGACACGTGGCAGCACCAGGACAAAGACCACTCGCAGTGACTGAAATTATAGATTTTGGATAGTCAAGGGATCCTCACTCGTGATTTGTTTATCGAGGGACTAAATGACAGAAAACGTGAAAGTAGAGGAATAGTCAAGGGATCGTTTAAACTCCAAATATTTTCAACGAAACATTATCTGTCGGTGTATTACCACCTACTAAGAACCAGAAAGGTAACACTATCAAAGAAAGAAGAAGAAGCCTATTAATTCAACAAAATTTGTCCCCTAGAATAATTGGTACCAATCGAAATTCAACAATTTCATAAACAAAACCACTCAATTAGTAATAAATTTGATTTTTTTTGTAAATCCAAAAATTACGAAATTCAAAAATCATACAAAAAATAGAATCATGAAATTCATTCAAAACCCAGAAATTCATACAAAACTTTAACCCCTACAATCCTGGAATATTTGATAAAAAATTAAAAACCCATATAAAATTGTGAAAGTCGAACAAAACCCATAAAAAAATTGAATAAGAAACTCAAATTCGTATGAAGTAAGGGAATTTTCTAGAGGGATGGAAGAGAGACGGAGTTTTAGATGAACTAATCAAAATGTCTATACAATATATTTTTGTCTTTCAATCTTTCTTTTAGAAAAAAGAAAAGAAAAAAAACAGAGTATAACAAATTTTGCTCTATACTCTGTTTTGAGAAACAAAATATTAAAAAATATTAAAAAAATATTAAAGTCAAATGGTAAAAGTGAAATTAGAAGTCGATGGACTATCTATGAAACAAAAATCATTTAACCATGGGGACACGTGGCAGCACCAGGACAAAGACCACTCGTGGTGACTGAAATTATAGATTTTGGATAGTCAAGGGATCCTCACTCGTGATTTGTTTATCGAGGGACTAAATGACAGAAAACGTGATAGTAGAGGAATAGTCAAGGGATCGTTTAAACTCCAAATATTTTCAACGAAACATTATGTGTCGGTGCATTACCACTTACTAAGAACCAGGAAGGTAACACTATCAAACAAAGAAGAAGAAGCCTATTAATTCAACAATATTTGTCCCCTAGAATAATTGGTACGAATCGAAATTCAACAATTTCATAAACAAAACCACTCAATTAGTATTAAAATTTGATTTTTTGGTAAATCCAAAAATTACGAAATTCAAAAATCATACAAAAAATAGAATCATGAAATTCATACAAAACCCAGAAATTCATACAAAACTTTAACCCCTACAAACCTGGAATATTTTATAAAAAATTAAAAACCCATATAAAATTGCGAAAGTCGAACAAAACCCATAAAGAAAATTGAATAAGAAACTCAAATTCGTATGAAGTAAGGGAATTTTCTAGAGGGATGGAAGAGAGACGGAGTTTTAGATGAACTAATCAAAATGTCTATACAATATATTTTGGTATTTCAATCTTTCTTTTAGAAAAAAGAAAAGAAAAGAAAAACAGAGTATAACAAATTTTGCTCTATACTCTGTTTTGAGAAACAAAATATTAAAAAATATTAAAAAAATATTAAAGTCAAATGGTAAAAGTGAAATTAGAAGTCGAGGGACTATCTATGAAACAAAAATCATTTAACCATGGGCACACGTGGCAGCACCAGGACAAAGACCACTCGCGGTGACTGAAATTATAGATTTTGGATAGTCAAGGGATCCTCACTCGTGATTTGTTTATCGAGGGACTAAATGACAAAAAACGTGATAGTAGAGGAATAGTCAAGGGATCGTTTAAACTCCAAATATTTTCAACGAAACATTATTTGTCGGTGCGTTACCACCTACTAAGAACCAGAAAGGTAACACTATCAAACAAAGAAGAAGAAGCCTATTAATTCAACAATATTTGTCCCCTAGAATAATTGGTACGAATCGAAATTCAACAATTTCATAAACAAAACCACTCAATTAGTATTAAAATTTGATTTTTTTGTAAATCCAAAAATTACGAAATTCAAAAATCATACAAAAAATAGAATCATGAAATTCATACAAAACCCAGAAATTCATACAAAAATTTAACCCCTACAATCCTGGAATATTTTATAAAAAATTAAAAACCCATATAAAATTGCGAAAGTCGAACAAAACCCATAAAGAAAATTGAATAAGAAACTCAAATTCGTATGAAGTAAGGGAATTTTTTAGAGGGATGGAAGAGAGACGGAGTTTTAGATGAACTAATCAAAATGTCTATACAATATATTTTGGTCTTTCAATCTTTCTTTTAGAAAAAAGAAAAGAAAAAGAAAACAGAGTATAACAAATTTTGCTCTATACTCTGTTTTGAGAAACAAAATATTAAAAAATATTAAAAAAATATTAAAGTCAAATGGTAAAAGTGAAATTAGAAGTCGAGGGACTATCTATGAAACAAAAATCATTTAACCATGGGGACACGTGGCAGCACCAGGACAAAGACCACTCGCGGTGACTGAAATTATAGATTTTGGATAGTCAAGGGATCCTCACTCGTGATTTGTTTATCGAGGGACTAAATGACAGAAAACGTGATAGTAGAGGAATAGTCAAGGGATCGTTTAAACTCCAAATATTTTCAACGAAACATTATTTGTCGGTGCGTTACCACCTACTAAGAACCAGAAAGGTAACACTATCAAACAAAGAAGAAGAAGCCTATTAATTCAACAATATTTGTCCCCTAGAATAATTGGTACGAATCAAAATTCAACAATTTCATAAACAAAACCACTCAATTAGTATTAAAATTTGATTTTTTTGTAAATCCAAAAATTACGAAATTCAAAAATCATACAAAAAATAGAATCATGAAATTCATACAAAACCCAGAAATTCATACAAAAATTTAACCCCTACAATCCTGGAATATTTTATAAAAAATTAAAAACCCATAGAAAATTGTGAAAGTCGAACAAAACCCATAAAGAAAATTCAATAAGAAACTCAAATTCGTATGAAGTAAGGGAATTTTCTAGAGGGATGGAAGAGAGACGGAGTTTTAGATGAACTAATCAAAATGTCTATACAATATATTTTGGTCTTTCAATCTTTGTTTTAGAAAAAAGAAAAGAAAAAAAAACAAAGTATAACAAATTTTGCTCTATACTCTATTTTGAGAAACAAAATATTAAAAAATATTAAAAAAATATTAAAGTCAAATGGTAAAAGTGAAATTAGAAGTCGAGGGACTATCTATGAAACAAAAATCATTTAACCATGGGGACACGTGGCAGCACCAGGACAAAGACCACTCGCGGTGACTGAAATTATAGATTTTGGATAGTCAAGGGATCCTCACTCGTGATTTGTTTATCGAGGGACTAAATGACAGAAAACGTGATAGTAGAGGAATAGTCAAGGGATCGTTTAAACTCCAAATATTTTCAACGAAACATTATCTGTCGGTGCGTTACCACCTACTAAGAACCAGAAAGGTAACACTATCAAACAAAGAAGAAGAAGAAGCCTATTAATTCAACAAAATTTGTCTCCTAGAATAATTAGTACCAATCGAAATTCAACAATTTCATAAACAAAACCACTCAATTAGTATTAAAATTTGATTTTTTTGTAAATCCAAAAATTACGAAATTCAAAAATCATACAAAAAATAGAATCATGAAATTCATGCAAAACCCAGAAATTCATACAAAAATTTAACCCCTACAATCCTGGAATATTTTATAAAAAATTAAAAACCCATAGAAAATTGTGAAAGTCGAACAAAACCCATAAAGAAAATTCAATAAGAAACTCAAATTCGTATGAAGTAAGGGAATTTTCTAGAGGGATGGAAGAGATACAAAGTTTTAGATGAACAAATCAAAATGTCTATACAATATATTTTGGTCTTTCAATCTTTGTTTTAGAAAAAAGAAACGAAAAACAAAAGAAAGTGAAAACAGAGTATAACAAATTTTGCTATATACTCTGTTTTGAGAAACAAAATATAAAACAATATTAAAAAAATATTAAAGTCAAGTGGTAAAAGTGAAATTAAAAGTCGAGCGACTATCTATGAAACAAAAATCATTTAACCATGGGGACACGTGGCAGCACCAGGACAAAAACCACTCGCGCTGGCTGAAATTATAGATTTTGGATAGTCAAGGGATCCTCACTCGTGATTTGTTTATCGAGGGACTAAATGACAGAAAACGTGATAGTAGAGGAATAGTCAAGGGATCCTTTAAACTCCAAATATTTTCAACAAAACATTATCTGTCGGTGCATTACCACCTACTAAGAACTAGAAAGGTAACACTATCAAACAAAGAAGAAGAAGCCTATTAATTCAACAAAATTTGTCCCCTAGAATAATTGGTACCAATCGAAATTCAACAATTTCATTAACAAAACCACTCAATTAGTATTAAAATTTTATTTTTTGTAAATCCAAAAATTACGAAATTCGAAAATCATACAGAAAATAGAATCATGAAATTCATACAAAACCCAGAAATTCATACAAAAATTTAACCCCTACAATCCTGAAATATTTTATAAAAAGTTAAAAACCCATATAAAACTGTAAAAGTCGAACAAAACCCATAAAGAAAATTCAATAAGAAACTAAAATTCGTATGAAGTAAGGGAATTTTCTAGAGGGATGGAAGAGAGACGGAGTTTTAGATGAACTAATCAAAATGTCTATACAATATATTTTGGTCTTTCAATCTTTCTTTTAGAAAAAAGAAACGAAAAACAAAAGAAAAAGAAAACAGAGTATAACAAATTTTGCTATATACTCTGTTTTGAGAACAAAATATAAAAAAATATAAAAAAAATATTAAAGTCAAATGGTAAAAGTCAAATTAGAAGTCGAGGGACTATCTATGAAACAAAAATCATTTAACCATGGGGACACGTGGAAGCACCAGAACAAAAACCACTCGCGGTGACTGAAATTATAGATTTTAGATAGTCAAGGGATCCTCACTCGTGATTTTTTTGTCAAGAGACTAAATGGCAGAAAACGTGATAGTAGAGGAATAGTCAAGGGATCCTTTAAACTCCAAATATTTTCAACGAAACATTATATAAATATTGACTCCATAAGACGCAAATTGGTTTTATGGGTTATTGAGGAAAGATAAATTCAAGCAAGAGGAGAGACAGCTCTTGGTCGAACTCTAAAAAGGATGAAATGCGTTCACAATATATATATATATATATATGTTGGACATGCAAGATGAAATGATACACTAGTATAGTCTACCCAAAGAAAATAATGACAAAAACCTATGAGAAGATCAAAGCCGGAGATGTTACAATGGTGTCTTATTTTGTGATTGTACTAATGGTTGTTGAACTTATGATGAAAAACGAGTGTTAGATTCATGTGCTTTATTTCATATAACTTTCATTAAGAACTGGGTTGAAGACTTATGTATGCTTTATAGTGGAATGGTCTTTATTGGGAATGATTAAATCATGTGATGTCAAAGGGATTAGAAAAGTTCAACTCAAGTTGTATACATGACTTGAGATAGTAATTAACGATATAAGCTATATAACCAATGTAAAACGTAAATTTCTTTCGGCTGGGATGTTAGATGAGGAAGGGTTTACCTATAGGGGTGAAGGTGATGGTCTAAGCATCTTGAAATGATTCTTTGATGTTATGAAAGCCAATATAACTAATGGTGTGTTGCTTTTTTAGTGTGGTGATGATTCTACTAGATTTTTGTATCACTAATTGGGCACGTAAGTTAAAATTGACTTAATGAACTATGTAAATAAAAGTTGTTAGATGATACCACGATTTAAAACTGAGCTTTTATCAAAGTTCTGTTTTGGGTAAGAGAAAGATGGTGAATTCTATGCCCACCAAAAGGGGCCGCTGCAGAGGACTATCATTAAGTCTTGCTCATTGGAGATCTTGAAGACAATAAACCATTTGCCATACGGTGAGATCTTTTAATTACCACCCCAAGTTTTAGTTATGGAATCAAGAGCAATCTTACCAAGAAATGTGCCTGTTAAACTTCCAATAAGGCAGTTCCCCCATGTCTCGACAATTAGAATCCCATAACTTGGTTCCAGAGAGACATCTTCTTCACCGGAGCATGGCTTGACGTAGTGGAAGCGGATGCATTTTGATTCTAGGCGAGAGCCTTGAAACAAACTGAAAAAACTCTTCGGAGGATTATAGGTTTCTCCATTAATATGAGTGATGGTCTGAGCGTTAGGCATGCATTCTCCATGAGCTTAGGGGTCAGCACTGATAGGACTAGTCGTTACGTTGTGCGAAGGGATCTGTAACTCATTAAGGGTCTGTCTCCAAGGGACTTTTAGGTTCAAGTGTAGATTTAGAGATTGTGGCCTATTCACATGCATGAACGGTCCAACATTAAATGCAAATTCATTCAATGCACGAGCGTTGGAGAATACATGTATCTGATGGTTTACCTCCTCATTTACTGCAGCACAAGAGTGCTCAGGTATCCAGACAGCAGCTACAGCCACCGCCTGGGTGGTTCCGCTCACCAGAGTCGGCACCAGAACCGGATATTTTTTGAGAAAATGTACATGTGTCATGGCAGCACTTATCTTGCTGACCGACGCAATGTTTTCCTTCTTCTTTTTTCCAGTTTTAGGGCGACCTGATCTGGGGTTTTTGGGTGGTGCGCTTCCATTCCGGCCATCAATTCTGGCAGCAAATAGAGGGGAGCCACCTGGGACAGAGAAGATCAAGGGCTTATTCACTGGTTTCCTTACTGTATGATGTACGACAACCAGAACGAGATATTATTCACCAAAAAGATAGGGGGGGGGGCTTCATTATCTTCCCTCAGTTCATGTTCTTCATCAACTTCATAGACGTTATTAGAATATTTACAATGAATACTAGAATCTAGAGTACTAAACATAACCTTCACAGTTTCAATTAAAAGAGGGGAAGCCACATATTATACCTTTTCCAATACGTTTGTTGCTGCCCCTTTTCTTCTTAGACTCCATGTCAGAATCAGGGACAACGAGATGGACGATATTGGTGTGGTCTTCCATTGTGCATTCCAGTCAAGAAAGCTCAGCACACAGTTTGGGTTAGGGAAAAATTCTAGAGAGCAAAGCAAAGAACCTTTCCAACAACATAACAGATTCTTCCTAACTGCCTAACAGATACTTGCTAACTCTTCCAACAGCCTAACATATTTTGACTAATTGATTTCGGAAAGGAGGAGTAGCAAGAAAAGAGCTGGCAAGGATTTCATGGATATTTAGAATGTAGAAAAGAGATGGCAAGAAAGAAACTCAATTAAGAAAGGAAAGTATTTAGAATGTATATTAAATATAAGTAAGTGGGATAACATGGATATATACATATACCGATAAATATAATTTGTTTGTGTAATTTTTTCTGTTTGTTCCGAACCTTAAGAAACTCAATGTTAATCTATTAACCCAAAATCTAAAAAAAGAAAATATTATAATCTCGATTGTTTAAAGTTTTCAGTAATTTGTTTTGGGGTTTGTTTTGATAATTTTTCAATTATTATTTACTTTTTTTTTTCAATATATATATATATATATATATATATATAAATTTTGTTCAAACAAAGAAATCTTATAGGTTAAACTTATATATATGTATATATATTAAACATTTTTAAAATATGAATTTAGTCTCGTATATAAACAATAAAATCCGTGAAAGATTTTATTTATTGTCGCTTTTAATGATGTCCACAACCTTTTAGAGCGAACCAGTAACGAGAATTATTGGAATAGCATTATTGTTTTTTTCGACTCCTGCCACAATAATCGCTGGAATAATTTTATTGTCATTTTCAATGATTGTTGCCATGCTAGTGGCCTTGATGATCTTAGATATTCGTATTTTCAATTTTCATGGTCGAACAAGTAAGCGGATAATCACATCTCCTCTATGATTAATAAGTTCCTTGTTAAGCACCCCGTTTGCCTCATCTCCAAAACATTTAAAAACTTCAACATGTGGCGCTTCCATCCTCATTTATTTGATCTTGTCTCGAATAGGTGGAGCACCCTCTTTAATGCAACCCCATGTCTATCATCACCAAGAAACTAATTTGTTTTACCCCCATTATGTGCTTTCTTAATAAGCTTAAGTTTAACAATATTAGTCATAGGGTTGAAGATGCTCAAAGGTCACTGGCCAAGCCCAGCTGAACCTGACCTTAAACCCTTCTAGTGGCATCATTATTGAACTTGAGAGCGAGGCTTCAAACTCTGAAATTTTCTTTAGTCAAGTTGGGGAAATTGTTTCATAATAGTATTGGGCCCGCAGAACTCCCAATCAAATTATGATGATTACAACTCCAACCCTCGAGACGTCTCAAGCACATTCCTTAATCATTTCTCGAACTTACTTGGCTCAAGAAGTCTATCTGACTACTTGAGCCTCATGATGATATTCAAAATACTGATTCCCCTACTTTTTGGTTCCCTTTGAGGCTGGTTCCTCGGATAGTTCGTTTGTGATTCCTCGCGAAGATGAATTTTTTATCTGTCTTCCCAAGCTGCTTCCTCCCTCTGTTACTATTGGAAAAACGATAAAGCAATTGAAAGATAGGAAACGTATCTACAAATCCGAAGCCTTATTAGATAAAGAGCGAGTCAAGAAGCTTGAACAATACTATTCAACTCTTAGAAAGAAGCCGATGCGTTTACGAAAAATTGGTCTTAGGTGAAGATTATGTCATGCTTCTTGTAAGGTGTTTCCAAAAACAGAGGGATCGTGATACAAAGCATAATGCCACTAAGGAGATTCTCATTGCAGCTTACAAAGAGGGAGGATTTTGTTGAAGCTTATGTTGCTATATGCGTAGAAAAATTTAATGTGAGGGACACAACCGTTAGGTCAGGGTTGATTATGAAAATTCATGAGCCTTATCCTGATTTGAACTTGGGTAGTTTCTGTGTACATGTTCCAGTCGAATTTCATCCACCTGGGATATCTTTGAATGATAGCGAAGATACAAAATATGATGAAGGTGATTCTCTTGAACCTTCAGAATAAATAATTTAATTTATGGTGTTCTACGCTGGACCAAGGTCTATGTTTCCCTTTGAGTAGATATTTCTTTTATTTTTATCAAGATACACATATTTTTCTTTCTTAAAATGTTCCAAATTTCTCGACTTTACTTCTTTGTTTTCTAATTCTGGTGAAGAAACTTGGTTGTCGCTTTAGAACGAATGAATTTGTTGCTGGAAATCTCATATTACACTGATCGACCTCTTCTATGTAGTTTGTTAACATGGTGAACTATGACAACAAAATTTATTGATCTTCTTTCTAACAACAAGGGATTAGGAAGAAATCTATTTTTTTCATTGTAACTGGATGATGGATCGTGGTCGAGCTATTCCTCAAATCATTAGAGTATGATCCATGAAATTTAAAAAAAATTATTGGACATTTCTACTCTCTTTTTTGTTTTAATTCTTAAATTTCTTCTTGCAATTTGTTTGCAGCCCCTATTAACACGTTTCCCATGGCTGAAGATAAAATATAAAGAAGTAAAGTATTACATTCTTTATCCATCCTGTCCTCTAATGAGCTAAGGCTTGATTTATGTCGTAATGTTTATGTTGTGATTGTCGCTCGTGTTTATTTCATAATAATTTGACATCCAAAAGAGGTGGTGTTAATATTGAAGATAGTGGTATTGCATCATCTAGTTATTCTAACTCTTTGATTGCCACTCTCATTCTTCCCAATTTTTTATGTAATCATTTTGATTTTTATTCTCTTGTGCCAATGGTTTCTACTGTATATATGGTAGTATTTCTTTGAATGCGCATATGTTATTTTCTTTTGGGGTTCATTCTCTTCTAGTATTTCTTTCAGTGTACTTGTTAGTTTGAGTTTTGGGGTTCATATCTCCCCAAATTTATATTTTATCCTCAGAATGCTTAGTTTTTGTCTATATAATCTCTGATGTTTTCACTAGGAAAAATCCCTCATATTATTTTTGTTATGCTCAGTTGGCCAAACATAAGAATCTCCTCGCTGATCGTTCACCTTTGGAGTTGGCATACAGGCAGTTGTACTTACGTTTTCTAGTGAGATAATATTTAATATTTTACTTTTTCAGATTATATTCGGTCAGTTTTTTTATAGTTATGCAATGCCAATATTTACCCCTCGAATAATATTTTTCATCTTCAAAGATGGATTGAAGGAGTATGTCAGCCAATTAAGAGAAGTAGTAGTCTTCGAATTGTTTTGGAAGAAAAGACCCAGTCTGAGGAAAGCTTGAATTTTAATATCCAAACTATCCGTAAAGAGCTAGAGTTGAAGTCCTCAATTGCTAGTCAGTTGCGTTACGTTTTGCTTCATACTTGTGATGACTTGAGGAAAAGATTTTGTCTTCCTTTTTTTGAAAGTATTGTGCTAATGCAGAATAAAATTATAGGAGCACTAATAAATAAACTTATTAATTATTTTTTTGCTCGTGATGCTCTGGAGAATCTTCGGTCTTCTGCTCACCATATGGAATTATTTGATGCACGTAATTAAGTATTTTATGAACATCCAAATCGATTGAAGTAATGTGTTGTTTTCGAATAACAATTTATTGTTGCTGCTGGGAAATCAATATTAGTGTACGTAGTATGACGATTATAGTTATTCATATTTTATTTCCTAATGTTAATTTGGGTAGCCATTGATGATGTGTTCTTATTTTTAACATGCCTCCTAGTTATTCATATTTATTCCATAGTATTTTGACTTCTGAAGGAGGTGGTGTTAAATTGATGATAGTGTTACTTCACCATCTAATTGTTCAAATTGTTTGATTTCCATTCTCATTCTTCCCAATTTTTCAAGTGATCATTCTGAGTTTAATTCTCTTGTATCAATGGTTTGTATTGTATATATGGTAGTATTTTTTTGAATTCGCATAGTCTACTTTCTTTGCCTTTTCTTCTACTTATTAGTTTGAGTTATGGGGTCCATGCCTCCTCTAATGTTATATTTTATCCTTAGAATGATTCCTTTTTGTCTATACCATCTCTGATGTTTTCACTATGACAAATCCCTCATATTGTTTTTTGTTATGCTGAGTTGGCCAAACATAGGACTCTCCGTGCTAATCGTTCCCTGTTGGAGTTGGTATGGAGGAAGTTGTACCTAGGTTTAGGTGAGATAATATTTAATATTATCCCTTTGCAGATTACATTCGGTGCGTTGTTGACAGTTATAAAATGCCAATGTGAGCCAATTAAGAGAAGTAGTGGTCTTACAAATGTTTTGGAGGAGAAGACCTGATTTTAGCAAAGTTTGAATTTTAAGATCCAAGCTATCTGTAAAGAGCTAGAGTTGAAGTCATCGGTTCCTAGTCATTTGGGTGTTGCGCTTTGTTTCACACTTGTGATGATTTGATGAAATTGTTTTTATCTTTTTTGAAATAATTGTGCTAATGCATAATAAAATAGTAGGACCTTTAAGGAATAAGCTTACTAATTGTTTTTCTGCTCGTGATGCTTTGAAGAATCTTCGGTCTTTAGCTGACCAACAACTTTTGGTTGCGAGAACTTATGATATCGAACATCAAGAGTGATTAAATGTTATGTCTTATGGAAGCAATTTCACTTTTCATAGCTTCCACCCATGCAGGCTCTATCACTGCTTGTCCGTAATTACTAGGCTTGTGAACACCTAGTAGAAAAAGCTCATCTTCTAACTCTACTTCAACTGTTTTGTCATAAATATCACTGAGTAGACGAAATATTCGAATATGTCCAATATTTGGTTTAATTTAAGTCCATGTCTCATATGGCGTCTTGCCTGATAAAGCTCGAGTAGGTAGGCGATTTAGTATGTAAACAGCATGACCAGCAACTTCTCCCCAAAAGCTGGAAGGTAGTTGTTTTTCTTTCAAAAAACTGCGTATCATTGCTACTACTGTTCTGTTTCTTATTTCGACAACCCCATTATGCTGCGGTGATTAAGGAGCAGTGAAATGCCTATTAATCCTTGTATCTTCACAGTAAGAAGTAAATAACTTTGAAGTGAATTCACCACCTCTGTCCATTCTTAAAACTTTTATTTTCTTCTATGTCATTGTTTCAACCAAAGCTCAAAATTTCTTGAATGCCTCTAGTGCTTCGTCTTTTCTTGCAAGAATATATATCCACATTACCCTGCTGAAATCATCGACTAGTAGAAAAAAGTATTTATTTCCTCCTTTTGCTGTAGGAGAAATTAGCCCACACAAGTCTCCATGACCAGGAAATGGCTTCCTCGTTTGTTTTGACAATAGCCAGCTAGTGCATACTTCTTTTGGTTGAACAATCTCTTGTAGGCCATACACCATCCTGTTCTTTGATAACAATACCATAGCTTGAAAATTAACATGCCCAATGCGTGAATTTCATAGCCATGATAAATTCTCCATTTTAGAAAATAAGCACATAGATTTATTTGTTACAACAATAACCTTATAAAATCTATTAGCTGATCTTTTAACCTTCACAAGGAGACGTCTCTTGTCATCATATATAGATAAGTATTCACGACTAAGTAACACCTTATTTCCAGTTTCTGATAACTGACCAAGACTCATAATATTATTACGTAGACTGGGAATATAATATACCTCTTGGAAGAACAGTTCCTCCCCGTTTTTGCATTTGAACGTAACAGAGCCATTTTATTTAATTTCCACTGTGGTACGATTACCAAATCTAACCCGCCCAGTTACCCCTTCATCCAATTCTTTAAACTTGGAGCGTTGTCCCGTCATATGGTTACTAGCGCCATTGTCTAGATCCTACACGTTTGAATCAACTTTTGTACCTCCGTTTTTGTTTAGTTTTAATACCACATTGTTCTCGTTCAATAAAAAGTCGTTGTCTTTATCTTCTCTGTCTTCAGCCAACAGAAGTGCAGGTTCCTCATCTTGTATTTCCAAATTTACCTCCTGCTTTTGCTCTCTACGTGGCTTTCTACACTCAGCTG
Organism: Limnanthes douglasii subsp. nivea; assembly: GCA_036936605.1. Classification (NCBI taxonomy): domain Eukaryota; kingdom Viridiplantae; phylum Streptophyta; class Magnoliopsida; order Brassicales; family Limnanthaceae; genus Limnanthes; species Limnanthes douglasii. Next base: position 280,477,364 of record JAUPFV010000005.1, read on the forward strand.
CGTAGTGCCCGTAAAAACTGCAATTCCTCGCGCGCTGCACATCCACCTTGGTAATTGAGAGTACCTCGATTTCTCTAGTTATCGGTTCCTTAAAGCAAAAGTAAACCCAGGAATGTACACATTGCTAGATTAAGATGGAAACCGATTATGTCATCCTTGGAACATACAGCACTTGAAACTCTATAACAGTCGTGTGAATCAAAGAGCTTGTACGCTTTTCTCTTGCCAAAAATTTGGTTCGCTTTTTATATAGCATAATGCAAATAGTAAGTAGTGTTACAAAAATAAATCTGAAGCAAAATGAAATTTTTGCCTAATGCCTGGTTCGAAAATGGTAAAATACAAAACATAAAAGACAATAAACTTCTTAAGGAAAATAAATGAATATACTTTTGATGGTAAAAGAATCATCAATCCTAAAATGGACAACAAGTGTAAAATAATCTACTAATATATAATAAAAAAAATTATAATTATGAACTAATTCTTAGTAAAAACCTTCATCCACTTAAATAAAGGGAATACCCCTACCGTAGAGTCATACACTCTCAACATACTTGTTAAATTTTAGAGAACTCCAAATATAGAACCATGATTTCTAGAAAATAATTGTTGGCCTTCTTCACTTGCTCAAAAATTAGAAACAATAGGAAATTTAAAAGCACAAAGGCTCGCTTAGTAAAAAAAATTAAAGAGATCTTGTATAAAAATAAAAGTCTTACATATATAAATTGCAAAAACGAAAATTACAAAAAACAAGAAACAATAATATAAACATATATAAAGTCAAAACAAAATGTAAAATATATGGAGTAACAAAATCGATCAATCAGATACAATATGCCTTGAGTTTATCTTCAGGTAAAATACTCCATCTTCAACTTTCAGAACAATTACGAGCATCATGAATTTCAGTTCGCTCAATCATAACAAATAAAACTAGGTTAGAAACAGATACATCTCCTAAAGTACTAAAGAAACAACTTTCCGTTTATTTAATGACGGTACGAAGAAATGAGATAAATTATTTATTGGTCGTTCACTTAAAGGTTAAAACAAAAGAAATGTTTGTCGAATTTGAAAATCCAATGATTGAATCTAGGCGGTGTTGCACCATCATTATTGGCAATACACAGAATTCGTTATCCTTCATGGATTCTTTTTCCGAGTATAATTAGATATAAATGAAATGGGGCTTCACTACTATAAAGTAATTCCTTTTGAGTTGAACAATGATGGAGTCATTTATCAGCGCCTGGTTAATAAGACATTTGCTAACCAGATTGGAAGAAATGTAGAAGTTTATATCGATGATATAATGGTTAAAAGCCATAAAAACGAGGATCACATATCCGACCTCCAAGAAACGTTTTCTAACTTGGAAGACATCAACTTGAAATTAAATCAATAAAAATGTACCTTTGTTGTCAGATCCGGAAAATTTATAGGTTACATTATAAGTGAGAAAATGATTCAAGATTACCCAAACCAATTGAAAGCTTTGTTGGCCATGAATCTACCTCAGAATACTAATTAATTCAGATATTAACTAGAAGATTGGAAGCGTTAAACAGGTTTATCTCGAGATCATCACACAAGTGTGTTCATTTTTTCCAAGTCTTAAGAAATGCCAAAGACTTCAATTGGTACCCAAATTGTGACCATGATTTCTTTAAAATCAATCGACATCTATCTTCACCTAAAAGATTAATTAAACCTGTTGACGGGGAAACAATTTATATGTCTTTAGCATTATCGAGTATGTTCTGAGTGTAGTATTGGGACAAAAAGTTGATAATTATCACCGCCATGTTTATTATATAAGCAAGATCTTGTTGGAAGCTAAGAAAAGATACTTAAAACTGGAAAAATTAGCCTTGGAATTGGGGATATCAGCCAGAAAAATGAGGTCTTGTTTTCAAGCACACTTAATCATGGTTTGAACTTCCTTTTCTTTAGAAAAATGTATTACAAAAAGCAAATATATCGGGACGAATGACCAAGTGGTAAGTTGAGCTTAGAGATTATGATATTGACTCTGTAACCCGAACTACAATCAAAGCCCAAGCTATGACTGATTGTTTAGTTGAATTTTACTCCCAAAGGCCTCATGAAGAAGCTCAAACCAGTAGACATGAAAAGGAATGGGTAATCCAAACTGATGGTGGATCTAGCACAATGGGATGTAAAACTGGTATATGCCTAATCTCCCCATTTGGGGATTCAGTGTACCAAGCAATATATTTTGGTTTCAGAGCATCTAACAATGAGTCATAATTTGAAGCACCAATAACATGATTGAGATTGGCTCAAATATGTGTAGCCAAAAGAGTCTGGTTGTTAAGCGATTCATAGTTAGTCATTCATTAAGCACAATGGAGATCTAAAACGAGGAAATATCACTTAATAAAGTATCTAAAGGTCTTAAAAGATATCTCAACCACTTTTAAACACGTTAAGTATGAGCATGCCCTAAGATTAGAAAATTTAATGGTTGACTCCCTATCTATTATAGCTTAATCTGAAGCGTATCCTTGGATCCTTGTATAATAATGTCCTTTCTTAGTCACAAATTCAGAAATAAAGGATGATGGAGGAGATAATTTACATGTATCTACCATATCTTCTCAAGATTGGAGAAGTGAAATCCAAGAGTTTATCACTAATAGAGTTTTACTTTAAGATAAAGCTCCTGCCAAAAAGATCAAATACAAAGCTCATGGATTAGTGGGTCTAACGGGGGTTCTTTATAAAGAAATACTTCTATAGGACGTTGTTGCGTTGCCTCGGATCTAACAAATCTCAAAGTGTCTTATTAGAACTACATGATTGGGAAGGATCGATATATTGTGGTTACAAAGTGTTAACTAGAAGAGTCTTATTGGCGGGGTACTATTGGCCTTTTATATGGCATATGCTAAAGACTTCGTGAGAAGATGTGACCCTTGTCAAAGGTATGGAAATGAAATCCATGTACCAGCAGTCCACGTGAAATTTTTATCGGTAGCGGTACCATTTGACAGATGAGGGATTGATCTAGTAGGACCATTTTCAATGGCTTCTGGGGTTGTCGGACTATTATTTTCGCCATAAACGACTTTTCCAAGTGGCTAAAAGAGGCACCCTTATCTTGGACAATATCCAAAGAAGTGATGAAGTTTATCCTCTCTCAAATATGCTGCAGGTTGGGCATTCCCCAGGCGTATCACTACAGATAATGATCCTCAATTTGACAACAAAGACATGGAAGTATATTGTGCATCATGAGGAATTCAACATTGTTTCTCTTGTTCTTTTCATCATCAGGCTAATGGACAAGTTGAGGTAGAAAGTCGTATGATTTTAATGGGTTAAAAAACTTTGAGAGAGAAGCTGGGAAATGGTCGAGTAATCTACAAGAAGGACTATGGGCTTACCGAACTAATCCTCATACAACTTCTCAAGTCTCTCCATTCGCTTTAATTAATGAAATAGATGAAATTAATTTTTTTATAAAAGATACTATTTATTCTTTCAGAGTTCAAAATTATTCTGAAGAAAGTAATGAGATGGTAGTCAGGGCTCAGTTGACTTTGATTGAGGATAGGAGAATAAAATCCCACCTAAGAAATGTGCATTACCAAAGTTTGATGAGAGACAAGGTTTAATCTAGACTTAGAAGAAGACACTTTCAAGTGGGAGATAACGTTCTAAGAAAAGTATTTTTACATAACAAGGAAAAGAAGTTCGAAAAGCTAGTTCGGGACTGGGAAAGACCATACATTGTGTCTCAAAAGATCAAGTAAGGACCATACAAGTTCTTAGATAAAGAAGGCAACCTTTCAAAGCACCCTTATAATTTTAAGCATCTATGGTTGTTTTTAGAGTACAATTATCTTGTAAATATTTACCTTGTTCTAGCTGAGTGTAAATTTTAGGGGGTATACTTTTTCCTACCCTCGTGGCGTGGGGAGGTTTTAACGAGGTGTCTGAATCTCAATCAATCTATCATTTTTCCTTGAAAAGTGTTTTTGCTATACTTGGCAAGATTAAATTTTGATGCCTTCGAATGGATTACCTTCGAATGGCTTGTGCTTAAAATGTTGTATGCCTTTAAATGGATTACCTTTGGATGCTGGGTTAGATTAAAGTTATGTTTCCTTCAAATATATTACCTTCGAAAAGCTTGTCTTTAAAATTTTGTTTGTCTTCGATGGATTAGCTTCGAATGGCTTGGTTGGATTAAAGATACGTTCTGTTTGAATGGATTACCTTCGAATTCCTTGGTTGGATTAAAGTTGTGCTCCCTTCGAATGTAATACCTTCGAATAGCTTGGTTGGATTAAAGGTGTGTTGCCTTTGAATGGACTACATTCGAATCGTTAGGTTGGATTAAAGTTATGTTGCATTCGAATTAATTACCTTCGAATGGATTGGTCAGATTAAAGTTTGTTGTTTGGGTTAAATTGGACTGGGCGTTTCTTAATCGTCCTTGAATAAAAATACTTAGTTATAATCAGATATCAATGGAAGCAAGGATGTATATTGAAACATAAAATGAATAAAATTAAAGATGACATAAAATACCTTTGAATTATAAAAAGAATGTGATCCAAACAACAAAATGCCTTGTATATAACAAGGACTTATACAAAAAATTCAAAACTTAATATGGTCCAAATACAACAAAACACCTTGCACACATCAGGAACTTCAATTCAAACACGCATACACATAAAATCGTTAACCATAGGGCTCGTTCCCTTCATTTTTCTTCAATTTCATTTATTTTCTTTGTTTTCTTCCTCCTCATTTTTTGGATGCTCGCCATTCGAGTCTTCCTCAGCTTCATCATTAGAATCGTACTCATCAGATTCTTCTGAAGAAACATTTAATTTATCATCCTCAGACATTTGATGAAAATGAATCTGGTCAGCTGGCACATACCTCCATAATTCCCGAACAGACCGCTTGGGGAATGTATTGTAAAACAACATTACCATATCCGACTTAATGAATTCATCTCTCTGTTGCATGGATTCTAATAGTATATCAGCATATGCATCCACAACACTGGCTATGTAATGTGTCGTCTTTTCTTTGAGAGAGGCAATTTCGTCTTCTTTCTTCTTAAGGATATCTTCAAGCTTCTTCTTTTCTTCGGATAAATGTTGAATGTTATCTTTATCCTTGGAAGTGGATGACTGCAAATCAATATATTTAGACAGAAAACTTACCTTGACTTGAGATCTTACCTGCTTCTACAAGTCAATTATTGGCCTTACATAGCCTAAGACTGCATACCCCAGTTCATCATAATTTTTAGACACTTCAAAATACTCTCCATCATATGTCACAATATTAGCATTGTTAGTAGATTGAGGGAAAACTTTACCAAAATCTTCAAAGGTCAGGTTTCCTATGTCATCCAGTCACTTCTTCTTGAGAAGGAACCTCTGTAGGAGTGACGGAATGAAAGACTTCGGATCGGAGTGTGATCTCTGAACCAATGTTAATTTTGTCGTTCTTCACTTATCTTTTACCAGTTCCATTTTTATTCCTTTGTTAGCTCTTCTTCTTATTAACTGTTGGAGAGTCTTATGGTTCCTCACACTCCCCGACAGTGACTGCGACAGCCTCCAACAGAGCTGCATCATTTTTTATTTGGAGACCCCATACTCCCTAGTTCAGGAATAACTCGAGATGAACCATCACTCTTATTTTTGTTTTTCTTAATCATATCAAGATGACTGGAAGCCATATTCATAGCTGGTAAATAAAGTTTACCATTAGCTTCTTCAGTACTTTAAGATATAGTAGAGGATCGGGGAGGAGTGGTGAACTGCTCCCATGAAAGCTCCTGAATCATATTGTGAAAAACTTATCACTGGCCCATGGAGTCAACTTATGAAATTTGCTATAGGTGGGCTCTCACCATGTTTCATGGAGTAAAAAATTTATCAAATCAAATTGATTATTTTTCACTAGCCCATTGAGTCAACTTTATGAAATTTGTCTTCCCGACTTCTAAATATTGCGAAAAGAGATTTGATAACATTGTAAAATAAACCAGAAGTCAGAACTAATGATATCAAAGTATAGAAACAAAAGAAAAATTTTAAGACATTTAATTGACCTTTCCAATATCTTGTCAGCATACTTGAATTTCCTTTAGATATGATCTTTCTCCCGTTTTCCCAAGCGTCACTAATAAAGTGGAACTTAGTCCTCCAAGGTCTGTCAGCTTCTAGCAAGTCGTAAACTACTTTATACGCATTTCCCATATTGAAGTAATAATAAAGGATATGACCATTCCGACACGAAGCAGCCACAACAGCAAATTGCTTCATGGGTATGGTTGAAGCTATAATGCTAGCTAGTAGTGTAAACGAGGCGTTGGGGTTTAGTTGGCTTGGACATAATTTTACCAAGTGAAAACACGTCACTATTTTACGGGTCCAAGGGAAACCTGAGACCCCAATTGAGTACTTCAGTGTGAACCACCAATTCCCCTGCCTTGCAGTCCGTCAGAGTTTCTTTAGGAACAATAGTCCTCATTTTGATTGATTCTATAAACCCTCATTTTTTAATCCTATCCAGTTCGGTTTTATGAGAATATACGTATGATATATTTTGTAAATTTATCAAATATTTGAAACTAACTTTAGCAAAATTGGGCCCGACTTGCCCAACGAGGTACTCCAAAAGTGGTTCGGATTCGGCCAAGTTAGTTTTTTCCCTTTTTTCCTGAACCATATTTTGAGTATCGCCACTTTAGAAATATTTGAATACTCATTATATAAATAAGTAGGTTACATAAAGACTGTCAAACAAAAATAACTCAATCATTCTTGTAAAAGAAAAAGGACATGATTCCGAGAACCCTCTCTTCGTTGTTTATCTTTCACTCTACTTATCTCTCAAAATACCTAGAGCTAGGTTCTATCTCAGAAGAAATGTGCAGCTCAGATTGCGTCACGCCACACATTGCAAAGAAATATATTCTTCTGGTAAGAATGACATGTGTGGTATCAAAACAATTCATAATTCTACCATTGATTTATGTTTTGGTGATTAATGGGAATATCAGCAAATAGTTGGTGGTTATAATTTTAATTCAGTAACTATATGGAATTCTTCGTACAAAAAAGGGGCTCCAAATATAAATTATGTTTCTGTTTTCTTGTTCTTCTTTCCTGGATAAGTTTAGAAGATTAGAAGGTGTTTAAGAGATTGGTTTCTTCAACTGAGATGCTGCTTGGTTTTACAATTGTTGTCTCAAGCTTATTGTGTCTTCATAGTAATCAAGTCTAAACTTTTTATGAATTTTGAGTCATATTTCTCTATAAATGTTTGAACAAGGTCTAAGGATAATTTCATCTTTTCAGTTGAAATGGGTTCAATTCTGATTGAATGGAGTTTATATTAGTAAAAAAATGAAGCCACTTGGAGTTAAAGTAAACTATAATATAATATTTCATATTGAGCTCGTATGTTATGTGGTGATGGTCAAACTTCTCTTGATTCTGAATTTTTCCGTCCTCTATTTTGGAGCAGGATTTATGATACAAAAAATGGTGCGATTTGCTTTCTCAAACATTTCAGACTATATCAAAACAATATTTCAAAAAATTTCCACACCAACATCTCCAAGACCATCCTATGAGTTCAAAAGTAAAGAAATATTATGACAAAATATAGTAAATAATGTTAAATCTTAATGAACTTAAGATCCACTTACATCTTCAACTCCTTCCTTATCCACATGTTCGACTCTACGTTTAAGTTGTTCAGGTCCGGTAGTCAATTCCACCGGTATTGGTGTTTTTGGAAAAGTGGTGTCTTTTTGCTGTATCGTATGCTCTACTGTGCCTAGTCCCTTATCCACTGTGTCCACTTCTCTCATTTCTGCCTTCTGCTACGGCTATAGCTCTTGTAGTCTCTCGCTCCTTTAGCGCATAGTCATCTACTCCCACTTCCTATTTTTCAGGTGGGCCTAGTAACACTGTTGTTGAAGTACTCTCGCTTTCCACCACAACTGGGTCCTGTGAGGTTACTTCCATAGTTTGTTGAACCGCTACTACCTGTGAGGTTGCGGTTTTGTTGGCCTGCAACACTGATGGTTCCTTTTAGGTTATATATGACTCGGGTTCTGTGGCTACAATTGATGTATTCTTTTCATCCACCATGGTACAACTATGATACCACCATCGATCCATAGAATATAAACAACATACTTACTTTGGTTCGTTTTAGTAGGTGCCACACTGACAACTTTATCTTCATGCTCATCTACTTTTTCAGTTGACTTGGCGGCCGTAAATTCTACATCTTCTACATTATCGACAAATTTCTGTTCCGTTTTTTCCTCTGGTGTAGCGTCCTCTTCATCATCTTCAGCTTCATCTGATGATTTCATGTGTACATCCTCTTTGCTCTGTTCCATTGTGAAACCATATTTACGTGGCACATAAACAATAGTTTTATGTGGTACATCATTAGTTGGTAGCACATGTAATTGGGGGCTTAAATGTAATTAAGCTAAGGTTGTATGTGATAGATTGTATAGTTGAAAGAGAATATTTAAAATACTTGTAAATAATGTAGGTTGAAAGTCCCTCAGATAAAACACCATATGCAGATAAGAAATATATATACTAAGATAAAAAACAAGTGTGGAAATGTTACTTTCATTTCATCTTAACACATTAATACACGGTCTCTTATATAGAGAAGAAAATAACAGTTTGTTCATATCTTACTAACTACTTTAATGACTAATATATTAACACGTTTTCAAGTTCATTGTTTATCTAACATTCTCCCCCTAAATATTGAATTTGATTGTTGTCTTCTTCGTCTTTTTCATCCATCTACAAAATTAATTCATTTTCAATGGTGGTTTGTTAGGACGTATTCTTTCTATAGGTGGACCATTACATATGTTACCTTATTTCTTTCTTTTCTTCCTGATCTTCCTTTTTTTCTGGAGAGTTCTTGAAGATCTTGGTGGCTCATCCTCTGTTAAACTGCCTCTTGAATGGTCTGCTTTCAGAGCCGTCTTCATTACCGCGCTAATCTCTTTTGGCCACATTCTTACTTTGTGTTGTGTAACATTTCTTCTGCTCCACCTATATAATCTCTTGAATTGTCGTTTTAGCACATGTACATGTATCATTTTGATGCGATCTTCACCAAACCGAATCTCCATGAGTGCATCCCAAGCCTTCTTTGCAGTTTGCTTCTCCGTGATTTCAAGTTGTCGTTTCAACACCTGTACGCATGCCTTCTTGACGCAATCTTCACCAACTCGAATCTCCCTGAGTGCATCCCAAGCCTCTTTTTCCATCTTCTTCTCCGCGATTACCATCATCACGTCATCTGGCACGACTTGAGAAATGGCTACCATGGCGCCTTGATATTTGTCGTGGTCTGTGTCTTCACCTTCGATCCCTGACCATACTCCTAGCATACGTAAGATTATCTTCATCTTGACAGCCCATATGTTGTGGTTCGTTTCACATTGGATCGGGATTGAGACTCCTCTTGCTATTGATGTGATGACTGCTGCCTTCGATTGATCTTCTTCAATGCCGACCATTGCTTTGACAAAACGGGCTCTGATACCAAATGTAGGTTTAAAGTCCATGAGATAAAACACTAGATGCGGATAACAAATATGTATATATATATATATATATACTGAGATAAACAGCAAGTGTAGAAATTGTACTTTCATTTCATCTTCAAACATTAATGTGCGGTCTCTTATATGAAGAAGAAAATAACGCGATTTAATGACTGCAACTGCCTTCGATTGACCTCCTTCAATGTTGGCCATTAATTTGACAACACGGGCTCTCATACCAAATGAAGGTTTGATCTTATCTGGCTAACTACTTTCATAAGTGATAGATTAACACGTGTTCAAGTTCAATGTTTATCTAACAAATAAATGGGGGCTGCAATTTAATTTACCCAATTATCTAAGTTATAGAAGTCATACACTCATATAAATAAGGAGTGAGACAATGAGTAAAGTACGACATTTTTTATTAGTCAAAGATTGATTTCTAGAAATACTTTCTCTCTCTATAATTTAGTTCTCCATTTTACTTTCTCTCACTAAAAACAAGATTCTAACTCAACAATCTACATAACAAAAAGACAAGGAATATGTTTTCTTAAGGTCTTCATTTTCAGGTTCAATAGCTTCCTTTTGTTGTTCAAACTTTTATTTCGAAGCATCTAACTCTTTTGCAAACCTTGGTCTGTGAGAATAATAACACATAAAATATTAGAACTTATTTGCATAATCTGTTTTGGACAACCCAAGTACAATAATACTTACATGTCTCTCTTTTTCCTTCTAGTAAAAAACTTCAACTAGTTATTTTCAACTGATAACTGATACGTATTGGTCTTATTTTTTTCGTCCACTCGCTCACGTAAAAGTGGAAGTGTAAGTTCTTTAAACAGTATTGTGTTCGTCGTACCACACTGGTCATGAGTTTTGATGGGTTTCTTTATTTCCTTTTTTTTGTTAGAGACATGGTATGTTGAACTATCAGTTTCTCGAGAGATAATTCAAACTCATGAACATCACCCCCATTGACTCATCTTTAGTTGTGAGCAGCTTCTCTCGGTGTTGTGATAAGGTTTAGTTGCTGTTAAATAAGGGTTCTGTTTCACTTGGCAATGAAAGTGTTGGTGTTGTTGGAAAGGGTGAGGGATTGTTAAATCTGATTACTGTTTGACGTGCGAATTTTGGTCTTACTGTTGAAGAAAGGGTTGAGGTGTTGTTTCGTTGTTAAAACGTTTTTTATATGGTATATATTGTCCTGATTATATATATAATCAGATCAGTTTTGAAATGTTACCCACACTATGGTAATTGGAGATTCAACATTATGATTGAATTCATAAAGTCTTTTAAGGTGTCTAAATGAGTTGTTTATCTTTGATGATAACGTTTTCGAAAGGTTACCCCCACTGTGATAAAGTCATTTATCTTTGATGATAACGTTTTCGCGGATGATTTCTTTGTTCTTAATTCTTGTTGCTTTAGCAAATGATTTATGATTTTCTTAACAGTTTGTTAGGTTGTTGATGAGGCAAACAAAAGATTGTCTTGAATTACTTATTTTTGTGTGACAACAACATGATTCTCCCACATATTTTGGAAATATAGTAATGATTAGTTTTCATCATCACTTATAGACATGGTTTAATGTAGGTTTAATTGAGTGACTCCTCTATTTAATGAAACAAAATCCTGTAAATCTGGTTTTTTTTTGTTGATTCGTATTTGTTTCATATGTAAAAACTTCATGATTCATATTTGATCTTATGTAAAAACTTCAAAAATGAGTCGATAATGAGGACAATTTTTAGCATGATTTTCCTCCAAGAGCCGGTTAATAATTATGGAAGATGAATCACTATTCTTGAATCACTTACTATATTTGGACTCATAAGCTTTTTTGAATCACTTACTATATTTGGGGGAGGATACTATGACTGCGCCGACTCCTTCTTCAATGAAGAGGTATGTTCACACTCTAGCTACTCAGTTAGAGGGACACATGTCTTCTTATCAGTCCCAAATTCCTTTTCCTTTTATTGCCTTTTATGAGGATGATTTAAGAAATATAGTTGGGCCCCATGAGGATCTTTACGTGATAGGAGCTTCAATAGGGGGCAACGACATCGGGAAAATTCTGATTGACACTAGTAGCTCAACCAATATTCTCTTTTTAAGTTCTCATAAACAGATGAAGAATCCGACAATGATTTAACGTTCGAACAGATCCATTGTGGGGTTCACAGGGAGCTCTACGGATGTAATCGGAGAGTTTGAGGAAGAGGTATTGTTGGGCAAAGGTCCTTTCAAGAAAATGGTGAGGGTACTATTTGTAGTGGTAGATTGCCCCACATGTTACAATTCGATCTTCGGGGGGTCTTGGCTCTCTAGGATGCATGTTGTAGCTTCAACAGTCCATCAATGTTTAAAGTATGCGGTTCAAGGACAAGTGGGAGTTTTCCGGAGTAGCCAAAAGATAGCGAGAGAATGTTATGCAACTACACTTGTTCCTATAAGTATGGGGGCAGTCCGGATTAATTAAGATTAGCAGTTATTGGAGCCCTCTGGGGTGAGGGTGAAATTGATGACCCCGGAGAGACCCCTGGTATTTTTATACCAATTGAAGAAGTTGAAACCCAGTCTCTGGCTGAAGGAAGGAGTGTTAAAGTTGGCTCCAAGATGGCACCAGAATTGAAGAAAATATTGTTGTCCTTCTTGGCAGACCAACAACATGTTTTTGCTTGGTGCAATGCTGATGTGACCGGAGTACCTGCAAGCGTCATATCATACAAACTGTCTATCCAGAAAAATGTTGCGCCTGTTGTGCAAACAAAGAGAGCTTTTTCTAAGAAAAACCTGTTATAATAGTCCAAGAAAAAGAATGGGAAATTGCCAACCCAGTAGGTAAAGGATGGAAAGCTAGCCTTGCCGCCATAGATCTCCTAGTGTCCTCAAGAAGACAGATGCAAACGATGGAAAGCGAGCCTTGCCGGGCAGAGCTAAAGCCCCAAGCAAAATGAAGCACAAGAAAGGCAAGGCTAAGCAAGGCGTGGCTGAGGTCAACCCACGTGATGTTGAGGAAGCTGTCGCAGCAAACTAGGAGGGGCAGGATCAAAGAGTAATTAACTCTGCTTTGCTACAAGTGATAGAAAATGAGACTACCAAAGAGGCAGTTGGATCTCCAAAGCCCCCAAAAGCTCCCAAGAAAGAGAGAAAACAGGTAGCAGAAGGTGGAGATAGGGAGGCCAAGAAGAAGAAAACCACCAAGGGAGATGAAGTTGCTCTCCGGCCTCCAGAGTCTCTTCCTCCGGTGACTTTCACATTGGAGAGGGCGCCGGAGGGGACATCAACATTGATGGGGTAGACATCAGTAGAATTCAAAGGATTGGTCTTTACTTCGAAGACCTTGAGAAGGACGACTTCGCTGCCCCTTACCTCCCCCCAAGTTCTTCGAACATCGTCACTTTCAACGGTAAATCTTTTTCCAGTTTCAGGTGAGAGAGATATTGTCACCCACTCCTTGTTGAGCAATATTCAGCCGGTGCTCAACTTGGAGAAGCAAGTACAAAACCAGTCAGCCATCATCAACACACTCAACTCCGATAAACAAAAATTGTCTAACGACCTCCTTACTGCCAACCAGAACGCTGAGGCATTAAAGAGAGAAATTGAGGAGTTGAAGAAGGGGAAAAAGGATTTGGCCACCAAGCTGGCCACTTCGGAGGGAGTTGTCAAAGAAATACAATCAAAGAATTCTCACTTGGAGAAGAATCTTTCTACTACAAAAGAGGAGGTGAAGGCCAAAGATAACGTCATTCAGACCCTGAATAATGACAAGACTTCGATCGAGGATGTTGTGTCTAAGGCTAAACAAGAAAAAACTGACTTGTTAAACGAGCAAGAGAAGACAATCCAGGCTAGGATTAACGCAGACACTAATGAGGTGATAGACTCTTAGGAGAAAAGCTATGCCGAAGTCAAGTCAAATATGGTCTTGCTCTTTCATGAGAAATTTCTGAAGAGGACACTAGGAGATCTATGGCGGTTTGTGGAATATGATGACATCTCATTCCACACGCTGGTGGATGGTGATAAGAAAAACTATTCCAGTGGTTGGGATGATACAACTGATGAAGATGAAAAGACCGGAGAGAGTACGGATGAAGAAACCAATGATCCCAAGAAGAAACCAAGTAAGGCTAGGCCATCTAAGAAAGCTCAATCTTAAAGTATCAATTATCTTTCAATTTTTGTGTTTGAACTAAAGTCCTTGGATAGCCAAGGCATTTTTTTGTAATCGTATCCGGCCCTTGTCCGGATAAACCTTTTTCTTTGAAACTTCAAAGTCCTTAGATGGCCAAGGCATTTTATATATTTTAATATGCAGCTTTATTTTACATAACTCTTGCATTGTTTTATGGTTTCCCAACTTCGATGGCTAATGTTCAAACAACCATTAGTTATTCTATAAGTATTTTAAAGTGAGAATTTTTAAATTCTTCAATGACAAATGTTTAAGTAGTCATCACTCTACCAATTCAATCTGGTCTGCCATTGATACTTTAAAAAAATTCAAGGAAGCTATCAATCGAAACACTCCGAATTTTTCAAGAAGGCATCAAATTTTATTGAAAAGCCCGGACACCTCATTAAAACCTCCCCGCGCCACCAAGGTAGGAAAGAGTATGCCTTTATAATATTTACATGAACTTTAAACAAGTAAATATTTACATAGTTTTCATTCTAAATACAACCAGAGGTGTTCAATGTTCCAGGGGTGATTCAAAATCCTCCCATCTTTATGTTGGACCTCTATGTCCCAGGCTTAAGCTTTTCACTGACCACATAGGGTCCTTCCCAAGTTGGAGCTAGCTTGCCGAACTGCTTCTCCTTGGTATGCAGGAAAACATTTCTCCGTACTTTATCCTCTGGTTGAAAATCCCTTCTTTTGATTTTAGAAGCAAACCTGCTTCTCATCAAACCCTAATAGTGTGTGGCTCTGAGTTGAGCCTTAACTCTTCTTTCTTCTATCAAATCAAGCTGGCTTCTGATTTCCACTTCGTTAGCTTGTTCGGAAAAATTGCGGACTCGAAATGAAGGGAGAGTGGCCTCTATGGGAGCTATTGCATCCATCCCATATACCAAGGCAAAGGGAGACTCTTGTATTGCAGCCTCGGGAGTAGTCCAGTAGGCCCATAATACTTCTTGTAGATAACTTGGCCATTTTTCAGCAGCTCCCTTTAGATTCTTTTTAAGATCGGACAGGATGGTCCTGTTAGCCACTTCAACTTGACCATTTTCCTGTGGGTGGAAAGGAGAAGAGAAGCAGTGTTGAATGCCTCTAGAAACACAGAAATTCTCCATATCCTTGTTATCGAATTGTGGCCCATTTTTGTAGTTATCTTCTGTGGAGCCCCAAATCTGCAACAAATGTTAGACAGGATGAATTTTATAACAGCTTTCGAAGTAGTTCCAGCCAATGGGGCTGCTTCGATCCACTTCGAGAAGTAATCAATAGCAACAATTATAGTTCTGCATCCTCCGGATGCCATGGGTAGAGGTTCCACTAAATCCAGCCCCCAACGAGCAAAAGGTATTGGGTCAGAAATTGACTCTAAAGGGACAGCTGAGATATGAATTTCATTACTGTATGTTTGGCATGGATCACACTTCTTCATCAATTCCTTGGCATGTTGCATTATGGAGGGCCAGTAATACCCAGCTAACAAAACTCTTCTAGTTAAAGCCCTGAATCCACAATGTTCTGATCCCTCGCCATCATGCAATTCTGAGAGCACTATTTGGGACTCTTCAAACCCCAAACATCGTAAGAGAGGCCTACTAAAGGATTTTTTTATAAAGAATGTCTCTTTAGATGATAAAACCACGAGCCTTGTATTTTACCATCCTTGCTATTGCTTTTTCCGGAGGCAAGATGCCATCTGAGAGATATTGGAGGAGAGGAAATCTCCATTCTTGGGGTTGTTTTACTTGTATATTCAAACTTGTTTCTTCCTTATCCGGATTGATTTGAATGGATGGGCTATTGTTACCCAGGAGTCTGCTAGCGTATTTTCTGTTTGGGGTATGTGCTCATAGGTGATGCTTTTGAAGTTAAGTGCCACTTCTTTAAGAACAAATAAGTATTTAACCAGCTGCTCCTTTTTTGCCTCAGATTGACCTTGTGCATGATGGATAAGAAGCTGAGAATCGCTCATTAACCTAACCTTTTTGGCTCCACGAATGAGAGCTAATTTCAAGCCAGTTATAGCAGCTTCATATTCAGACTCATTATTGGAAGCTCTAAAAGCAAAAATATAGCTTGGTACATTTTGTCGCCGAACGGAGAGGTTAAACATATCCTAGAACCACAAACCATGGTACTTGATCCACCATCAGTCCGGACAACCCATACTTTTTTATCTTTTTCACCGGTTGCTTGCTTAGTTTCTCTGTCCGAATGGAATTCAACTAACAAGTCAGCCACAGTTTGAGCTTTGAGTGCTATTCGAGGGGAAAAATCCATATCATAGTCTCCCAGCTCCACTGACCACTTGTTCATTCTGCTTGAAATGTCTGCCTTTTGAAGAACGTTTTTAAAGGGAAAAGACGTCCGGACAATGATAGAATGAGACTGAAAGTAGGGCCTCATTTTCCTAGCAGCAATTAGTATGGCCAGTGCTAATTTTTCAAGCTTTAAATGCCTTTTTTCTGCATCTATCAAGCTTTTGCTGATATAGTACACCGGACGAGGATAATTATCCACCTCCCTTACCAACACTGCACTTATGGCACAATCAGAAACTGCTAAGTATATGTAGAGTGTCTCATCATCAACAGGTTTAAACAAAGTTTTAGGGGAGGATAAGTGCTTCTTAATTTCATCAAAAGCTTGATCACATTGTGGACACCAATTGAATTCTTTTGCACCTTTTAAAGTTTGAAAAAACGCGACACACCTATCCGAAGACCTTGAAATAAAAGGGTTTAGAGCAGCTAACCTCCCTGTGAATCTTTAAACTTTTTTAATATTTCGAGGAGGCTCCATTTTCAACAAAGCATTAAGTTGGTCTGCATCAGGTTGTATCCCTTTCTCACTTATCACATACCCCAAGAAATTTCCGGACTGTACTCCGAATACACACTTCTCTGGATTCAACTTTAAATTTACTTTTACCAAGTTGGCAAAAGTTTCTTGGAGATCTGCTCGGTGGAGCTCTTCGTCCACACTCTTTACCATCATGTCATCGATATAGACTTCCATGTTTCTTCCAATCTGATCAGCAAAAGCCTTGTTCACTAACCTCTGATAAGTAGCCCCAGCATTGTTTAACCCAAATGTCATCACCTAATAACAATGGAGGCCCCTATCAGTAACAAATGTAGTATGTTATTGATCCTTCGGATCTACTTGAATCTGATTATACCCGGAGAAGGCATCCATAAAGGACAATAGCTTGTTTCCAGATATGGAGTCCACCAACTGATCAATTCGGGGGACCGGATATAGATCTTTTGGGCAAACTCTATTGAGATCTGTAAACTCGATGCACATACGCCACTTTCTATTTTTCTTCTTCACCAATACCAGATTGGCTGTCCACAAAGGGTATTGAGATTCCTTTATGTGCCCCATTTTAGTAAGCCGGTCAACCTCTTGAACTATGACATCAGTTTTCTCCTTAGAAAAAGCTCTCCTCTTTTGTACAACAGGTGCTATATCCCTCCGGATGGATAGTTGGTGTGATATAATGTCTGCTGGCACTCCAGTTACATCAGCATTGCACCAAGCGAAAACATGTTGATGGTCTTTAAAAAAGGCTAGCATTTTACTCTTTAATTCCGGTGTCATCTTGGATCCGATCTTGACACTTTTTTCCTTCAGCCAGAGACTGGTTTCAACTTCTTCAATTGGTATTAAAACACCAGGGGTCTCTCTGGGGTCATCAATTTCACCCTCTCCCCCAGAGGGCCCCTCAAATTGCTAATCCTCACTGATCCGGATTGTCCCCAAAGTTCGAGGGGCCAATGTTGTTGCATAACACTCCCTTGCTACTTTTTGACTGCTTCGGACAACTCTCACTTGTCCTTGTACAACGTATTTTAAACATTGGGGGACTGTTGAAGCCACATCATGCATCTTAGAGAGCCAAGATCTCCCTAAAATGGCATTGTAACAAGTGGGACAATCCACCACAATAAAAAGTATCCTGACCATTTTCTAAAAAGGGTCCTTGCCCAACAAAACCTCCTCCTCGAACTCCCCGATCACATCTGCTGAGCTTCCAGTGAAACCCACAATTAATATGTTCGAACGCTGAGTTATTGCTGGATTCGTCATTTGTTTGTAGGAAGTTAAAAAGAGGATATTGGCTGAACTACCAGTGTCCACCAAAATTCGTCTAATATTGTTGCCCCCAATGGATGCTCCTATCACGAAAACATCTTCATGGGAACCAGCAATGTCCCTCAAGTCATCCTCATCGAAAATAATGAAGGGAAATGGAATTTGTGATTGATAGGAAGTCATGCCACCTTCCAGTTGGGTAGCTAAAGTATGAACATGCCTCTTTCTTGAAGAAGCAGTTGGTGCAGTCATGGTGTCTCCCCTGAATATTGTAAGTGACTCAAAAAAGCTGATAAGTTCGGACGCCGTCTTGTAGTGCTCTGTGATAACTCCCACCTTATTTCGGGTTGGATCAGGATCCAAATATTCTGACTCCACATCAAACTTTTCAATTATCACCATAGCCCCATCTGGAGCCGATGTCCCTGCATTGTTTGGGCCAGTCCGATGAGCATTGTCAGACCTATTTCCACTTCTTCTTTTAACGTAAGCTCCCAACTTCCCTCTTTCAATCAAATTCTGCACTTCTTGTTTCAACGCGATGCAATCTTCAGTGTTATGGCCAGTATCATGATGATACTGACAAAAACAATTATTACGACTTTCCCTGGGAGACTGTAGTGCAGCCGGCCTTCTGTAATGGACTTCATCTTTTAATTTGTCATAAATGGTGGCTATATTTTCTTTCAACTCAGCGAACCACTCCGGCTGAACCCAAGGTCCTTGCTTATTTCTAGATTGCTGACTTTGAGATGGTGCAGCCGGATGAGATTGAGCCTTGGCTCTGTTGTGACCCTGTCCGGCTTCTTTGGCCTTGTTCCCGGACTGGTTCTGGTTTTGATTTGGTGCAGCTGGAGCAGACCTCACCTGCCGGTGCACCCTGGTTTTTTTTGTTTCATCTACATTAATTTGTTTGCCGACCTGATTCAGTAAACCTCCCCATGTCATGGCCTTTTTCATGGTTACTGAATCAACCAAATTGCCAGGGTTCAAGCCCTGCCTCAGAGAAGCTATTGCTACTTGTTCAAAGCAACCAGCTAATCCATTTTTGGTGTTTACAAAGCGACTTATGTATTCTTTCAAAGATTCGTTTGGTTCTTGGGCACAATGGATAATAGTGTCTCCATTGCCCTTTACTTCCAACGAACTACCTCCGAAAGGCCACCCAAAAAGTGTCGAAATTTCTAATGCAGCCTTGTGGCAGACTATTGTACAACTTCAGAGCACTCATCGTAAAAGACTGGGAGAACGCCTGACAGAGTAACTTATCATCACCATGAAAATTAATCATAATTTTTTGAATTGCTCCAGGGGATTATTTGGATCTTTACTACCATCATATTTCTCCATCTTTGTGCTGTCAAACCTCTTAGGAAGGTTTGCAGACAGTATCTTGGAGGACAATGGAGATTGTCTCCAATTCCGGCCACGACTAAATACAGTATCTTCGTTGGGAGTTGCAAAGATACCTGGTTCATCATGAAAGGCAAAATGATCCATTAACAAGCGACCTGTGTGTCTCCGGCCATGGTTGTGACTATAAGACGACCCTTTACCCAGATGCCTCTTCAACCTTCCATGACTGTCCCTTTTTCTTGAGTATTTTTGACCAACTTCTGTTTCTATTTAGAACGGCCTTCATCACTACTGGATGACAAGTATTCTTTAATCCCATATTCATTCGAGGAGCTACTAGAAGACTCTTAGTCTGAATCTGAACTCTCCACCAGTTTAGATCGGTGAGACTTCTTTGTGCTAGCATGAGTCTTTTTAGTACTCACATGGGTCTTTGATGGCTCATGCTCTCTTGGATTGTCAGTGTGATGAGCTGCTGACACCTTAGACTTTTCTTTCAGGCCCATCTCTGCCCTTTTGGCAGCCCTCAAAGCTTCTATTTCAACTTTTAACCTGTCTCTTTCCTCAATCGTATATTCATCGTTCAAAGTTGGTTTTTCTTGATGGTTTCGAATACTAGATTCATGCACCTTCTCCTCCCACTGGGGTCGCCAATTTGGTGTGGATTATTTTCAACTGAGGGTAAATTTGTTAGATATTTTGTGGTGTTTCAAACGTATTTAATGTTTAAGTGTTTGTAGTGAAAATTTCAGCTGCCTGGTTGTATTAAATGTTTATTACCCTCATTAATGAAAGTGGTTGGGTATTTATACCCTTAATTATGGGCCACATGGGCTTTCGGGTCATACTTATGAAACTGGGTCGAGTTCAAAAACCATTTAGTTTATTAAGTAGGCTAGTAATTAGCTTAGTCATAAAGTGATTAATTTTTAATACTTTAGTCCTGTTCGGATGGTTCAGTGGGTGGTTTTTGTCTGAATTGCCCCTGTCCGGTTTCTACAGTGAGTGGTGAGAAAATTTGGACTCATCAGTAATCACAATATCAAGTGATTCGACTACGGTCAAATCTTCATGCTTAACTTTTATGGATTCGATAACATATCGTAGCTTAAAACATAGGTGATTTTCTCCTTGTAAGTGTGACAAGAAAGAAATATATTTTCAGTTATGTGAACGTTCTAACTCAAATTTAATAAGAATAAAATATATATTTTGGATTGTGATTTGGTTGTGAAAATAATCTTACATCTAGTGAAAATATACATATATTTTATATATCAAAGAAGGTTACAAACATAATTCTCAAAACAACTAACACAACCACACTTCTTATGTTACAAAGCAAGTTTGATTAACAGAAGGCACGATGGATATTTAATGTCTATCTCAGTGTGTACTCTCTTTAAACAGGACAAGCTTCATACTTTCTCTATCTAGCCAATTCTTGAAACATGCTACGTCCGAGATTCATAACTTTCTTACAATATACATAGGACTAATCTTGAGTGAGTTGATCTCTCAAAGCAGTTGCACAAAAATGAAGCAAGACCGTTGGCATTCGTATGACCGTACACTGAAAAATGTAGTGCCGCTACAAAAGTAACATTGTTATACTCTTTACTACACAATGATTATATAAGCATGTTGGAATTAATAACTGAGAATTAATCATAAATTTAAGATTCTTCAACATATTAATGGAGCAGAACACTATTGGTATTTGTATTGATCTTGGACCTTGGCCCTAGCAATAATATATCATGTATCTTGTAAAAAGGATCAACTTTAAGTTCCATCAAACTACAACTTTTGAGTTATAGTTTAGTTGCTTCCGACCATTAAGATTCAGTTGCCATTCAAAAATTATTTTTAACCTATATAAAACAAATCTAATAATTTATTTAGAAAAAAAAATCACTAATCAAATTACTAACCTACATAGATTTTTTTATTTCAATTACAATGATGACGTAAAAAACAGTTTTAGTCTCAAAATCCATTTCATTAGAAATTTCATTAGAAATGTGATTGTATGCAATAACATGTTGCTCTATATGAGTTATATTTTTGGTGATGGTTAAAAATATTATAATCACATTGTCAAAGTTTGGAACCATTGCTACCATTGCTGAGAAAAATAGTATGACACAACGAAACGTGTTTAATATGACAAATTTATCACAAATATTGTCAAAGACAGCATGTTTAATATTTATCACAAATTTTGTTTTATTATGAACTAAAATTTATGTAAATGATGTATTAAAATGAAACCAATTATGAATTCATAGAATATATTTCATAGTTATCTATCTTCTAATATTATTTCGTTCACTTGTTTTTTTTTTCTATTATTCATATGGCGAAGTGGCTGACAAATAAATCAACCATTTGTTTTAGGCTAGAAATGATATTTTCATTATTATTAAAAGTTGAAACTATTTTGTTCCTTTCGGTCATGATTCTATTACTGGAAGAATTTAGGGTTTTTAGAATCACCATTATTAATTTTAGTTCAAGTGAATTTTCACGAGATTTATGTTAAAAGAAAGATTCGTGAACGCGACTGAAGAAAATATAGCTTTTAGAAATATTAATAACAACCTCAATAATATTAGAGTTGGCTGGATCATTAGCTGAGAGCCTCTTGAACGAAGTGTATGGAAGACTGGAATTTATCAACATGATCACTAATTTCGCTAAATCTTTCTTGTTCAGGTAAGATGAGGCTTGAAGGTAAGGGATTTTAGACGACATGATCACTAACTTCACTAAACGTTTTCTTGTTCAGGTAAGACAAGGAGGCACGAAGGTGATGGATTTTAGACCACATTGTGGAGCCGTTTATGGGAAGATTCCGTCTATTTTTAACTATGGTAGGGTAGTTCGGGTGGGTTTGACTCAGGTTAAATTAATGTACAGGTTTCCAAGATAATACGCGGAAATGCTAATAAATAGGTTAATCGAAATGTGGTAACAAGTGCGATAAAAATAATAGTGGACAACATAATTTGGGAAGTGATCATCTCAATGACGACTTAATTAATTTTCAAACATATGAGGTTCAATGGTTATTTATTTGACTAGATAAATTGAAAGTCCGTAGTATGGTTATTTATTTGACTAGATAAATTCAAAGCCCGTAGTATACAGATCGGTGAGATCAATATTGTAGCACTACTTTTTAAGGTCTTATATCGAGCTCCTGGAGAGGTCTGAATCGCTCCTACTATCATCTGTGTTGCGCATAGTGAAATTTAGAGAGTGAGTAGTAGAGTAGATTTGTAAAGATTTTTCACTATTTCATTCATTGTAAACATTTGGTATTTAAGTACAGATTTTGAGATGTAACAAACTTGCAGAATATTCTTTTTGTTTGTTACACATCTTTTCATTAATTGAGTCTTGGTGTTTGGATAGAAGGGTAGGATGAGAGTGAGTGTTTGGTGATAGGTATAGAACATGGGTCTTCTAGGTGGAGTCTTGTTGGGCTTTAGTACCACCATTAGAGTCCAAGGTCTTAACCCTAGGACAGGATTTGTGTTTGGTATCGTTCGATGCTGCCTCTTCTTCTTCAGGGCAGTCATCGTCGATGGTGACGTTCACCGGAGATGAATACTTGACATCCCCCCTCAAACGAAGTGGTGACTCAAGGAGCCCGAGTTTGTCACGTAGATAGGCGAATCGAGACGGAGGCAGAGCTTTGGTGAGAGAATCAGCTACCTGGTCTTGAGTAGGGACATAGCGAATCTGGATGGTCCCTCCAAGAACCTGATCTCGAATGAAATGCACGTCAAGCTCGATATGCTTGGTGCGGGCATGGAAGACGGGATTCGAATCCAATGCACTGGCCCCCAGATTATCGCACCACAGTACAGAGGGAGGTATGAGAGGGATTCAGAGTTCAGTGAGTAACGAGCGAATCCAAATCAACTCGGCAGAGAGATTGGCGAGTGCTCTGTACTCAGACTCTGTGGACGATCGAGAGACGACGTTCTGCTTCTTGGAGGACCATGAGATCAACGTCTCTCCAAGAAAAACACAGTATGCCCCAGTGCTGCGTCGATCATCAACGGAGGAAGCCTAGTCAGCATCGGAGTATCCATGCAATTGAAGGTGGAAGCAGGGCTTGATATGGAGCCCCAGCCAACGTGACCCAGATAAGTACCGTAGTATTCTCTTGAGACAGTGCCAGTGAGTAGTTGTAGGAGCCTGTTGGTATTGGCTGAGTCGATTAACAGCATAGGCAATGTCGGGTCTGGTGTGTGTTAGATACTGCAAGGCTCCTAACACACTTCGATATTGTGTAGGTGAAGGAAGTGGAGAGCCAGAAGTTGCTGATAGGGCAGTGCCAGGAGCAAGGAGAGTAGGACAAGGCTTGGAGAGAGCAGCACCCTGATTGGCAAGTAAGTTCTCGATATAATTATGATGAGTAAGATATATCCCTGAAGTATCACGATGAACCTCTATTCCTAGGAATAGAGAGAGTGATCCCATATCTTTGAGAGAGAATTTTGCAGTTAGGTTGTGAGTGAACTGATTGAGACATGCTGTATCATTGCCTGTGACCAGAATGTCATCCACATAAACCAGGATGAGTAGAATGGTAGTTTTAGTGACCAAATAGAAGAGAGAACAATCAGCTCTCGAATTCTTGAATCCCCAGTCAGTAAGAGTATCTCGTAGCTTAGAAAACCAGACCCTAGGTGCTTGCTTCAGACCATAGAGAGCCTTGTTTAAGTTGCACACATAGGTAGGTTGATTGACATCTTCAAAACCCTGAGGCTGTTGCATAAAAACAGTCTCTTGTAAATCCCCGTTTAGAAAGGCATTGTTGATATCAAGTTGCCTGACTGGCCAATTCTTTGAAACAACAATAGTGAGTATGAGTCTGACTGTAGAAGCCTTCACAACAGGGCTGAATGTATCATAGAAATCAATACCAGGAGTTTGGTTGAAGCCTTTGGCTACGAGCCTAGCTTTGTAACATTGAACAGACCCATCCATAACATACTTAACCTTGTAAGCCCATTTGCAGCCAACCACAATAGAGTAGGGTGGTAAAGGAACTAGGGACCAGGTTTTATTAGCCATTAGAGCATTGTATTCAGCATTCATAGCAGCCACCCAGTTAGGATTCCCTGCAGCTGTATAGTCATGTTTCTGAGTTAGCTGGTTGGTACTACCTGTGACATGGTGGCTAGCCCCACTGTCAGCATACCATACTCCATCTGATGCTGTATCTTGTGCTGCAAGCAAAGCACTATGATCACCTTCTGATTTAGGGTGTTCTGAAGAGGTTGACTCCATGACTGAGGGGTCATCTCTATAGTAACAAACAACAGCAGAATGACCATATCTGCAGATTTGGCAGGTTGGTTTGTTTTGAGCAAATCTTCCACCCCTGCCTCTGTAAGAGCTGCCTCGACCTCTGTAGTTAGAGTTAAATCTGCCTCTATAGTTTCTATTGAAGTTCCTGTTCTGTCCAGAGTAGCCTCTTGGATTAACATTGTTGAATTGTTTCTTTGTGTCATTTCTTTGAGCATAATTAACACTTGTTAAACTAACTGTAGACATTGTTTTTTGCAGGTAATTGAGTTGTTCTAACCTGCTTTCAAAGGTTAGAAGACTTGTCTGCAGATCAAGCCAAGAGAGACTGTCTTTGTCAGCCAGGCTGACTACTATTGGTGTATAGTCACCATCAAGGCCTGCCAGAACCTGAGTAATCAGATCATCCATGGAGGTAAGACAGCTTTCCTGCTGCTTCCCAAAGACCTTTAAGTAAGTGATTCTGGCTCTTGTCTGAGAGCCAGACAGCTTTCCTGCTGCTTCCCAAAGACCTTTAAAGGTCTCCTCTTCCATCAACTGAGCTGCTATTTCAGGGCTCATAGTGGAATACAACCAGCCAAGCAGCAGTTGGTCCTTTGAGATCCATTCTTCATAGTCTGGATTCTCAGAGATGTTGCCTTCATTATGAGTAGAGAGTTTAGGAGGACAGATCTTCTCACCTGAGATATAGCCACCTAACTTGTTACCTTTAATCATGGGTAACACAACTGTCCTCCAAAGAAGATAGTTACTTCTATCAAGTCTAATGTTATTTTCATTGTTGATTGAATGCAGCTGAAGATTCCTTGGAGCAGCAAAGGAGTTGTTGGGAAGAATGGAGCCTATAGAGTCTGAGGACAGTGACTGAGACTAATCGGAGTTGGCCATTCAACAGATCAGAATGGCTCTGATACCAAGTGAAATTTAGAGAGTGAGTAGTAGAGTAGATTTGTAAAGATTTTTCACTATTTCATTCATTGTAAACATTTGGTATTTAAGTACAGATTTTGAGATATAACAAACTTTCAAAATATTCTTTTTGTTTGTTACAATTCTGTTCATTAATTGAGTCTTGGTGTTTGGATACAAGGGTAGGATGAGAGTGAGTGTTTGGTGATAGGTATAGCACATGAGTCTTCTAGGTGGAGTCTTGTTGCGCTTTAGTACCACCTTTAGAGTCCAACAGATAATGGTCATGGGTCTGAATCTTTGACCCAGTACACAAGCCCAAGGTCTTAACCCTAGGACAGGATTTGTGCTTGGTATCGTTCGATGCTGCCTCTTCTTCTTCAGGGCAGTCATCGTCGATGGTGACGTTCACCGGAGATGAATACTTGACACGCATAGCATTGAAACCAACAAAATAAAGCCATGATGTACCTTGTAATGCTTTAAGATAAGAGATACAGGTGATGTCATGCCACAATGTCATACGGTCGGATGCATCATTAAAGGTATATACATCATACGTAGAGAAATTTATATTATAACCAATATTAGTAATAGTGGAATCTATAATATGAGAAATGATAAAACTAAAGGTTAATCTAAATACATCGGGTTCCATGCTAACGAGATACTATAACGGATGCATGTATGGGTTGGTTTTAAAATGCCAAAACGACAACATAATTTTCATGATTCTAGCAACGTTACACTTTTCAATTTCGTGGAGGCATATAAATGTAATTTGGTCGACCAAGGCATACCCGGTAACATCATTTTATTTTATTGGTCCGTTTAGACCCATACAATTCCATGTCATAATAATCATAAAATACAAGGGAAACAAATACATGAGATACTAGTCAAGGACCACAAGATCAGCTTCAGCGGTCGGGACAGGGTCAGTAATAGGAATATTGGAACGACAATACGGAGAGATAACCTTAATGAAAGGATCAAAGTTATCAGATTTGATATGCCCGTAGAAGCTAATCCAACAGAGTGGTCATGAATAGTAAGATGGGATCCTCCCTCTCCATAACATTCATCATGAGAGCATTGTACCTTGGTGAGTTTGGTGTCTTGTCATCACTAAAGTAAGCAGGCTCAGGAATGTAGTCGTTACTCATAGAATAGTTTCGTTGAAGATGGACATCGATATGGTTATCAACATCACCAGTAAAGTTAGGGTTCTCGGGTCTGCACGTCGAAGGAGGATCGGGACCTCTAGGCAACTTTCGTCAGGGTAACCAAAAGAGAAGCACCATAAGCCAAGAGCCGCCAATCCCTGGTATTTGATACTGATCGTAGTTGGTTGGTTCATACATATGATTTCAATGGATTTCGAGAAGTCATCAGATGCCTGCATAATGATGTATATACATACAAAGCTAAAGCAAACCTTATTAGTCGTATGCTTGTCAACATAGATCGGTGTGCCAATGTAGGATCCAAGGATGTTTAAGCCTTTCTCAGACCATAGCTCATGCAAAAAAAAATTGAAATTTTATCCAAAAACGAATGATCTTTGGTGAATACTTACTAGAGGAGGACCTCGGCTCCCATATATTGACGAAGATGATATGGCTGCTGAAAAACAAGGAGTAGCCTCAATGACGTAATTAACATAGTCAATTGTGAAAAAATAGAAATAGAGATGTCCCAAATGGGTAACTTTAAATTCTCTGAGGCCAATTATGCCCTACATCTGGACCGCGATAACTTGTGTTTGATAAGGTATGAGCTTATTGGTCGGTTTATAGCTAGAAACTTATGGGGCCCAGTCATACTTGTCTTCACTTATGACTTCACGTCGGAGGACGAGAATCATCTTCTTAGTACGCAGGTCTTGAACCTTGTTCACATTTATGGCAGTCTGATTGTCTTGCAGATGTGTAACTATATTGGCCTAAAATTGAGTGGCTGATAATGAGATGGAAGTAAAGATTTCTCGGATGGTTGCATTATTAAGCATAACACTTAGGTGGCCTAGTAGAAGCAACAGTGAGTGGTGAGGCATGGACCAAAAAGTGTTGGACTTAAGTTGCACAAAAAAGTGTTGGACTTAAGTTACACATTAAAGCCCTGTAACGATAAGTCTACGTGCGTTATTCCTATAGCCAAACAAACCCCCAGAGAAGTGGATAAAACTAAATAACAAACTATGGAAGAAGTGGATAGAACTAAATAACAAACTATGGAATATTCCGTAAGTTGTTACATAGATGTATTTGTATATATTCACATCACAGTCACTGTAAAAATTAGTGCAAAATATACAAAGATTAAAATTGATGAGGTTAGATATTTTAGACATTATATGTTATTCTTATCCGGATAGGTGTTCGGACATAACCACTATTAAAAAAAACCAAACAGGACAATCGTAATGGAGTGTGACTAAGCTAGGTGCTGGTCACCTCACATCTTGGGCTAATGGCTCATTAAACTTGACCCAACTCCACCATCTGGCCCAATAGGCACATGAGTCATTAATTAAGTATAAATACCACAACCAGTTTCATTAATGAGGGTAATCGAATTTACTGTTAGCATACAACTTAATTATCTGACTACATTGTACCTTAAACATTAAATTCGCAAACCACTTTACAAAATTACCCTCAAACAAAAATAAACCACACCCAATTGGGGACCACAATGGGAGCACGATGGTGCCTGAATTTCACAATTCAAAACCCGTAAATAAAGTAGTTCGGGTGAATCTGAATGAGCAGAGGATTCCACCTCCCAAGGTGGAAGTTAAAAAGGAAAACAATGAATATAATATCGATGAGCGCGATCAGTTGAGAACTGAGCTAGAGGCGCTGAGAGCAATAAAACAAGTAAAAAAAGGGGTTAAGGAGAAATCTGGTACGTCAGTACTTCACCACATTGAGAATCCTGGAGATAACGAGCAGTCTCAAAAGACCCATCCCAGTTCCAAGAAGACACACCAATCTAACCATGTGGAGAGCTCTACATCTGAGTCCTCCAGCAGATCATCTAATGAGGCAGAGCTTGAAGAATTATTCTCTTCAAGCAGTGATGAAGGAAGGTCAAAATAGAAAATGAGGTTGACTAAAAAACTTTCAGGAAAGAGGGACATGTATGGAAGGCTTAAGAGGCACCATGAAAAGGGTAAGGGGTCAGCCAAACAACATATTGACCACTTGATAATTGATCCCTTTGCTTTTTAGTCTGAACCATGTATTTTTGCTACCCTTAATAAAGATATTGTTTTTAGCTGTTGCAAGAATTGGACGCAATCGGCTTTGTCTGCAAAAATACTCTCCGGACATCTTCCTAAGAGGTTTGATGGCTCCAAGATGGAGAAATATGATGGGAGTCAAGATCCAGACAACCATCTGGAGCCGTTTAAGAACTTCATGATGAATTTTGACGACGACAAGCTATTGTATAGGGCATTCTCCCAAACTTTCACAAGAAGCACTCTCAAATGCTATAAAATTTTCCCTCAGGGGTGCATAAGAAAATTTGATACATTTTGGGTTTCCTTCTGGATGCAATTCGTTGGAAGCAAGAGCTTATGGGTAATATGGACACCATTATCCACTGTGCTCAGGAGCCAAATGAGTCTTCAAAGGAGTACATCAACCGTTTCGTAAATATAAAAGATAAGTTAGCAAATTGCTTTGAACAAGTTCCAATTGCTTCAATGAGACAAGGTTTAAATCCACGTAATTTAGTCGATTCAGTGAGTCGGAAGAAGGATATGACTTGGAGTGGTTTATTGAATCAGGTGGGGAAACAAATCAACTTTGAAGAGACCAAGAAAACCAGAGTACACCTCCAGATTAGGTCCACTACTACAAAAACAACTCGTCCAACTACTAATCAGTCCGGTTACAGGGAAAAAGAGGCTGGACATGGATCTAATCGATCAAGGAAAAATCAGTCTACCCAGACTCAGAGCCAATAAGTCAGAAACAAAAAGGGGCCTTGGGTTCAACTCGAGTGGTTTTCGGAATTGGGGGAAAGTGTGGCTACAATCTATGATAAAACTAAAAACGAAGTGTATTTTAGAAAGCCAGCAGCATTGCAATCCCGTAGAGAAAACCGGAGCACCCGTTTCTGCCAATACCACAATGACATATGCCATGACACTCATGATTGTATAGCCTTAAAGTAGAAAGTCCATAACCTCATTGAAACGGGTAACTTGGGAGCTTATGTCAAGAAACAAAAAGGAAGTAGACCGGATAATGCACAAGCTAGTAATCCCTGAACTAGTCCTTCGAATATTCTTGGGACATCCACACATGAAGGTTCAATGGTAATTACTGAAAGATTTGATATAGACTATGAGTATCTTGATCCAGATCTGAGCCTAAATCGGGTAAGGGTGATAACAGCCAATACCAAAACGGTTTTTGAGTCATTGACTATTTTTGGAGGGGATACTGTGATTACACCTTCTACTTCATCAAGGAAGAGGCATGTCCATAGTCTGGCCACCCAGTTGGAAGGAGGAATATCCACCCACATGTATCAATCCCCATCTCCCTTTTATAGTTTCCGATGAGGATGATCTAAGAGACATTGATGGGCCTCATGAGGATGCTGTGGTAATATGGGCATCCATAAGAGGAAACGATATACATCAAATTCTGATTGACACAGGCAGTTCAGAAAACATCCTGTTTTTTAGGCTCCAACTAGAAGATGAGAAACCCTTCGGTTATACAATGTTGGAACAGAACCATCGTAGGCTACATAAGAAGTTCTGCGGATGTGATTGGGGAGTTCGAAGAGGAAGTGTTGTTGGGAAAAGGACCCTTTAAGAAAATGGTAAGAGTACTGTTTGTTGTGGTGGATTACCCAACATCTTGCAGTGCAATATTTGGAAGGTCTTGGTTCTCCATAATGCATAGTGTGGCCTCTACGATCCACCAATGTTTGAAGTATGATATCCAGGGATAAGTAGGTATTATCAGAGCAGCCAAAAAATAGCCAGGAAATGTTATGTAACAGCCTTTGCCTTTAAGTATTTAGAGACAGTCAAGGTTAACAGAGATTAACAGCTATTGGAGCCTTCCGCGGATGAGAATGAAATTGATGATCCCATGGAGGCTCCTAGCGTCATAATACCTATTGAGGAGGTTGAAACCAACTCCATCACTGTGGGAAAGAATGTTATAATTGGTACCAAGTTGGCGCGAGATTCGAAACACTGGTTATTGTCCTTTTTGATGAATAATCAACATGTCTTTGCATGGTGTAATAGTGATGTCACTGAAGTGTCAGCTGATATTATTTCTCATAACTTGTCAACATAAACTTATGTTGCACTAGTTGTACAGAGGATAAGGTCTTTCTCTAGGGAAAAAAACGGATGTGATTGTTCAACATGTTGATCGTTTTACTAAAATGGGTCATATTAAATAATCTCAATAATCTTTATGGACTGCCAACCTTGTTCTGGTCAAGAAAAAGAATGGCAAGTGGAACATGTGCATTAATTTTACTGATCTTAATAGGGAATTCCCAAAATATCTTCATCTTGTTCCTCGAATAGATTAGTTGGTGGATTCGACTTCTAGAAACAGGTTGTTATCATTCATGGATTCATTTTCAGGGTACAACGAGATACAAGTAGATCTGAAAGATCAAGGCCACACTACTTTTATCACAGATAAAGGTCGTATATCACACTACTTTGCTATTCAGATTGGAAGAAACATGGAAGTTTACACAGATGATATGATAGTTAAAAGCTTGGAGAAAGATACACATATATCTAACCTTCAAGAAACATTCTCTAATTTAGAGGCTCTGAATTTCAAATTGAACCGTGAAAAGTGAGTGTTTGGGGTCCGATCTGGAACGTTCTTGGGCTACATAATAAGTGAAAAATGAATTTAGCCTGATCCGGATCAACTTAATTCCTTGCTAGCTATGCACCCTCCTCAGAATATCAAAGAAGTTCAAAGACTGACAGGACGATTGGTTGCGTTGAATAGGTTTATTGCAAGATCATCAGACAAGTGCGCTCTATTCTTCCAAGTATTGAGGAATACCAAAGACTTTAATTGGTCTCCACAGTGTGATGAGGCTTTTATTGAAATCAAGAAGCATTTTTCTTCACCCTAGACTCTCTTCAAACTTGTTTGGGGAAAAAGCTATACGTATATCTAGCTGTATCAGAGTATGCAATAAGTGTTGTGCTAGTAAGAGAAGTGGACAATTACCATCGTCCAGTGTATTACATCAGAAAACGTTTGTTGGATACTTAAAGAAGATATTTGAAGTTGAAAAACTGGTAATGGCCTTGGTAATTTCACCAAGAAAGATAAGACTATACTTCCAACTCAATCAATTATTGTTTGAACATCTTTTCCCTTGAAAAGTGCTCTTCAGAAAGCTGATGTGTCAAGTAGAATGACCAAGTGGTCAGTGGAGCTGGGTGATTATGATGTTGATTTTGCGCTCTGAACGGCAATTAAATCCCAGTCAGTGGCTAATTTCTTGGTAGAATTTCATGCTGATCGATTCTCCGGACAGATATCAGAAAACTAGTCTAAAAAAAATGAGTAGTTCGAACTGATGGTGGATCAAGTACTATGGGTTGTGAGGCTAGAATTTGTTTAACTTATACCTATGGTGACATGATGTATCAGGCCATATGTTTTGGTTTCAGAACTTCTAACAATTAATATGAATATAAAGCAGCGATAACTAGTCTTAAGCTGGCTCTCCTATGTGGGGCAAATAGAGTCCGGTTAATTAGTGATTCCCAATTGTTGATTCACCCTGCTCAAGGACAATACGAAACAAAGAAAGAATAGTTGATTAAATACTTATTCATGTTGAAAGAAGTTGCCGCAAATTTCTAGAATATCTACTATGAACACTCCCTAGATCGGAGAATACGCTGGCAGACTCTTTGCCAACTATAGCTTATTCTGAATCTTATCTATGAATTATTGTGCAAGAATGTCCATCCATACAGACAGGCCTAGAAAAAGAAAGCGAAGAAAGTATTAGTATACTTGTTATTCAACATAAATATTAGAGGTGTGATCTTCTCCAGTTTATCTCCGATGAGATATTGCCTCCGGATAAAACCATGGCTAAGAAAATAAAGTATAAGGCTCGTGGTTTCTTGATATTAAGGGAAGTTCTTTATATAAAATCTGTCATCAGACCTCTCTTGCGTTGCTTAGGATTTGAATAATCCAAAGTTGTGTTATTTGAACTACATGATGGAGAAGGTTCTGCACATTGTGGCTATAGGGCCCTAACCATGAGAGTTTTATTAGCAGGATACTACTGGCAAACCATAATGGCAGATGCTAAAACGATGGTAAACAATGTGATCCTTGTCAAAGATATGGCAATAAAATTCATGTGTCAGCAGCTTTTATTGAATCCATATCTGATCCGATACCCTTCGACGGATGGGGGATGAATCTAGTTGGGCCTCTTCCCATGGCATCCGATGGATGTTGAACAATCATAGTTGCTATTGACTATTTCTCTAAGTGGATAGAGGCAACTCCTTTGGTTGGAACCACTTCAAAGGTAGACATTAAATTTATTGTATCTAACATATGTTGCAGATTTGGGGTTCCCCTAAAGATTACTACAGATAATGGGCCACAATTTGATAATAAAGACATGGAAACGCTCTACATCTCCAGAGGAATTCAACATTGTTTTTCTTCTTCTTTCCACCCTCAAGCAGATAGGCAAGTTGAAGTTGAAAATCAGACAATTATGTTAGGATTAAAGAAAAATTTGGAGGGAGTTGCAAGAAAGTGGCCAAGTTAATTACAAGAAATATTGTGGGCCTACCGAACTACACCTCGGGTATCTACACAAGAATCCCATTTTCTCTGGTGTTTGGGATGGATGCAGTTACTCCCATAGAAGCTACTTTACCATCTCATATAGTCCAAAACTATTCTGAACAAGCTAATGACGTAGCATTCATAAATCAATTGGATTTGATTGAAGAAAAATGAGTTAAAACGCATATGAGAACAGCGTATAATGAGGGTTTGATGAGGAGTAGATTTGCCTCCAAATTTAAAAGAAAATATTTTCAGTTAAGGGACAAAGTCTTAAGATAAGTCTTTTTACAAACCAAGGAAAATCAGTTCGGTAAGCTGGTCCGAACTGGAAGGCCCTTATGTGATTTATGGAAAAGTTAAACTAGGAACATACAGGCTCCGAGACAAGGAATGAAGAGCACTAAAACAGCCATGGAACATTAAACATCTCAGGTTATACTTAGAATAGAACACTTTTGTCAATATTTACTTTTTAAGTATCAATGTAAATTTTAGGGGGCATACTTTTTCCTACCATGGTGCGGCGGCGAGGTTTTGATGAGGTTTCCGGTTTTTTCATGAATATTTTATGCCTTGTTCAAAAGTCTTGTACAATTTTATTTTTAACTGAAGCCATAGTATAAGGTGATCGGATATTAAATACTTATTAAACACCTCGGCTCTTAAATGTCTTTGAGTTGATCAAATATATTAAATACTCCACTATTCCACTAGCACACTTCTCTACCCTTGCAACTATTTCTTGAGCTTGTTTGCTTACTAAGGAAGCATTCTTATCGGTTTTCTCTTGGACAATTTTCTCCAACTTGACTTTGTCATCGGATTAAGTATGGATACTTTTGTCTCTAGCTTTTAATTGCTCTTTCAAAGCTGTGATCTCATTAGAGGAAGAAGTCTCCAGTACGGAGTACTTGATTTGGAGATTTTTGGTAGCCTCTTCTGACTTGAGCAATTTGGCAGCTACATCTTCTTTCTCATTCTTCAATGATTTTATGCTTTGCTAAGTGGCAGATAAACCGTTTGTCAAGCTCTGTTTCTCTGTAGAAAGGAAGTTTATGATGGTAGTTTGATCCCTTATTTGCCTCTCTCGATCAACCACCGGACGAATGTAACCCAAGAGGGCATGACTCAGGGTATCTTTCTCGCTTGATATCACATAAGTCTCACCATTATGGGTCACAACGTTGGATGACTTGGGAGGATGGTAAGTGATAAGTCTATTTCATTTCACTTATTACGCTTCCATTATTGTTAAAATTGTCACCGGTTAACAATTTTTCGTTGTGTTTCAACTTGTTTTTTATTCATTCTTGTAGGTATAACAATATGCAGAAAGTATAAACATTTTTGGGAAAATAATGCTCATAATATTCTTAATAATTTATAATTTTGTATGTTTTATTTCACTTTAACATTATGGCTAGATTGACTATTGTTTATGTTCATAACCTTCGTTTTATTTCAGTATAAAGGCATGCATATAAGTGACAACAATCTTGAGAGATTTTAATAAGAACTGTTCATTATTTCGATTACGATCCAATGATTTTAATATTTCATTTGGTTTGGCATGCAAGAAAATTTTGGTTCATTTACCTGCACTAGTAGGCCTTCTGTTCCAAATAAAATTTGTACTAAAGGACTGGAGTTGTGCCGCGGGTAAATTGTAATAATATAAATGAATTTGGGGTTGAAATTGAAGAAACTAGAAATTTAATGTACTTGACGGTAAGTTTTGAACAAATTTTGGGCTCATGACCCAAAGTCGTACACATGGACTTCATTGGGCTGCATGAACCGCTAGAGACAAAACGGGAGAGAGAGAGAGAGAAGGAAAGTAAAGCGGAAGTTACAAACGAAACGGGCTTCTTTTATTTCAGTGTAATGGGCTTCTTTTAGGGTTTTGGCAGAAGTTATAAATAGAACAGATAAAATAAAGAAAAAATGCAATTGGCCACTGACTTGGTTTACGGCATAATACAAAACGAGGAAGAAAAGAGGGAATTGGCTACCTATTTTGGGTTTTTAACTTACAGAATACAAAACGAGAGAAAAAGAGGAGAATTGGCAATTGTCTATTAGGACTTTTGGCCAGAATATATAAAGAAGAGGAGAAAAGACAATTGGCGACTTACTGCTTTTTCCGATCGTCTGCTTTGGGTTTTCTTTCGGTCGAACATACAACGAAACGGCTAGAGGTAGGCGGTTGCTTCGTTGGTTTTGAGAGGTAGCAGGTGACAGCTACTGCCGTTTTTATTGGCAGTGGAGGTAACGGCTACGATGTTATCGATCAGTAGTTTATGTATTGCTCAAAATAGGTGACGGCTAGTTCTTTTTCGTTGTTTTTCGATCGGTAGTTTACGGATTTTTTTCTGTCAGGCGATACTTTGTGGTTATTGTTCGGTTTGACATTCTCTAAACGCTTAGTTATCTATTTACATTCGTCTTAGAGCTATGTCAACTTTTGAGCCCATGATGATGATGCGTTCGATTATGAACTGATCATTGTCATAGAACTCTAACAGATTTGTTTGAATAATACTTATGGTTTAATTGCTTGATTGATTTGTGAGATACATTTATCGGTTACCTAGTATGGTTGTGCTTATCGTTAGATGCGTCGCGAACATCTAGTTTGTTAATCTTTAATGAATGCGAAAGTGGATTTAAGGGTTTAGAACTTGCCATACTAGCATAGATTCTTGAATGTTTGTATTGTGATTGTTCATAATTCTTAATATGTCACTAACCATATCATATTACCCTATGTAATCGAAATAGATAACTTAAGCTTAAAACCAATTGTAACTCAATTCGTATAGACATATAGGATTGTCATGCAAGCGGGGTTTGCTTAGCTGCTATCTCTGTTGTGGTTGTTTAAGTGGTTTGGTTTATGTTTACTGAGAGGTAGTGTAGACTGATTTCGTGTTATCTGATTAGTAATCGTTGATATCATATAGCTTGATTAAGTATATTAATACTCTTGAGTAAAATAAACAATGAAATTAGAGTTCCATGTTTTCTCTCGCATAAGTAAACTCGTTAGATAATCTCGTTAGTTAATTTGCTTAGTTATATTCATTCACCCATACTTTATTACTAGTTCAAGCATTAGTCTAATAATCATACGTTGTTGCATACGTGAATTCTTGGCATATACACCTGGTCTTAGTGGGAATGATCTTACTTACTTATTACTTGCTACTATTTGACCACATATACTTGCGTGAGAAAAGGACTAACAGGTTTTTGGCGCCGTTGCCGGGGACTCGGTGTTATTTGACAGTTTTATTGCTTATCAGCAGGGGTCGTTATAAAACTACTGACTTGATTCGGTTACTTGCTTTTCGCGTGTTTTCTTGTGCTTCAGGGACTTAAGCGTGTATGCAAACACGGTTCAAACTATAGCATTAGTACTGAAGGAGCTTGAAACACAGCAAGGAACATAATTAATATTCTCAAATTCTGATACTAATTCTACAATGGGAGATCCAACGCCAAAAACACTCATGAAGTACTCTCAACCAAAGATCATGGATATTCGGTCTAGCATTGTCAGACCCAATATTGCTGCGAATAGTTTTGAGATTAAACGAGGCACTATTCAGATGATGCAGAATTCTTGTCAGTTTGGTGGAGCTTCATGTGAGGATCGTAATATGCACATTATGACCTTTCTTGAAATCTGTGATACTTTCAAGTTCAACCGTGTTTCAGATGATGTCATAAGACTGCGACTGTTCCCATTTTCTCTAAGGGACAAAGCTAAGAGCTGGTTACACTCTTTACCAGGAGGCTATATCACTACTTAGGATATACTAGCGCATAAATTTCTCTTAAAATTCTTTTATATGGCAAGAACAGCCTCTATGAGGAATGGTATTACTCAGTTTTCTCAGTCATATGGTGAATCTTTAAGTGAAGCTTGGGAGCGTTACAAGAAGATGCTCAGAAAATATCTTCATCATGGGATGCCTGATTGGTTAGTAATAAATTGTTTCTATAATGGTTTGAGTGCACAAACAAGGCCCATGGTAGATGTTGCATCTGGGGGAGCCTTATTAATGAAAAGCTATGAGGCGGCTCACAAGCTCCTTGAGATAATGGCTGCTAATGAATTCCAGAACCCTTCTCACAGACTGTCACAACATAAAGTAGCTGGTATTCTTAACGTAGACACTGTCACTGCTTTAACAACTCAGCTTGAAGCTCTCTAAACATGAAGGTGGATTCTTTGACTAAACTAGAAGTACATCAAGTAGCTAGTGTGTGCGAGATTTGTGCTGGAGGGCATGACACTCAAAAATGCCCTATCTCTACTGAGTCA
Organism: Limnanthes douglasii subsp. nivea; assembly: GCA_036936605.1. NCBI lineage: Eukaryota > Viridiplantae > Streptophyta > Magnoliopsida > Brassicales > Limnanthaceae > Limnanthes > Limnanthes douglasii. The sequence continues at coordinate 280,515,049 of JAUPFV010000005.1, forward strand.
GTGCAATTTGTGAGTAACTTTCAGAGGCAGAATCAACAACCAATCTCAAACACCTATCACCCAATCAACATAAATCATCTGAACTTCAGTTGGAGCAATAATCAACAAGGTAATGAGCATTATGGTGCTAAGCCATACGCTCCTCTTGGATTTCAGCAACAAGGTCAGCAACATCAATCTATACAGTATGCCCCAAGACAACCTCAGAATCAACATCATGGCCCTTCTCAACATTATGTGAGAGACTCTCAATTCAAAGAGATGAAAGTAATGATTAAAAGTCTGATGGTATCTCACAAGACCTTAGAAAATCAGATTGGGAAGATGGCCAGTAACATGATCGTTAGACCTCAAGAAGTTCTTCCTAGCGACACAGAGCATAATCCAGGTAAACGGGACGACAAAGAGCAATGCCAAGCTATCACCTTGAGACGAGGAAAGGTTGTCGAAACCCCACAGTTGAACAAGAGGCTGATTCTTCTAAAAAACATGCCATTTTAAAAAATTCTACTCAAAATCAGCCCTCATCTGAGGTTAATTCTGATCAAGATCAGCCACCTAAAAATCCATCTCAGTCAGTTGTTGAGCCTACGATCTACCCTCCTCCACCTTTTCCGCAAAGGTTGCAGAAACATAAGCTGGATACTCAGTTTGGGAGATTTTTGGAGGTATTCAAGAAGCTACACATCAACATATCTTTTGCTAAAGCATTAGAGCAAATGCCTAGTTATGCCAACTTTATGAAGGGAATTATTTCGAAAAAGCTAAAGCTTGGAAATTTTGAGACAGGGGCGCTCACTGAGGAATGTAGTGCGATCTTACCACAAAAATTGCCTCCCAAGCTTAAAGATCCAGGAAGCTTCACCATTCCTTGTTCGATCTGCAATTTATATTTCAGCAAATGTTTATGTGACTTGGGAGCGAGCATCAATTTGATGCCCCTATCTGTGTTTGAGAAACTTGGGCTACCTGAGCCAAAACCGAGTAACATCTCTTTGCAACTAGCTGATCGCTCTATCACATATCCTCATGGTATCGTGGAAGATGTCTTAGTAAAGGTAGATAAGCTTATCTTTCCGGCTTACTTCGTTGTCTTGGATTTCGAAGAGGAAAAAAACATCGCCATAATCATGGGAAGGCCATTCTTGGGTACAGGCAAAACTTTGATTGATGTCCAGAAAGGGGAGCTCACTATGAGAGTGCAAGATCAGAATGTCACTTTCAACGTTTTCAAGGCTATGAAATCTCCAACAGAGGATGAAGAATGTTTCAGGTTGGATATGGTCGATTGTTTGCACAGTAATAAGTTGGATTGGTTTGCGAGTTCAGATGTTCTAGGTAGAGTTCTACATAGTGAATCTGACTTCGAAGACGAATAAATATCTGAATGTGTTCAACTACTACAGGCAGCCCCGTATCAAACGAGGCTCAATATTCCACATGAGTCTCTTGGATTGGGTGATCTTAAGGATTCTCATGAAAACCTTAAACCTTCTCTAGAAGAAGCTTCTAAACCAACCTTCTCGTGAAGGCGTCGATTGTTCCGACCATGCATTTTAAGATTCTGAACCAACCGATGAATCCTTCAATATTTGAAGTTTGCAGCTCGGATTTTTATGTTGTTTTTCTTTTCTCTAAACTCAACTTGTTTTATCCTTGATGGAATTTTATTCTCCAAGCCACACCTGTTTTCAGCGGGCTATTATTTGCACTTGTTATTTTTTGTTATTAATACTATGCATCATCATTTTGCAATCAGACGTGATTAGTTTCCGATGCTAAGGTTTAATGTATTTTATTACAAATTAAATTCGTAGATCAACTTGTGTTTGAAAAAACCCTTCTAACAGGTTCGACATTTTGTTGATCAACTTGAAAGTTAAACAACCCCTTTTAATGGGTTCGACATTTTTCTGATAAACTTGAGAGTTGAAAAACCCATGTAATAGGTTCGACATTTTGTTGATCAACTTGAAAGTTGAAAAACCCCCCTTTTAATGGGTTTGGATTTGGTTGATCAACTTGAAAATTAAAAATCCCTTTTAATAGGTTCGACATTATGTTGATCAACTTGAGAATGGGTTCGACAAGTTTTGAGGCTATAAAACTTGAAAATTGAAAATCCCTTTTAATAGTACGCTTGTTTTGAGGCTATAAAACTTTACTAAAATGGATCCGTCTAAGTAGGCACCTCATTAAAACCTCAAGGCACCACCAGGGTAGGAAAGAGTGTGCCCCGACAAAAGTTTATTTACAAAGGAAATGTAAAGTGATAACAATTAGAACTCATTCCAAATAAAATTTAAGATGCTCGATGTTCCATGGAAGACGCAGAGTTCGACCAAATTTGTCTTTTAAACGATAACTCCCTGATTTTACTTTGTCTACCACTTGGTACGGTCCTTCCCAATTGGGTGCCAACTTCCCAATGTGCTTGTCTTTTGTATGGAGGAAAACTTGTCGCAAAACCTTTTCCCGAACCTTGAAGTCTCTTCTCCGAACTTTCGAGGCATACCTACTGCTCATCAGGGTCTGATAATGTAAAGAACTGAGATGAGCCTTATCTCGCTTTTCCTCTATAAAATCCGAAGTGAAAGCCCGATTTTCATTGTTAGCGCTCTCCTCGTAGCGGTTGATTCTGAAAGAAGGGAACATTGTTTCTGTTGAGATCACCGCATCCATTCCATATACCAAAGCGTAATGTGATTCTTGTGTGGTTGTACGAGGTGTGGTTGGGTATGCCCACAACAACTCTTGTAAGAAATCCGACCATTTTCCAGCTTTTCCTTCTAATATCCTTTTTAATGAGCTGATGATCGTTATGTTAATAACTTCGACCAGCCGTTCGTTCGAGGATGGAATGGGGCTAGAAAGCACTGTTGTATATTGTGACTGGCACAAAATTCCCTAATTTCGTTGTTGTCGAATTGGGGACCATTATCCATGGTTATCTTATGAGGGACCCCATATCAACAGCAAATGTTCGACCATATGAATTTCACCACATCCTTAGCTCTGGTCGCTGATAGTAGCTCTGTTTCGACCCATTTCGAGAAATAATCCACTACTACCTCAATAGTCTGCCTTCCTCCAGTTGCTAATGGAAGTGGTCCTACCAGATCTATTCCCTACCTATCGAACGGTAGACCCTCATAAATGGATTCTAGGGGGACTGCTGGGGTGCGGATTGAATTGGAAAACCTCTTGCATGTATCACATATTTTGAACAGCTCTTTAGCATCGGCAGACAACGTAGGCCAATCAAAACCTGACAAAAGGACTCTCCTAATCCGTGTCTTAAAGCTACAGTGTCCCGACCCTTCACCGTCGTGTAGTTCGGATAATACCATTTGTGATTCTTCACGCCCCAGACATCTTAATAAAGGTATACTTGCATATTTTTTATAAAGAACATTTCCCAACAAGGAAAAACCTCACGCCTTGTACCGAACGCTTTTTGCCAGAGTCTTATCATTAGCCAACACTTCCTCAGTCAGAAACTTCATAACGTTGCTCCTCCAATCAGTATTTGAAACCGTTATAATTTGACAAGCTATGTTTGGTCGACTTTTTAGGTCTTTCCGCTTCAAAATGGATGGAGACTCTTGAGTCAAAATCCAGGGGTATTCTCCCACATACGCCGTTGTTGCTAGTGAATCAGCGATTGTATTATCTTTCCTTCGGACATGTTCATAAGTAACATTTTTAAAAGACGAAGCCAAAATTCTCAAAGCCGCTAAGTATTGCAACAGCTGCTCTTTCCTTTCCTCAAATTGTCTCGTTGCATGATTAATTAGCAGCTGCGAATCGCTTATTAGCAATGATGCTTCATACTCAGCTTCATTGTTCAAAGCCTTGAAAACAAAACGGATTGCTTGATGCATTGCAATCCCTGTTGGTGTAGAAATTTGGATACCACCCACTCATCCGTTGATACTTGAACCACCATCAGTTCTGACTATCCACTTATTCGTGTTTACTTCTGGTTCAGCTGCTACTTCTTCGGCTCTGCCGGAATGAAAGTCCACCAAGAATTCTGCTAAAGCTTTCCCTTTAATAGCCGTTCTCGGTTCAAAGTCGATATCGAAGTCCCCCAGTTCTACCGACCATTTTGACATAAGGGGTAAAGCTGTTCAAACCATAATAGAATGACCTTGGAAGTATGGTCGCATTTTTCTAGCGGCTGTTACTAGAGCCAGTGCCAACTTCTCAAGCTTTAAGTACCGCTTTTATGCGTCCAACAAACTTTTTCTCACGTAATAGACAGGTTTAGGGATTCTATCCTCTTCTCGAACTAACGTTGCGCTCACCTCATGCTCTGAAACCGCTATATAAAGAAACAAAATTTCCCTGGGTACTGGTTTTGTCAACAGCGTTGAGGGTGACAAGAAATTCTTGATGTTGAGGAACGCTTCGGTACATTCAGGAGTCCATCTAAAATTCTTAGCATTCCTCAGCACTTGAAAAAATTTTGCGCACTTGTCCGAAGATCGTGAAATAAATCTATTCAGCGCTGCTAATAGTCCGGTCAAAATCTGTACCTCTTTAATATTTCTCAAGGGTGCCATATTGTTCAGAGCGTTTAACTGGGTTGGATCTGCCTCTATCCCTTTCTCACTGATCATGAACACTAAAAAATTTCCAGATCAAACTTCAAAAAAGTATTTTTCTGGATTCAATTTATGGTTCACTTTTCCAAGGTTCTTGAATGTTTCTTCTAGGTTTGCAAAATGACTTTCATTGATGACGCTCTTGACCAACATATCATCAACGTAGACCTCAACACTCCGTCCGATTGTTTCCTCAAAGACCGTATTCACAAGGCTCTGATAGGTAGCTCCTGCATTTTTTAGACCAAATAGCATAACCTTGTAACAGTATAAACCTCTTCCCGTAATAAATGTAGTGCTTTCATGATCTTTAGGATCCAGCTTTATCTGTTTATACCTTGCGTAGGAATCCATGAAAAATAATAACTTGTTGCCTGACGTCGAGTCTACCAACTGATCAATCCTTGGCATTGGGAATGGATCAATAGGACATGCTCGGTTGAGGTTCGTGAAGTCTACACACATTCTCAACTTTCCATTTTTCTTTTTAACTAAAACTGGATTTGCTGTCCAGAGTGGATACCGGGACTCCCGTATATGTCCTACCCTTGTCAATATCTCGACCTCTGAAATGATTTCCTTTGCCGTTTCTTGGGAAACCGCTCGGTGTTTTTCTGCTATGGGTCAAACAATTGGATTTATAGAAAACTGATGATAGATGACGCTCTTAGGGACTCACGTAACATTTTATGCACACCAGGCAAACAAATGTAGCTTTTGTTTAAGAAAATCAATCAACCTTTTTCGGAACCAAGAGGACAAGTTTGCACCAATCTTCAAGACCTTTCCTTTGGAAAATTCATAAATTTCACAACTTTCATCCGTAAGTAATAAACCTAGGGTCTCCCTAGGATTGTCCGCAGGCTCTGATCCATGGGCCGACCCTGCTAACTACTAATCCCTCACATCGACCATCTCTCTATCTGATTTTACTGCCAAAGCTGCTTGGTAACATTCCCTCGCGGTATTTTGACTGCTTCTAACAACACCGGCGTTGTTTCTGATTGCGTACTTCAGGCATTGATGAACCGTAGAAGTTACGGCATGCATTCTTGGCAACCAGGAGCGGCCAAAAATTACATTGTGCGACGTGGGAGTATTAAAGACAATAAACATCACTGTTACTTCCTTTTTGAAAGGCCCTCTTCTGAGCTGAACCACACCTTCAAACTCACCAACTACCTCTGTCGATGCTCCTGTAAAGCCGATAATTATCGGATCTGATTTGCTAAACTACCAGTATTCACCAAAATTCTTTGCACCTCCTCCCCTGAAATAGCCGCCATAATCACGATTACATCCTCATGAGGGCCGGCTCTATAAGTTCATGTCATCGCCATAGAAGCATAGAATGGGAGACAGGTTTTGGTACAAATGAGGCGAAGTTCTTGCCTCTAATTGAGTACCCAGATTAACAGCGTGCCTCTTTCACAAAGAATTGGTAATACCTGTCACTGAGTCGCCCCCGAAGATAGTTAGAGACTCAAAACATTTGCATAATTCGCTTACATTTTCTCGTACCGGGGGTACTACTTCCTCAATTACTCCGATTACATTCCTATTTTTATCCGGGTCCAGACACTCGATGGACAAATCAAATGAATCATTGACCTCGGAAATCACCAAATAAATTTCATGCTTCGGCAGTACTACAATCTGCTTGGCTACTCCGCTTTGTTGAGCTTGTTTCTTCACATACTCTAGCAATTTACCACTATCAATTTGCAGTTGTACTTCCTTCTTGAGTGCGATGCAATCTTTGGTATCATGACCTACATCATCATGGTACATACAGAAATGGTTGTTCCAACCTTCACGGGGAGTTCCGATCGGAAATGGCTTCCGAAAATGCACACTATTCCATGATTTATCGAACATAGTTGCAACACATTTAGTTAAATTAACAAAATAATCAGGCCAAACCCATTTGTTTGATATGGGTCGGTAATTATTTCCTTGATAACCATTTTGCGTCCTCTGAGTTTGATTCCCTGATCCTTTCCCATGTGACTATTGTGATATCGGTGCTACGGTACTTATCGGTTGTGGCTGATGGATCGTGTTTGTTTTCAGAGTCTTCTGATACGTAACAACCGAAGCTTGATTTGTCTGTTGGATCTGTGTTGCCAATTCTGATTCTTCATTTCCTCGATCAGGATCTGCTTTTCGACTTGGGCTAACAAAGCTGAAAAGGTGAAAGCCTGTTTCTTCGTCAGAGCTTGTTTCATTGGCCCAGGTAACAAGCCTAATCTGTAACCATTTAAAGCCACGCTTTTGTCACAATTAAAAGATCAGTCTTCGCGTCTATAAAACGTCGAGTATAATCCCTCAAACTTTCTCCGACCTTTTGTCGGCAGTTAACGATTGTATCCCCATTTGCTCGGAAGTTCTTACTTCCAAAAAACTGATGTCTAAACATCATCCAGAAGATACCGAAGTTTTTAATGCACCCTTGTGGCAATTGATTTTACCACTTTGATGCACTGTCTTTAAACATCATTGAGAATGCTCGACAGACCAACTTGTCGTCATTGTCAAAACTTAACATAAACTTCTTGAAAGCTTCCAGGTGGTTATCTGAGTCTTTCTTTCTGTCATACTTTTCAAGCTTTGAGATGTCAAAATGCTTCAGGAGATTCCCCAACAAAATTTCATCTGATAAAGGGGACGACCTGCAATTATGCCTGATGTCCAAAGTTCTGTCTCCTAAGCCTTCTGCATGAATCGCGAACAACCCTTCATCAAGTGGGTTTGCAAATTGACTTCCGACCATGTAGCCATAAGACTGGCTTCCTGATGGAAATTGGAAAGGATGGCAATTCTACTGCTCTTTGTTAACTATAATCGTACGAACCTTTTCAGCAAACGTGGGAGTAACTTTGTCGATGCTACCACCTTGAGGTTCAACTATCTTTGCTCGCAATGACTTACACCTTCTGAGCTCTCGTTTCTTGATCATTCTTTTATCCTTCCTAAGGCATCCAAAATCTCTGTCCGGGGAAGAAGACTCGCACATATCCTCCCCTGGAGAAAAGTCGTACTCAAGTTTGGATCAAAATCCGGATTTCTTTCGTGCAACCCCGTCGAACCTTCGCACTCGATTTTTGCCTTTCTAAAAATCCACCTCATCTTGACAAATAGCACGACGGGTTCTTTCATTTCTTCACTTGATCGTTCGCTTTGACCATCTAGCAGACCTTTCTTCTCAATCAGAGCTAGCTTCTTTTCGGCATTTAGCTTAGCAATGTCGTCTAATAGTTGATGCCTAGTCATGATTAGGGTCGACCGTTTGCTTCGGCTCTGATTTTCCTGATCATCATCACCAAACAAGTCTTCAGACTTCCGACCCTCAGAGTATGACATTTCCTTGTCAGAACGTTTTTCTTTTTCCTTTCCCTTCATAGCCTCGGTATTCATTTGTTGAATTTTAAGTTTGATAGGATCGAGATTTTGGGGAACCTAATCTCCGGGTATCTCTCTTTCCCACAGACGTGCCCAATGATAAGTCCCAAAATATCTAGGGTTGATTACCGGGAAACGTGTATGGAAAGAAGGGTGTCATGCGAATAAATACAAGATTCTAGAGACAAAATGTAGTCAAAATAAAGTACTAATTATTGGAAGGTTCCCTTTTGGGGGATGGGATCTTTCCTTATATAGTGACAGCGGTAGGACCCACTGTCACATGCCATATTCACTCTAATTACATGTTACCCCTCATATTTATACTTATGTCACATATTTCCTACTTTACAATTAAGTTTCTATAAGTTCATGTATTACAAATTGGAACCTTTGTTATCCTTGGTATGTTATGACCTTATTAGTACCAATTGTGTACCTAAACCTTCTGAACCAAGGAGAAGTACTAGAGCCAGAAAAGTTAAGTCATTCGGATCTGATTTTCAACTTTATTTAGTTGAAGGATAAGATTGACTATCAATAAAAATATTGTTTTGTTATTGACGCTGATCCAAAGACTTTTAGTGATGTTATGGCATCAATGAATGCTGCATTCGGGAAAGAAGCTATCCAAGATGAGATAGAGTCTATCATGCATAATAATACATAGGAATTGGCTGATTTACCTCATGGTTGCAAATCATAGAGAAATAGATGGATCTTTAAACGAAAAATAAAAGTAGATGGTACTATTGAAAGGTATAAAGTTAGATTGGTTATCCACAGATTTAGACAAGGAGAAGGAATCGACTTGTTAGATACTTATGCTCCGGTTGCTAGGATTTCCATCATTAGATTGTTGATTGCACTTGCATCTGTATACAATCTTGTAATTCATCAAATGGATGTTAAAACTGCATTCTTGAATGGTGAATTGGATGAGGAGATTTATATGAAACAACCGGAAGGGTTTGTCATGTCTGGTTGTGAAAACAAGGAATGCAAGTTGAAAAATCATTGTATGGTTTGAAACAAGCACCAAACGATTCTCATCAAAAATTTGATAATTCGATATTGTCTAGTGGATTTATTCTTAACCAAGGAGACACGTGTGTATATAGTAAATTTGATAATTCTGGTAAAAGAGTTATGATTTGTGTATATGTGGATGTTATGTTGATTTTTGGTACTGACCAAAATGAGGTTGATGAAATGAAGAAATTCTTATCATCTAATTTTGAGATGAAGGATTTGGGGAAAGCTGAAATGATTCTTGGTATAAGAATCAAGCGAAAGAACAAAAGTATATCGATTTCTCAATCTCACTATATTGAGAACATATGAAATAAATTTAATTATAAAGTTATTGTTATATTTCAACTTGAATACTCGAGAGCTATCATGTGTCTAATGTATGCCATGACTAGCACTAGGCCGGATATTGCCTTTGGTGTTGGAAACCTTAGAAGGCATACTAGCAATCCTAGTTCACATCATTGGCAAGTTTTAAATCGAGTATTCAAGTATTTGAAAGGAACCATGAATTATGGTTTAACTTATACTGGATTTCTTTCTGTACTTTAAGGATATTCAAACGCGAGTTACGTTTCCAATATGGAAGATTATTCTTCCACAAGTGGATGGGTATTTCTACTTGGGGAAGGTGCTATCTCTTGGGTATCTAAGAAAAAAACTTGTATTAGTGATTCAACAATGTAATCGGAGATTGTGGCATTAGCAGTAGCAAGTAAAGAAGCTGAGTGGCTACGATATCTAATGTATAAAATTTCGTTGTGGCCCAGACCGATATCACCTATATCTATCAGATGTGATAGTGAAACTTCCTTGGCCAATGTCTATAGACAAGTTTACAAAGGAAGGTCTAGACACTTAGGTATTAGGCACAGTATAGTTCGTGAGCGCATCACGCATGATATTATTTCAGTAGAGTTTGTGAGAACTCAATATAATTTAGCCAAGGGTTAAGTGGAGATCTTGTGTACAAATCGGCTATAAGGATGGGATTAAATCCCATGTGAAATCTCTCATGTTGAGATACCAAATTCTCATATAATATGACATTAGATGTTGAGTTCAACGTGCAAAGCTTAACATCTAGAGATTGGAACACATATGTATATCATCTTAAGGTATGTGTTGAGACCTGCAAGTTGTGAAGATTGAAGATTATCTTCTTAATATTTCTTTTGAAAAATTTCATATGCAGGTGCAAGAGGAAAAGAACTACCTATTTGAACATGAAGTTTAGCCGCTTCAAGAAGCTAGGACTTGGCTTTGATATGCTTAAGAAGGATAAGGACACAAGGCTAGTAAAAATAGTGTCAAGTAAGAACAAGTGAATATGTAAATTTATGTGTATATTATTTTCATGTATTCATTGTGAATAGTAAAGGTTCAATCCTTAGTGATGCCTTGATATTCAAATATTTGGAATGTGTAATATACTAATGTGAAATGCAATCGTTATGATATTTCATTTATGCATAATTTTGTTAAGTGTTGTGATTGTGTTTAGTAGATCATGAATTACACTAAAATGGGGGAAGATTGTTAGATATTTTAGTGTAATTGGTTCGACTAGTTGACAAATTTAATCATGATACATTATCAAACAAGTTATAGAGTGCGAAGTGCACGCTTGTTAAATTATATCATGATTAACAGGGTCAAGGGGCGGAGCCAAAATGTCAAAATTGGAAATTTCACCGTTTTATTCAAATTTCAGATTTTCAGCCGTTTTATTACAAATCTCGTTTAAAGGCCTTAACTACCCATAACTGTCAAACTGATCCAAATTGGTCGAATTGATAAAAGATGGGGTCTGTGAAAAAATGACATTACATCAATTCATACACTCTGTTCAAATAGAATATCTCTGGTTTTGTCCAATTGAAAGTTTTGGAGAACCCCAAAAATATGTCAATAAGAAATTGTTTACAAAACTTCAGATATTATCCGGAATCAAAACACTATTTTCCACACATGACATTCAAGTGTTTACGTCTATACGTTTTTATTGCTTATATAAGTTTTTGTCTAATTTTGATAGAGAAGTTTTGGGTTTTTTTTAATTTTGTTTTGTTAATAAAATAAACTCCCACTGTGTTTTATATGAAAAAAATAGGATATTGACCCTAATTTAAAGTAAAACACTATACTTAGAGTTAAACTTCATCTCTTAATATTAAGATCATGAAAACTTGTGCATGAGGTGTCGAATGATTATTAAACAAACTACTATTGGTGTTAATGTGTGGCCAAAATCTCTCCGAGAACCAACATTTTTTAAATATACATTTTAACTAGTATGAGGTTTTTTGGAAGTGTACAAAAAATATAATTGTGTGGATTTTTAGATCCAAAGAAAATAATATCATACTAGTGTGGAAATCGGGTTGTCTATATTTATATATCGAGGTGGAATATGCACATATTTTCAATCCTGTGAGTCCGAACTTTGTATATACTATATAATTTTGAATAGTATTCGCATCTAATTCGCAATTTGAATTTCATTCTCAATTGTTAAGATTTAAGTAAAAAATATATCTCAACTACTATGTAACTTTTTAAAATAGACAAAAAACATGAAGTGTTTGGAAACGGACCAAAAACATAATGTTATTTTAAAAAATAAACAAAAATGACAAAATCTTCCATGTTATTGGATTTAATACAAACAATACGATGTGGAAATTATTCGTATTTGTATATCAAAACGGAATATACGGTACATATACTTCTTCTTCTATGTGTCTAAACTTTGTATCTAATATAAACTGTGAATAAATATTCACCTTATATAAAATTTGAATAGATACGCTCTAATTCAAAACTTGAATTAGATTCAATTTCAAATTTTTAATGAAAAAATCACATCACATATACATAGTTAGAAATAGTATATTTTTGTTAAATATAATTACCAATTTCGGCCATTTATTTGGTGAGTTTTAAACATAACACTCCGCTTCAAAAATCTAACTGGTAGAACTTAAATTTGAAATTTCTTTAAGGTTTTGGCTAAACGTGGTTCAAATTAATGTTAACCATCTCCATTTTTTTGGAATCGTTTTTAATTATTAGCCATTTACCATTATGTTTTTTGATTAAGTAGATTCTTTTTTGTCATTTAGTAGTTTTTGGGTATACTTAACCAAAACTAAAAAAAAACACAAAATTACTCCTCTCATTATTCTTCTTATACACAACTTAACAAAATTTTAAAAAATTCAAAAAACTCAAAAATCCCTCAAAAACTCTAAAGCCTCTCAAAAAATAAAAAATAAAACACAATTGATTTTTGGATAGATATAGGCGAGAAGAAGCTTGGTAAGGCCATAAAACCCCAAACAATGTAGCCTCTCTAACCAATTTGTTAAAAAAATCGTTTTTGAAGTTCTTCCCGATTTGGAAAAAACTGAACCCGTGTTCCTCTGCCGTTTGAGGCATTGTTCTCCGGTGGGGGAGGGTTAAAATCCCTTTAGATCTAGACTCTCACCCGACGTATCAGTCCATAACCAACGGTCGGGCGAGGCCATGTCCCCCACTGGGAAGTAGCCTCAACCCACCGGGGAAATGAAGTCCACCTGATGTTTCCAGTCAGGCTTAGTTGTTGAAAATATTAGAATTGTTAAGTTTTAGGTCCCTCACGGGTGAAATAATATTAACCAGCGGGGTAAAAGTTTTCAATCGGGGTAGAAATTTTCACCCGGCGGTTGAAAACGTCCCCGGTGGTTAATAATTGTACAAGACGTTATAATGTTATATTTATTATTTATATACGTTACAGAATATAAATATAAATAATAAATGTAACGTTTAATTTAAAATACAAATATATCGCTTATTTATTGGATATTGAAACCTATTTTCAACCACCGATGTTGTAATTTTCAATCGTCGGGTGGAAACCTCCTCGGGGGTTGAGAATTGGTAAACCATCGGGTCGCGACGTGCGAATTTTCATTTTCGAGTGAAAACCATGTTGTGATATCATTTATTCTTGATATATTTATGAGGAGGAGAAGTTAAATGATGACTTATATGATTCGTGAATGGTAAAAGAGAAGATAATGTCGGACTCTTGCTCCGTTAATTTAGTCGCTTCTTCGACACAATATCTCACTACACCCAACAATAAATTATTGAGTGGGTTAAGAAACCCGCGATAGATTACGAGTTTGTTGTTGTATTACGTCATCGCGATAGACTTGGTCGAAAAGTTTTGAAAATCATTTTTCTGTGCGAAAGATTCGGAAATTACACAAAATTGGTAGAACCAAAGGATCTTAAAATGAAGTCTACCAGCATAAAAAAATTTGGATGACTTTTCACCCTTAAATGAAAGAAGGTGGATGATGATTGATGGGGCTTAGAGGTTGCATGCGGTGTTCACAATCACGATACTACATCCTACAAAGAAAGTTATTTGTACTTGGGAAGATTAAACAAAGAAGAGATGGATTTTGTACTTCTCACGTCCAATTCTGTGAAAATAAGTACAAAAGTACTGAAAATAACATGGGCCAAACAAAGAACTACACCTGTAATATGTCGACACACGAGGAAAAAGATCGGAAATACGTTGGTCTCGAGAGAACAAAGGTCATACAAACATAAATACATCGGACGCAATGGGAAAATGACCATAAATACGTCGATCTCGAGAGAACAAAGGCTTGAAACAAGTCGGCGCCTAGGGTAAAAGACCGGAAATACGTCGGTCTTGAGAGAAAAAAGATTGGATAGACATCAACGTAGGGGGAAAACTTTGGAGGCTATGGCTCTGATACCATGTTAGAATAGATGTGTAGGTGCGAAACAACCTCAAATACTAGCAATATATATTTCACTTTGGTCTCGAAGGAGCGAACATATTTGATTTTGGAACACTCTAAAAAGGTGTCTTAATAGTTGAGGTGGGTTCACACTTATATACACTCTATTTTTTCAATATTAGCAATGTAAGATTCTGGACCAAGTATGAGATGAAGAGATGTTGAGAAGGCAAATTTGAAACGTAGAGTAAATGTGTCTCTTAAACCACCTCAACTAGTAAGAAGCCTTTTGCGAGTGTACCAAATGCAAATCCGTGCGGCCTTTCGGAGCCTAAACGGACAATATCTTGCGAGTATGTGAGGCATTTTTCACACCTACACATATATTCTAACATGGTATGAGAACCATCTTAATATGAAGCTATTTGATTCAAAAGTAACATCGAAAATAAAATTTGAAGGTAAGGGTGGGAGAGATGAAGAAAAAGCAAATTTATGGGATTGTTGAAAGACAAATTAAACATATGTACATAATTTGTAAAATTCCCCTTCAAAAAACACTAAGGTATGTGAAGGGGGAGGGGTGAGAACAATACACATAAAATTATGGTTGAACTTGGAAATCCATGGCTAAAATATAAATATTGAAAAAAATTTCCTAGAGAAAGAGAGAAATCTCTCGTTAAAAACTAACCGTTTGTTTATTTGGCACAGAGATTCAAAAATATAATTAAAATTTTGGTAATTTTTTAGAATTCCTTTGTTAGATTTGGTGATAATTTGAACCTCTTTCTTTCTTTTCTTTGCTTTAGCCAATCTTAAGTTGTCCTCTTATTTTATCACTTAGACATAAATATTTGTTAAAGATCTATTCTAATATCACTCATAGTCTTCTTACTAAGAAACTTGATCCAAAACCAGCACTTCGTCTTCATTAATTACTTTCGATCCAAATTTCTACCAATCAGCTAAATAAAGTTTGTTCATTAGTTTTACTGCAGATTCCACCTCACTAGTAATTTTTGTTTGAATTTTATCTTTATACTCACTCAAGCTCTTTTCAATGATGTATATGATTTTATCAACATTGTTTTTCAATTTTATTAAAGCTTTTCTTTCTTGGTTTGTGTGCATTTTGGCTTCTTTCATCGTATTCTGAGTATTTGCATATGAAACTCCACCCGACGAGCTGATCGTTACCTGATGTTCTTTTCATGTTGATTTATCATGAGAAAAAATAGTGATGATTATATTGGTATCACTATCAAGATTACTTTGATTTGTGATAATCGTCTTGGTGCTGGAGGGATATGGGGGAGCTCGAACTCGCCTAATAATTTGTTCTTCGATGCCATTTCATGTTTTTCTTGAAGAACTATAACTTCCATAGAAGTCTAGTTGTCAGATGTTGTAGAGAAAACCTGATTGAAGATGAAAACGCAGGCATCGATCTTCTCTTAACAAATCACAATTAATACATGTTAGTTTTATTTCTGATTTCTTCTATAAGGATAAATTATAGCCCTAAAGATGAGAACGCATGCATCGATTTTTTCAAATCAGATTTATCTCGAGTTCAGTGAATCAAAAGATTGGCTTCAACGACTGTTAATCATCCATTCATATTTAACTCAATTGCAAGCTTTCAAGGAAAGTGATAGCCCTTAGTTGATTAGGGGTCAAACCTTTATTTTAGTGTATTTGTACATTCATTTTAATGTCTCCTTACCCATCTAGTTAGCTCTTTGGTTATTTATGTATCATGAGTTATAAAAAAATTCATAACATATCATCCATTTTTTAATTAAAATTAGGGTTTTAATTCAACTGTTTTTACTACGATTTAATTTTGACTTGATATTTTCTACATTTCAAAACATGTCTAACATCTTATATATAGATAATTATAAAACCAAAAGTATTAATAAAACAATAACCCAAAACAAATTATTGTTATTGGCAATTTCAATTATTTTAGATCCAAAAGCTCGCACATATTTGTTTTTGGTACTCTTCTAAAATATCTTTTTTTAGTTGAGGTGAGTTGACATTTATATACACTTTATTATTTTCGATCTAAATCTGGATCAAGTATGGAATAAAATTTATTCTGCAACATTTTCTCTTAAACTTGATCTCATTGCTAAATATTTAATACATTGCGGTGAAGAAACTCTGATACCATATCAGCAATCTAAACAATAGGAAATTCTAAACCAAATATAGAATAAAGTAGGGTTAGGCTAAATTGGGGCCCAATTGGCTAACCAGCCCCAATTTTAAGCATACCCATCAAAAATATAAGTAGCCCCAAACTAATACCCAAAAAACCCTTCGTTTTTTTACTAAGTCAAAACCCTAAACACTAACCATTCCCACTTCTAAAACAGCCCCAACCCAAAATCAACCCCAAAACCCTAAAACCTCTCAAAACTCCAAACTTCTACAATCAGCCCCAAAATCAAATCCGAAGATCTCTACACATCAAAAACAACTCAAGAACTACAATGGGCAAAGGAAAAGAGTAAGTTTTTAACTTTCTTTCTATATTTGGTTTAGGTTAGGTTTTTTGATTTTGATGCTAGGTTTGTGGCTGATTTAGTGTTATATGTTGTTTATAGTTGTCTAGTAATGCTAGGGTATGCTAGATTAGGTTGCTTGTGGCTGATTTATGTAGGTTTTCGAGGTATTGGGTTGTCTTCAACCTTTTTTTTGCAGGTTTTCGTGTTCCCCCGCCGGTATAAAGGGCATTCACCCGGTGGGGACCAAGAACAGACCTGGGTTTTCCCAGGTTTGTTCTTGGTCCCCGCCGGGTGAAATATTTTCACCCGGCGGGTGAAAACTAAAAAATAAATAGTTTAATTTTCACCCGCCGGGTGAAAATTCCCAACCCGGCGGGGGAGACCTGTTCCTACCTCTTTCTGCATTTATTTTTTTGAATTTTTTATAAATTTTTCTAACTTCTTTCTCTAATGTTTTGCAGCCAACACGAAGCACCTCGCCTAACGAAGGAGAAGGCGGCCAAGGCGGCAAGAAAAGGTGAAGGCAGTAGCCGACGGGCGGTGGTCGCCGCTAGGCCGGAACATGGGGATCGGACAGAGCGTGTTCGCCCCCACCGCGAGGTGCGCCAGGAGCGCCAGGATCCGACTGAGCGATCGTTGCGGCATCGGAAATACGATGCCACCAGGGAAGCCCCCAGTCGACGATCTTCTCCTCCACGAGAGGTGCTCCCCATCCGACGGCGTGCCCTAGTGGACGAGGAGGAAGAGGATACGGAGGAGGGGAAAGCGGAGGTCCCGTTGCCACCACCTCGAAGAGAGGTCCGTGCCGAAGGGCCTCCAACCGATGCGGAGGGATGGAAAAATATTTTCCTATCCCAAAATAGTATGCTTCTCTTCCCCGAGTATGCGCAACACGAGGAGTACTACGCCTTCAAAAACGATGTAAGTTAATTAATTTATTATTTTTTTGTTTACTTAAATTCATTTTTTTAACATTGTAGGTAATTTTGAATTTTTTTACAGGCGCGCTCGGGCATTACGGTGCAGTCGAAGTATGGTTTGCTTGGTCAGTGGGACCTTAGCAAACAACTGGGGGTTAGGGCCTACCTGGAGGAGACACCATTTTGGCCCTTGATGCGGCATTTACCGAGGTTCAACAACCACGTCCAGTTGGCGGAGGTCTTTGGTGAGAGGTGGCACCAGGAGACGAACACGTTCCAGTTCTCCTTTGGGGAGATGACGATGACACTGGACGACGTGTATGTCATTACGGGCCTCCCGGTTGAGGGGAGAATTATTGACCTCTTCCGGCCTGATCCGATAGAGGCGACGTATGCACGGTATGGGGACCTGTTGGGAGTTTCGGCTGCTGATGTGCAGCAGGAAATGGAGGCGCATGACGGGAGCGGATTCGGCCTCCGATGGCTTAGGACCACATTCTCGGGGGAAGCGTACTTAGATTCGAACACCGCCTGCACTCCGGAGATGAAGAAGGCAGCAGCTCGGGCATATATCCTGTTCTTCCTCGGGTGTACGATCTTCACCAACACGAGCCAGAAGAACATCCAGTGCGATTTCCTCCACCACCTCGACGACTTAGAGAAGGTTGGTGAGTACGCATGGGGGACGTGTGCGTTGGTGTGGCTGTACAAGAGTTTGGGAGGCATCTCGAAGCACTCCTTGAAGACGTTGGTCGGCTTCTCGGCCTTGTTCGAGTGTTGGGTGTATGACCACTTCCCCGTCTTCCGCGCGCCAGTGAACAGTGGTTATAGCCCGACAGATCCGAAGATGCTGGCGTGGTTGCCGAAAAAGATCCCGGTCTCATTAGCTCGGGGGAAGCCGTACT
This sequence comes from Limnanthes douglasii subsp. nivea, assembly GCA_036936605.1. Taxonomy (NCBI): domain Eukaryota; kingdom Viridiplantae; phylum Streptophyta; class Magnoliopsida; order Brassicales; family Limnanthaceae; genus Limnanthes; species Limnanthes douglasii. Next base: position 280,533,209 of record JAUPFV010000005.1, read on the forward strand.
ACCGTGAGATCCTTGCGGCTCAAGGAGAAAAGGATGTAAGTTCTTTTTTTTACGATTATTTAAATAAACATATATACTTTATATAAAATGTTGGACGTTGAATTGATAGTTTTTTGTAGGTTATTTTCCGACCTTACGAGGATCTCCGTGAGGTATGGCCGGAGCAGGCAATAGGGTTGTACCGAAACCCTATTCGCTTAATGATGGTGAGCGAGGCATATCACCCCGACCGAGTGATGCGACCCCCTCGTTGCTAGAACCGGTCTTGGTAGAGGAGACCATCTTCGGTATCCGGTTCAGGTTAGGCATTGGACGCAGTGGAGGGAGCACCTATACGTGATCGATATGTATTTGAGGCCTTTGGAAGGCAGTACTCACACCTCGTCCCCCCAGTACAAGGCGTACGTGAAGAAGTATGGGTGGTTTAACATCACACCTAGGGTTCTTACGGAGACGTCGGCGGTCGATGTGGTGAATACGATTAATCGTATTCGGCCGTTAGACGACTCGAATGACGAGATAGTGGCTTTTGGGAGGAAGGTTATGGAGCTTACCGCACCGTGGCTTCTTATTATTATGCTTGGATTTTTATTATGCTTGTTGTTCTAGTTTTGAACATTACGTTACGTTCAACTTGTTGACATTTGGGTTAGTTTGTTACTTTAAAAACTTTGTTGTATTTTAGTTTGAACTTTGTTGTTTAATTATTTTTCGTTATTGCCGTTTACTTTAAGTTATCTAATTCAATCAATATATTCATTCACTTTGTAGCCTTAAACAAACAAAAGATAGTATAGTTTCAACCATTACAATTAAAAAAAACTTGGTATTTTTTTTTTTGAAACCCAAGTGTCCCCGCCGGTTTAACAATTTTCACCCGCCGGGTGAATACTTCCCCGGTGGATGAAAATTACTCCGCCGGCTGGGTCGACTTGTCAACCGGCGGGTCGAGACCCTCACCCCGCCGGTTGAGAGCGAGTGGAAATTCTTAAATTTCCACTCACGTCCCCGCCGGTTGATAAATATTCAACCGCCGGGGAAGTATTCACCCGGCGGGTGAATATTGGTCACCCGGCGGGGATGGGGACCCATACCCATCCTCAACGAATTTTGAGGATGGGCATCTCGCCCGCCGGTTTGAAAAATCCGCACCGGCGGGGACATTTCAGCCCCGGCGGGGATGTTGTCACCCGGCGGGGTGACAATTCCACCCCGGCGGGGTAAGTATATTTTTTTAAAAAAATTTTATAAGAGTATTTTATTTGGTGAACCGGCTGCTGACTAGTCATGGACCGGCGGGGACCTAATACAATTATTACCCCCGCCAAAATATATTTCGCGCCATATGACTCTCCCGTCAAATGAAACTCCCGCCAACGATATACTTCCATTATAAATATACAAGTGTTAAGGAGCAACATGGCATCCATCAAACACTTAGAAACAAATGCAGTTTACCGCTAATGAAGACTACCACATGCTTCTAGCAGTCAAGGATTCCCGGGCCGAGTTGGGTGAAGATAGGAGTGATGCATTTTTTGAAAGGGTTTTGTGTCATATGTATTACAACTACGGCTATTTAGAAACTGGAGGTATCGTTGTGCGCAGCCGTGACGAAATCAAGGCACGCTACCTCTTTGTGCAGCCCCTCACGAAGTTGTTGTTCATGCCGCGAAGAATTAAAGAGGAGGCGGTAAAGGTCTGGGACATGACCGTCTGCGACTATATCACTAGGGATATGGTAGCATATGTGGAGGATATGGTTATGTCAAGGGAGGATGGCGACGATGTTTTAAACAGCTTGCGTTACGACTACTAATAGTGCAATGTGTCGTATTCGAACGTGTTATTATAATTTATGTTGCCTAATGTTGTTGTAACATGTTATGTTTTTATTATATGTGTTATGTGTTATGTTGTTTATGTAATGCTAAGTTCTTTATGTTATGTTTAGTTGTTATGTTTGAGTTGATATTCGAACTCGTTCCAGAGACACGTTATTTTAGGGTTTATCTTGTTGTGTGCGCAGGAAATTTATTTTATAGATATTAAACGCCCGCCAAATACTTTGCCACATAAACTCCCGCCAAAAAATGTCCCGCCAAAAAATGTCCCGCCAACAAATAATAAGCGGGGTAAACAAGAGCATTTCCCGCCCACTATTTGTATGATTGCACCACCTATGAACTCTATAAATACTGTAACCCTTCGATGAAACTAAACACTTAAGTTAAAACAATGGATGATTCCGGCTGGAATGTGTACGAAGATGCAAGCCTACTATGCGCATTCGACTACGTCAAAACTACGATGCAAGAGGAGTTTCCTGGTTTCGTCGATGCGGTTCTGTGCAGAATGTTCTTCAACCACGGTAGGGAGGCATCGTGTGCAGGATGTTTAATGCCCCGACCACGTGCACGCGAAGAAGTCACCGATAGGTTAGCTTATCTTAAAACAGTGACTTTCAATATCGAGTCACTTCCTTGGGAAGACCGAACCAAAGTCCGAAGGGTATTCGACATGGGATTGCAGACTACAATTACGCAGGAGATGATGTCGGAAGCGATAGAGCGGGTCGAGAACGAAATACCCGATGCAATAGCCAGCGCCGTTCGAACGTACTCATCTCCCGAGGAAAGTAGTGACTCTGATGGATTCGGGATGAACTATCCGACCCCGTAAAACCGAACGTGCAATGCTAACCCGGAGTTAGCTTATCTATCATTTGGTTTTCGTTATGTGCTTATGTATTTCTAATTATGCAATGCTTTAAATTAAAGTGTAATGTTTTAATGCAATGTTTTCAATGTTGTAATGCAATCATCATATTAAGAATGGAAACGTGTTATTGTTTTCAACATAAAAAACATCCAAACATATAAACCATAAAAGCATAAAACCATCCAGGGTTTACATTCGTTACAATCGTCTAGTCATCAAGCAAAAGCGGATAAATTGGTTACTTCGGGGTAATTATTTTTAAGCTCTTCGTATTTCTTGCAACGAGATGCAATCGGCAATGCCCAGCCTTCAGCTTCTGGTGAACGCAACTTTAGGCAACAAGGATGTATCCTAGCTCACGGGGCCTCCGCCTTAATCCCAAGCTACAAAACGAAAACACGATAAAATAAATTTCTTGAAATTAAAATTACCATTGACGTACCCCTTGTATGAATACTTACGTTCACGAAATGGTTGGTGTTGACCCAACCCAATCCGATTTCCAACCGGTTTGGCATCGGAGGAGGTGCACCTCTTAGCGGAAGAAAAGTGAAGCCGACATCCATATTTCGGAATACCCCAACAAAATGAGTATGCAGTTAAACGCAGATGCGATTGCCACTCCCATCTCGGGCATGGACATCCAATGGTCCTTAGTTCCCACATCGCTTGAACATTTCACACGCTCCGCAACATCAATCAAATCCTCCATGCTAGTAAAAATCTTTACGTAGACCGATGCGTAATCCATAAGCTCGTTGTAAAGGTCATCCCTTATCAACCTCCACCCATCTTGTTGCCCGTTCAAGGCGTACGCTATGGAGTGGTACCCGCAATGCCCATCGGATTTAACATCGGTAATGAACTCTACGAAAGGCGTAAAATAGCTCGGGAATTGGTTCATGTATCCTTTGGGGTCCACAAAACTTGCCTTCACCGGCATCGTAGAGCTTGACCTACAACCCACCGTTCCACTACTAAGCATTGTACCACTTGCTTGCGTTGGAATAGCGCTACCTTTCGTACGAGCGGGGGTGGTCGACGAACCACGTTTAGGCTCCTTTTTTTCCCTTTCCTCGAGGTTTCGGTTGGAAGTTTGAAGTCTCCAAGCAAGGATGGCGTACTATCATTTTCTTCCTTAAGTACATGTTCGTGCCAACTTTTGTCGCGTTTAGTGGATGTCTCATCGGCGGCAATAGATAACTTACGTTTGTTAGGTGGACGACCGCGCGCTTTTTGCTTAACCAACGGCTCTAAAATGTTAGTTGTTTCGGGATGGACGACGGCAAACCATTGTTTATAAATGTGCTCTATCCGTGCTTCGTCATTGGACGCCATGACATCGGATACTAGCTTGTCAAGCTTTGCTTTAAGTTGCTCATTCGTCGAGAGGTTGGTACGAACTAGGATGTCTAACCTCTTCCAATGTTCATGAAACAACTCAAGCGGCACCTCTATCCCTTTCGCACGAAACTCATAGATTTCGTGGGCGCAAGGCATGTCGTGCGTAGTTCGTATGGCACAACCGCAAGGCATATCCGGTGCGATTGTCATGTCCCGGGCACATTCGACTTCGTCGGCCAAAATTCCCATTGCATGGTGGGAGATGTTGTTTTTTACTTGACCGTACACAATGTTTGTGAATTTATGTAGGGCCAACAACCGGCTCTTTTCGAAGGAAGCCTTGATGTCCCCGTGTTGCAATTCAATCAAAGTATGCAACTTCAACCAAAAAGATTCAAAGTTACCTTTGCTCGTACCGATGAAACGCTTGAGACTCGAATGAGCGCTCTCCACGCGGTTTGTGGTTTGGTTACCAAAATGCATCCACTTGTTAGTTCTCCACGTCACAAACTTTTCACCGTACGGCCCCACCCAACTTTCGGTATACTCAATCGCTTTCGGATAGTCTTTGAAATCGCGGTGCAATTCCGACCGGTAGTTCTCGTACGCTAACTCCGTTTCCGCCAACATCATTCCGTTCCACACTTTCAAAAAGGCATCGGACACTACCTTCTCCTTTATGATCGTTTTTGTTTTTCCTAGGACGTTCATGTTGATGTGCCATCAACACAACATGTGCGTCGCATTGGGGAACACTTCCTCCACCGCATTCACAATCGCCAAATCTCTATCCGTCAAAACAATGGATGGTAATTCGATGGAGTGAGTTACCATCAACGAATGTAAGCATCCTAACACCCACTTGTAGGCCTCGATTTTTTCACTCGACATAAAAGCAAATCCAATGTAGAATGTTTTCCCCATACAAGTCGCACCCACGACCTCGTACAACGGCATCCCGTATTTGATCACCTTGTACGTGTTATCCATTATAATGACGTTCGGAAATGTCCGTAACAAATCCAAACTAACCGGGTGCGCAAAAAAAAGCTCGCCTATGATATCGCTTCCGTCTTCGGACTTTCTATGGAATTCGTAGTAGTTTAGTCGCTTTAGTTCACCCAACAAGTATTGGAATTGCGACCGACCACCTTTCTCGAGCTTCCGGTGTTTTAGTATTGCGTTGTACACGGTTCGGATTGTAGAAGAATTCTTAGGGTTCAATTTCTTCACTCCACCAAGAATATCACGAGGACGGGATCCCATTTTATTCGAACTAACCACAAAATCCATCTCTTTTTTTTGAAACCGTCCCACGTAGGAATGACCTTCTTTGTAGGATGCAGTATCGTGATTGTGAACGCCGCACACAACCTCTATTCCCCACAAATCATCACCCATCTTCTTTCCTTTAAGGGCGAACGGGCATCCGCATTTTTTCGTTCCGGTAGACTTCCTCTTTAGATCCTTGGGGTCTACGAGTTTTGTGTAAACACCGGATCTTTCGCACACAAACTCTACTCTCGGAGTTTTACGATCGTGTCTATCGCATCGGCGTAAAATAATCACAAACCCGTTATCCGATGCGGTTTCCTTAACCCATTCAATAAGGTCTGCCCGGGAGTAGTACTGTCCTTTGGTGTTGAACAGCTCGCTATAATCGACGGAGCAAGGCACCGGTATTTCCTCCTCCTCCCCCTTCGCCATGCACGAACTAGTCAAATAATCCTTTGACTCATCACCCTATGCGTGTTAAAAAAGAAGCATCAAATACGAGCATGGATAAAAAAAGCCAAAACCCCAACTCAACGGTTAGACAAGTCACACTAAATGAAGATTCGGTCCCCGCCGGTTGGTAATGGTCTGAACCGCCGGGGACATTGTCAACCGGCGGTCGAAAATGTCCCAACCGGCGGGGATGTAGTCAACCGGCGGTTGAAAATTCCCCACCCGCCGGGGCTCATGGTCTAAAACAAACTCCATTGGAGTTTAAAAACAGGTCTTGGCCCCGGCGGTTTAGGTTGCCAAACCCGCCGGTGGAGGTTGTCATCCCCGCCGGTTGAACTTTCAGACCCGAGCGGGGACAGTCCTGAACTTCAAAATTCGATTATGGGAAAAAAATTGGACTTGCCCCGCCGGTATGCAGGGGCACAACCCCGCCGGGTATGGCTGTCTCACCCGGCGGGTGGACAAGGTGTCCCCCGGCGGTTGGGCACGGTCTCCCCCGCCGGGGGATCTTCATCTTCCACATTTGAGTGTTCTTCATCCCCGACGGTTTGGAGGGTTTCAACCGGCGGGGGAGTTCGGGTTCTAACTTCTAAATATAGAAGGTCTACCAAAATAGAAACTTTTATAAAAAAGTTGGTTAGAACAACTACCATATTTGGAGTCCCATGCTCCTCAGCAACCTTCTCACATTTAGAGGCCATCCTTCGATTATTCCGAATTTATAAAAAAAGGTGATGCTTTTTTGGAGCTTCAAGTGTTTATTTGTGAGTTTTTGAAGTTTTTGAAATTTTAGGAGTTTTTGAATTTTTTGGAGTTTTTGAGTTTTTGAAATTTTTGTTAAGACTAGAGTATAAGAGGGTTGTTTGAAGGAGAAATTTTGTGTTCTTCCACAATTGGCTAACCATACCCACATTCCACTACAAGACAAAAATAAAGATTCTTGGTCAAAGGGTAAAATCGTCTTTGACTATTGAATTAAAAAGATTCTCTAAATTTTAGGAATGCTTAACATTTTTTGGGCCCTAATTTAGCCTAACCCAATAAAGTATAATCTTGAACAGATTGCTAAACCATACAAAACTCTAAACCAAATATAAAATGAAGTATAATCTTGAACATTAATTCATTTATTTTGGTGTCAAATAATTTCTTTCATTCGATTTAAATATATTGAACAAAGAAAACATCATAGGATAAAATTTAAATTTCCTTGAATAAACATCTCTATCGATGTTGGCTATTGACTTAGTTATGTTTAATATAGCTTTCACACATGGATCGGTAATCAACTAAAATGAAAGAAATTAATATATCAACTAGCAAGTGACATCTGATGTACAGTAACAATTATTTGTCTATAAATAATAATAAACGAACTGTCATTCATAGCTGCCACGGAAAACATTAAATAGAAGTCAAGAAAATTGACCCATAAAATATAAAAAGACGTGGTGGGTAAACTCAGTAATCAGTATTATCATCTTGACCCATCGAAAAGCTGTTCTACTGTCAGCCCAATCGTTAAATTCAAGTGATTGAAACACTACTATTTTTTTCGAAGAATGCTAGAAGAAAAGTCGTTTTTATTATGTGAAATCGTTTTTTTTATGTTTAATATTTATAGAATTGTCGGTAGGTAAAAAATCCAAATTTTTTTCGAAATTATATTTAATTACAATTCATGTCATTGAGAATTTTTTACTACGTCATAAAATTGCAAACACAGTTTCACACGCCAATCATAGTTATCTTTTTTAAACTATCAAAAATGTCAAAGCTCTAACCTTTATTGACATGACTAAGATTGAGTCGAAACAAGTTTTCTTGCAGACCAACATGGGCATCGATGAAGTACATTGTTTTCCATCTTTTTGTGTTAAAAAATGAATTTTTAAAAAAAAACCATTTTTTGTGTTCTTCGCAATACGTAGGCGTCGGGGTAGTGTTCTTCGCAAACAGTAGTGGCGAATAAGACACTACGTACGCCATCTCTTGGCGTGCCAACCCTTGTCTACGCCACGCATGAGGCATGTAGACGGTTTGATACGCCACTAGATGGTGTAGAGAAGGGCATGCCCGCCATAGCACCGACGTAATGGGCTATCTTAATCCGGAATCCCGGTCTAATTGATTTGTGTATTTCTTACATATCGCAAGAAGTTACCTAATGCAAAATTTTGGTTGTTCCATACCACGCTCACCATTTTAAGACTCACGGAGAGTATAGCTTAGACTCGACGACCCGATACAGAATACCCAAGGAAATTTAAAATTTGGTTGTCGTAATTGATAAGGGCATAAAATGTCCAGATTATTAAGGGGCTCAACAGGTAATGTAAAGACCTATACGAACCTATTTATAAAGATAGAAAAATGTAAGAAATAAATTTAAATATGGGAGCTAATATGTAATTAGAATAAATATAGCATGACAGTGGAGCCCACCATTGGCATTATATAAGGAAAGATCCCTTTATGAGAAAATGGTACTTTATAATCATTGGTACTTTATTTTGACTACTTTCTCTCTCTAAAACTTTGTACTTACTCACCTGACACCATTCCACCATTCGATAATCCATCCAAAATATTCTAAGACTTATCATTGGAGCCGTTGAAGGACAGGTTGAAGTAACAAACAGGACAATCGTCAGCGGACTTAAGAGGATTTTGGAAGGAAAAGCTGGAAAGTGGCCGAATATTTTACAAGAAGTGTTGTGGGCATATCAAACCACGCCTCGAACTATAACGCGGGAATCACCTTACGCGTTGGTCTATGGTATGGATGCAGTAATTCCCGAAGATACAATGTTCCCCTCCTTCAGGATCAACCATTATGAGGAAAACTCTAATGACGAAAGTCGGGCCTTGGCTCTGGATCTGGTAGAGGAAAAACTAGGTATGCCTTTAAAGTTTGACGAATAGACTTCAAGGTCGAGGAAAATATCCTGCAAAAAATATTCCTCTACACAAAAGACAACCATCTAGGGAAGTTGGCACCCAGTTGGGAGGGACCATACCTAGTGATAGAAAAAGTAAAGTCAAGAACTTATCGGTTAAAAGATAAATTCGGTCGACCTCTACGTCTCCCTTGGAATATTGAGAACCTTAAGTTGTACTTAGAATGATTGTTAATTTTCACCGTTTTCGTTCAACTTCATTGTAAGATAATTTTAGTCGGGGACGCACTCTTTCCTACCCTAGTGGCGCACGGAGGTTTTAATAAAATGTGTATATAAACCGATCTGTTTAGTAAAACTTTAGAGCCTTAAAAACAAGTTTACTGGTGTTATATTTTCGAAACCGTTAAATGGTTTTTCAACATTATAGTTGATCAACAACGTCGAACCTATTAAAGGGTTTTTCAACATTAAAGTTGATCAACATATTCGAACCTATCAAAGGGTTGTTTCAACATTAAAGTTGATCAACATCATCGAACCTATTAGAGGGTTTTTCAACATTAAAGTTGATCAACATATTCGAACCTAATAATATTTTTTCAACATTAAGGTTGATCAACATATTCGAACATATTAAAGGGTTTTTCAACATTAAAGTTGATCAACATATTCGAACCTAATAAGGTTTTTCAACTTCAAAGTTGATCAACAAATTTGAACCTGTCACAAGGTTTTTTCAGCTAAAAATTATCAGAAAATTTAAATACAGTAAAACCCATTAACTTTGGCATCGAAAATTGATCACTTTCAATTACAAAAAGGGGGAGGACATCAAACAGAGAGTACAAAAAACGGATAGGAACGAAATTATGCAACAAAAAAAACCAAGTCAAGTCTTAACTTTTAACAAAAGAAAAACATAATTGAGCCGCAGAGTTCAAGCATTGGAGGGGTCTTCAGATGGTGCAGAGGATTCAATATCAGGATCGGTACAATCAACGCCTTCAGAATGATCTTCTTTAGAGATGTCTAGCCATATCGACCCAAGAGACATCTAGGGCCATCGTGCATGAAAATTTAGAACATAGCCGGCCCTTGCATCGACAACCTCTCTTTACATAACCTCATTGCAGTTAGTGGCAAATAGGTAGTTTTTTTCCTTACTTATGTTGAGGGTTGTTGGAAGCTTTTGTCGATCGCCAACGAAGGTAGCCATTTTGAAGCTTCTGGGCAGCCAATTCTTCGACAGCTTTGACGCGATATTTTTTGGCTTGTGTAACAGGTTTTTCTCATTCTTTATCTTTCACATCAAAATCTTGAATTTTAGCCTCTGCGGTGTCAGCTCGGGTGTTGGCAAGATCAACTAAGTTATGTGATTCTTTGGCTTTGGACGAGATACTTCTTTTGAGCTCGGCAAGTTCTTTCTGAAGTTTCATTACTTATCTTTCCTTTAAGGCAATGGGGGCGAGTATGTTCTGCAGAGAGGTGGCTAGGACATCTGAATCTTGAAGGAAGAAAGAGTTTGAACTCCGAGCGCGAACAAGAAAGAACGAAGGATCAAGAGGCATTGAATCTCCTTAACAAAGAGTATGATCGTGTTGGGCCAACACAGCAAGACCACCCGAGTGGCCCTATGCTTTGTTTCTACCTGTAGAATGCATTTCCTCCGATCCTATTTCTCTTACTTAAACTCGGACGGGTGCAGACAACTTCGTACCACCAAACTGCTCAAACATGGTGGGAATGGTGATCTGTTCTACCGCTGGGTCGCAATACATTTCTTCTGCAACAGTTTTCCCTTTGGAGTTCTTGCTTGAGGTAGGGTTCCTTTCATCGGTTGCGGCTTTTTTCTTCCTTTTTTCACCACGACCTTTCTGTCCCCTTTTGAAGACGGTAGAAGATTCTTCTGCCTTTGCAACTAGGTCACTGAGAATGACAGTAGTTTCTCGGTTTGAGGGTGGTACTTCAAAAGGTTTGTCCATGGCATTACCATCGGCGTTATCCTGCTCATTTTCTGAATCGGACAACTCCTCCGATTTCACACGCTTGCTAGGCGTCTGATCCCTTTTGGGCAAAAACACTTCAACGTCTCGGGTTTCAAGCCTCCGCACAAGGTCGACAACATCAGGAGGAGTTCGTAATTCTTTGATACTTAGAATATCGTTGGAACAGTGCCAAATATTGATGTTGATGAGATTAGTGTTCTTAAAGTATTGGCGAAATTGATGACCCCAATTCTTCTTGGAAAACGCTCGAAGTTTGGCAAATATCGTCGAGGATTTTTAAGGTGGGCTTTCCTCAACTCCTGAATAACTACCTTGCAAGCTTAAGAAAGAAGGCCGTTTAAAAAAAAGTATACCTTCAAGAGTCCACTTGTAGGGAAGACACCTCGGATTTTCCGTGCTATAGGGCCGACGATTTTTTTAAGCACCGCTGATAAAGATAAATCGGTATTTCCACGATCTGTCAGCCTCCAGCAAGTTGTTTACTATATTTTTCGGATTAGCAAGAGAAGAATAGAAGAAGGACAACTTTGGAGACTTTGACAACCCAGATACACTTATGTACTCCTCCATGGAGATCGGGATCCCAACCAATCGATAAGCCATAATGGTAGACATTAAAGTGTACCAAGAATTGGGGGTTAATTGGGTCGGGCAAATCGCGAAGATCTTGAAATATATGACGATATTGGGATCAAGGGGAAGCTCGATAAAAAACACTATCTCTCGACCTTGTACAGACAAGAGAGTATCACCAGGCTTTGGAAACCGAACGTTTACACAATTATGAATCCCTCAGATCTTCTTCAAGACGGCTTCCTCATCGGGAGAATAGTACAGGTACTTCCCATTAAAAGGAGACATAATATGCTCGTTGAAAATGCGGATATGGTAGCCTGTCACAATGTCAATAACTTCAGGAGGTAAAGGCTCTCTTCCAGCTTCGCCATCTGCAGAATATTTTGAGTTTCTAGATTTGTTGGAGCGTCTCGTTCAGCACTTTTGTCCCCAACTCTTGTCGATACAGGGGCCATGGTAAGTATGTCTTTGACTCTCGCCGATACAGATGCTTTGTTGGAGGGTTTCTCACTAGTTATTTAAGTGTTTCTATCTTCGACCTTCGTCGACGCAGAAGCCTTGGTTGAAGTCTTACGAGTGATTTTTTCAGCAGCTTTGTCCTCGACCCTTGTCGATACAGACACCTTCGACGAAGGTTTTTGAGTATCTTTTTCAGTGGGTTTATCTTTGACCCTCGTCGAGGCAGATATTTTAGAAGATTTAAGAGATAAATTTTTGGCCTCGGTCTTTTAGACTTTCTTTGGCAAGGGCTTATCAGTAGATGTTAATCTGTTGGAAGAAGTAGCGAGAACTACGCTTGAACTGCTATTAACTCGATCATGACCAGACGCCGGGACCTAAGATTTTTTAGATCCAACTTATTTGCCTTTAACTTCTCTCCTCATCTTGTTGGACCACCTATTTAGGAGTGATCGCGGTGTTATGGCTGGTTCGAACTCCTATATTAATTGGAGTCAGCTGGACATATTTGGGAGGGGTAGATGAAGAGTTACACTCACCCATAGTCAGGAAATGGGTTTGAAGGAGCAGGGCGAATTTTAGCATCATCTTTTCCGGTTGTTAAAAGAGTAGAACGAGCAGTAGCGTCGGGATGTTTTGGCAAAAAGGCCTTTGGGATAGTCCGAAATCTTGCGTTAAGAGAGGGCGTAGATGGGCTAGGATTTCTGGGCATCTTGAAAAAATTAACGGTTTTGAACTTAGCGGTGATACGAGACCTTTGTGAATTAACTCGGCGGCTCGGTATTCTTCTGCTCGGTTGGTGATGTTGAGGTAGTCGATGAGACCAAAGACTGGCTTCTCGGGAGGATCGGTTTTCTTTTTAGGTTTCTTGCGAGAATTAGGTTTTCTCATAAACAAAATCAGAGTTTCTCTTTCTAGGAAATGAGGAGTAGTAAGTGTTTATCTCTCTATAACTCGGATAAAATGTGAGAATGGAGAAGTAGAGCTATTTATAAGCAAGTAAGCGTGGGAGAAAATTTCTTCATGGAGAAGCGTCATCGAAAAGAGTGTCGGGAATATCAAGAGTCGTTTAACCAAAATGCTAGTTAAAATATAATCCAGTTATCAAAAGACGCGTGTCTACTCTAGACGGCTACAACAGACCTGGGGGGCTGAACTTATGATGCACGCGTGAGGCAGCTCAACAGGTGAACAACTGCGAATACAAGCGATGAATTGACGAGTGATACATGAGCAAACTGAAGAGTGACACGTGGGCGAATAAGTTGACCGGTTCCATAAGAAAATGTAATGAGCCTTTGGAAAACATTAGCTTGACCCAAGGCCTGTAAGAGATGGGCCAAAGAGGTCAAATTCAATCCTGCTTAGATCTGACACGCCAGATCATAACGGACAAATAGGTCAGGCTTTAGCAGACCAGTCTTGAAGGGCCAACTTTCCGACCCGGTAATGAAAGATCGGCAAGTAACGTGCAAATCGCAGCATCGGTATTTAGGGGCTCGACAAAGAGGCTAACGCAAAATCTCGACCTGGAAGTTCAGTAGTCAAGAAGTTTTTGCACGACTCTCCACAAAACTAGGGGGCTACTGATAAGGGCATAAAATGCCAAGATTATTGAGGGGCTCAGTTGATAATGTAAAGACCTATAGGGACCTATTTATAAAGATAGGAAATATAAAAAATAAGTTTAACTATGGGGGCTAATATGTAATTAGAATAAACATAGCATGCGACAGTGGAGCCCACCATTGACACTATATAAGGAAAGATCATTTTATGGGAAAATAGTACTTTCTAATCATTGGTACTTTATTTTGACTATTTTCTCTCTCTAAACTTTGTATTTACTCACCTGACACCATTCCATCATTCGATAATCGATCCAAAATATTCTAAAACTTATCACTAATACTAATAATAATAATAATAATAATAATAATAATAACTAATAATAATATTATTAATAAAATTAGTATCAATTTTAATAATCATACTACTAGTATTAATATTAGTAATAATAATATTAATATTAATATTAATAATAATAATATATATTTTTATTGTTATTATTATTAGTTTAAATATTACTAGTATTATTGTTGTTATTATTATTATTAATGATAAGGGGCTAGTCACCACACGAAGATAATAGATGCGGCTAATTGAGCTGAACAGAACATTAACCGAGCTGATGATGGATATAATGGAAGTTGCAAGTAAAGTTGAACCATGCATTTGGTAGACTTCGACGAGCATGAGCGAGAACAAAACGAAGTCATATAAGGACAGTCAGTCATAGGCCAAGGTCATAAGAAGGATGAGCATAGGTGACACCGAGCAGAAAAGCAATAGGAAGATAAAACCTCGGACTCTCCTATGGGAGAAACTGGCACGAAGCACTACCGAGAAGAAGAGGATTTGACGAACACTTGAAGTAGTGAACAAGTAAAGCTGACCGAGCTCCTTGTATAGTGAATGATAGTCACTATAACGGTTTAAATACCTTGAGAGAAGAATGAAACAAACCATTTATGTAATGCCTTAAATATTGGTATCATGATGTAAATGTACTTACGATGTGTTATAAATACAGTCAAGTAGTGGAATAATGGGAAATAACCATTATTAGTATTATAAATAAAAGATAGAACCTGGATGAATGTAACTTCTTTCTTCTATGGAAATATATTTTAGTACTTGGCAGTTCACTTTGTTATATTGCGTAACGAATTTCGTGCCTTTTGTGGGAACACTAACACAACATCAACAAGTACACAAACCATGGTAGCAAGTAGGTGAGGGATTGAGAGAGAGAACGCGGATTCGAACGAGGCAATTGTAGATTGGAGAGGTGGAGCAAATCGGCCGATAAGATTGGACACGGAAAATCCAACTGCAACCACCGGCCCGGAAGCTACAATTACAACCTCAGCAGCACCTACGGATAAGTCCCGTGAGTATTACAACCAACAACTATCGCGGGAACAGAAATTAACCCAGTCGGATTGGTGGCGACTCCTGTCATGCTAGAAGTTCCCAATGAGAATCGAGCGGTAGCACCGACCTTCTGTTAATTGGAGCAATAGCTTTAGAATCTTCACCAGGAACAGTTTAGAGTGATGTGGGAGTGAGACGCTCGCGAACAAGCGATGCATGTAACCTTAGCAGGGATGAACGATGCACTCAATGCGCTAACCGCTAAGGCAAAGGGGGAGAGCCGAGCTAATTATCCCTCCGGACCCAATACGAGTCGTATCAATAACAGAGATAGATCGTTCAAGCTTGATGACAAGAAAGAATGAGAGGGCGATAGTGGAAGTCGAAAGCTATCTAAATAAGCTGAACCAAGAAAGAAAGTGCACCGCACCGCCTCTAAGCGGCCAAGGGATGAAGTTGACATTTACTAAAATAAGATAAGGCCTCGAATGTCAAATTTTATCCTTAAAGAATCGTCTTTTGTAGAGAAAATCCTGGAGGCCCAACTTTTATAGAAATTTGATCATGGATGGAGGTCTATGACGGAAGAGGCGATCCCAAAATGCACCTTGAGCAGATGCGCAATATGATGATGTCGTTCAATCCCGATGACGCCATGTTATGCCGAGCGCTTTCTATGACCCTTAAGGGAAACACTATGGTTTGGTTCAGTAGTCTTCCCAAAGGGCCCATCCATGATTTTTCCAGCCTATGGAAAGCATTCAGGAGGCATTTTGTTGGTAACAAAGAACTGAAGCATTAACGCAATTCTGTTATGGACCTCTACCAGAGACGAGGCGAGTCTCTTAAAAGTTATTTCAGATACTTCGTTCATGCCATGAATGCACTACCGGACTTGAAAGAAAACATGTTTTTGGCCTCACTCAAGAGGGGTCTGGACATGAAAGGGGAGTTGTACGGTGATCTGATACGGTTCCCTTGTGAAGTGATGATGCATCTCCTTGCCCGAGCAGACACATTCATATGTGTAGACGATGCCGACAGAAGAGATTCACCTTACCAATATACGACTGATTCCAAGAGAAAAGTCCCATAGCGCAAAAGAACCGATGAAGCTCCTCAGCGAGATACTAGATGCCGACCTCAATACTATGAGAATCCATCTACGAAATTCATACCCTTTATTGAACCATATCCATCATTTATGACCGTACTAAGGGAAGGAAGAGATACCAGACACCACGGGTAATGAGTGCACCCGACTTCAAACGTTTGGATTGGTACTACTATTCATACCACGGTGATCATGGACACCTGACCAACGAAGGCTGGCAATATAGAGAATAAATTCAAAGACTGATAGATAATGGGGAGCTCGTTTAGTTTATAAAAAAACAGGACTACCAGAGGCGACCCAAGCAGAGAGGGGAGTCAGAAACTGTCATCGAGGAAAAAACTGGAAATGACGCCCCAAACGATAAGGGAAAGCAGCAGTGGTTGTTTGCTATTGCAGAGGGCCAATCTGAACTGATCAACGACGAGAATCTTGATACCGGAAGGCGGTCAGAACTAGCTAGCAACACGGTATCTGAGGTCGGTGACCAGTCCCCTTCGCTCTACATGATTTCAGGTGGATAGTACGAGCATAGGCAAGATGGAAAGACGAACAAAAGGGGACGGTCATATCTGGAAGTATGCAGGGTGGAGACTCCATCGTACCGCAATTATCGTGATCCCATTGTCGACATCATATTCAACGATAATGACTTATGCGGGGTCAACACGCCCCACAATAATGCACTAACGATCAACCTTGTCATATGAGGGGTTATGATAACTAAGGTATTATTCGACGGAGGAAGCTCATCTAATATAATATTTAAAGGATGCTACGATAGGATGAAGAATGTCCCACCTTTTAAATCGACTCAGTGAATGTTGTTCGGATATGAGGGGTAGGTATCCCCATATGTGGGCGAAGTGGAACTCATGGTTAAGGTAGGTTACGGGGCTACTAGGTGGGAGCTTAAAACTTTGTTTATGAGATCAGATGCTGCTAGTTCTTACCATACAATAATTGGCAGACCATGGCTACGCCGAATAGAGGCTACGCATTGCACTTTCAAATAACGCATTAAGTATCAGGTAGGAAACGCAGTAAGTATAATCAACCAAAGTCAACGCATTGCAAGTTCGTGCTATGCGGTGACGGTAGATCCGGCTAAACCTATGAGATATCAATCAAATGGTAAGAAAAGGGGCGAAGCTAATAAGGGTCATGCAACTCTCTTACCCAATCCAGTGGATGATCCACGGGAGGCAGAGCAGAGGCACCACCCAACACACTCGAGGAGGTCCTCGCCAAGTTGTGAAGGTTTCAATTAGGTAATGATCTACAATTTTCTTTTAAACATTTTTTGATATAGTTATTAGAAAGCAATTCGGATGTTTTCACATGGGCATGTGAATCGATTTTAATGATTTAAACAAAGCATGTCTGAAAGACCCGTTCTCATTACCTCGCATTGACGAGCTAGTAGATTCAACCTCAAGATGCAAGTTTCTATCATTTATGGACGTATATTCACGGTACAATCATATCCGACTTAACAAGAGTGATGAGGAGCATACTGCATTCCAGACTAAGAGGGGGCTCTATTGCTAGACGGTTATGCCTTTTGGGCTAAAGAATGCAGGCTCAACGTATCAACGTCTAAGAAATTACATCTTTGTCGATCATCTTTGACAATATATGTTGGCCTATATCAATGACATGATCATCAATACACGCACGGTATATAAATATGTTTCTACATTGCGAATATTATTTGGTCTTCTTCGCGAGTTCAACTTAAATTTCAATCTAGTCAAATGTTCAATAGTTTCCGGCGCGGGAAGTTCCTTGGATATGTTATCAGCCATAAGAGGATTAAGGCTGACCCGGTAAAATTGGAAGGGCTAATCCAGATAGAACCACCACGCAACATCAAGGGAAGTCCAAAGCATCACTCTCACTCTTCATCTCCAAACAACATTACAAGCACCGACTCGGTACTATTACAATCCAGTCAAATATCTTATCGGATGCCTAGCAGCACTTTCACTCTTCATCTACAAGGCATCCGACAAGAGTCACCCCATCTTTGAGGTACTACGAGGCGCCACAAAATTTGAATGGACTGAGGAATGCATTATGACATTAATTGCACTCAAGAATTACCTGATATCCCCAGAAATATTATCGGCGCCCACAGCTGGGGAATCAGTGTTTCTCTATTTGTCGGTTTTGCAACTTTCGGCCAATGCGGTCTTAGTCAGAGAGAAAGCAATAGTTCAACGTCTGGTATGTTATTCAAGTAAGATATTTATTGATGCATACACTAGATATTTTAATTTGGAAAAGTTCGCCTTGAATTTTGGTCGTATCTGCTCAAAAAATGCGCCCCTATTTTCTAGCTCATGCGATAATTGTCTGAACGTCATTTCTTCTCAAATCTATTATGCAGAAGCCGGAGGAGTCAGGGAGACTAACAAAATTAAGCATTTAGTTGGGAGAGTCTGATATATAATTCGAACCGCGCACACCAACCAAGGGACAAGCTATAGCAGATTTCCTCACCGAGTTTGTTTCACCAAAGGTTACATTCCATGCCAAACAGGACGCACAACCAGTTCCTGACCTACCATAATGAATAA
This sequence comes from Limnanthes douglasii subsp. nivea, assembly GCA_036936605.1. Taxonomy (NCBI): domain Eukaryota; kingdom Viridiplantae; phylum Streptophyta; class Magnoliopsida; order Brassicales; family Limnanthaceae; genus Limnanthes; species Limnanthes douglasii. The sequence goes on from JAUPFV010000005.1 coordinate 280,551,579, forward strand.
TGGAAACTTATGGAGTGCCTAGTATGTCAAAGGGAGGAGCAGGGATTATCCTATACTTTCCTATAGGGGAAGAGATTCGGAAGTCAATTCGTTTCAACTTCCCAAAACCAACAATGTAGCAGAATATGAAGTAGTGATTTACGGAATGAAACTGGCACAAATATGTGGGGCAGATAATCTCAAGATACATTTAGACTCATAATTGGTCATGAATCAAGAACTGAGTATTTATAATGTTAAACAATAAAGGATTAGAGATTATTTGGTGGTACATAAAGAATGTGAATCGAAATGTTTGAAGGTGCTACGAACAAGTTCCACAGATGGAGATCAGCTCTGCAAACGCCTTGGCAAAAGCTACAGCTTCAGGGGATAACCCATTTGTTATTGCGTAGAAACTATCTACGACGAAACTCATTCTTACAAGAGAATGAGTAAATACGATCAGGGATATTGCTAATTGGAGAGAGCTATATTTAGTCTTCCTTAACTCAGTTATTCTCCCAACTGAGAAGACTGCAACTCGATTACTTCAAACACGAGTTCCCAAATACTACATTTTAGATGGATTTTTATCTAAAAAAACATCACCCCGACTCCCGGTCAGGTGTTTGAGCCATGCAGAAGCAACCACAATTTTGCACGACATATACAGTGGAGAAGCGGGAGCCCATTGTGGCTACCAAAGTCTGATACGAAGGTTCCTACTCGCCGGCTACTACTTGCCAGAGTTAGCTACAGATGTCGAGAAGTTGGTCCTACGATGCCATCCGTGCTAGCAGTTCTCCAACACAGGATATCTCCTGAGCGGGCCTATGAAGAGTGTAACCCTTTGATAAATGGGGGATCAATTTGGTGAGACCTCTTCCTTTGGCAACAGGAAAAATACAGGTTTTGGTCGTCGCGGTCGATTATTTTTCAAAATGGGTAGAGGCAAAAGCCATGTATCCTACTCGAGCTCCCAGTTCAAAATGAGATATGCGATTTTATGCACACACAGGTTATCACATGATTTTGAGTACCACTTATTTTAATAGTTGATAACGGCCTCCAATTTCAAAATGTTGTTGTCACGATTTTCTGTAAACGATTCAAGATAAGCTAGCATTTCTCCACGCCATATGACCTTCAAGCTAATGATCAGGTGGAAGTTACCAAAATGAAAATTTTGGAGGGTCTAAAAGAGAAGCTGGAAGGAGAAAAATGCAAATGGATGGACATGTTCCCCGAAGTATTCTGGGCCTACAAAACTACGCCGCGCACAACTACTAATAATACTCATTTGGTTTTAATTTATTGCAGTGAAGTGGTAGTTTTAGCCGAAGTAATTGGCCACGCCTACGGGATACTGAGCCCGGACCATGGAGTCTATATGCGATAAAGGTAATTGGTCACGCCTACGGGTTACGCAAAGGCTACACTGCGCCTCATACCTTGTACATGGTATATACACTAGCTGACTATTAACTTAAATCCTCTTAGGACTATGAAATGGATCGAATAGAACTCTCCGCGATTACAACTGAGGAATATTATTATGATCAGCTACCGAATGAGTCATATTAAGCTCGACCTTATAAGTACTTCTCCTAAAGTTTATAGAATAAATAATCACATATCTCTAAAAAAACATTATAACACCAGTTAGACACCCCGTGAACCAACAAACACAATCAAGTGTTACACTTAAGATGCCACATAATCATAAGAAGGTCCTAAAATGTTTCATACGTAATAAATTAAGATTTATGCATTAGGGGCAGCTGATGATAAAATCTCCTCTGGTAACTTCTGCTGACCTCCGACATCTTGCACCACTAGGATAGCTGAGTTTTTGGTTTCAGGAATAGATGGGTCTGCCTCTAGAATAATTTTGCTCACATTTTCAGGGTCTATCAACTGAGGTGCGAACTTGCTAAAGGTCCCAAGATTCATTATGCAGTTTAACTTCGGTAGTTTGGCCACCATAACCCTCTGACTATTCGTCACCATGTCCATGGCGATCTCTATCTCCTCTTTCTCTTGTTTCTCTAAATCAGCCTTTGCTTTACTCAATAACTCTTCACCTCCATCTGCGCCTTCAGTTCGTTCACATAGGCTTTTATATTCCCATTTTCAACCACAAGTCCAGCAAGGCGATCCGCTTGCTCCTCTACCATCTTTGCATGTGACATCTTCTGTGTCAGTAGCTCTGAGTTTTGAGACATCAGATCTTCAGTCCTTTTGACAAAACCATTGTTTTGTGATATGAATGCCACAGTCTTTGACATTAATTCCTTGTTCTTCTGTTCACATGCCTCTCGAGCCCCTCGTAGTAGCATGACCTCATTTTCTAACTTCTTTTTTTCGTGAACTTCATTAGGCTTAAGGTTTTGTGTCGACCCATATGCATGCTTATATTGGGCGAGCTCTGTGGTTAACCCTCTGACGGACCCAAAAAAACATAGGTTATAGTCTCCACTTTTCCATCACTTGTTTGTCCGCATCTTACATACGTCGATATGACAAGATGACTGAATTATGGTGCATTTTCAAATGACATTTAACTCAACAAAGTAAAATTGGTTATAAATGCATGCTACTCGATGTTAAAGACATAAATATATGGCCAGTTCCACCTGCCTCTAAAGTATTTGACTGATTGGCATGTTATCGTAAAACGAGAGCTCATGATATTCCTTCAATTTCTCAAACATTAGCATGGAATGCCTCAACATTGAAATCTTGGAAGGTGGTAGCTCTTCCAATATTGTATTAGACCCGTTTGGTTTTGAACCCTGGTTGGTTGTAAATATATTCTCAGGCCTAACGACATTAAACCGACCTACCCCACTACCAAAATCATGGACAAAGGTTGGCCACACACCAGTCTTCGCAAATTACTCCATCCCGCAAGCAATGTCTTCCGGAATCTTTTTCTTGTGCCCGTGCTCAGCTCCAACTAACTCGTCATATCTTGTAGGCACCTCTATTTTCTCTGCATCTACATTAATCACCGTGAGCGCTTTCCCCCGAGGCTTTTGTGTGGCTAACAAAGGGAGTTGCTCATCATGTCCTTCTCGCATCACCCCCCCCCCCCCCCCCCCACAATATTCCCTTTTCTCTTTATCAATTAATTGTGGTTTCATTGTTGCTAGTGTCATCACATCCACTATCAACCTTGAGCCTTTTGGTCGTGGACTCTCTATGTCCTCTTCATCATCCTCATCAATGCGGGATCAACGTGTCATATCCAAATCGGAATTACATTATGGAGGAGCATCTTGTTCTTCAGCAACCCCTTCAGTACTTAGTGTTTCTTCCTCCTTATCTGTCTATACATGCAAAAAGGAGGACCCTTCTGCTTCTCTCAATTTCCTGCCATGAGGGATATATAGGAACACTCATGTACTGTTTCTCTCCCTGAAATGTTGCTCCATCAACGCCTTTAGGTGTGCGGTTGTTATTTTTTCCCCAGTTCCATCCAAAGTAAATGTTCTGTTTGCTGCAATAGTTAGCTCTGCAATTGGCCACAACTTAACCTACAAATAGTTCACTTGCGTAAATAGCCGTAAGGGCTCTTGCAACCACGTAGAACTTTCTAAGTTTGCAACGCTGATTAGCGGATTTACAGATCCCTCGGGTAAGCCTTCCTTACACCACTCTTGGTGTTTCCCTAAACATGTATAAGAAAATATATCAATTAGACTCCAAATCAAAACTGAGGAAGCGCAGATTTTTGTGGATGTGTTCCTTACATTTGGTCTTCCACCTCTGTTCCAACTGCAAATTCAGTAGTGCATTTTCATGCTCCCAATAATCTAGGAAAAAGCAATGATAACTTCCTTGTCCAAAATTTGAAGAAAAATCAATCATTATATTACATCATTATTTGCTCCAAATGCCTCAAAATATGCCCACGTATAATCATCCTCTCATATTTATGTTCGAAGTAGAACTAATAATTTTAAGTATCAAGTCTCTTTCTCAATAAATCATGACCCCAAGGTACTAGGCCTGCACCTAAGCCCTTAGCAGAACAAGTGTCGAACCCTTATCCACGAAACCGTTTCAAATTCTGCCTAATTAACATAAACCTTTTCTACTTCTCAAAATGTCTTTTCTCCTCCTATAAATTCCTTTATAACTTGTCATTTGATCTATAAACAAAATTTCTTGAGATAGAAAGTGCAGAAAACCTCTAAGCTCTTTTGCTAACTTCACCGACTTCTTCAAATTTAGTGCTTACCTTAACCGGAAAATTGATATTTTTCGATCAACCTTCAACCAGTTTATGAGAAAGCACCCAAAATCCAGAAGATTCAAGGTGAGAAATCCCAAAAATCCTACATCTCCAAAACCAGACAACAACATCTTTGGAGCTTACGATTATCTCTCCATCAATGAAAAAGCAGAAGAATATAGAGCTACTGGGTTAATAAACAATGCTCCCCTTGGAACATCCATAAAGACCATCTATTACGGTAATTTCAATCCTTCTAAAGTTCTTGTTTTTTCACCTACGCGTATTACAGAAGAGAGTGAGTATTCAAAAACTCGAACGCCAACAGCTCCTCGAATCTCACCAACTATTTCCCAATCACCACCTCAAATTAGTTGTGGAATAAACAGATCTTCTTCGAAGCAGTCTGAAGTAACCCCTTCCTCAAGCAACCTTTCAAAAACGTGTCCCCCACAAGCTCCTAGAAAAAAGACCATCATAGCTATGGGAGACGATGCTGATGTTACATCGGATCCATCTACCAATTTTCCTGCCCCGAAGGAGATTGTTGAGACAAATACGTCATCTCAACAAAATCCCTCGAATAATCCTCCACAAGTGAGAGATGAAATATGAGAAGAAGTTGACTCTTATGCTACTCAGTCAGATAATGAGGTTGATACAGGGAAAATATGTAAACCAAGAGTAAAGAAATCTTTTATTACCATATCCGAGGAGAAAAGAGCTCTCATTGGCGAGAACTTAAGGTCTCTTAATGCAAATTATGTTGTAGCTCTAACAAACCGTTTCGTACATATACTACGAAGAAAGCCAACCAACTAATTCGAAGAAGCAATGGGGAATGGGAGACAAAATCACATTTTGTCTTCCCAAAAAAGGAGACACACCCATTGACTGTAAAAAAGACGGGTTAGTAGTCTATCTAGAAATTATCAAATGGGGTCTTCGATTCCTACTGGATCACATGATATCTAATTACTTTGAACAATTGGATTTGTGTCCAACCCAAGTGACACCAAATCTATGGTTCACACTTCTTTTTGTAATCATGGTCTTCCGCTTGTCCAAAATCCTGATCAGCATCAAAGACTTTATATCTTCGACCAACTTATCCAAGGGGCCAGTGATTTCGTTTTACTATCTTACATTGGCTGACGACCTATAGATCATTGATGATCTTCTGGAAGAAAAAAATTGGAAGCAAAAATTTGTCTTTATTTCAAGCCTATGGGAAAATGGCAAAGAAATATCTGAAGCCAATCCCTCATGATTGAACCTCGTCTGGAGGAGTGGTCGTAAGTCTCTTAATATTATTTTTCTAATTTTAATTTTTAACTGTTGTTATCCTTATTCATTATCAATTTATATATTCTGAATAGAAATTCCTAGGCGTTACGTCATTCCCCGAGAAAAAGCAAAAGAAACATTCACTAAGCTTGTTGTTTGGGCTAAAAAAGAATGGAATAACTCCTTCCACACAACTTTTACACCCATCAATTTCCTATATAGTCACTTGTTTCCAGTCACACCTGGAGCCTTTCCTCCTGAAAATTTAATGGAGCAACCCAGTAACCCAATCCTCGACGAGCTATCAAAAGATTGGTCCACCCCGATTGCAAAGTGTTCTTACCCATCCGCAATAGATTAGACAACTATCTTCCTCGGAAGAAGAGGGCAAAAAAGAATAAAAAGGCATTTTGTACATCTGGTGTTAGCCCTTCAACAGATCCGATGTTTATAGGTTCGAAACGAAAAACAAAAGAAAGTACACTTCCCACCATCAAATAAGGAATAGAAACATGTCCTTCTCAAAAAAACAAGAAAACTGTTGCACCTTCAAAAAAGAAGAGTACTACTAGAGCCAGCCTCCAGAAGAAAACAAAAAATAAATAAATGAGACTATCGAAGAAATACTATCCGATGGTAATGAATTTGTTGCTACAGATAATCAGCAAAATCATCAAAAAGATGATGAAAATAACGCTGCGGATTTCTGCATTCAGCAAAAGGAAACGGTCACCATAGAAGATAACCAAAGTGATGATCACTTCGACCCTGACAGTTTGATCAACTTCGATGAATCACAAGAGCTTACTGGAGAAGAAGATCCTATCATTCAAGAAGTTCAAACTCATCTATATAACTTTGGTAGGAGGTCTGCACACTCTGCCTTCGAAGTAGCATCTCCTGAAATCACTCTTTCTATTGTTCCTACAACATCTTTAGATCTCATTCGTCAGCCTAGTCCAGTAGTTTTTCCTTTTATTGCACCAAACCTAGACATTCTTGCTGCACTTCAACCTTTTTCCGATCTTAATACTGCAGCGAAAACGCTTACTCAAGAAATCGAGGCTTCTCGAAATCATCTGAAGCGAATGACTAAAGATATGGTTCACTACAAAGGAGTTTCCGAAGCTGAGAAACATTTGAGGGAATAAATTGGTAATAATATAAGAGATCAATTTCATGGATTCAAAATGGGAAGGTATGAGTTAATCAGAGGACTTCTATTTGTCAAAAAACATTTATGAGAGAAGCATCGAATCAAGAAAGAATATCTAAACACATCGCATTAGGAAGAGATAGATCGACTCAAAGATAAACACTTTGAAGACTTAGCTGTTGAGAAGAAGAAATGCGATGAGCTTCAGATTTATCTTACCAAAAGCGAAGCAGAAAAGAAAAACGTGACCGATGAGATAATCACAATGATGACCAATTTTGAGAAGAAAGAATAACTTGCTTTCCTTGCTGTTGAAGATTAATGTACCAAGGATATGTTGGCAGCTATAAATAATGGAAGATAAGAGAAATCCATCATGCTTCTTCGAGAAATTCATGCCACATATCCTAAAATAAATATTTCAAACTTTTGGAATGATATTCATGTCGAACGGCTCCCTGGCGAAGCCTTCGATCCTATCACAAGTTCATCATGGGAAGAGGAATCATCCGAAGAGGGCTCTGAAGACGAATAATTTTACTTTCTTTTGAATTTTTATTATCTGTTTGTACTTGTCATATCAGTGTTACAACTCTTGTACTCATCGAATTATTCTGAATGACAAATGGTTTTGTTTACACTACATGTTTTAAATCAAGTTATATTCACATTTAACACTTATTTATAGAAATTATCATTCGAGGTAAAAACATAATAAAATATTTAAATAACCATTACAATGTATAACACCTAAAATATTATAGTTCAGTGAATGAACGTATCACTTCGAAAACTATAGTGTCTTTATTGAACGTAGCACTTCAAAAACCATAGTGCTTTTATTGAACGTAGCATTTCAAACATCATAGTGCGTTTATTGAACGAAATAGCTCGAATATCATAGATTGTGTAATGAGCGTATCACTTTGAACATGGTTGTTTGTTCAAAAAGTGTATTTAACACTTAGGAATATTCTACTCTTGGCCAACCTCAAAGATGACCAGTTTTTTATCAGTTACCGAAATAGTTCAAATAACTACTTGTTAAACACCCATTGGCCAAAAAATCCATTTTATTGATAGCGCCTCTCCTGATTATCACAAAGACAGTAAGACCTTGGTTTTATCCTTTCAACAACCATATAAGTTCCTTCCCAATTTGGGGCCATTTTTCCGAGGCTATTCTGCTTGGTGTGTAGGAATACTTTTCTTAACATTTTATCACCTACTTTAAAATCCCTCATTTTTAACCTCAAATTGTACATATTCCTCATAAGAGTTTGATAATAGATTACATTTAAATAAGCTCGAACTCTTTTCTCATCAATCAGATACAAACTTGCCCTTTTAGCTTCGTCATTGGATTCTTCAAGATATTGAGTTATTATAAAAGATGGCATCGTGGATTCTATAGGGCTAACATCATCCATTTCATATGCTAAGGCAAATGTATTTTCTTCATTGGCTTCTCTAGGAGTTGTTCGATAAGCTCAAAGAACCTCTTGTAAATAATTAGGCCATTTTTCTGCCGCTCCCGTTAAATTCTTTTTCAAACCTTCTAAAATAGATTTGTTTGTCACCTTCACTTGTCCATTTTCTTAGGGATGAAACAGTGTTGAAAAACATTTCTTAATTCCTTTCGAAGCGAAGAATAAATCTATTTCGTTACTATTAAATATAGGACCATTGTCCGTAGTAATTCTTCGAGGCACTCCAAAACGACAACAAATAATGTTTACAATGAATTTAATCACATCCTTTGATTTCGTTCCAGATAATGGTTCTACTTCTGCCAGCTTTGTAAAATAATCTACTATAACCATTATCATTTGTCGTCCGCCAGATGCCATCGGCAAAGGTCCCACTAAATCTATTCCTCACCTATCAAACGGAATGGCTTCGGTAATAGAGATAAGTGGAACTGCTGGCTTATGAATAGAATTGGCAAACCTTTGAAAACTATCACAACTTTGAACCAAACTCTTGGCATCGTCCATAATCGAAGGCCAATAAAATCCTGCAAGTAAAACTCAACGAGGTAATTCCTTAAATCCGCAATGTGCTGATTCTTCTCCATTATGTAACTCTGATAAAACTTCATGTGATTCCTGTCTATTCAAACATCCTAATAATGGCATACTCAACGTTTTCTTATACAAGATTCAATCCAAAATTATGTATCCAAAATCTTTGTTGTGCAATGTTTTGGAAAATTTTACATCGCCAGGCAGTTCTCCTCGAAGAAAGAAAATCAGAATACGAGTTCCCAATCGCCTTAGACTCCACCAGTAGTGACAAACAATTCCTTAATATAATCACATTGGTCTGATTGAGTTAAAATCGAAGGACTCTCTTGCAACATAATCCAATGATACTCTTCCTTGTACGCAACATTCGTTAATGAATCGGCCACTGTGTTATTTCCTCGACTTATATGTTCTACAAATGTGATCAAATAAGAGCATCAAATCTCGAAGCTCTAGAAGATATAAAATTAGGCGATCCTTTTTTTGCTTCGGAATTTCCAAATACTTGATTTTCCACCAATTAACAATGTGTCTCTAACCGTACTGAAGTAACTCCACATATTTTCACAAGTCTCACACTAGCTAAAGCATCTTCGTATTCAACTTCGTTATTTGAAGTATGAAAGCCAAATTTAATAGACTAAAGCATTGTTTCTTCAGATGGAACAACTAATTGAACTCCCGCATCTCCAAAACAAAATATTCACCATCAGTTCGAATTAGCCACGTAGAATTTCGTCGTAAGACAACCTTACTATCTTCAATTTCCGATATACTTGAATGAAATTTCACAAGAAAGTTTGCTAAATCTTGCGCTTTAATTGAAGTTCGAGGTATGAACATAATATCATAATCACCCAACTCCACTGATCACTTGGTCATTATCCCCGAAATATCAGGATGTTGTAAAACATTTTTCAAAGGAAATCAAATCTGAACCTCAATTGTATGGGCTTGAAAATAAGGACGCATCTTTCTAGCTTCATCCAGAGAGTTCCAATTGTTTTTCCTTATACATATCACGACGGATCCAACTATACACATATAGTCATTGAGCAATATCTATGTTGACGAGTTGCTTCTTGCCTACAACTAGTAATTCTACATCTAGGCTTATATTCGAGTATGTGTTGCACCTATTGTTTTACTCTTTGAAGACCACTTGCTTGTATTGTGGACTGGTATCAGGCTCAAACAGTTCACGAGTTTATGTATAGTTAATCATTTGGTTAGAGAATCTAAATGGTTTTCTTTGCGAAAAATCTTAGCCACCTTCACTTACTCTCAATATTGGAATAGTCATCAATTAGCGATATAAAGTACCTTGCATCACCTATGGTAGATTCATGATTTGGAGCCCAAAGATCTAAATGAACATAATCAAGTACTCCATTTGTTTTCTGGTTGTTGTGCATAAACTTCACCTCTTTCTCTTACCCAAAATAGAATTATTATCAAAGCTCAGTTTCGAAGATGCAGTATTATTTAACAACCCTTGTTTACTTAGTTCATTAAATCCATTTTAACTTAAGTGTCCAACCCAATGATGCAAAAACCTGGTAGTTACCTTCCCCATACTAGAAAACCCCTTACTAAGACAATACCCTCAAGAACTAACACATCATTAGTCATATTGGCTTTGATAACAACAAATGAGCCTTACAAGATGCTAAGAGTGCCAACTACAACCTTATAAACAAACATATCCTAATGTAACATTCCAATTGAAAGAAGTTATGTCTTATTTTGGTTATATAGGTTATATTTTAAATTAGTCTCCCAAGTCACGTGCACAACTTGATTTAAACCATTCTAATCCCTTTGACATTACATGATTTGTAATTTCCGATGATGACCCTTCCACCATCAAGTCCTAAACCAATGCTTAGTGGAAGTCATATGATATGAAACACTTAAATCCAACATTAATTTATCATTATAAGTGCAAGAATAATAAGTCACCAATCATCAACATAATCACAATTATCAGACACCATTGTAATATCTCCGACTTTGAGCTTCTGATAAGTTTTTCTCATTCCTATCTTTGGATAGTTTCTACTGATATATCATTTCTTCTTGCATGTCAAACAAATAAATTTTGAACATGATACAACCCTTTCAGAATTCGACAAAGATTTTTCTCTCATCTTGCTTAAATCTTTATTTCATGACCGACAACACACAACCAATTTGTGCTCTCTATGCAGTCATTCTTCATAACATTCTTTTGTTGAAAATATTTAGAGTTTGAAAGCGATCTTGACTTCGACCATCGTACGAGAGTCTTTCCCGTGGATCGTGATATCTATGAAGTGTTCATACTTGGTCAATAGAGAATGTAATAGGATGATTGTTTGGTCATACTCCTCAAACATCACACCAATTATATCCAAGTCGGTATGATTCAGTTAAGATTATATATGTCTTATTTGGATATATGTGCTACTATCTATAGACATAGTGTAACATTGTTTCTTCACATAAAATTTCTTTTCTAATGACTTATTTATATAAATCATCTCTATCTGATTTCATATCCTTAGCACCGTAGGCTCTTCATATACCTCTTGTAGCATTTCATCTACTAAACTCAGTATGAGCGCACTCTGAGCTTTATAAAATACAACGACATCAACCTGTGTATATTTATCATCGATAACATCAATCATTCCCTTTGGTAGTAGGTACATTTTAAAATTAAATTTCTAGAGATTGAAATCATTTGATCCGTCAAAATATTTTGGGTTAAGCTTCATTGAACTCATCTTTGACGGATTTCAGTTCCCAGAAGATATATGTTCTATATCATATAGATTAACGATCGATTTACTTATTTTACTATTGATCTCTATTCACCGTATCACTTGTTGGAGAAAACCGCGATCCTCTGAGCCAAGAAGCTAAGGTATGATAATCGAACCTACGATTATCATTCAAAATACCTAGAGTTATTACTCTCAGTTCAAGAAGATGTTGGTAAGGAAAACTCGTCAACTCATAACATCGCTTCAATTCAATATTTTTTTTCTATTTATAGGTTTATGGAGAACCCTAATTCCTCATCAGACGTTCCAAATTGAAAGCCATTAATCAGTAGTTATGTTAACTCATAATTCATTATTATAAAATACCTAATAAAAATCCTAATTAATATAGAAGTGAGAATTAATATAAAAATAGTTATATTAAAGACTAAAATTAGAGACCAATTAAATTGGAAACCTAGAAAATAAAAGAATCATCTTTGGTCGTGTTATGGTATTTCGATTTAGTTCGCTTTAGATCAACTTATTTTGGAACAACCTGGTTAAGACCAACTTATTTTGGAACAAACCATATATCGTTTAACTCAAAAGTTACATTTCTTGACAACTTATCTCAATGTTTAGGATCTAGTAGACTTTTCTACCATTAAGTCACAACCCAGGCTTCACCATAGAGTTTCAATTCTTTTTGTTTACATATGTCACAACAAATCCAACTATTTTCATCTATCTTTTATAAATACCTAGGTTGACGAGTTACTTCTAACCTACGCCTAACAATTAAGGTCATCTTAATTTTAGTAAATATATCATTAAACAAATTTACCAACCAAGTAATCTTTGTTGGTGAATTTATTTATTTATGTGGAGACATATTTTGTCAATATTAATTAGGCGGAGATTAAGATATTCAAGATGTAGATATCCATAATGATGTTCATGAAAAACAGATAATAAAGTAACATATTTTCAGAATGTTAATGATCGTCTCAAAATTAAATAACTTAAGATTGACATTCTTGAGGAAGTAATGTAAGGTTTGTTTCATTATTGGTCCCCAAAAATTTAAAAATATTATTTAAAAAACACATTATCTTCTTTTTGAATCCCTAATTCCAAAACTAGAATAAACTTGTCTATAACATGCTAGTTCAATATGGCTCAAACCTTTTATTAACTAATATCATATCAGATTACAACATTACAATGGTAATCTACATTAATATAATAGGACAAATTTTAATTTATATAAACATTTAATAATTGATAATAAAAATAATAATAATGATGGATTAATATCAAAATTAAATTAAACTAATTAGATTTTATGTAAACAGTTTTAGTCGAATTTTTGTTTGGATCCGATCTAAATTCCGCTATATTACCATTGTAACCCATATTAGTATAGAATTAGTTTTAATTTTTATAAACATTTAATAATTGATATTAGAAAAGAAACAGTGATAATATTAATATTACAATTAAATGAAACTAATTTAATTTTATTTAGACAGTTTGTTGTCGGAATTTTATTTGAATCGGATCTAAATGCATTTCTGAAAAATATAAAACCTTATGTATAGGATAATATTAGATCAACCAGTATTTATAAAATAATAAATAATACAACAAAAATTAAATTTTATTATCGCTCGTTGACTTATACCTTCCAAACATCGATAGATTATTAACCAAAACGGAAAAATATAGATAAAACAACTAGCCTGTGACATGTGATGACGACGACGACGATGCCGATGCCGATGACGATGACAATGACGACGACAACGACGACGACGATAAAGATAACGATAACGATAACAATAATAATAATAATAGTAATAAGCATAATACTAATAATAATACTAATAATAGTAATAATAATAATAATAATACTAATAATAAATAATATTAATAATAATAATAAGCATAATAATAATAATAATAATAATAATAATAATAATAATCATCATTATAATCATCGTCATCATCATCATCATCATCATAACATTCTCAAGTCAATCCTACAACCTTTAGTAAAGTTTATAAAAAAAATATTTGTATTTCTTACCTCTACGAGTTTGTAAGACCTCTTAGTATGTCTCTCAAACTGATTTTTAACCAGATTCTTGTATTATAAGAAGATATGAAATGAATTACTTTTCTGTTTGAGGGAATATATTCAAGAAAACGTGTTGTAGTCATCCAGAAATAGACACAATAGCTGAATCTATTTATGGGTTCTGTTGGAGTTGGTCCCTACAACTAAGTATGGATAAGATCCAAAATATTTAGGTATGAGATTTAGAAGTAGGAAAATATAATCTATGAGATTTTCCCAGCTAACAAAACTAATAAAAAGGAATTTGTTTTTGATTAAATGGAACATTACAAATACTGAGAACCTTAGAAAAACATTAAGAGAATGATGGCCTAATCTAAGATTCTAGTTTTTTGCTGAAAAAACATAAACTTAGATTTTAGAGATAACTCATAATTAAGCTTCCTATGAGACGTATCCATTGACTTATCAATAAAATACACTCCTAGCCTTTCCAATTAGGAGCACCCTTCATGTTGCCAAATTTTCACAAAATACATATCTTTAAAAAACTTAACAAAAACTGGCTTTTGATATGTAAATTTAGAAATATAGAGTAATTTTTTAGAGATTGAAGGAACATGCATTTATCAATATATTTAGATAGTATTTTGTGTATGGTAATAAGTCTATTATCACGGGTAGAAAACTTAGATTTATCAACATGTTTTATCAAACATTTTTTACCATTACCAACTTAAACTGAAATATTACCTCCATAGTCCATTCTCTAGATCAAAAGGCTAAAGTTGTGAGTCATATAATGAGTTACTCTTGAGTCATCATATCAAGCATTGTCATTGTTTTGTTCTTAAGTCATCATATATGCATCATGATCTAACATTTGTTGTTGTTACTGTAGAGATAGAGACCCCATGACATGTGGTTTATCTATAAGATAATAAGTTGGAGCAGCATGGCTAAAGTTTCCACAAACCTGACAGTTGGCCTGCTAGGACTGTATCTTCCTCCTCTGCCTCTATAAATATAATTTCATCTTCCTTTATGGTTAGGTGACCTACCATTGTATCCATAACCTCTAGGATAATTATTATTCTTTGTTTCATTTTGGTTGATAGTTTATGGTTTACTGTCACCCTTGATGTTGTTGATATTGGTACAGGTTATATTTTGACTGGCGATATAATTTTGTGGACTTTAGAGTTCTCTAGTCTGTTATCAAATGTTAGGACAACTGTTTGAAGGTCTACCCATGTAAGAACCTCCTTGTCAGCTAGGCTCACCACTATAAGTGTAGTTTGATTCTATGCCGACAAAACCTATTACACTAGGTTATAAAAAAAAAATAGACTTTTATTTAGAGCCAAGTTGTCTGAAATAGACTTCGTCTTCACTAGGTATTATTGCGTACTAGACCCTCATTTCATAGTCTTTTTAAATTCTCCTTTGAAGTAGGAATTTTTTTTCTATTGTTTGAGAGCGAGATAGCTTGATTAAAGCTTCCCAAAGTTCATTTGATGACCCATACTCCAATAGATGACCAACTATTTCAGGAGTTATGGTGGTAAATAACCACCAAATAAAAATATTATCCTTAGACTGGTAATCTCCACAGGCTGATTTTTTAGTGATAATACTAGTTATGTGAGCTATTACATTCGACGGGCATGGTGAAAAGATACAGTTTTTTATGATAAGAACTATCATTGCCATCCAAAATAGAAAACTGATGCGATCTAATTTGAGGTTGATGGTGTTGCTCATTTGAGTAATTTGTGATTTGTAAGTAGGTTTGTTTCAAGTATTATACAACCAGAAACGATTGAGTTCGAATCCACGGAAGGAGAGTTGGTGTTAGCTATAGTAAGGTTTGGATACTAAATTAAATGTTAAAAAAAGGTCTAATTGATGAAGTTTTTGTCCTTTGTATTGTTTTTCTTAATTTATTTGTTACAAAGAATATACCTTAAATATTACCATACAATCTTAATATATCTTTCTAGAGTTAGAATATTCTTTTTGATGTTAACAAATCATCTTAAATGGTAACGTTATATAATGTGTGTATAATCACTCACTTCATTGTACAACTTGTGATTTGGGCCAACATTTGGAATTAAGCTAAGATCGAGTCTTAACAAGGGGATCGAGAGGCTTGGCATGACCTGGTACTTTTTGGAGTAGTCACAGACGTAGATAGGGTTTGGAGGGGCGTTGGCCCCTGCTTACCATAATATATAGATTAATTTATATAGTTTATTTGGGTACAATACTTATTTTTACGTAAAATTTTAATTTAAAAATTTAAAATAATGATTATTTTAATGGAAATTTTAAATACAAAATATGAAATAATGGCTATTTCTAAGGAAGTTCTAAAATAAAATCTTGAATACTTACTATTTGAAGGAAATTTTTAAATTAAAATCTTAGATAATAGCGGTTAAAGGCAAATTTTAAGTTCAAATATTTATAAATTGGAAAATGTAGTCCGCATCTACATCGCAATTTAATCATAGATAAAACTCTGTTGATTCTGTAAGTATTTTTATTTTTTTATTCAATTTTTTCCCAATAAATTGTTTGGATTTTATTTAGTTTAATATTTCTCTCCTAAAATTGAAGTTTTATTTATCTTTGTCATCCTCTATTATTCTACGTTACTAATTTGATTTAAAAGTTAATGGATTATTCTTTATGAGACTTTGATTAAATAAATTTAAAAAGATGGAGAAAAAAAACATGAAAGAAATATGAAGATTTTAATTTGATAGATTAAAGAAGATGAAGAATTTAATTAAATAAATTAAACAAGATGAAGAAAGTGAAGAACAAGACCTTAAATAAATAAATAACATTTATAACCCAAATTCAAAGTTACACATATAAAAAACTTACATATTAGTGAGTACATTTATAGTTAGCAAATTTGTGTTTACTTGAATCATATCTTTTAAAAAAAAATTAAAATTATATTTTAAATAACAATTTTTCATTTATTCCTTTAAATGTTTTCAAATATTTGTTAATTAGCAATATATTATGAGTTACATTTATAAAATAAATAATTTTATATTTGAATATGTTTACGCACATGTGTTAAACAAAATATATTTATATTTGTAAAAAAAACATTCAATAAAAAACTTATTTATATTATAAAATATGTTTTAATACAAATTTAATTTTATTTCCATATATTTTTTATATAAAAAAATTGATTTTATTATATTTTCAAAAAATATCTTTTACATTACAAACTTAATTTTATTTCATCAATATAATAAATTGATTAATTTTTTTATATAATAAATTTGATTTTGTTATATTTTATTTTTAAAATATCTTTTAAAATAATATATTAAGAAATATTAAGATTTATTGTGAAATATTATTTTTTATGTAATAAATAATATATTTAGATATATTAAAAATACATTAAAGTAGTAGATTTAAAAAAAATGATAATGAAACCATTTTACGACAAAAGAATCTTGTAGAATGAGTTTTGTAAAGTTTTTGTTTAGCCCCCCTTAGTTTGATTCCTGGATCCGCCACTTGAGAATGCTAACCTTTTTGTTGGAGATGAGCTTGCCATTAGAGAATTCAGGGAGATACTGCTTTCATTGCTTTTATGATTGTTGGATCTCATTTCGAGCATGTGAAGAGCCTCAATTATCTCATTGCTCTCAACACCAAGAGCTGAGTGATTCTCATTCACATCCTTTCTAACATTTTGGTTGGTATCCTCAGGAATTTCATTCCTTTCATTAACAATTAAAGATTTAACTTTGTGACCATCATCATTAATTTGAAATGCAGGTAATAAGGAGTCCATCACCAAGGGATCGGAGGATTTTGCCTGAGCAGCAGGCTTCCTTTGAGCAGTCTTTTTGCTCTCCTTGTAAGAGTGACCCAAGTGAGTACACCTTTTACAGTATTCAAGGTGTTTATTATATACCAGTTCTTGCAAAAAACTGTAAGACCCAAAAGCTATTTTGATACTTTTATGCATTGTTTTCACATATCCATAACAGCTCATATTCTGCAAAAATTGTGCTTGACTCTATTATTAGATGGAACCCATATGTTAAGGGAAGACCCTATAGTTTTAGCCACCTCAAAAATAGTTTATTCGCAATACATAAACTCAAAGAGATTTGGAAAATCAATGAAAACTAGTGTTGTTGGGTTCTCAATATTGGGGTTAAAGTTAGGAGACCATTGTAGAAGTCTCATTATTTTATCTCCAATCTGCCATACATTCCTACGCCAGAGCTTCTGTAGATCCTCTAACAATGTGAACTCTATAATTATATGCCCGAAATCCCAACTAGTGACACTATAAACCTCATATAAATTGAATTTCTCCAAGAAAGACATAACTATATTGGCTTCCCATTTGCAAATTTACCAACTAAAGTGTGGTTAGATTTTTGTTGAAGCACATTCAAATCTTTTGCATCAAAATGGATTTCTACCTGATCTTTTTCAGTTGTTCTCTTAACATTTTTATGAGTAACATTTCCTGAATTGGTTTTGAATAGATTTGCAAATGTCTTCTTGGTAGCTGATGGTTTTGTGTTGCTTGTGGCATATTCGAACATGGGATTCTCCCTGATCTTCAGCAGATCTATGACACGGGGAGGAGCACTCTCCATCCTCCATCAATCGAAAAGATCGATCCAGAGCAAAAGAAGTTTTTAGGATAAGGGTCCATTCTTGGAGATTTCTTGATTTGTAACAAACTAAAATAGTTTTTCATATTTGAATATATTTTTGAATTGGAGAATGCTAACCTTGTGTGAGTTACGGTTAGTTGTACTTCGATTCTGACTTCTCTCAATAGTTAGTCCCGTATTCTCTAGTCGTAGTCGTCTTGTCATTAATCCATTCATTTCACTTCCTTTCTTAACATAAAATCCTTCATTACATTCAATTTGTTTCTCTACTTTGTTAGGTGACTCATCGGTAAGCTAATGATAATATTATTATGAATTTTCTCATTGATTGTGGAACTTATCCGGCGCCGAGAAAGTTGGGTAGCCTTACAAAAAAATTATGATTTAAATCATCATATAGTCCATCGATTATCATGTTTTTTATTTAGTCCATTAACTCAATCAGCATATAGTCATTGATTGTGACATTCGTACTATTTTACTATAGGGACACATGGCTGAACCAATCGAAAGACCACACGCATAGATTAAATTTATAGATTTTGAATAGTCCAGAGATCATATCCGATGATTTTCTAATCGAATGACTAAAAAAAATACAATAGTTGATGGACTATACTTCGATTTAAACCCGACTTTTAATATTATTTCATATTGAGACTCTAAGTGAATCATTATGGATTTAATAATGGCGTCCCACCTTATGAGCAGTTGGGATCAATGAGTCTCGAGCTCGGTTAGACTTTCTAAATAGTCATCTTAGATTCGTGGTTGGAAACTCGGCCACTATAAACTTCATCTTAACATCTTTGCTGATGCCTGTTTTTCATTACCACAACAAGATGGTTATTGCGGAGCTGAGTGACCTCAAGGATCAAAACCTTGTTGTGGAGGGAGAGATAGAAAACTAATATCAGAGGTATAGGCTATACTAAATGTATTTGGTCAACCTCGACATCATTTTTTTTTACACGGTACCAATCTAAGATGGGCGTCGGATCGTCTAAATAATTTAGACAGATTTGCTAGAAACGTTTGGTTTGTGTAGGCCGATCTATCCTCGTAATATATTATATTTCCTCTACCCATACAAAATATTAACAAATATAGAAACCCTAGAATTGTTCGTCTTTTAATACCAAAATCAAGATCTCGCCTATCCATTTTTCCACTTTATTATTCCACTGCTTCATATCTCCTCACGTATTCATTTTTCCTTTTAAAAAAGTGGTCAAGATCGTCTGGTGCAGGTAGCCCTACATGACACGCCTAAAATATAGCATCATCCACCGGTCAAAGTTGGACAACCTCCGACAAAGGTCCAAAATCTTAAAATTAATAATGCGATGCGTGTGTGAATTCAAGATAAATATGAGACGTCTAAACTATACCATCACCCACCGGTCAAAGTTGGACAACCTCTTACAAAGGTAATAAATCTTACATTTAATAATACGATGCAGGTGTGAATTCAAGATGAAATCTTAAAAATTCGTTCATCCAATTTGATCACGTATCATTACTATTATAGGCGTTATTTTAACAAGATAAGTCCGCTTCTATTGTAAAAAAATTTTCAAATACTGTCGAAAGGTGTAATATTAGACAAAGTCAGACATCCATTCACTTGATTATGGTTTAGCTATAAAAAAGTAAGGTATGGCTATATATATCCAAAACGGGTTTAAATATACCCAAAAACAACAGTTGACTTTCGATTGATTTTTTTTTGACATTTTTATCCTCCATCAGAAAATTAATATCTAAACTGCCATTAAGTAAAAAAAAACTACTAAGTGTATCCTAAGTATACCCAATTCACCAAAAGTCCTATTTCGCTATCTATACCCAAACAAGCACTCTTCTTTGCTGAATTTACTATCCAAATAGTATAGTTTCTTAATAAATTTGAAACCTAATTCAATCTCCCTAAGAAAATCAAGAACATTCAAACTAAAACACAAAATCGATCATGTCGGAAGCAGAACTAGGGATCAGCATGGAGGAGTTGATGTCGCTGGAGAGAAGGAATGATGAATTTATGCCGGAAAAAGAGATTGAGTCGCCGGAGAAGGAGCCATGGTCGCCGGAATCGCCACCACCGTCGCCGGCGAAGGTCACCATGCACCATCGGTTCCATGTGCTGGAACCGATGGTGCATGGTGACGCAGCCGGTCGGTTCCACAGCCCAGCACCACCGGTGCTGAGGCCAAGAACCGGTGGACCTGGGGCCTCAGTCCGCTCGGTTCTGAGGCCCGAGCACCACTGGTTCATGGCCTCAGCACCGGTGGTGCTTATGGCCGTGTCCGGCCGGTTCTGAGGCCTAGAACCACCGGTTTTAGGCCTCAGAACCTTGGATTTGCGCATGTTTTTCGAAAAAAAGCCTGATTTTTTTATGTTGTTAACTATACTTGAATGTTTATTGTGCTTTTTTGTTGTGTAACAGGGGACGGATGTCGCAAGTGGGACTGAGGCACCTTCCGCTACCGATTATAGTCATTTGTTCTTCACTACCGAGTTCTACACACACGACGCGTTGGTGAAATGGGTTACGAAGATCGGAAAACTTTATGGTATGGTTATCAACATAAGTCGGCGCGACAAAGTAAACAGCAGAAAAAAGTCCGAGAGTTTATTTCCATTGTGAGAGGGGGGGTAAATATATTCCAAGGTTTGGAGAAAAAGACCGCAAACGGAAGTCTACAGGAACGAAAAAGATTGACTGCCCATTTCAGCTTCTCGGGTCAATGGTTGCCCCAGATCAATGGAAGTTAGAAGTAAAATGTGGTATTCATAACCATGACACTTCTATACTTCTAGATGGTCATTTTTTTGCTGGCCATTTGAATGATGAAGAGATGGAGTATGTTGAACGAGCGACCTTCATTGGTACTAACCCCAGAGATATACTGAATGGTGTGAAGAAATTGAACGAAGATAATGTTTCTACCATGCGAACAATCTACAATGCACGAAAGAAAAATTGGGTTCTAAAGAAGGCGGGTAGGTCACAACTTCAGTTCTTGTGGGGTGAGCTTAAGTCACACAATTATTATGAATGGCATATATCTGGTGAAGACGATGGACAAATCATTACAGATTTGTTTTTTGCCCATCCTGTCAGTGTTGACCTTTTGCGCACATTTCCGATAGTTTTGATTATGGATAGTACATATAAAGTGATACGATATGGTATGCCATTTTTCGAGATAGTGGGTGTGACGTGTACTGGATTGACTTTCTGTGCGGCATTTGCCTTCATGTCGGGTGAGAAGTTAAACAACTTCAAATGGGTATTAGAGTGTTTGAAATCGTTGATTTCCGTTCATGGAATTGAAGAACCGCGGGTCATCCTAACCGACAAAGATTTAGCATTGATGAATGCTATAGAAGTGGTTTGAAGTTGTTTATCCTGAAACATCGTCATTGCTAGAGCCATTGGAGAAGCAGAAACACCGATGCCGCCCACAGGTGAAAATAAAGTTAGTGGTTGATACATCATCCACTAAACGCGACATGAGCGGATGGGAGTACCCGCTAAAAGAGGATAAAGCTAGTCATGACGCAGTCATGCAGTCTTTAAAACCAACAAAAGTTAAAAAGAGTAAAGCAGTTGGTAGTGAATCAACGATTCGGGCAGATGTGCCTAGAGTACCTCGTACTCGTACTCGTACCTCTTCCATTGCCTCGCTAGGTAGCAACATCGTACAACCGTCCATTGATCGAGTCACATGACTAATACATGACCCGAAAGGTTTTTTGCGTTGGTTTCCGATTCACTTCAACCCTTTTATATCGGGTATTAATGATGTTAAGCCAGATGAACATTGTGGATATAGAGCAGTTTCATTCGGGTTGTATGGTCATGAAGAAGGATGGCGAGGTGTTCGGAAGGCAATATACGATGAGCTAATGGAAAACTACGACACATACAGCAAGATATATAACGGTAAAGAGGATTACCTAAAGGTTGCAGAAAGTATAAACTACTACGAGACACCAGCATCACCCAAATATTGGATGACAATGCCTGAAATGTGTATTGCGATTGCAACCAAGTTCGAATGCATTGTTCATTTTATGTCACTCGTAGGGAATTACAACTGTAGTCATACTTTTTTACCTCTGCGCGGTAAGCCTCCCATTATGGCCCAAAGACGTGAGATTGGGTTTGGATTCGTCGATACTAACCACTTTGTCAATGTAAGTCATTCGATATATGGTTATGTTGTTTCTCACCACTATATTACTCAATTGTTGATTCTAATTTAAGTACCTATGAAACAGCTATCAATCAAGCCCCTTTGCCATTGCCCACGCATACATCCTACGTGGCAGAAGTTGAAGAGCGAAGAGGCTACGCATTGGGAGCTACCATTAGTTGGTCGCTGTAAGAAATATACGGAACTCGAAGGTAGAGAGCCAGTTAGTTCATTCCCAGAAGTAACTAATCTTGACGAGTTTGTTTAGTAGGTTTATGTGTTTCGGTCGGGTTTATTGTTTCGAACTCTTCTGTGTCTTTTGGTCGCTTTACGTCATTTGTAAGTATTTATGATGTTTAGAACTTTGTTTTACTACATCGTTTTGGTTGTTTTGGTATTTTCTCTATTATTGCATTAATTCATTCAAATTACCAACTTATAACGATAAGCCAATAATCATTTCATAACTAAAATAAAACATCACAAACAAGCAATAACAACATATTATAAACATTAGTACATAACATGATATAGAAGAGACAGTTAGTCAAAATCATAGCCTCCATTGTCGTTGAGAATACGCACTGTTTCCTCCTTCATGGCAATTTGAGAATGAACGTATTGTGCTATTTCCAACGACATATAGTCTGTGATCATTAAACCGAAGGAGTCGAACGCTTCATTCCTGACTTCTGGGGGCTCGTTAAACACCAAGAACATCGGTCCACTAGTTATAGACTTGTACCTAGTGGCTACCTTTTGACGAGTACGGGATCGAGGCATTTGTCTAGATGTAGACATTTCGCCATACATGAAATACATCATACACAAAACTTCATCAAAGAACTCATCGGTATTATCGTCCGGCCGTTTGAACTTCACAGCTTTCGCAGCCTTGAGCAGATGAGCATCATCAAACACACTCTAACCCATTATGATAGACTTCAACTATGTTAAAAGGAGAGTTTTGTGTGTTTGGTGCTGTAAGGTATGCTTCCTTATATAGAAGAATGAGAGTTTACATTGGCGGGAATTCTAGAGCGCGAAAAAAGAAAACGCGGGAAAAAAAACCGGGAAAAAAATTCCAAGACAAAATTGCGCACCATAGGTACTGTCTTCTGTGTACCTATGGTGCACAGTCTGGTGTACCGATGGTACACCACACTGTGTACCTATGGTGCAAACTGCGTGCACCATAGGTACACAGTGTGGTGTACCATCGGTACACTAGACTGTGTACCGATGGTACCATGTACCATCGGTACTGCCTCCTGTGTACCCATGGTGCACAGGCTACTGTACCATGGGTACGCAGTAGTGTGCACCATAGGTACCACTGACTGCGTACCCATGGTGCAATTTAACTTGTATTTTTTTAAAATATATGTTTTGGGTTTATGGTGTTTTTAAAAAATTGTTTTCGGTTTATGGTGTTTTTTTTGACAAGTTTATACCTGAATGTTATAGTGTTTTGGTGTTATGGATTTTAAGTGAATGAATTACTATTATAATTTTAGTTTTTGACGAATTTAATATGAAGTTAAGTACAGAAAATCGAGAATTACTAGTATAGTGTTATGGTGTTTTGGTGCTATGGTGTTATGGTATGACTTATGTTAGATCAAGTTAAGTACAAAAAATCAAAAAGAACAGTAGAAGCAGTAAATAGTAGAAGTCATAAGTCATATTACAAAGTAGATGTCATAAGTCATAATACAAAACAAGATACTGAAACAACTAAGAAGTCCACAAGAATGAAAGATCATAACAACGCTAGAACAAGTCCGATGATGAGGACAAACAACCATGGAGAGAATAGTTGCACGACCTGATCTCTCCACCTCAGCGCACCCGCCTCCCCACGCTCGACGGGCATAGTAACAATGGAGCGAACGGCGTCTAAAAGTCTATCGTCCGTGGTACGCGGTGGGGGAGTGATAGTATGCCAACCATACTCAGCCAGGTACCTCCAGTAGGTATTCGTCGCTGACTGTCTATACGTGGCAATGGTAACTGTCAAACGATCCTCAGCAAGCAAGTGCTGACGCCAATCGAGCCATGCGCTCTCTCGCCACGTGTACCTCGCCAGATCTCCTTTCCTGTAACCCGGTCGTAATACAAGTGGGAGTTCGGGCTCATCCTGAACCCGTCCGAACTGGCGCATAACCCGATCAGGCATGTAGCCCTCGGCCGTGCTCATCATCCGCAAAGGATAAACAATAGTGCGGATCTCCTGGACTGGAAACTGGACTCTAATGTCCTCGTATGGCTCAAATAGCACCTTTTATAAAATATTAAAACAATTAGATTGATTTAAAATCCTAATACTTAATATCAAAATTGTAATGGAAAACAAATATTTAAAAACTTACATCTGACTCCTTCTGATCAGCGAGGAGAGTACGAATGACCGATTTGGGGCGGATGTTTTGCCCAACAATCCGCTTCGGCAGCCACTTCACAATCCTAGGCTGCCTCGCTACGTGGTCAGCATTCTCTGAGGCACTAAACACTGGGAAGTGGCCATAGATCCAACAATCTAGCATAGCTACAAAACCATAAAGGTTATGCTTCGATGCTTTCGAAGCATCACCCAAACCACGGAACAGGAATGCCAATGCACTCGTACCCCACGCTATGTCCCATAACCCAGAGTCCATATTGGCTAACCCGTACAAGTAGTCAGCCTTCACGCTCTTCTGACTAGTATCCGCAAAAATAGTGCAACCAAATAAGAACATAAGATATGCTCGTGATACCTGGCGGATAGTCTCAGCATCAGCCTGCTCGATATAGCGCCCCCTGGTGAAAGTCTCCCTCAGCCACTTTATCTTGAAGCCAACGCCTCTGGTGGACTGTATCTCTGTGCGGACCTCATCCACTGTCAGACCTAACATACTAGCGTAGTAGCTGTATGCCTCGTCACGTGGAGCCGTGACTACATCAAGTGTCCGACCAACTACAGGGAGACCTGTAATGCAGCTGACATCATCGAGCGTAATCGTCATCTCTCCAAATGAGAAATGGAAAGTTTTGGTCTCCTGATGCCAACGCTCAACAAACACCTCGTCTAAGACGGAATGTGTGAAGTACTGAGGCAGGTGGGCTATAAGAGGACCAAAAGGAGTCTGCGCCAAAAATCGCTGCACATCTGGCTGAGCAGTCAAGTCCCACATACGTAGCACATTATAATGTGCCTGTACGCCCAGTGTAGTGCGACCCTATAAATTAAAAACTAAGTCAGAACATAATAATAGTAAAACCTTAGAGTAGACGTTTAATAATTAGGTACTTACCTGTCCGATGAAGACGTGGTACGCCTCATGCTCCTTGTAGTCAGGAAATAGAGGTATCTTGTTGCATTTCAGAAATGCAAACGTCTTTCGCTGCTCCTCGGTGTGGATAGCATCTATGTGCTCCTCGTCAATCGTGTCCTGCTCAGGGTCCCCAGTGGCGTCCACCCTGTCGCTAACAGCTGGTGGATGTGTAATAGTATGCGCAGGGGACGCAGCTCTGCAAGAAGGAGAGGGAGGTGGTGGATCACTAGCAGTGGGAGGTGGTGATCTATGTGTATGTGATGACGACGTCTCTCGTCGTGAGGAACCTCCACCTCTGATATTAATCGCCTCAGTCGCTATGGCATTTTCCTTCCTCTGGCCATGCTTGATTCGGCGCAAAGACCGATCAGTCCGTATCCGTTCCTCCTCCTCCCTAACACGA
Source organism: Limnanthes douglasii subsp. nivea (assembly GCA_036936605.1). Lineage (NCBI taxonomy): Eukaryota > Viridiplantae > Streptophyta > Magnoliopsida > Brassicales > Limnanthaceae > Limnanthes > Limnanthes douglasii. The sequence goes on from JAUPFV010000005.1 coordinate 280,577,705, forward strand.
ATAGTCTCAGGGTCATCTGGTAAATCTCGTCCGCGCTTGCCATCGCGGACCCGCTCATTTTCAACCGCACGAACAGTCTTAATACTCTTGCCTGGCGGCGGCGGACGTGACCCAGGGGGATACGCCCTGGATCGTGGAAGACGTCGCTCCTCCACTGCGTCTGACCTACAAAAATACGAAACAAAGCACGGAATTAATAACACTAACATATAAAATTTAAATCATCAATAGTCCTATACGTATGGTGAAATTTGAAGTTTTTTTTTAAAAAAAAATGCAATACCGGAACTTTTAAAACAAAACAATTGGAGTTTTTTTAAAAAACAAAAATCGGGTACCATAGGTACCATACAAGGCGAACCGAGCGGCACGTGTGCTAGTGCCGCTCGGTACACTGGTGTCCCGAGCGGCACACCATCACGCACCGATGGTGCTGCCCAAGGCGCACCACCGGTGCGTCGCCGGCCATTTTCCAGCCGGCGAGTTGGCTGGAAAATGGCCCCAAATCTAACCCTAATCCTACCCTAAACCCTAATTCTCTACCTAATTTTATCCTAAACACAAAATTCAACCCTAAATCTAACCAAAAACTAAAATTCATACCTAAATCTAACAAAATTAAGTAACAAAATTAATTTGGGGACTTACGTAGGAGGCGGAGGAGGGTTTTTGTTCTTGACCATGATGAAGGAGGAGGAGTGGTGGTGGTGGTGGTGGTTCGCCGGAAAAATAAGAGAGAAGTGAGGTGAGATTCTAGAGAGAAGTGAGAGATATGAGTGAAGTGAGAGAAAGTGTAGGTTTAAGTGGAGTGGATGAACTTAGTAAAAAAAAATTGGCTTATATACCCACAAAAGGGCATTTTTGGAAAAAATTGGGTATACTTAGATCACCTTTGGGTATACTCAAAATTGGGTATACTTAAACCCGAATTGGGTATATATAGCTTGACTCATAAAATTATTCTTTCTCCTTAACTCGTCGGGACTAAAATAAATTAGTAATACGTAAAAGACCGTCATATAACGGTGGTATTAGATAATAATTAAAATATTAATAGGAGTACTATATACCTGGGAAACTAATTCGTCTAATTTGTTTGGAATAGAATCAAGAGAAATGTCACACTAAATATCTTCTCATCAAACTTATTACCATCTAGTACCCCAACTTTTTTTTATGCCTACTAAATACCTGTCTCGGTAAATTAATTTCTATTTAGTACCAGCTAATATTTTCTTTCCTGAAATACCCTCAAATGTGTCAGACTATTTTCCAACCACAATTCAAATTTTGAATTTTTAATAGTACAGCCTAGTTTGCTATTTTGAATAGTTGTAATGAACCTATATCTTTTTCAAAAGAAGCCATTTTCAATCAATCTCGTTGTTTAAACTGGTTCCCGAAATCAGAAAAGAGGTAAGCTTGTATCAACTTTTGTTTTGTTTTTCACGAGTAGAAGCTGGGTTTTGTTCCTTGTTCTGTCCAAGTTTTGTTAGTTCCTGTTTTTTGTTAGTTCCTGAGTTTTTTTAGTTTTCAAAGTTTGAAGTTTACTCTGTTTACATTAAAGTCTTGTTTAGGTTCTGTGGAACTGGAAAACAGTTTTTTAAGTTTTTTCATACTCGAGATTTGTTACAGGTTCTTAAATGGCTTTTTCCTATCCTGTTGTGTTGTTGAAGACGATAGGTGAAGTTTACTGTTGCATGCTAGCTTATACCGTGTCTCGCGTTGTTGTATGTGATAATATTGTACGCGAGTTGTAGCGAAAAGTTTTTTTCATCTCGCTCGACATGTTTTTTTTATTGAATTTAAATATGAAGCGATATAGGTTTGCCAGAGGAGCTAATCGAAGTGTATAGTATTGCTCGTTTCGCGCGACTCGAATCGGTTATCTACTACGTGAGTCACCTAGAAGGTAAATAGAATATATATCACGCCATTGCATATGGGCATTATATTATTACTTTTTATCTAACGCGATTCACATATCAGGGCAGCGCGAGTTTCAGTACGTACGACAACGCCAGTCACCCCAGCAGTTAACTTCTCAAGTCACGCTTGGACTAACGCGATTTAGGGCAGCATACTAGATGTCTAAGATAAAAGTTTGTATTTTTAAATATTTGAAGCAAACCTCAATCGTTCCTTTTAGCGCGTTTGAAAACTTTGAATCTGTTGAAAAATATATTGAAGGTAGATGGGATGATCTGGTTAAGGGTTGCTACACTATTTCCTACTCCTGTCGCGGTGAAAATTACTATTTGTTTACTAACGAGACTGATTTCATTGGTTTAACTGTTTATCTCGATGTGGAGCGTCTGAAAAGCGTTAGCTTCTTCATAGAAGAACGATTAGTTGAAACAGATGCGCATGACATTGGTAAACAGCCTACCGTAAGGTTTGTAGAACCCTGTGATGATCATTTATTAAGCGGGGAGAGTAGTCATGGTTTAATTGGTTCCCAGCATAAAAAAAAAGACATCTTGACACTACGGGTTGGGTTGATGCTATCAAAGGAGTTGGTCAGACATTCGCTGATGGTGCCTCCGGTTTAAGGTTATCTTTATGCTGATATGCTTTAGAGCTAGGTTTTGCTTTCAAGTATATGCATAATACATCCACTAAGATCACTGCTTACTTGTCAACAAAAGGTCAGGTTGCAAATGGTGACTGTATGCATCAATAGATTCTAGCACTGGTCTCATGATCATCAAGCGCTTTGCCAACACCCATTCATGTAGCCCGGTATTTTCCAAGAAAAAAAGTAGGCATTTGACGTCTGATTTAATCGCGGATGATATACATGAATCAATTAGGACAAGTCATTCTTTAATAGCAAAAACTATTCAGTCTTCTGTCAAACAATACTATGGTTTAGATATTTCCTATCGTTTATCGTGGAATGCGTTAGAGAAGGCGAGGAGGGAAGTTTTTGGAGACAGTAATACTTCGTTTGGGTTGTTTAATGCATATTTTAGAAGATTAAAAAGTAGAGATATTACTACAGATTGTCATTTGGAGGTTGGTTTTGGGAATGTCTTCAGGAGGTGTTTTGTAGCTTTCGGATCATGCATTCAAGGCTTTCACTCATGTCGACCATTGTTGTACGTTGACGGTACCCATTTAAACGGCAAGCATGGTGGTGTCTTGCTGTCTGCAGTGGCCAAGGACGACAATAACGGTGTGTTTTAGACCTTTTTGTAAATGTAGATCTATATACGTGGTAATAAGATAGAGTAATGCGTATTTCAGAATCCCGCTAAATAGCGCACATATAACGCGATTTGGCCTCACCCAATGTTAATGATTCGCGATGTGCTGACTTTAACATCCTAAACAATCGCGCGATGATTAGTTTGATTACTCGCACACGATAGCGCGATATGGCATATATTATATGAAACATCACGCGAGATAGTATTTAAATATTACGCCACATAGTATTCAGATATGACGCGAGTTAGTATTTAGATATGACGCTAGATACGTTATTTATTATACGTAACTTCACGCCATATAGTATTTAGATATGACGCTAGATAGTATTTAGATATGGCGCGTGATAGTATTTAGATATGACGCTAGATACGTTATTTATTATATGAAACTTCACGCGACATAGTAGATGCATCATATCAATGGCGCCTTAATTAATTCATACATCCTTATATTATAGACTCCCTGAATCTATTTTCATATTGCAAGCATTTTTCCAGTTGCTTTTGGTATTTTTGGTGGCGAAGATTTTGATAACTGGATGTGGTTTATGGAATGTCTTAAACCTCATTTGTGAAACCGTCAAATCACTTTTATTTCCGACAGACATTCTGGTATTATTAATATTGTTTCCGTTGTTTACCAAAATTGCTTTCATGCTTACTGTATATATCATCTGCTTAATAATTTGAAGACAGCTCTTGACTGCACCAACCGCGAGTTTAAGAAGAAAATGTTGAAGCGTTTAAAAAGTTGTTCTTATGCTCCAACAGTTGAAATTTTTACTGAGAGACTTTCCAAGGTTTTAAGTAAAGCTTGTAAAAATGTTAAGGCTTTCATCGAGAATTTACCTCCCGATAAGTACGCCCAACCATTCGTCATTGGCAAACGTTACGGGGCGATGGCATCATTTGCTACCGAATCCTTTAACGATCAGATCAAAAAGTTTTGCAATCTACCGATTGTTGAAATGATAGACAAAATTAGAGTTATGCTAATGAATCAGATTTCTCGACGTTATTCAGAAGGGCTAAGCTGGAACAGTTTTTTATGCCCCGAATATGAGAAGCAGTTTAAGGAGAATGTTCAAACGGGTCGAACCTGGTTGGTATCTAAGTCTTCTGCAGGTTCATTCGAAGTTTATTCTGACCCAGTTATGGTTGTCAACATACTTGATTTTAAGTGTTCATATGGTTTATGGCAGCAAAAGTGTTTTCCATGTGCTCACTCAATGGCTGCAATAACATCCGTGAATGAAGATCCTATGACGTTGGTAGAACCATTCTACACTGTAAGTAATTATAGATCCACCTATTCGTTTAGCATACCTGCAATAACCGACTATGGTGAAAATTCGTCATCTAACGAATCCGAAGGACCTGTTGTTCTACCTCCTAACGTAAAAAGGCGAGCTGGAAGGCCAAGGAAGAAGAGGATTCCATCTAGAGCAGAAGTATCATCTACCCACTTGCGCTGTGGCCGTTGCTTTAAATTTGGACACAACCGAAGGACATGTGATATGACAGTATGAGCTCCCCGTCGAAAGCTTATTTTGTTTACATATGTTTTATTTAGTATGTATTAACTTGATTCCACTTGTTCTGTATCTTTGTCATGGTATTCGCCCAAACTTTTTCAGTTGATACCCTTTAATGGCATATAAGTTTTCATTTGTTATCGTAGATTACTTGAAGTTCGGTTGAATCACGCGCGACGTAAGTGTAATGTGACGCTAGACGCGTATAAGTTTCTTACGTAGCGCGATATGTTTGCATAATACCACAGGAGATGCGTTGTTACTGGATTACAGCGCGCGAGTTGTTATGGGATGATGACGCTAGTCACGTTGCCCTTTCATTGGAAGCGCGAGATATTATTGCGATATAACGCTAGACGTGATAACTTGTTGCAAAGCATGCTCGAATAACGTGCACTACGCTAGACTTAGCTATTATACGACGCTAGATGTGAATATGGTATTCGCCAAAACTCTTTCAGTTGATACCCTTTAATGTCATAGAAGATTTCATCTTAGATTGTACACTAGTTGAAGTTTGCGTAAATCACACATGACGTTGTTCTGCCCTAACGTTATACGTGAATAATTTTTGTACGTAGCGCGAGAGGTTTGCATTATCTGACGCGAGATTAGTTTCGACTCGACTACATTGCGCGAGTTGATATTGGATGACGACGCTAGTCACGTTGCAGTTTCACATGATACGCGAGATATTGGGTATCACGCTAGGCATGCTCGAATTACGTGCACTACGCTAAACGTGGTTATTATAAGACGCTAGAATTGAATATGCTATTCGCCAAAGATCTTTCAATTGATACCCTTTAATGTCACACAAGCTTTCATCTTATAAGGTAGACTGGTTCAAGTAGGGATAATTCACGCGAGACGTAGTTTCTTAAGCTATACGCGTTGTAGTTTCTTACGTAATGCGAGATGTGGGTATCAGACGACGCTAGATTACTTGGGGCTGAATTGCTTCGCGCGAGTTGCTCATGTCTTATGACACTACTCGTGATATGTTATATAGCTATGTCGCTAGAATTACGTGCACTACGCTAGTCTTAACCATGATACGGCGCGAGCTGTGCCTGTGCTATGACGCTAGGCACGATCCTGTTGTTTCAGCCACCTTGAATGTTCGTCTTCTATGATGCTACATTAGTTGCACTTCTTATCTAACGCGATTCATTGAGGATACACACTGCGTGCCAAGTCACCTTAATAATCTCTACTGTGTTTATGTGTTAATTAGTTTTACAATCCCTCAGCGCGAATCATGTAGGATTTACAATGCGTGACGAATAAATTTACTATCCATCTATACTGTATTATGTTTTTCAATTGGAAGGTGTCAAATACGCCATCAAACTATCGAAACAGAGACTCAGATCCATTGGTAATCTTAACATCGCAATAGGAAAGAAGAAAGACAATTAAAATACATGTGGATCACAGAGGGCCTACCAGCGCACAGATACTAAACCCTAATAAAAAACAGCAAAATGCAAAAGGGTTTACAATTAAGAGAACAAAAAACAACTACAGTTTGAAACAACACAAGCATTCTCCTCCTCTTCATCCTTTCCCTAGTAAGAATCGTCGGATGAGTCATTCGAAGACTTCCTACGATTTATCTTCCTCCTGCCCGTCTTCGTCTTCTTGTTCTTCAGTATCCTTCATTGTTTAGGATATCAGTCCATGTCGGAATCCTCCTCCGACCACGACAGGGAGTACTCAGATGTGTCCTCTTCATCGTCCAAGTCCTCGTCTGTCTCTTCATCCTCCTCCTCTTCATCCTTTCCCTAGTAAAAATCGTCAGATGAGTCATTCGAAGACTTCTTATGAGTTATCTTCCTCCTGCCCGTCTTCGTCTTCTTGTTCTTCAGTATCCTTCATCGTTTAGGATATCAGTCCATGTCGGAATCCTCCTCCGACCACGACAGGGAGTACTCAGAGTCGTACTGAGTCGTCGATGAAAGCGATGGAGTGAAAGGATTCGACTCAGCATCGGAAGAGTACTCGGTGGTAGTCTCCCGCTTGTAGTTGTAGTCCGAGTGCCGAGAACTCACGTTGGAAAACGTACCTTTTGACCCGTGATTGTCGTAGGATTCTGAACCGCTCATCGTCGATTTTTGCTTTGTTATAGAAAAGAAACAGGTATTTAGAATTTTAATAGTCTGATGGATAACCATGCAAGCAAACGTGAGACGCCTATTTAAATAATTTCTAAAACAACGCGTACCCTAGTGAGCATTTAATGTACATGCAATGAGTGCTTTATCTACCCTAGTCACATCCTTCATTAATAAACCCAATGCAATTAGTGAAAAGACATCCCATTGTCTTTTCACTAGCCATTAAGTATGACGCAATTTAAATTTGAATCACGACAACCAACGCGTACTACTACCCAAGTATACATCTCTCATCTTATTGATTAATTCTAATTATTAACTTTTTAAATTTTATTATTTTTTAATTTACGATTAACTAAATAGTATATAGGGACGTGCATTATAAACAAGTGAATATTTTAACTTGGTTAGATGAATAATTTTACTTGGTCGATTTTTTAAGTTAAATTCAATATTAAAAAATGTGTCCATTACCCATGAAATAGCACGCGAGATGGCCAGTTCATTCGACATGTACGTCGCTAGACAGATGATAAACAGAACATCCACGAGAGATGGTTGAATAGGACGCGATACGTTAAGTTTAGAATACGCTAGATAGAGGATAATTCACATGACATACGACGCTAGATTACCATATCATATTATGCTAGATGTGCATGTCTTACGATGCTAGATGTGACGCTTGATTACATATCATATAACGCGAGAGGTTAGGTTCATAAGACGCTAGATAGAAGATATCTCCTATGGCATATGACACTAGCTAAACATATCATATGACGTTAGATGTGCACGTGATATGATGTGAGATATGCACGTGATATGATGCTAGATGTAATCGTAATATGAAACTGGATGTGCACGTACTATCACGCTAGATAGATGATAAATGACACAAATCCCCACTATTAATTAAGTACCACGGGAGAAGTACGCATATAGTGCGCGATGTTGTCTTCATAAGACGCTAGATAGATGCTCATTGTCATTACATATGCCGCTAGATTACCAAATCATATGACGCTAGATGTGCACGTGATATGACGCGAGATAAGCACGTGATTTGACGCTAGATGTAACCGTAATATGAAACTGGATGTGCACGTACTATCACGCTAGATAAATGGTAAATGACACAAACCCCCCATATTCGTGAATTACCACGCGAGAAGTAAGCATATAATGCGTGATGTTAGGTTCATAATACGATAGATAGATGCTCAATGTCATTACATATGCCGCTAGATTAACAAATCATACGACGCTTGATGTACACGTTTTTTGACGCTAGATGTCCACGTATTATGACACTAGATGTAACTATAAATAAGACGCTACATTAGCCTGTATTATTACGCCAGATGTGCACATCTTATGACGCTAGATGTAACCATTTTATAACGCTAGATTAGCCCTTACTATTAAGCTACCATCGCACGTATTAAGACGGTAGATGTAACCGTAATATGACGCTAGATTAGCCCTTACTATGACGCTAGATGGAAGTGTAATATGACGTGCACAACGTCTTCCCCTATGGCTGATAAACATTAAGGGAATCATGAATTGTAACCATTTGTTCAAAATTACAGTAACCAAAAAGTCATACATTCATAACATTACCAAATATAGTCCATTACATCCAATTTAAAGACTACTTTGTTCTTGGAATAAAGTTACAATTTTGACGTCGTGAAAAATAAAGCCTTAATTAAAAAACGATGGTTATCATCTAAGCGGTGAATGACTAACAATGGCATCTTCTCTTTGTGCGATGGATTCTTTTAGGTACATAATCATATCTCTTGATATCCAATCATGATATTCCCACTCCCATAATTTTGCTGCCTCTAAACGCAATGCTAGACAAAGATCAGAAACACGTAGGAAGGGTTCAGATTTCAGTTTGTTGTACCTCGCAGCGACACTTTCTCGTGTGCAAATGTGGGGGCCGAAAAATCCAAGCCTCGCATAGTCAAAGTACATCCTGCATAACACTTGATCGAAAAAAACGTCGGTCGCTTCATCCGAGCTTCTTCTCTTTACGTACTTCACGGCTTGAAGCAAATGTTGGTCTTCATCGACGCACCAACTCATACTTATTTCCTATTTGGAGTGTTTTAATTGTTTAAGTGTATACTATATGTAATTTTGTGGAGGTATATATAAAGGCAAAATAATAGGTGGGTAACTAGGCGGATAATATTTTTTAGGTTAGTGCTTGTCGGAAAAATATAAATGAGCAAATCATTTTTGACGGGAGTTTAATATACAGTTCATCACGCGTATTAACTATTGGGATATCAATCGTAAATCGTGCCATAAAACATTCAGAGTTGTTGTGTTACATCCCTAACCCGCGTGATAGTCAGAGAAACATTCATATAATATCTCGCGCGATAATGTAGTATCATAGAAACTGTTGCGCGATTCGCATACAACATACAATGCTAGTTTACTTATATTTGTGGCGCGAGTCACGTACAACACAGAGTGCTACTTTATTTACTGAGATGGCGCAAGTTACACACAACATACAGTGCTAGTTTGCTTACTAATGTCTCGCACAACACACAATCCATAAAGTGTTAGTAACTTTACAAGCATGTTGCGAGTTACATACAACATACAAAGCGTCTTAACTGCCAAACAACGCGTGTTAAACAAAAACATTCACGCGAGTCACCCAAAACATAACATTCTAGTTATATAAAACCTCAAGCGCGAGTCACGTCCAACATACCGTCCTAATAAACATACAAATTTGGCGCGAGTCACGTACAAAATAAAGTGCTAGACATCTGAGGTGCTTAAATTAGTGTTCTTATCATTCAGGAAGTGGTTGAAGATTTCTGCGCGTGCTTTAGCTGACATACACTTGCTATATTCATTTCCTACAAACCCGTGCTGGATAATGTCTTTCACATACTGACAGACGAACACTTCACATTCAAGCAAATCTTTATCTTGCTGTGGAATTTCTCTAGCTGCTCTAACTTTGTATCCATTCTTCACACGTGGTATGTATCTCTTCATCATACAATAGTTCAGCTTGTCAAATAAGAAAAATGTTAGTTTATATTTTTAAAGTTAAATGTGTACTCGTAATGCTACGAATCACTTTACAGTAAGACACGAGTTCCATCCTTTTACACGTGATTCACACACACACACTGATGCGAGCCGTATGCAATGCCCATTACGGTGCGATTCACCATCACGCGTAATGGATAAGGAGCCTGCAAACAATGAACATATATCGTCATACAATAAGGTTTCATACTACTTACCAAGGCATCCCCCGTTTTCCTAGTGTCGTCTGGAGCGAATTTGCTAAGAGGGGCCAGTGGATTGTAGTTTTTGGCCGAACCATTCTCCATGTCTATTACCAACAACGTCCAGTGTTTAGTAACGTTTTCATTTATGGTGCATACCGGAATAAATGTGATAAATGTGTCTTTCAGGTTTTCAAATACTGAGTCAATAACGTTTGTAACATCTGCTTTTATGGCTAGTAATGTCTGTAATAGAACCCGTGTACACCATAACAATATCAAACTTCTTGTTCACTTTAAATGGCTATTTATTAATTAGATACTAACCGCTGCGACACCTGAAATCTGAATAGCTTTAAATCAACAGTTGTACTCGTCATCGAGCCCTTTAAAAGGTACAGTCCAGTTTGAATCTTGAAGCAACTTATATATCCAGGCATCGATGATCTATAACACGTAAAAAACATAACTATATCTAGAGTAGTTGTCAATTATTTGTGTTCTATCAAGTTTCTAAACTTTACCTTCAAATCTAGCTCCCCTTCGTATGCAACGGCAATTAGCTCTGTCACACTAACACTTAGGCAGTATGTAAATTCTTGTTCTGGAAAATACCATACTTCAAAGTCTAGTTGATCTTCATTTTCTTGTATTCGAACGACCTTGCGGTATTGACTAACATCTATTAACTTCGTAGTTGCTGTTTCTGTTTCCCAAGTTTGTTCAATAGTCCCCGCCTGTTGGGACAGTGTAAGTAAATCACAATTTGGATTTATATTATCTACTAACTGTAAAACGACATAAATCTAGTTAAATAACCATCACCAAGTTACAATTCAGTATATGACTGTTAGCATAGTTTAGAACTTACCATTGTAGGTGCATCTCGTAACAGACTTTACGACGCACTAATGCCACCAGACTTTCCTCCACTGGAGTGTATAGCCGTCGCCTTATCAACTTCGTCAAAAAATGATTGTGTACACAATAGGAATGCATCATCGAGGTTTGGAAGATCAAAATAATCTGCTTCCACTTCCACTGTTGGTTGTAGTTGTTCTCTTATCTGAGGCTGTGTTAGTACTTCCACCTTTGCTTTGCGTTGTACTTCCAACTTTGATTGCGACTCATTTGTTGATTTTATAGCAGTTCCCAATTCCACTCCGGTTTCAGTTTTAGGTTTTTGAGTAATAGTTTGTGCGCATGGAACTATTCCTTTCTGTAACCTTCTCTGTAACCTTCTTTTTTTCACATGACATACCTAGGAAAATGTAACCAACGGTGCGTGTTATAGTATCAAGGGATGCGAGACATGTTTCATATGGCATACCATGCGAGTTGCGCATAATATGCTGAGTCACATCGCGTGATGCGAAACAAACATTAGTATTAGTAGACTATCATGATGCGCGAGTTACGCTTTGATGGTAAGACGTAATAAACTCTAACATCACGCGATTCAGGCAAATAGAAATTTCCCAATCGCGATTCACACCACGCGATTGATGTTGCTGCATATATGACATACGACGCTAGATACATTGCAGTGAACTCATACAATTTTGCTCCAACAACGCGAGTTATACATTACATATTTCACTTACGCGACTTCGAAGACCCTGGGGTTCCTTTAGACAATAAATATTACTTTGACTGGTTGGTTTCAGCTGGGGTTTTGATCTTATAATATGAAGCGATATAAAAAAGAGATATCGTATAACATTCTTCTTGGTTACTGCGAGTTAAGAAGAGTCAAGTTTTGAAACTGCAACACTAATCACATAATTTTTATAACATAAGATTTGCAGAACTTGAAAATTTAAAAACATTCCCTATTGTATTAAACAACCGTTAAAACCTACTATTTAAATCCGAAGCTTGAAAAACAACAGTGTGGCCAAATTAAAAACAAATCAACTTTAACAAATCCACTTACATCTTCATGTCCTTGCTCCATGGCCTTGGGTACGCTACGGGGAGTTTCATGTAGTCTAGTTCTATTCATTTCCGTCCCACTTGTTTGCTCACCAACATTTGAAATTACCAAATCTGCCTCCGTGCCTTTTGAATCAACATCACCACAAACTGTATCAACTGCAGCCTCTGCGCGATTCTGTTCTCCCGCAGTCTCATTCGTACTCCCTTTTTCTACAACATTTGCTTGTAACTCTTGTGCAGTTTCAGCTACGATCTCAAAAGGTTCTGCTTTTATTCGTATTGGTTCAGGTGCTGCTTCCATAATAGCATGTTGTATTGCTTGGTCTTCAAACTCTTGAGCAGTTTCAGAGGTTACATCAATTGCTTCTGCTTCGATGGGTTTTGGCTCATGCTGCTCAGCTTGGTCTTCAAACTCTTGTGCATTTTTAGCTACAACAACATTCGGTTCTTCTTCTATGGGTACAATACCAATTTCCACCTCAGCATCCGCTCCTACTGCACCCCCACCAATCTCTGCCTCAACCGTGGCCGGGACAAGCCTTCATTTGTCAACTCCCAAAACATACAAAGTTTTTTCATTTACCTTCCCCTCCCCCGATGTCTCAGTAACATCATTCGGTCCTTCAGCAGCTCCAGATGCATTATTCTCCTCATCATTTTCACCTCCATCTTCTACCCCCTCGTGTGTGTCTTCTTCATTATCGTCAGGTGTAGAACCCTCTACAACTTCTTCTTCTTTATCAGGTTTTTTCTGTCCTTCTTCTAACTTTTTGAACCCATGTTTTCTTAAGACATAAAAAATGGTTTTAGGAACCTCATCCACTGTTACTGATATATCGACTCTTTTCACTGGTGAATCCTCTTCTACCGAACAGAAAGGTAGTACACAAACCTTCTCTAGTGCTTCATTAACCCCAGCTTCTTCATCATCTTCGTTACATTTATCAGCTTGTTCTTGAAGCTTCGAAATCAACAAAGCAACCTCCCTTTGGAGTTCTTCAATCTGTGGTGAAATTCAACAAGTATTAGGCAAAGTAATGAAAATGCATCATTAAAATTTAAAACCTATTAAACGACTTACTTGTCGATTCTTTCGTACAAGAGAAATTTTTAGCCTTTTGTTTTCTACGGAGTATCTGTATTTTCCACTGGTTCTCTTCTTAACAGACTCCATCCTCTTAATTAAAATATTACAAGCGCTTGCCTTGTAAACTTTCATCCTCTTCGTCCGAGTACTTGAGTTGCCCTCTTTCTCGGGTGTATTTTTTTCCTGTTCCATCTACCCCTGCAACTGTTGCCCGTAATCCTCATCCCCTCTCTAGTAATCAACTGTTCCAGATCCCTGTCCAATCTCCATCTTATTTGTTTCCCCTCCACTACAATACTTGGCTCGCTTCCCTCTTCTACTGATCACCGTTTTTTTCCTTTTGCTTGTCAACTTCCTAACAGACCCTGCCCCAGACTCCCCCGACCCGAATGCCAGTTCTTCAGCTTCCGTCAACTCGACCTCTCCATCCAACACCTGCAACACACAATATTTCCGTTTAAACGAACAGTGCACACGCACGTATAAGACGCGTATTACTCGAACGAAGTATCACTGTGACGCGAATCGTTTGTTGACTTAGTACTCATCTCGCGCAGCGAGTCATAACACCATCCGTGTCACGCATGAGTCACGTTGTCCCTGCAATGCGATTGGATCCCCCACCAACAACATCTGACGCGATGCAGGCAGTGCAGACGTTGTTGTTGGTTTTTTACCTGTTCACACATAAGGCGCGAGTCTCGAACACGATACACACACCCTACATACAATTGGTGGCAACTACATCTCGCGCGATACAAAGCTTAATATTAAATATATCTCGCGATACGTTACTAATGCCTAGCGCGATTCAATAAATAAACAACATTAAACAGCCATATATTACCTCGTCATCTGCCAGCTTCCTCACCCTTTTAACAACCGCAATAGTGGACTCCTTGCACTCCAGCCCCCACCATTTGTAGCACCTAGGTATCATGTTTGGCCTTACCAAATTTGCCCCTAGCATGGTGTGCTCCATTATGAATGGTTGCGAAAAAAGGCACACTCGTATCACTTTTATAAGAGAACAAAATAATAAACTAATAGTTCAATACATACCAATTAAACTGCTACGCAGCCGATGACGTGATCTGGTGTCCCTTTCTCCAAACAGTTAACCATAGACTTCGTCAGCTTCTTAACAATTGCTCGCTACCACTCATAGTCATTAATTTTGAGCATGTCTTCTACGTAGAAAACCATTGTCCAGTCCATGATATCTTCAGACACAGAGTAGAACATGGTAGAAGAAATGAAGAGTATCAAAAGCTTCCCAACGTCAGTTACTGATTCCTCACTCCCATCCTTTGCTGCTATTTCTATTGCTTCCGGTATCAAAACAGACAGTAGTTATTTAATTGTATATGCCAAAACATCCATAACTCTAATAATCTGTTACTTCTACCTTTATCATCGCATTTGAAACAACCTTTTGGACGCAAGAAATATTTCTGCATCAGTGGAGACTCGTTCTCCGCACCATCTCCAAATCTTCCAGTGAAAGCCCCTGCTCTGTTCATCGGCATTTCCTCCGTTCCGTGTTTAAGACCAAAGATGGCTTTAACATCGTTCGTTGTCAGCTTAACCCGCTTCAAACCTATTCTAAAACACCCATTCTTTACAGAATATCTCTTTATAATCTCCTCTATAACTTTGTTAAACCTCTTCTTTGGGAGATCTTCGTTCCTTGTCGTGAAGGAAGTTTTCAGCAAAGTATAGAATGGCGTCTTCTTCGTTGCCTACTTACAATTGTCTTATTCCCTCCCGCGAGACAAGACAGAGACTCAAGCGCGATGCAAAATTTGAAAGCATATCCCAATCTAGCGATACACTTACGCGAGACCTGATTCACTCACACATACTACTGCAACCCACCTAAATACTACCCAGACTACATAACCGACGGGAGATCAGTGTTACAATATCAACTTAATACACGCCTTATAACGGGGAAAACCCTACTCAAACTTAATACGCGTATTCCAATCTATCATTTATATCATGCGACATATAACCCACATCTATTGCCCTAACAATAGATTCATTGAACAAACGCGATACACCCCCACGAACTACTCTAGACCAACTAAAAACTACCCACACTAAACCAAACTGCTAGAAACCACCTAAAACCAACCCACATTTCACTCCCTCACGCGATACACTCTAACAAACTGCGGCAAACCACCTACAAACTAGCCACAGTATAGTCCCTCACGCGAGACGCCTTTACAACCCTTTTTTAGACGCCTAAAAACGACACAAAGTTCAGGCCTAACGGGAGACATTATAAGAAACTACTAACAACAACCCACATACTACCCCTAATCACCCCCTGAAGCGAGACGCTAATATATGGGCAAAACAACTACACGTTCCCACAGTACAAGCCCTGGCATGAGACACTAGACGACGTACAATTAACCACCTCAGAATCCATGTTTCGTCTTCCTAAAAAACTTACCTTAGATTCACCGGCCGGAAAATCTAACCAAAGTATTGAACCGATAAGCCAGTTACCGAACGAAAACGGTTCATAAGGATATGATCCAACATGCACTCTACTAAACACGATTAAGAAAAAATGTGAGGCCTAATCTTCATTGTAGTTTCCACAGTTCGAACTTCACCGGCCCCGGTGGTTCTTGCTTCAGACGACGAAAAAACGAGAGACAGTGTACACAACGTTTATCGAGCACGTCGATTGCTTCGAACCATAGTTCTGCTACCCTCGCCGAAGTTTGTATTCTCACACTCGACGGACTTTGTTCGCAAAAAACGAGACGGTGGACAGAGTTCTTTTGGGTTCGACTTCTTCTCTGACTTTCTCCTTCTGTCTTTTCGGTTTCTAAAAGTTTTTAGAATTTGGGTGGAAAGTAAAAATTAAAAAAATAATAACCTACTTTCTCTTTCTTCTAGTATTACGGCTAATTTGGTAAAAATATTGGCCTCTTACTACTAGAGTAAGGATCTCATATTTGGGTACTTATTTGGGATTACATACTTGAAAAGGTACTTAGGGGTATGTTTCTCTAGAATCAATAGCTAACAGTTTTAGTTGGTCATTTAAAATTTATGACGTGTACAAAAAAATTATTGATGTTTTTTTTATTTATCAAAACGGGCGTTTTTGTGATTTTGTTGCATACACAATCAATTATGGCCGACCACAAATATAAATCGAAAGACAAACAAAAATGATCATATATCTAAATATATCTAAAACATGACCAACGAAAATGATCGTTTTGAAATAAAAAAATATATCAGTAGTTTATAAAAACGTGACCAATTCCGCTGACTACATGGTTATTAGGTTAGAATGAACCAATGCACTTATCTGTTATCTATCTTTGAATTTCCATTTTGGATTTAGAGTTAAAATGAAATTATTGAGAGTTATGTCGTATGATTCTTCCTATTGGTTTTAGAGTTGATTTCAATCTATTTTTAGATGAGTTGAATACAATCTAAAGAAAATATTTGTGAAAAAATAAATATTCGGGAAATAAAATTCTATTTAAGAGTGATGAAATTTTCTAATATTTATAAAATAGAAAATTAGGGTTTGATTTATATAAAAGCTAAATTAAAATCTTATTACATAATTAATCCCACTGGTAAATATTATTCAATACCGTATAACTTTCATATTATTTAACAATAAGTTTTAATTTATGGTTATATTTATATACTTATTACATGTTTCTTTTTTTAAAATAATTTACTTATTGTTCCAACTCTGTTAATATTAATACGGACCCTAACTTAGTCTAACATGTTTTGAAATTTTATTTATAACAACATATGATGATGATGATGATGATGATGATGATGATGATGATGATGATGATGATGATGATGATGATGATGATGATGATGATGATGATGATGATGATGATGATGATGATGATGATGATGATGATGATGATGATGATGATGATGATGATGATGATGATGATGATGATGATGATGATGATGATGATGATGATGATGATGATGATGATGATGATGATGATGATGATGATGATGATGATGATGATGATGATGATGATGATGATGATGATGATGATGATGATGATGATGATGATGATGATGATGATGATGATGATGATGATGATGATGATGATGATGATGATGATGATGATGATGATGATGATGATGATGATGATGATGATGATGATGATGATGATGATGATGATGATGATGATGATGATGATGATGATGATGATGATGATGATGATGATGATGATGATGATGATGATGATGATGATGATGATGATGATGGGCAGAAAAAAGTAGATTAATAACATAGTGGTTAAATGAATATAATTGAACGGCTATATAGGTCCTAGCAAAAACAGAGCGTATAGAATAATTGATTCATTTTTAATATTTCATTTAAACCATATATCCGCATTCATAAAAACACGAAGTTAATGAAACAAACTGATTTTATTTTTCTCAATGATGTTATCAAGTTAATGGTCGGAAGTAACTAAACTACGCCTTATATTTTGTGAATATAAAGTGTCGTTTAAGGCGAGCTAGCATAGATAGCAGGTTTTAGGTTTTTCAAAATCGATCTGAAAAGATGTTTGACGAAATTTAAGTGACAATTTTTTTCTAATGATAAAACAATAATCTTTTTAAATTCTTCTTCCAAGGTGTGTAAACATATTTTTTACACCATTTTTTATAACAAATATTTTTTATGATTGCGAAGTGAATAGTGTTATGAACTCGGGCGGATCCAAAATCAAAATTAAGAGTATGTCAATAATATATCAAAAATAAACATTTATGTATTACATAGTAAAAATATTCTAATGTTTCAATTACAACTCAAAATTAATATTTACTTTTAGTCCAAGCGTAAATGTGTTATTCTATTGCTCATTGAAAGCGTTGGATAACATCTTGATAATTTAGATTATACTTAAGAATTTGAGTTATTTTTCGTTGATCCAACTCTCAATATCTCTTTATTTGAATATGTTATTTGAAGATGATGGATCATTTCTCGAAGGAGTAGAAGTACATATTTAGAGATGATGGATCACTTCAAGAAGGAGTAAAGTAGGTTTTTCGGATGGTGCTTCAATTGATTATTTTTTTTACAATAGAAGTATTATACTCTGAAAATCTAATGGTAGGTGTAAAAGTTTATTACTAGAATACAATTAGTGAATTACCTATTATATATAATATTTTTATATAAATATAATTATTTAATTAGTAAATTTGGTATACAAAATTATTAATTAAAGACAATTAATAATATCTAATATTATTATTACTATTTTTATAAATTTTGTATATGAATAACTAATATAGACTTATTAATCTGAAAATTTATTAATGGTTGAATAGTAAACTTATAAATTTTATAAATAAGTTTGAATTGGGGGCCAAAATGGAATTGGAGGTAAAAATAAATAAAATTAGAGTTATTGAGTTTTTTTATTAATGGTTGAATAATAAACTTATCAACTTATAAATATTATAAATATTGTTTGAATTGGAGGTCAAAATATAATTAAATGTGAAAAAAGAGAGTAGAATTGAGGTTTATGAGGTTTTTATTAATGGGTGAATAGTAAACTTATTAAACTTATGAATTTTATGAACATGGTTTCAATTGGTGGTAAAAATTGAATTAAAAATGAGAAAAACCGAATTGGGGTTCATTAGGTTTGAACTCATGACTTAGAGTAAAAATACAAAAGTATTTATCATTATACAAAATTATTTTTCAGATTGAGGGTATGTCATAAAATATTTGACTACCCTCTAAATCTGCCCATGACTATGAACTTAGGATTGAAGAGTGTCTCAGAAGGTTTGAGATTCAGTATGATTGGAACGTGGAAGGAGCTATTAAATACAAAAAATAAGAAATTCATGATTTAATCAAGGAGATTTGTGTGTGGTTTTAAGGTGAAATGTGGGTATGTAATAAAGAAGGTCATATCAGTAAGAACTTTCTATAAGGTACAAATAAGGATACTTATCTGAAGCATGAACTTAGAGATGTTACAATGGTCTTGGATAACTATGAATACATTGATGTTTTAATGACTTCTTTTTAATGTAAAGTGACAAGTGGGTCTTGGTATCTCGAGTTTCATTCCACATAACATCCAGCAAACATTTATAAAGATGAGATTGTTTGATGGTAGCAAGCTCATATCCGAAATGGTGAACCTTATGTTATGAAAGGGATGAGAAAGACTTAACTCAAATTATCTATGTAACTTGATTGAGTTATAACAATTGTCTGATATGTGCCCAAACTGAAATGAATACTTAATTTCATTTGCATGTTAGATGAGGAAGGGATTTTATGTGAGGGTGAATGGTGTGTTTAGGGTTCTGCAAGGCTCACTATTAGTTATGAAAGTTTATAGAAATAATGATGTTTTAGTTCTTGAAGGTTATGTAGTGGTTGGAGGTGTGTCTAGTGTAAATACTTATTCAATGAAGTTGTGGAATTTGAGGTTAGGGTTTGTGACTGAGAAATTCCTTATTGAGCTTATGTGGAAACTACGTACTATTTAAAATCCAAAGGCTTAACTTTTTAACTATCAAACATACAATACGTGATGTACTTGATTATGTTTATTCAGACCTTGCACGTAGTTCATGTATTTTATTTATTATTTCTCCATAAAATTATGGGTTATACTTTTAAATATATAGGATAAAACATTTTATTTTTAAAAAACCTGGAAGAAGGTGGTTGATTAAGTTGAAAAAAATGATAATGGTTTTAAATATGTGAATGAGATACTAACTCAATATTATTGTAAACCTGGTATTCCTATATACAAGACTACCAAATGAACTCTACAATAAAAATGTTTGCTTGTAAGATGAATTGAACCTTGTCACAAATATTAAGGTGTATTCTTTGGACAGTTGGAATTAGGTGAAGGTTTTTGATGACGCGGCGGAAATAGAAGAAGAAGCAACGATAGATGAAACCCTAATTCAAGGGAAACATGATGCAACCCTAATCTAAGGGTAACAAAGAGTGAAATTTTCAGAGATAAAAAAATCTATTATTCCAAAAACTTCAAAATAACTTAAGGCATAAGAGGCTTTATATAATAGCTTCTCAAAACCCTAAATTAGAATACAAGGAAATAAAATAAATATTTTAAAATATTCTAAAATCAAATAAAATCAAATCTTAATATAATTAGATTTGATTAAAATACATAAGATATTTGAATAAAATAAAATAAAATTAATAAGGCTTTTGTTTGGACTTTTTGGGCTACATCATCCTCTCCTGGTTGACAAGAATTCGTCCTCGAATTCACAGCACCATCACCATCAAGAACCCAAATTATATATTTTATTTTATTCAATCGTCACATTAGGAATTATAATTGTTGACCTTATCGGAATAAGATAAATTCTTCTCGGGTGTTCCTTATTCGAAGCCACACTGAAGCCATCCAGTTGAAGGAAAAAATAGTTTCGAAAACCTTTTCATAGCCTGAAGACAACATCCCCATGTCTAGTTGATGAAAAAAATGGTTTTGAAAACCTCTTCATAGCCTGAGACAGCATCTCGATAAGAAAGTTTTACCTTGATTCGACGATTGGTAGCCAATTTAAACTCCTTCAGTAACCGGTCAATATGATCGTCATTGAAACGTCTAGTGTGTCTCCTGCATACCAAACCATCTTTGAGATCTTCATGGCCGTATGTTGTTCTCTCCTTTATACCATGAATCAGATGAAATCAAGATTCAGAAACATGCTTGACCCGTAGCAGGAACTGAGGCTCTAATACCAAACTGATGACGCGGCGGAAATTGAAGAAGAAGAAACGATAGATGAAACCCTATTAAGGATCAACATGATGATTTTAATAGTTATCAGTTTAAGAGAGATAGAGCATAACAATATACATAGCTTAAACAAAAATAAGTCCATGTTGATATTATACGATATACTTAATCTATTCAAATAGAATTATATTTTCTTGTAATTGAGACTATCATAATGTTATAAAGAGCATTGATAAGCTAAATTAAATGCATTCCATTAGAAAAAAATTAATTCTCTGAAAAACAATGACACATATTTTTTTCTGAAGTAATTAAAAGTTAAAAATATTGTTTGGAGTAAATAATTTTTCAAGAGAAAGAAATAAATTCATAGATTTTAGTTATCTAGATACAAATCTAGATTTGTTGATAAGGGTTTCACATAAAATGCGGGCATTTCAATAAAATTAGATCAATGGTTATTAAAGAAATATTTACAAAGGTTATGTAGTCAATTATTGCTAGATTGATCTTGAGTTATATCAAATGAATCTTATTATTACCTTCCTTCATAGAGAACTAATGAGACTCTACATGAATCAGCTTCAAGGTTTTAAATATGAGAGTAAATGAGTTATGTGTTTGTTTGATAGACCTTTACATCTACTGAAACAGTCGATTAGATAATGGAATTGAGGATTAGATCATTTTATAAGCTCCGTCAAGTATGCGGGGAGATTTTATTATAATTGTGTGTATTGTAATAGGGAAACAAACATGGAGAGATATATCTTGTTAGTCCTTTATGTAGATGACATACTTAAAGCTAAAAAGGTCAAGAAGAGAACTAAATAAGGTGAAGACTCATCACAATGGAGAGTTTGAGATGAAAGATATGGGTGAAGATAAGAGGATTCTTGGAATCAAAATCAAGAGGGAAATATTGAGAGGGTATATATTCTTATCTTAGCAAAAATACATACATAAGGTACTAAAAAGTTTGGTATGCATTTTCAACTAAGCACCACTCAAGAACCAGCTAAATTAAAAGATAAGGTTAGTAGAAGCATTACGTACGAAATCATTTATATGAGACCTCTGGTTGCATATCCAATTAGTATTTTAAGAAGATTTATGATAAGGTATAACCCTTCCACCGGTTTATATCCTTCGACCATGAGCTAAAGTAAATGGTAAGATTAGTGGAAGCATTATGTACGAAATGATTTACATGAGACCTCTTGTTACATATTCATTTAGTATTTTGAGAAAATTTATGATAAAGCATAACCCTTCATCCGGCTTATATCCTTCGATCATGATGATATACTTTCTACTATGAAGCAGAAATAAAATGGTATCAGGTAATACCTTTTAATCTTTAATGGATAATTCATAATCCTCCTATCAGAATTTGAAAGGTCTGAGTATGAAAATACAATTTTCTCAAAAGTTTGCAAAGCTTTATCCTAAAAGTCCAAGTCTGGAAAGGTTTTACAAGTAATCATAAAGTGGAATCAAATAGAAGATAAAGGTTACTCGAAAAATACATGCTGAAAACAGTTAAGATGAATATGAAATTAAGGTTTGGTGAAACTTTGATGGAATTGATTTTTAGAGAGATACAAATAGGATGAGAATATAAAAGAATATATGAATAAGATAGTCCTTTTAGATTCAAAGGAACAAGTATGAATCATTGGACTAAAATAACATCAACGTTAAGGATAAAAAAATGGTAAGAAAAATATTTCAGTATATTTTTAGAGAAATTGAACGATTTTTTAAATGTGTCACATTTTTTTGGTTAATGTCAGAGTTATTTACTTTACAAAAATAAAATTCTTTTTAATCAAGAAGAAAAAGAGAATAATTGTTTTTAGTCGAGTAACGTTGCACCCTTCCTCGTTAAGTTGACTAATTAACCAAAGATTCAAAATAATGACATAAAATTTGCACCATTCCTCGTAATTTTGACTCATTAACCACTAATATCATCCTTCGATCTAGATCAGGATCGAGGTATTCAAAATACACATCGACCCCGTCCATAGGCCTCGTTATCAGCATTGTATTCTCTTTCTTCAAATAGGCATTTACAAGATGTAAAGCTATGAAATTCATTGTATCATATCCAATATCATTATGGTATTTACAAAATTTATTACTATGTTCCTCACTGGTTTAGTTATTGGTGAAGGCTTTTGAAATTAGACATTGTTCTTAGCTCGTTTTAAAATCATTGATACATTCTCTGCTAATTTAGAATAATAATTAGGTCTCACCCATTTATTTGACCTAGCTTTAGACTTCGGGTAATTATCACCCAATACATGAGATGGCCCAGACCGAGGAGGCAAACTTGCGGATGCCTTGAATCAAATAGATTCTTGATAGTTCAAATTGGTATCTTAATAACTTTGATTGATTGGAGTGCTCACCTAACTTGAATGAATCTGCATTAGGCGAGGTCCGATTTGGAGTCTTGCAGATTCTTCAACCTTGATTTTCTCCTCTACTTGAGCCATCAAAGCCTCAAAAGTGAGTGCTCTTCTCCTGGTGGCTTCGTTCGCTAAATCTCCGGGGAGAAATCCTTGTCTGAAAGCAGCACATGCCACATATTCATCATAGTCATACAAATCACTCTTGGTGAAGAAAAACTGTTTAGTATAATCTTTCAAATGTTCCCTAATTTATTGCTTGGATTAACTATATTGTCCCCATTTGCCCGCATCTCTTTAACTTCCACGAATTGCTTTCAGAATCCTATTATAACATTTAATAGTTGTGCCTTTAAAAGTGTGTGAGAAGACTTTACACAATAAATTGTCCTCATCATTGAAATTCATCATGTAATTCTTAAATTTCTCAATATGGTCATCTAGATCCCACACATGATCGAATTTTTCAACTTTAGCGGTATTAAAATGCTTCGGAAGCGCAATTCACCTTATTTCAGCTGGCAAAAAAGGTGGTTCTCCAATCCACCCCTTGCATATATTGGCTACCTCTTATACCATTTCCCATAAGTGTATACAATCCTTACTCCGTGGGATTGGTAACTTTATTATCCATATAATACTTAAAGGTAGGATTTTCAACCACAAATCTAGATTCATTTTTCTTTTTGGACTTGTGTTCTTTTCGATATCCCTAATGTCAACTATATTATTTCTTCGAATAATGTCTACCTTTCTTCTTCCTATAGAAATAAACCCGTCTGAGGTTCTGATAATGCCAATCAAAATCAAACCAAAATGATTCGCTAGAGACAGAGGGAATATACCGATATTTATCTTTTTCTCATATCTAGAAGAATGATATCTTTTATCTAAATGAAATTGTACCTCCCAACGGCTGTCCCTTGTTCGAAGAACTTCATGAGTCTCATCGGAATGATCGTCTGTACTTTTTCTTTCATTCACCTGTTTCACTTAGGATCGAACCCTCCCTCATGTACCCGACTGCTCTGATGTACCACCTAATCATCCAACTAAACTATCTGTTTTGAAAACTCATCTATCTGATCCTATAAATTTAAATGATTACATTGATCATTCGCCTAACGATCAAAAAGAGCTTCTCTTCGACCAGTACGTGACTGTACCACCTCATCTTCAACAAACACAACTGGCTCGATTTCCACTTCAGGATCCATGATATTGCCTTTATTTGAACGTTCATGTTTCTTGTTTTCGATATGAAATCTAGGTACCAAGTGTACCTCCCGCTGTGTTTTCCACTGATTGCTTCTAATTTCTTAAGTGGTAAGGTGGTCTAAGAATGTTTCTAGTTCAATTGAATAATTCCTAGAGGGAAAAATTAGCTAATTTTTTTTAGAGAGAGGAAATCATCAGATGCCAAGTCTCATAGTCCAAGATTCTATTATTTTTTCCAAAACACGTACACATATTTATAAGTAGTTTGTTACAAGTAACATATTAATGTTTGTACATTGGATATCTCACCCGACTTAACTAATGAATGTAAACACATTTGTTAGTTATTATACTTCTAGTCCTTTACACCTACATTTTACACAAAATCTACTTTACACATTATTTATTTATTTATTCTTTTATCCATAGTAAATAATTATACTTATTTTATATTTATTGTATCCCTATCATGGTGAAATACTCATCTATGAAGTAAATGATGGTTTATTATTAGTTTTTTCCTTTTTGATTTTTTGTTGTATCTTTTCCGTTCAGTTGTGTTTGTACTTTAAATATATTATAAACAACATGTTATTTTTGCTGTATTAGACACCTTTGGAAATTGAAATATTTTAGATAATTATTAATGATAGTTTCAAAGATTTTTTTAGAGGGATTACGTGTCTAAGCTATGTTTGGAGGAAATTGCTTAGAGAGAGAAACATGTAAAATCTAGAGAGAAGTTGACAAAAGTAGTAATAGAACTAAACCGATATTTGTCGTGGAATCGCGTACATGAACAACTGAAACTAGTGTTTTTTCCAATGTTTAAGAACTTCCCATCATACTTCGATGTCCAAATCTAATTCATAAATGCTCTAAGCCTAATTTTTTATTAGATTTGCATTGATGACTTTATTTCGTCTTTTCATATATATGTTTTCAAAACATACTTTAACCTAATAGTTTTCCTAGCTTCATTTAATACCAGTCCTCGGTTCAAGTCATGGTGGTCAAAATTTTATCGTTCTTTTTATTGCATACATGTTTCTTTTGTCTCTGCCTATTTTTTTATTTGTTTATGTCTAATTTTTTTACTGGATCCTCATGTTTTTTTTTAACCAAAACTCATTCTTTTTTTTATAGAATCTTTATTTCTTTTAGCATTATCTTATTTTTTAAACTCAAATTTCATGATTTAGATCCATTTTTTTTTCTACTTCCGCAGACTTTCTACTTCGAGCATTTTATTTATTTATTTACGGTATAATCGATATTTATTAGTTTTGATTTTACCACTACTATTATACTCCATTATTCTATTCACTATATAATTTTTTTATTGATGCCATTTTTATCAGCCATAGCAATTCATAACTTGATTGTTTATTCGACCATTCACCATTTGCATTTGTTCATCTTATCTCCATCGATGGATAACAATAGTCTTGTCTCTCCTCCATAAGTCTGAATTCCTCATTGTTTCCGTGTTTTTCTTCTTCAAACTTGTACGATTGTATATTCTCTTTCTCCGTTTTGCTTTAATTCATCCTTTTTTTTTTTTATCTTTATCAGTTCGGCCATGAAGAAATCTGGGGATATTATAATCTATTTTAATTTATATAAATTGTTATAAATAGGATAAATAAACCCTTTTGTGTATAGTGTTTATTGATAGTTATTGGAAATAGAATATTGATATTTATATAAATATATAAAGGCTTTTTAGTTGAACGAATTAATGAGTAATATTGAGCGAAATACTTTGTAGAGTATGTCATACACAACATACAATTAAATTTAAAAAACGTTATGGGACTAAACTTAGCAGTTTTTTATGTTTTTGTGTATATGTTTTGGTCAATTTGTATGCTCGGATCCTTTAGGCGGATTCAAAAATTTGGCCCAGATCGTGGATCGGTTAGATATTTTTTTCCATTGGATTTTTATATTCTACGTTACAGATTTGCCGCTACCGCTCGTAAATATGTGACTTTTTTAGGTATATATTATTTTATAATTTGATAAGTTTAGACCGCGAAGGTTAGCCGGAGCGTTAACAGTTTTAGATTGAATTGAGTAAGAAATTGGAATAAGAACGTATAATAAATGCATAAAATGCATGTAGAGAGAAAATATAATAGTGAAAGATAATTTTTTTTATTGATGATAGTAAAATCTGATTGAAGGGTAATTTTGGAAATTATTTGGTTTTTATAATATTAAATTCTTAGTAGATGTATTGAGAGAGAATAAAGATGCTTATATTTATTAGAGAGAAAAAAGTCCAACCTATTGAATGATGTTTATTGAATTATTTATAGTCTTTTTGGATCCGTAGGCTATTCGGGATCGGGTCGTATATTTGGATCAATCTCACGAGCCCCCATGTCCATACACAAATGTACTTGGCACCTAGTTGAGTCACTAAGCATATTGCTTATTCTACGAATTTAACTATCTGGTCAGGACTGCCCTTGTAAGAAAAATCTAAGCTTCTTTACTACTTTTGTCCTCCAACAATTTCCGACCCTATTAAAATGAATAAAATACTCAAGTGGTGGAAGAAAGTTTGGAAAAAAATCACCTTAAAAAATCCAAGTGGTTCTTTAGTTAGGGGACAATCTAATATTCTGGAGATTTTACAACTTGATTTAAGTTCGTAAATTATATAAAAAAATTGATTATAGCAAATCATACTTAGTAATGATTAAGTATACTTTTAGGTTTAAGACTAATTTATTATATCATAATATTCCAAAAATTATACTTTTTTTAGACTAAAAATCTGAGAGAACCAAATTTATACCCATAGACAGCACTAATTGATGTTGATAAGTTTGAATTACGAATCTTAGCCGAAGTGTTAAGTAGTTTTAGAACTGATCGAGTTAAAATTGGAATAAAAGCATATATAATAAATGTAGGTAGATAGCAAATGTAATAGTGAATTTTAGGATGCATGCTATTTTATTACGTATATTTATTTTAAGGACGGATCATATTATAAATAGTGTTCCTCCGTATAAAACCAAATCTCTCCATAATAGTTATAGAAGGAAAAAACCAGCCCCCAAGGGGTAGCCGAGTTGGTTGAGTAATGAATGTTTGTGACCAAAGGTCATGAGTTCGAGTCCCTCTACATACGCTTTTTCGCCTGAGCCTGTCACCTTGTGTGGTTTACCTTCTGGCGTTGGTTTGTAGGCTATTGAGTGAGATTGAGGGTTAACCATGTGCGCAATCATTGCATTCTAAATAGCGATTGCGGGCTCCTTTCTTAAAAAAATATAAAAAAAAGAAGGAAAAAACCAAATTTAAGATGTTTAGAGTGCAAGATGATAATAAATTTAGGTTTAAAAGCCATAATATGTTATTTTTTTAGTTAAGAAAATAACAAAACTTATAAGTTATTAAACTTAGAATTTAATGCTGTAATTGAATCTAGAAAAGTTGAGATATTTAATCCATGATATATGATGATAATCATTATCATTTTATTTCTGTAAATGAGGAAAATACTTTGTAAGAAGCACTTTTAGTTGTTGAGATGTCTTGTTAGCGTCGTAAGAGTCACATGTGGTGATAGTAAAATCTGATCTTGTGTAGTATCAAATTCCTAGTAGAGTATTGAGAGAGAAAACACATGCTTGTATTTATTAGAGAGAAAAAAGTCCAACCTATTTAATGTTATTTGTTGAATTATTTATAGTCTTATTGAATCCATAGGTTATTCTGCTTGGGTCATATGTTTAGGTCAATCTCATGAGCCTCCATGTCCATAAACAAATGTAATAGGCACTTAGCTGAGTCGCTAAACATAATGCTTGTTCATCAAATTTATCTATCTGCTATGGAATGTCCTTCTAAACAAAATCCGACTTTCTTTCCTACTTTTATCCTCCAACAATTTCCAACCCCATCAGTAGCTCTCTTAGCTCATCCTGAAGTACTTCGAGAGAGCTAGATTACCAAACCACATCCGAAGGATATTAGAAACAACTCGTATTATACTTTCATATATATTTTTTTGTTCGGATGTCTTATTTAGATAAAAATAATTCGAACATTTTCCATGAATTATTCAAGGTTCGATAATTACTCTTTTTGTTCAAAAGATTTTGATCGAAATAAACCCTCCGAACAAAGAGACTGTCTGAATAAACAAAGTGATTGTTTCCAATAGTATCCACCACCAATTCAAAAGGTTTACCAATTAATTAAGAATTGATATACCTCATTTGTACGACGGCTAAAAACTCTGTCAAGTCAGTGGACTATGACATCTGTTGCATTCGTGCCACTACCTTTCAAGTATCCCCAAAACGAGTCATCTGTGTTTCAAATAGTTGCATTATTGCCACTGGCGCGTGCAAAAGCACATAAAGTTGACATGTGGCAACCCCAATATACACAACTCTGTTGCATATACGGTCACTCTTATTTCTCTTCCAGAAATACCCCCATTTCGTTTGACCCCATTACATTTAACCTTTTTACTTTTTTACTCTAAAGATTTACTGTCCCATTTTAATTTTTTACGGTCTCTTTTAATTTTTTACCCTTACTAATGTATTAACCCACTGTGAAACCTATTTTCCCACTGTTAAATCCATATGCCCATTGTTAAACCCATTTGCCCATCATTTACCCTATATATGTTCTTCACCTTCTTTAGAACCCTAATTTTGCAGCTTGGCCATAGCCTTCTTCAACACTTCTTTATATCCACATTCCGGCGGGGGCAATAACATTCCCTCCGCCAAATTCGCAAGTAACTCCGACCTCCCAAAAACCTCCTCCTCATCCATGTAAAAAGTACTTTCCACCTTCTCCCTAACTTCATCCGCCTCCACCGTCGAATCAACTCCATATCCAAACCCTAATGGCTGAACGCCTCAGTTGCTGCTTTTTGAATCTCTTTAGCATTGGCATTTAACGGCAACTGCAGCCGCCAGGCAGAGTCTGCGAAATTCAAACAAGCCGACCGACCTCTCAATGCTATCACCGCTACGTCATGTGCACGCGCCGCCATCTCGGCTGTCTGAAAAGTGCCAAGCCATATCCTTGTTGACTTGTTCGGCTCTCTCACTTCAGATACCCACTTACCGGAGTCCCTCCGCCTAACTTCCCGGTAAACAGGGTGACGAATCTCCCGAAACTTCTTCCACCCAGCCCGTCGTTTAGGGTTTCTTGAAGCCAACATAATATCTTCGTTGGAAACAGCCGTCGGCTTGATATTTCTAGAGTCCGGCCCGGATGATCCAAAATCAGAAACGAACGATTGATAACCCGAATAGCCTTGATAATAACAATCCATCTTCTTTTAGGTGATCACAAACAAAATCTGAATAAAAGATTCTATAAATCCAATATATTCTCAGAACTGATTCTGTTTTCCCTGGCATTCTCTAAGTGTTTTAGCGATAAGGGTCTTGAGAAAATTCATTACTTGCACGGCATGCATCAATGCAGTTAAGGGATCAGACATCTGCAAAACATTTGATTCAAATCTATAATTTTCTTACTAAAGTAAGAAAAAGGACAAGGCTATATCTAGACCCCATTTGGCTATAATGAGACCTTAAATCAAACTTTTTATTTTACTTCATGTAAAATGACCATTTTACCCGTCATATAAAACCTTTTTATCGACCAAAAATCTAAACAATTTTCTTCCTCTTCTCCAGCCAAACTTCTCTATAAAACTAATCTAATGCCCAAAGAATGAACTGCATTAAAATCTAACTACTTTCTGTATCTTCTTTAACAAAACTTCTCTCTATTCTTTAATTATATTTTAAGATCGCGTTGTGGAACTTTCCGACTTTTCATTAACGTAAAAAGAATGAATCATACTAGTCGAAGAGCCAATTTTTTTTACAGAATTATATTACAATGAAGTAATCTGTGGACCCAATAATTTGTATAATTTTCTATTAAGAAATAAACTAGTAACTGTGAAAATATTTCTCAGCCTGATGGTAATGGCAATCTTGTATCAAGATAAGATACGAGCTGCAATTTAAAAAAAAATCAAAGAAATCAATATTTGAAATCAAGATTTTTTATTAATAGCGAAATCAGAAACATCAATTAGATAACAAAACCAGAAGAAAGAAAACAACACATTAATTTCTAAGTTTGAATTAAATTTACAACGAGAAACCCTAAATCCCCAAATTCCATAACCTAAGAACTTGTAAACTTTGTAACAGCCTTCGTTCCTTCAGATACAGCATGTTTAGCCAATTCACCAGACAACATCAACCTCACCGCAGTCTGGAGTTCCCTTGAAGTGATAGTCGGTTTCTTGTTGTACCTCGCAAGCTTCACAGACTCACCAGCCAATTTCTCGAAGATATCGTTGATCAAATTGTTCATGATTCCCATAGCTTTGCTGAAAATATCGATATTGGGATGAACCTCCTTCAAGATCTTGAAGATATAGATCTTGTAGGTCTCGACGCTTTTCTTGGATCGTTTCTTCTTTTTATCAGCTCCGGTGCCAGCTTCTTTTGGTAACTTCTTTCTGGCCTTTAGTTTCTTCTCAGCTGCTACGGCGGCCAAGGGATATTTGTCGACGACCTTCAAGTTCTTTTCTGTTTGGGGTGCTATTGTTGATTTTGATTAGGAAATGAGTTCTCTAGAGAGAGAGATTAATTGGAGAAGATAAATAATTTTCTGATTTTGATTGGTGAGATGCGAGCTGCAACTTGAATTTGATAAAAAAGAAAAAAATGAAAAGGGAAAACAGAAAAGAGAAAAAAATAGAGAAAAGAGAAAAAAGAGATAGTCAACTGAAAAAGGTTTATATATTAAGGGTATTTTAGTAAAATTTGGGGTCTCATTATAGCTGAAGAAGGTCTCATTATAACGGGGTCTCATTATAACCAAAACGGGTCTCGGTTTAGCGTTGCCCTAAGAAAAATTCTAACTTTTACTTGGCTTGACAAAAATCTGGTTTTGAGTTGGATTCCTGCCAGACAATGCGGCTATAGTGTCAAAACCTGGATTTTGGACTCATATTTGTTAAAATGCAAACATGGTGTTTAATTCGTACAAGCCGGAACTGACCGTTTGACCGGATCATGGTATTAACCCTTTTTCTGATAAAATTTGAAGTATTTGTACTTGACCCTGATTAAGATCCGGATAGATCAATTTCCTATGTCTGATTCTGATATCTGATCGATTTGTTCGAATATCCAAACTCAAATCGAATGAAGTTTCTGTTGGAATCTATATTTTAGACATGTAAATTTTGTCCGTACCCAGTTTTTTACAGATCAAGAAAAAGTTTTGATCTATTAGGGTATTACAAAAGTGTTGAAGGAGGCTATGTCGAAGCTGCGAAATTAGGGTTTCAAAGAAGGTGAAGAAGATATATTGGGTAAATGATGGGCAAATAGGTTTAACAGTGGACATATGGGTTTAACAGTGGGCAAATGGGTTTCACAGTGGGTTAATACATTAGTAAGGGTAAAAAATTAAAAGAGGCAATAAAAAATTAAAAGGGGACAGTAAATCGTTAGAGTAAAAAAGTAAAAAGGTTAAATGTAATGGGGTCAAACTGAATGGGGGTATTTCTGGAAGAGAAATAAGAGTGACCGTATATGCAACAGAGTTGTGTACATTGGGGGTGCCACATGTCAGCTTTCTGTGTTTTTGCACGCGTCAGTGGCAATAATGCAACTATCTGAAACACAGATGACTCATTTTGGGGACACTTGAAAGGTAGTGGCACAAATGCAACAGGTGTCATAGTCAAGTGACTTGACAGGGTTTTTAGCCTTTGTACGAAATTAGTTGTAAGTTCCACCAATTCCATTGTTAGCTGAAAAAAAAGTAATAAATAACGTAAAAATTGCGCATATTACCAATACTTTGAATATGAAAAAGGTTTTAAATAAAACAATGGATATTTAGGATTCTAAATTAAACAATTGATTATTGTGTGCAAAATTTATATAAAAAATATAAAATTTTACGTAAGCATATAAGAAAATACAGGTTAATCCAATTATAAAATTAAAACTAGACAACATGATCTAGACAAAAAAGGAAAAAAATACCTTTTAGATTTGTTAGGCTTGGATAAATTAGGTTAGATCAAATAAAGTTTTATAAATTTTTAATCCACTAATGACATGTTAAAATATCTCGATGTAGGTATATTTATCGATTTAGAGGAAAATGTTATATTTTCACGATTAGATTTGTCGTTGGAACCTAAATAAAATATAAAATATTTTGTTGATTATTTCATACTTATATTCATTAGATGAAAAAACAATAAAAAAATGGATAATATAACACTTTCGATATAGATAATATATATATATATAGTATAAACGAGAATATTTTGTTAGATATTTTATGCTAACCAGAATATAAAAAAAATTAGTTATTTTATATTAGTTAAAACAAACAAATTAAAAATATATTTCAAAAAATAGTTAAGAGAGAAATGAGAAAATCTCTCAAAAATCTGGTCAAATGGTACCTCACCCTCGTAAAGTGCCTTTTTTATTGAAATCTCTTTGATCGTCTTTCAATAAAAATTCTTTCATGAATCAAGTTCATATGTTAGAAGAAGAAGCTACCTTGCATCGAATTTTTTTATTATCAAGCTAAATTATAGCGTATCAAGAATTTAAAAAATAGGATTAGGGCTTGAAGCAACTTATGGATTGAATTTTATCAACAAAATAATTGGTGGTTTGGTGTAGGCTATTGAATAGGCATCTCAGTGTGAAGGATTCGAGATGATTATTATATCAATTGAGAAAAATATTTGGAAAGCACTACTTCTAACATCAGGGTTTGCAAAGAAAGTTCGTGAATTATGCATGGGAGAAAATTGATTCTATTGGGAGCCCTAAAAGAAGTTGTAAGAATCGAATTGCTTTCTAGGATTTCATCCCTATAAATTATGGAAGCCCCAAATTGATACAGGATTTGAGGATTTTTTTAGCTCATGTCTGAGGATTGAATTATCTTAAAACAATAGATGGCGGAAACTGCATCAAATCGAGTTAGTTCATCAATTCATTAACAAAAGTTAAAAAATAGAATATACTCTCTGGTCAAAAACACATCCGAGAACGAAAACAAGATAAACAAAATTATAGAACATAATGAAGATAAAGAGAAAGATAGTTCCTCTCAGAAATATGAAGACCAATTTCCATATCTTAATCATAAATCTACAATTCCTGATCTGTGTAGTAGCAATGGGAGGACATATAAAGAAGCTGTCACCGATCCTATCAAAAGTATAGAAATCTACCACAAGGAGGTTTATGTCACCAGCAAATGCGATTTCAAAGCAATGCATTTTACTGACAAAGATAAGTCCTTCATCCTTGATTCTACTAGATTAACTCTTGTAAGAAAGTTCTCCATATGTAGAAAAAGTGTATGTTATACACATATTCTTAGATAAACTAAAACTATATAGAGAAGTCAATTTAACCATATGAGATAAATGATATGTTTTTTCATAGAACTTACTCAATTATAAAACCTTAAAACTCTCTAAAAACAAAATGTTTGGTCATTCCTATTTATCCTCAAAATATATTTATAACATCTATATTTATTACGCAATGCAAAATCAACATGTATGTCCATATTGATGGACATTAGTTTAATAAAGAGTGTTATTTAAATATATTTCGAAAATGTTTTATAAATTGATATGAACTTATGTTACAAATATATACTCATAATCCATCTCGTATATATTTTCCACACCCAAACTCTAACTCGGGTATCTTATACTCGTCAGATAACACTATTTTTCTCCCACACCAGAACCTGCCGGATTCGGGTACTTATCCGTGGATATCCATCTACGGGTACACATTGAATTAATAATAAAATAATTAGATGGTCTTGATAGTTTCAAAATAAACTGTATTTACTTTCTAATATAAGTTAACAAATATTTAGTTATCTATTAATAATAAAATATTTTTTTGTTATATATGTAAGTAAATTATTTTCTTTTTATTCTAATTAATAATGTTATTTGAACATCACTAATTGTGGAAAAAGGAAAATGTTTAAAAAAAATTAAAATATCAAATTTAATATTTAAACGTAGAATGCTATTTTTCAAAATATACGGCATTTAGTGTTAATTATCAAATATATTTGTTATCTATTAATAATTAATATATGATTTTGGTTCATGTTAGTGAACCTTTTTTATTTTTTTATTTTAATTAATAATATTTTTATTAGACTAGAAATGATAAATATTTGAAACAAGAATTGAAAAATTAAATTTAATGATTAAATGTAGTGATAATTAGCAAATATTTTTTGGTAGGTTATTAATAATTAATATAATTTCAGTAACTTTTTTTAAATTTAATCAACAAATATAATATTATTATACCATTTTGAATATGATACCGATAGTATGAAGCTAGTCGAAAAAAAGAAAAAGTTATAAAAAATTGAAAAAATTATTTAATTTTAAGTGTAGAATTATATTTTTCAAAACATATTTTATATATTAAAAAATAATAATCGGTTTTGGTATTAAATAATCTAATATGAATAATTTTATTTAAAGCTTGATATATAATATATAATTTTATATAAATATCAATTTAGTTCGTATCCGGTATCATCCAGCTGGTTGGATTTGAATTTGGTACGATGGGAATTTTTTTAAACAATAACTTATATCAAACTCCACGAGTAATAAATTTTCAAAATCACAATTCATCCGGAAATAATTTTTAAGTTCATAGTCCATCCCATCGGATCGGCTAGGATCGAATCGAATACTCGCGGAACGGAAATCCTAAACTATTTCAATATCTAAACCTATAGACCAGGACTTTGTTACACTTCTAATCTATATTTATACATTGAATAAAATAATATTTATAAAATAAAATTCTAATCATCACAATAATATTAAATTAAATTAAAACAATTAGATTTTGTTTAAGATGTATTTTATTTATAATTTGGATCAAATTCAAAACGCATCTTTGGAATATATAACAACATGTGTATAGGATAAAATACGGATCGATTGACATTTATAAAAACAAAAAAGTTACTACAAATTAGTGCGCATGTTGATAAATCCTAGTTTTATCCCACAAGTTTTAATGTTATAGAGGTTGATATTAATGCTTCTAAAAGCTATATTTTCTTTTAGCGCGTTGAATATCCTTTTTAAAATAGAAATCGTATGAAATTTGGGCTAAAATTGAGGACGGTGAGTCTAAGTTCTTCCATAATTATATATCAAGACTCGAATCTCAAGGAATAAAATACTTTCAACTTCTAATAATAACACATTTATCGTCTCTAGCCCAAAAGGTGGTTCGTGTCTTTGGCAGCCACTTCGTCAACCTTCTTGGGGTAAACAAATTGCCTTTTTACCATCTCTTGATAAAATTAGAAGCTTAATCATTTTAAAACTTTTGAATCTGAACATATAATGCGTCATATTACCGCCAAAGAGATAAAAATTTATGTCTTCAACATTGATAGCAACAAAGCCCCTGGCTAGGATGGTATCAATGTTACTTTCTTCAAAAGCTCATACTTCTCGAAAAGAACAAAGCTCTTATCTCCCTCATCCCAAATAAAATAAACCCTCATTCTTTTTTGATTTATACCAGTTTCCTGTTTTAAAGTTATTTATAAAACCATCTTCAAAATTATTACCAACATGATCAATGACTCTTTCTCTTCCCTTGTCGACCCAACACAACCTGCCTTCGTTCCAGGTCAAAGTATTACAGATAACATTATTCTCTCTCAGGATCTACTTCATGGATATGACATGAACATGAACGGGTTGACTTGAAAATTGATCTCATGAAGGTCTTCGATAACGTACGTAGTCACTTGCTACTTGATGTCATTTACATCATGGACTTCCTTACTCATACGATCAGTTGGATCCTTCAACGTATATCTACCTCCTCTACTTATTGAACGCTAATAGGAATTCTTTTGGATCCTTCCAAGATAAAATAATCCTTCACGAAAGAGACCCCCTATTCCCTTTCATATTTATGTTGATCATGCATGTCCTCCTTTCCATTCTCAAGGAATAAAATATTTAACCTTTGTTTGGCTCCTACTGGAAATACTAGAAGCGTAAGATCGTAAATCTCTATTTTGTTAATGATCTTATGATATTTGTTTCGTGAAAACAACAATTCCATCAACCTCATCAAATAAGGACTTGATGAGTTCGCAAGTTTCTTAGTCATTCATCTTAACGCTTACAAAATTCAAATATGTCTCTCGAGTGTCTCTGATGCAATTCACCATTCTATCACTTCATGTTTGGGCTTCGAGGAGAACACCGTTCCCGTCAAATACTTTAAACCACCTCTTATCAATTCACGCATGACTTAACGAGATTACAAGCCCCTCTTCAATAAAATTACTAGCAGGATCAACTCATAGACTTCTAAGAGACTTTCTTATGCAATCATATTCCAGCTTATCAAAGTTTTCTTATTCACGGGCCAAGTTTACTAGTCAATGGTTTTTATTCTCTAGGTCCGCACCTTTAAAGAACTATATCAACTCTTTCATATATTTATTTGGACTAACCTTGACCTTAAAATCATTGGTTTGAAGGTCGTTTGGTCCTCCGTTACCTATTTTTTATATAAGAGAGGCTTTGGGATTTTTAACCTGATATT
The DNA here is from genome assembly GCA_036936605.1 of Limnanthes douglasii subsp. nivea. Lineage (NCBI taxonomy): Eukaryota > Viridiplantae > Streptophyta > Magnoliopsida > Brassicales > Limnanthaceae > Limnanthes > Limnanthes douglasii. The sequence goes on from JAUPFV010000005.1 coordinate 280,615,019, forward strand.
TTGGAATCAGGCGGCTGCCCTGAAAAATTTGCGGTCCATTTTAAAAAACCAAACCTCGCTATCTGGTATGACTAAACCATTACCAAAAATATTAAAGATAAATTGTTTTGGACTCTCCCTACTAGGTCCTCTTACAGTTGTGTGTGAAAGAAAATTATTAAAATTTGAAATATTGTCTCGAAGCTCTACAAGACTTTCATTGGCGACAATAACCTCCACTTCATTCTGGTATGACCCTTGGATTTGCACGCATTTTCTCGTGGATCACTATGTTCCTAGTATCATTCGCCAAGCTCATATGCTCAACAACTACACTCTCTTAAATATTATCAACTACGTCTCTTGGAATTAGCCAGCCAACCCCAATTTGGGAGCTGATCTCATTTGAATTACATTCTCAATATACATAATGCTATAAATATCCTTCCACCTCCTACGAGAGAGGTGGATGTCAAATTCTAGATCTCCAAAATAACACTATTCATTTACAATTAACACCACGTACCACCACATTAGCTCATCCCGGCCAAACTTCCCTTGGGCCAATCTGGGTTGTAACAAGTACAACATATCCATATACTTCTTTATCACCTAGTTGGCCATCTAGAGAAACCTCACCAAGCATGACAAGATGATTGCTTAAGGTTACAACACAGTCCCAAGACTTTATCTTTTATAACCATTCCCCATAATACACAAACCACTTGTTGGTGGACTGTTCCTTCTCACAACTAGTCTAGGAGGCATGTGTCAGAAAACCCAGGTTCTCCTACTTCTTCTATGACTGGTCTAGCTGGTATCACCATTACTTCAACAAATATTTCACCACATACAAATTTTTATACCGTTGTGACTAACCCTAACTGGTTAAAGGCTATACAAGTTGAATAAGATACGTTAATAAGGGAGAAAACTTGATCTTTGATTACATATTATTCTATAATGAAACTAGTTGATTGTGTATAGGTTTATAAACTTAAACATATCCCTAATATGTTTGTTCAAGGTTACAAGACCAGAATGCTGAAAAAAGGTTCCACCAGATGTCATGAATTGATTTTACTAAGATTTTCAATCTCGTAACAAAGACCTCAACCATTAGGCTGGTTCTAAGAATAATAACATATTAATAACATATTTATCAATAGAATAATCACACAAAATATTCGTAGTACAACCTGAAACCTTTGAGGATTTTAAGAGGTACTCTCTTGTGTGTTAGTTACACAAGGCCCACTATTTCTTTTAAAACGCCAAACGGTCTGGTATTTTAAGTTAAAGGACACACCAATCCTATGGAGTTTCAAGAATTTCATACTTATTGTTCTATATTCTTATATGTGTCAAAGAAGGTTATCATCATTATACTGGTATGTGTTGATGACATTATGATAAAAAGGAACTAACCTATCCAGTTACAAAAGTTTATAGATACACTCAACTCCAGTTTTTCGATAAAGCATACGGGTAGTCTATATTTTTTCAAGGCGTTGAAGTTTATAGAAATTCAATTGGGTTTCACTTAACACAACTGAAATACATAACAGACTTACTAGGGAACGAAGGGCTATCCACATCTAATCCTTTCTCCATTCCCATGCATGCTTTGTCTACATCTAACAAAATATCTTAACTTGTTAGGCTATTTACAATATTTTTTACATACAAAAGCGAGACGATATTGCATAGGTTGTAAATAAACTAACTGAATTTCAATAATATAGTACGACCGTACATCTATAATGAGTAAGGATAGTGATTCTATACGTATTTGGGAGTATATCTCTCGGTCTTCACATGAAGCCCAACCCTGGCCTTCAACTTAGGGGTTTTACTAATGCAGACTGGGCCTTCTTTTTGGATGAGTGTCGTTATGTATGAGACTATTGCGTGTTCTTCGGGTATACACTAGTGTTCTGGTTCTCCAAAAATCAAAACGTTGTTACAAGTTCGAGTAACAAAGTCTGAGTACCACGACCTTGCCATCCATTTTGTGGAACTCATTCGGTTTTTTATATTTACTCAATTAAATTGCTTTCCTGATGATTCGTTCCCTAGTGAATTGGTGTGAAAATCTTGGGCCGAAGTATTTCATGCAAGGAAGAAACATATATAACTTGATATTCATTTTGTCATGGGCCGAAGTATTAATTAATGGATTAAGATTATCCTAGTTTGCCTATAAATAGAAAAAAATATAGCTTTGTAATTTGTATCAAGGCAAGATGTGAGTTGCGTATTTTTTCAGAAAGAAACTAGCTTTAGGTCATCTAAGTTTTCTCTGAATCGCATCATCTTTTGTTACATAAAGTTATTGAGTCATTTGTGTTTGAGTCTTTTTCTAACCTATTATTTGCAAAAGAAGTGTTCGTTGCCCGTGGATATAGGACTTTTCACTATCCGAACCACGCTAAATCTCTTGTTGTGCGATTGTTTACTTTCTATTATTTCTTGTTAACTTTGTTTATGAAATAAGGTAAGAGCCGAAGCTCGTATTACCTACTACGACCTCTCTAGTAGGTGTTCGCCAACTGTTCGTCACTACTTTGGCGAAGTTGTTAAGATTCGTTCTAGCGAGTCTTGTTAAGGTTGTGTCAGATCTTGTTCGAATATTGATGGTTTCTCTAACAGGTTCGGATCGCGGTTCCATTCAAACAACTGAGTCCGATAAAGAACAAAAAGAATAAAACTAGTTCGAAAATGAATCGATAAAACTACTGCAGAACCGATTTGGAACCGAACCAGTAAAACCGATATGGAATTGAACCGATAAGAAAAATAAAACTGTTAAAACTGATTATGTTTTTTGTTTCAATTTAATTTTATACATATATTACAAAAATTAATAATTAACGAGCAATTTTAAAATTAAGATTACATTATAAATTTTAATTTTTATATTATTTATTTAATAAAAAAATTGAAAATCAAATTATAATTGGGTTTGACTTTTTCTTAAACGACTGAACCCGGATCTGTATCCGTGGATCTCTTGTTGTACGTTTGTTTAGTTTCTATTCTTACTAGTTAACTTTGTTCTTGAAATAAGGTAAGAGTCGAAGCTCATATTACCTCCTATGACTTCTCGGTAAGGTGTTTGCCAACTGTTCGTTACTGCTGCAGTTAAGTGGTTAAGATTCGGTCCAGTGAGTCTTGTTAGGACTATGTCAAATCTTGTTCCAATATTGATGGTTTCCCTAATAGGTTCGGTTCGCGGTTCCATTCTAAAAACTGAGCCCGATAAAAAAATCAAAACAATAAAACTAGTTCGAAACCGAATCGATAAAACTGATAAACCTGTACCACCAATACAAAATCGAACTGGTAAAATCAATAAAGAATCTAACTGATAAAACCGATAAATAGATAGGATGGATAAGAAATTGAACCAATACAACTGTTAGAACCGATTATGTTTTTTAAAAAAAAATTAATTTTGTATAAATTATATTGCCAAAAGTAATAGTTAATGAGAAATATTAAGAAAAATCAAAGATTACGTTCTAAATTTTAATTTTTATATTATAATATTTAATTAAAAAAATTAAAAATTAAATTAAAAATAGATTTGATTTTTTATCAAATGGACCGAAACCCGAACTGATAACCTACTTAATTGAATCGAAACGGAATCGAATAAAACCCAAACAAAACTAAATTTGACCGAATCGGAATCGCGGAACCAAACTCAGAACTGATTGAAATAAAAAAAACCTTAACAGTCCTATTGAAATCAAAAACTAAAAACCGAAAACTTAAAATCCAATCAAATTCTAAAACAGAAAACTTAAAATCCAATCAAATTCAAACAAGTAAATTTAACAATTCGGTCCAATTTCACCCATAACGGTACTAATCAAAACCATCAAAAAAAATTATATATATATTAAATTGTATATTTTCTGTCACCGCAAGGCACAACCCGACAAGAAATTTATTATATTTACAACCAATAGGCAAAATCAGCTATAATTATCTATATAAACTATTATTGGTTACAGGTAGTTAGGAAAGATTATTGGGATTCAATAATTCATGAGATTAATAAAAGGATAAATTGGGAAAAAAATTAGTCTTTTTTTATTACGCATTGATGGATCAGCTTCGATCACGTTCCCTATATATTAAGACACAAAACTCGGTTGTGTATTGCAAATCTATTACTTCTCATTACAACTTAAACTTACTTTTGAGAACAAGCTCAAACCAGAAAGCAATGGATAAAAGTTTAGGTAGCAATACTGACGAACCTCCGAAACACTTCACTACCATTTTGAGTCTTGATGGTGGAGGAGTTAGAGGAACCATTACCGCTGTTATCCTTGTTTATCTTGAAACTAAGCTTCAGGTATTTTAGTTTTATATATATATATATATATATATTTGTAAGAACTTGGAAATGATGACATTTGGTAACAAATTAAGAATGATACAGGAGCTAGATGGGATGGACAAAAGGCTAGCAGATTATTTTGATATAATAGCAGGAACAAGCACAGGAGGTCTTATAACAACCATGCTCACTGCACCTGACGACAAAGGTCGCCCATTGTTCACTGCCCAGAAGGTGCTTGAATTTTATCAAAAAGAGTGTCCTAACATTTTCCCACAACCAAGGTAATTTTTAAATTGAAACACTAAAAACAACCCAATGTTAAACTGATATGTAACTTTCAATTTTCTTACCAACTCATTTTTTTCGAATAAAATATCACTTTAGTCTCATCTTAATTAATCTTTTATTTGTCAACTTTAATAAGATGTGAGACTATTTAAATCATATAGCTTTAAAACAGATCTTTACCGCTCAAAACCATCGCGTCTGTCCCTTAGCACAAACTCATTAACATTCTAAACGAGGTTTTAATACTTCACACAACCTATTTGTTAGGTCGTATAGAGGGTTTAAATTAGGAAATAGTCTCTCGACTATCCGTTTATTTTCGTTTAGTTCTTCGATTTTAAAATCATCGGTGAGAGTCTTTGACTTATCAAAATCTATAAATTTAGTCTGTGATTTATAAGTTTAGTCTCTCAACTTAGCAAAATTTATAAGTTTAGTTCTTCAATTTCACAAAAATTTATAAAAGTAGTCCCTGAATCCAAGAGAAAATTTCATCACGAAGGACTAAATTTAAAATTTTGGCAAAGTTGAAGGACTAAGTTTATAAATTTTGTAAGTTAGGGACAAAATTTATAAATTTTGCCAAGACTGGAAACTTTCACCGTGATTTTGAAGTCGAGAGACTAAATGAAAGAAAACAGAATAGTTGAAGGACTATTTCTTGATTTAAACCTCGTATAGAGTATATCATTCAACTTAAGCACGACTACGACTACTTGTTCGACATATTTGATTTCTGAAAATTTAATTACAACACATTCCGCCTGGATTTAGAGCTTTGATATCATTTTTTGAGAATATGGATACCGTACATTCTTTTTCCGTATATAAATACGGACAATCCAATCTTAATACTAGTATAATATTGTCCGATTTGGATATAAATGCTTTATACTAGCTGACATATGTTCTTGCTCATATACCATTGATCATTTCCATGTTCGGACAACCTAATCTTAACACTAATATGATATTGTCCGATTTGGACTTAGATGCGTTATACTAGCTCAGAACCCGATCTTAACACTAATATGATATTGTCCGATTTGGATTTAAATGCTTTATACTAGGTGACATATGTTTTTACTCGTATATCTTTGATCATTTCCATGCACAAACAACCCAATCTCAACATTAAAAATGATATTATCCGTTATGAATCTGAATGCTTCGTAATAGCTAAAATATGTTCCGATTAGTATATCATTAATTTATATCATGTTTAACAAGTGTGAGATTTTATCTCACCACGGAATATATTATTGTATATTTTGAAGCGGATTTGCAAGTTATCTCCCGATCCCGCGGTTACCAAAACTTGTATCGAATTGGTGGTTACCTATACCATTTCTAGCCGGACCTAAATACGATGGGGTCCATTTGAAAAACTTGATGGAAAAGTATCTGGACCCAAGGAAACTTAGCGAAACAGTAACTAATGTTGTGATCACCACTTTCGACATCAAGACGCTCACACCTACTATCTTCTCTACTTATCAGGTAATATATACGCCAACAAAAATATACATGACTATAAGAGATCGAATTCTAATAAAATAGAAGATTATTATAGTTATATTTTAAATTTACATTTCCAAAACATACCAACAATATGGAACGTTTTCATTATTTGTTGTTACTTTCTATTTTTGTTGATTTTGATTTGTATTTATAATATTTTTTTCATCTCGATTTGCATATGATTATGTATGCAAAAAAAAATTTGTGACTAACCAAGTTCTTACTCTCAATGTAATAGTTAAGAAGTTAATATTTTTGTAATTAAAACTAAAATTATTAGTATGTTTTTAATTTTATTAAAAAGTTATACTTAAATCAATGTTTATTTCTTATTAGTAAATATTAAACTTATTTAGTACTAATATCTGAATAAAAAGAAACTGATTATATTGATCTAACGTAGGCAAACTACGAAAGTTCCTTGAATGCCAAGTTATCCGACATAGCATTAGGTACCTCTGCTGCTCCGACATTTCTTCCTGCTCATGGATTCACAAACTATGACGCGCATGGAGATCCCCGATATTTTAACCTCATCGACGGTGGAATCATCGCCAATAATCCAGTACTATTTATTTGTTTATATATATAGTTATATTGTGGTAGTTATAAGTAAATAATCGTAAATTTTAATGACTTCTATCTTTGGTTTCGAGTCTTTTGACTATACAATCTATTTCGCCAACTAAATCATGCCCTAATTTAATTTTTAGTTAAAACATAAATAAAATCTACTCCACTTAAAGTGTTAAGAAATAAGTTAGATGACGTGGATGTAATTTTTGTTAGTGTACATGTTAAATTCTTAGAGCGAGTTAGCAATTAGATTGTTTTTATTTTTACGTTATTTTTCGTTTTTTTCTTCCTCCATTTTCTCTATCTCTTATTTTATTCACTAATTAATATATTTTATCCTATACGAGTAAAACAGATTCAAATTGGTTAGCTAAAAAATAGGTAAATCATATTTTTTTTTCCTACGTGTCACTAATTAACGTATAATTTTAACAAATACCAGTATATATATTCTAATATTAGTTTTTTTTTCTAATAATTAGCTTTTCTTAGAACCATAACGATGAGAGAGACTAAAAACTTTAAGGACACCCTTACCCTTTAAGGTTAAAATATGATACTTAATTATTTATGAATTATAATATTAATTGATTAACTAAAATATTCTATAATAAAAACAAAACTATTGATATTATACTATTATTTTTAATTAAAGTAAGTTTAAACTATTATATAATGTTTATTTATATTTTAAAAATAATTTATTTTTTCATATTTAAATAAATTATAAAATATAGTTTTAAAATATTTTAAAATATGAGTTTTGAAATAAGTATTATTTTTCAATTTTTAACAACAAAAATAATTTTTAAATAATTTAAATTTTGATTTTATAAATGAGCTTCATTTTTTTAAATCTTTCTTTCTTTTATTTAAAATTTGAAGACGTAATAATTACCTTTAATTTATAATTTTTTTAAACATGTAAATTTTGTTGAAATAAACATTAATTTTGTTGATAGTTATAAATTACTTTAACTAAAATTAATTATATAATTTTTTTTATTATTCTAACTTACCTAATTAATTATCATATTTAAGATTAAAAAAAACTAACATGAAACAAAAAAGGTAAAGGCGTCTTAAAAACTATAATATTCCCAATTATTACAATGGTATAAAAGATATGTGATTATTTAAAAAAAGGAAGTTAACAAAAATTGCCTGCTAAGCGGTGCCATGTTAGCATACCCCAAAAACTAATTTTGATACAGCAATATTTCGCAATAAAATTAAATACAGTATAATATGCTATACATGTTTATGACAAACTATTAAAACCCATCTGCATTTAGTTTTTTGTCTATTTATTTTGGATAAAATTAATATTAACTATCTATTTCTGCGATAAACAGTTAGTCAACTATTATTTTTTGATAAAATTAATCTTTTGAATTTTCATTTTCGATAAACACTATCCAACATGGATAATCAAAATACTAAGATAGACAATTTTTATTCCAAACTATATCGATAGTTAAGAATCTATATCCGAACCTTTTTTTTAATCGATGACCCACGAAAATAGGTAATCAAATCACGGATTACTGTTTAAAACCTCGTATTTACTTTAAAAAGCCGGTAACAAAATGGCTAGTTGGAAATATTATAGAAAATATACAACCTAGTACTTTAAAACCTAAAAAGTCAAATTATACCATTTAGATTTCTGAAGCTAAGTGTAACATAACGTTAAACTGAAACGAACACTGAATTAAAAATAATGTTATTTACCTGCAATATCTTATAAGTGGACTAGATGGCATCTATTAATGTTCATATTCTTTTGTACATTTGATTTCAGACCCTAATTGCTATTAGGGCAGCGACAAAAGAGGTTATGAGGAGGTCTCCAGACTCGAAAGGCAAATTGAATTACAATAGGGCTCCAGAATCTGGAGGCGTAACACATCCTTTGGATTACAGTGAGTTTCTTGTGATATCGTTAGGGACCGGAACGACCAAGAAAGATAAACACGACGCGAAAAACCCAAAATATGACGCAGAAATGGCTAAAACATGGGGAATTATATCTTGGCTATTTAAAGGAACATCAAGTCCTATAATTGATTGTTATAGTTCAGCTAGTGTGGATATGGTCCATTACCATAGCTCTGTGGTCTTTCAAGCTCTTGGCTGTGAAGACAACTACCTCCGAATCGATGTAAGTATATATACCGTTTAGAATATGGATATTATCACATATCCGTCTTCATATATATAAAAGTATGAGCAAAAATCTTTCACCTAGTACGATATTTTCTGTTTTGGATCGGAGGGTTCACACTAGATGTGAGATTTTACTAGCACTTCAACAAATCATCGCCATCTCGATCAAAATATCACTTTAATCCCTTACCAATTCGTTAACGGAATTACTGATTTTTGAAAATTAGCAAATAAATAGCGAAAATTGGACAAAACTTTGTAAATAATTAAAATTTGTTTAAACATAAACAGCTAAATGACATGTTATCATTCTGAATCTTACCAAAACAGGATCATACCTTAACGGGGGATGTGGCATCTACCGATATATCTACAGACGAGAATATGAAAAGACTTGTTGAAGTGGGGAATAAGTTGCTTGACAAGAATGTTTCACGTCTAAATTTGGATACGGGTGAATATGAAGATTATCCTAAAGATGTTACCAACAAGAAAGAGCTGGATAGGTAAATCATAAACCCTAACAACAATCTTACTTTTCAAAACTATAGGTCCAATGTGCTAAGGCCTTTATCTCGACTACATTATGCTTTATAGTTTTAGGCTTACAAACAAAAACCAACTTATATGGTTGATCTGATTTTTAGCTTAGAAAAAGTTAGTTTTAAAACCTATAAGACCCGCATAATTTGGAGGTAAAGCTTTTTTCGGATTTGGTCGACGAAGATCACATTCTCCATTTCTGAGCAAGCTGATTCAGTTATTGTTGTTGTGATTGTCTACAGGCTTGCAAAACAGCTTTCAGACCTACGGTTCCCAAAGTCTTATGTCCCTGAGGTGAACGCTTGATGGTGACAAATTTGTTTTTTATCATTATAAATTCTTCTCAAAGAAGCTTAATTGTTTGCTTGATTGTCGTTTTCGTTGTTCATGCTTTGTCCTTCTATGTATTTCTCTGGTTTTTTTTGTTTTTCTTTTTTCATGTTTCTCGTTTCCTGCAATATCCAGTTGTGTTTTAATATCTATAAAAGATGTTAAATCTTTTGATATTTCCATTAATCGAGAGTTTTTATTTGTGTTTTTTGCCTAACCCTTGTGTGTGGATTTCATAAGTTTGTGTTGTGATGGGTTATAAAGCAATAATTTATAGACGAAGAAAGACCATATTTTAGGCTCGAGAGTTGTTAATCCTACTCAGTTTTTCATAAATAATATTGATTTTCCCTCAAAAGCCAAGTTACAATTTACTCACGACAGGTTTTACAAATGAAAGGCGATTTTCACATTCGTTAGATGCAATTCAAGATCATAATGAATACTAATTCCACAATGACTATAAGAGAATCAATTTTTTTACACTTGAACAGAAGGCTTTTGAATAATTAATGCATTTTTTATCACAGCTTTTGCCTACAAGATTAGCTTTATATGGTTTGACTCTGCATTTGTAAACAAGTTTGGTTTTAAAGATCCACCTACAACAATGGTTTTAAGTCATGTAAGCAATGGTACAATGTGTCATAATTTTTTTTTCTGTGAAAATATAATATTAAATTCAAAAAGTTAAAGTATTACAATATTATCGAGGAGAGGCTCATAGGAAATATGTGACAAGGATACAAAGAGAGGTCCACAAATTTTATGTGGCAACAAAACAGAGACCCAAACAAGAGAAACCCTAGCCGTTAAAAAAAACACCAAGGAAGACGCCGACATTTAACCTGTTTGGGAAGAACGCTGACATTTAACCAGTCGGAGAATGAGATGGACAACCATGGTATCGTGATCAACCATGCTGCTAGCAATGAGAGCAAGTCAGTAAAGAGGGAAGAACACAGAATCGTGTACAAAGCTTTGCCGGAATGCAACAAATCAAAGTCACGGAGAGATGAGAAAGCCCGATGACCTGCAATCTTGTACGTATCTTGAAATAGTTGGATCACCAATAATTTGTGTCAATTTATATACTCCTTCCGATCTTATAATACTGAGTCATTTTTTAAGATTATACAAAAATATTAAGATGAACTATCTATAAATATCCAATCAAATATTTCATTATCACCTAACACTCTAAAATTACACACTACCAATAGGTATATTGCCATAAAAATGGACAAAAAATACGATTAGATTGAAAAAAAATTCTTATTTTGAACCAAAAGTTTTCTGTTCCATATCCATTACTTCTCTCTTTAAACTTAAACCTAAAAAACCCCAAAATACCTGAAATCGTCGATAAACTCCGACAAGTGTTCAAACAAACTCCGGCAAACCCTCTCACACATTTGGGGTGTGATTCATCGTATCTAATAGTGATTTTGAGATAGAATATTGTTAGGTGCGACCAAAAGTCCCACATCCCACATCGGTTAAACATGGGAAGGAAGATCAGTATATAAGTTAAGGATACATCTCCATTAGTGTGAGGCCTTTTGGAAGTAGACCAAAAGCAAAGCCGTGCGGGCCAGTGGGCTCAAAGCGGACAATATCACACTATTGTGGAGATCGGAGTATTCTTGCATATACCCAATATTCCCTACAAATGGTATCAGAGGACGCGATGTGGTGGGTTGTGATGATGTGGGTGCCGAACATCTTGCCAGTAGCCATACTCAAGGTGATTGATCTACTGGATAGATGGAGCGCACTGCTCATCAAGCAGCTGTCTTGATAAAGGAGCGGCGCAGATTCATCTAAAGATGATGGAGTGCCTAATAGCTCATCAAGCAGGTGGCTTGATCAAGGAGCGACGACTGTCATCGAGTAGGGGGGATGGAAGTCAATTGAGAGGAGGCTAAAGTGGTACTTTGTTCGACAGGAGGATTGTTAGGTGCGACCAAAAGTCCCACATCGGTTAAACATGGGAAGAAAGATTAGTATATAAGTTAAGAATACATCTCCATTAGTGTGAGCCCTTTTGGAAGTGGACCAAAAGCAAATCCGTGCGGGCCAGTGGGCTCAAAGCGGACAATATCACACTATTGTGGAGATCGGAGTATTCTTGCTTATATACAAAAGCAGGCACACGTTATAGATTATAGATTTTTATGTATTAGATAAGGAATTGTTTTAAGTAATTTCTATATAAGGAATCATACTTCTTGAGCTACAACCAACCATTCTATATAAGGAATCATACTTCTTGAGCTACAACCAACCATTTCGCTTGATAAGTAATTTCTATATAAGGAATCATACTTCTTGAGCTACAACCAACCATTCTATATAAGGAATCATACTTCTTGAGCTACAACCAACCATTTCGCTTGATAGTGAATGTATCGTACACGTTCTAACTAACAATCCAACTTCGAATAGTTTGTTGGGAGGAGAAATATCACCACTTGGAAGTGGACAATATCACACTATTGTGGAGATCGGAGTATTCTTGCTTATATACAAAAGCAGGCACACGTTATAGATTATAGATTTTTATGTATTAGATAAGGAATTGTTTTAAGTAATTTCTATATAAGGAATCATACTTCTTGAGCTACAACCAACCATTCTATATAAGGAATCATACTTCTTGAGCTACAACCAACCATTTCGCTTGATAGTGAATGTATCGTACACGTTCTAACTAACAATCCAACTTCGAATAGTTTGTTGGGAGGAGAAATATCACAACTTGATTGTGTAAGACCTCCGCTCTTTTTTCGTACTTTGATCGGTTGAGTTTCGTTTCGTCGCATATTGGCTGAGGAAGTATTAAAAGTTTAGTGTAACGATGGGTCACTCGCTTTCTCCACATCTAACACATGTCCATGTCGTTATTTGTCTTTTTTAGTGAAAGAATTTGATGCACGTATAGATGTTTCTTGTTTCGTAAATGGAAGACCACGTGCTTTTGGTCTATCATTTGGGTCTAAAAAGAAAGATGTTTTTGGATACACTGCGTCAAACCATTTATTGTACACATGCTCTATGCGTGTATAGTCTTCGTTTTGCATGATAATGTTAACTAGTTTATATATTTTATTTTTCAATACCTCTTTCGTCGTTACATTATTACGCGCAACTGTATTTAATCACTTTAAATGATCGTGGAAATAGTGCAAAGGTATCGTTATGCCATTATTTGCAAAATCAAAGATGTCATGCAGACAAGGTATAACGTGTTTAGCTTGTATAGGACATGAGAAATTTGAACTGTCATTAGCTACCATACTTTAGGAACAATCTACCTCAATAGAAAATTGTTCTAAAGCTTCGTGAGAGACGTTACCTCTTAGGTCTTCGTACACCTTGTGCAAAACTTTTTGTAGAGCTAAAACTCGACTCTTGTCGAACAACACTTCAATTATTCCTTGTTGCAAAACCGATCAAAGTATGAACCTTTAACCAAAATGACTCAAAAATACCTTTGCTCGTACTAAGGATCTGCTTAAGCCTTGAATGAGCGCTCTCGACGCGGTTGGTGGTTTGGTTACCGAAATGCACGAACTTGTTAGTTTTCCACGTGATAAACTTATCACCGTATAGCTCTAACTCACTCTCCGTGTATTTATTTACTATCAAATAATATTTGAATTCCCTGAGCATTTTCGCCCGATACCTATTGAACGATAGGTCTATATCTGACAACATCATGTTATTTTACATCTTAAAAAATACACCAGACACCTTTTTGTGGTTGATGATTTTCTTCATTTTAGCTATGACGTTTATGTTAATGTGCCATCGACATAACAAGTGGGTTGCTTTTGGGAACACTAGATCAACCGCCATAACAAATACTAAGTCTTTATGAATCAAAATAATGGACGGTTGTTAGATGGAGTGAGTTACCATCAACGATTGCAAGCATTTTAATACATACTTGTAGTTGTCAAGTTTCTCTTCAGGCATAAACACAAATCTGATGTATAAAGCATTACATGTACAAGTGGCTCCAAACACCTCATACAACGACATCCCGTGTTTTCTTTCCTTGTAGGTGTTATCCATTATTAGCACATTTGGAAACGTTCGTAGAAACTTTAAACTAACCGGGTTTGTGATACGAAAAATCGCAAATGTACGATTTCCGTTGTAGTTTTAAAGTATAGAAGACTCAAAATATCGAACCCAAAGAGGAATATTGTTTTGGCCACATCTAAAATAAATAAATAAATAACTTGCTTAATTTAAAATATTAAGTAAATGAAAACTAATTAAGAAAAAAATAAATAAAATAAAAACTAAATTGAGATCTAAAGATCAATAGTTGGTGTTTAAGTAATTAATTAAATTTAATTTAAACATAATTACTTAAACACAATTCTTTAAAAGTCAGGTTCTCTTTCAGAGTGTTGTGATCGATGATCACGACTAACTCTTTTGTATAACTGGTTGTATCTCTAGTCTCATACCTCATACAATTGGGTCCTAAAAACTAATAATCTATTTCAAACTTGTCGTAGCGCACTAATCATTCAACCAAGTGGTATTATTATATTTTTGTGATAGATTTTACCTCTCGGTCTCCACCCAGATCTAACATCAATCAATTGAACTCATAAGTAATTGAAGGCATTACAATCAATAATAATACTAAAAACAATTTTATAAAGAAAAATTAAAATTAAAAATAATTCTAAAGAAATATATAACACAGAGGTTTTAAACCCTATAAAAAAAATTAGCTCATGCTAATCATGCTTATCGTCTTTAACAATTTAAGAAAAGAAAATCATAAAAGAAGAAAAGAAAAGAAAAGTAGGCTTTGTGTTAACGAAAGCCTAGATCTCCTTCATTAGGGTTTTATTTATAGGAAGATTTATGGGCTTTTTTATTGACCCTAACCTTCTAAAAATAAACCACATCGAGAGTATAATTATAATATTAAATAAAATAAAAGAATTAATTTATATTTTTAAATTATATAATGTAATATTATAATTTACTACAAAAGACCATATATTTTATTATCCTAAAAATAAAATCATAATTTTTATCAAATAAAATAAAAGAATTATATTATTTTTTAAATTAAATAATAAAGATATTATAATTTATTCTCCAAGAAACTAAAATATTAAGATGGTGATCTTCAATTAATTTCTTATCTTTTTTTGTCTTTCTTTCTTTTATTCTTTCTCTAATTATCTTTAAGTCCTTAACTTTTATCTTCTTCTTTAATTATAGCTTCTATGTCTAATCTTAACTCCTTTTTTGCTCATTTTGCTCCAATTTCACTAATAAATCAAAAATAAATAAATGAGAGTATTTTTATTCATAATTAATTAAAACTAAATATTAAATTAGTAGAAAAGTAATATAAAATTAAGGATAAATATCATTTGATCAAATTACCCCGCACTTATTAATTTGCTAATCCCAGCAAAAATAAAATATCACAATTCAAACTATAATCAAATGATATTATCCTATGGTATAAATTAAAGTCAATTTTTTAATTTCAAAACAAGTTAATGAATCAAGTGAAAAATTCCTAACCACATGTTATAGATATAAATTTGAAGAAATCTAAAAAATCTTCAACATGCCTCGAAAAAATTAAAATTTCATTATATACTATTTACTTGAATATTGTTTTTAAATATTTTATTAATAATCCAAAATAATATCAATTTTCTTTTTACCAATTGTCCATTGTATTTTTTTTTTTAAATATAGTTCCTTTTACTATGTCACAGTGAATGAATCCGAAACCAATTGGTTTAATTAATTACGTGATAAGGCACCCCTAGAACATATAATCTTAGAAAAGGAATGATATAAATATTATATATATATATATATATATATATATATATATATATATATTTACATCTGAGTTGTATAATA
The DNA here is from genome assembly GCA_036936605.1 of Limnanthes douglasii subsp. nivea. Lineage (NCBI taxonomy): Eukaryota > Viridiplantae > Streptophyta > Magnoliopsida > Brassicales > Limnanthaceae > Limnanthes > Limnanthes douglasii. The sequence continues at coordinate 280,630,704 of JAUPFV010000005.1, forward strand.
TCTAGTTAAGTTTTCTAATTAATCTATTTAACGAGTTTTAGATCAATGAAATCTATTCACCAAATGATTTACTGGCTCAAACTAATTAAACTACAAAACTAGACAAGTCACATTTGAGAATTAAAATAAATATTTTTCATTTTTACATGAATTTCGACCAGATTAGGAAGAGACCGGGTCACTGAGTAAAGAATTATGCAACCTATTTATTTAATAAATAATATACGATTTTTTTATAATTTTTTTTACAATAACAACTCTTTTTTCAGAAATATTTATTATATTAGTAAATTAATTTCCATGCAAGGAAAACAAATACTCTCAGTAAATTTGCAATATAATTAATTTTAATAATTTCTAAACATATAAATATCTAAAGACATAATCAAATAAAAATATAAACATGCAATTATTAATTATTTGAACTAAAATTCACTGCACAAGTTTGAGTTAATCTGTGAGGTCCTAAAGTATACAATAAACAATATTAAATGATCGAAACAAAATTATTATTTTTTGTGATATATTTGTTCAATAATTTCTCACTACATGCGTAAGATTGCAACTAGGCCTTTTGAGCTCTTTTCTAGTGTGGAAAAAGTAAAACTTATAGAATGACAATGAAGTATTTGTTCTTGTTTAAGTGTAGATATAAATTTAATTTTCATGATGTGATCTTTTAACTAACAACAACCCCAATTGGTTTTAGTTGTGTGTTAAAAGAATTGAACACTATTGTCTTTTTATATATGATTATGATTAGAGTTTAATATATCACCTATGACAATGTCTTTAGTTAGGTATCCATTTATTTGTGTCCGTTAAAAAGCAATATTTTTTGCGATAATTAGAAAGAATTAGTTAACCGTGGTTTTAAACGTAAATTTTATTTGTTCGGAAAGCAACAGATTGATCACAATAACCAATTTTTTAGAATTAATAAATTAACTCTTCATAATGAACATCTTATTTGTTGTGGTGATAACTTCAAAATCAAATACTTTGGTTTTGTCTCAATATACACTATGGATCGTTGCCACGTTGACCTAAGCATTTTTTCACGATTTGTTTTTTTATTCCAACCTTGTTATCCACCAAATTCACTATGATCCAATATTTTTTTACAAACCGAAACTTATTCTTTTTTAAAAAGAAACACATTACGAAATACATGAATATATAACTTTTCTATAAAATATATAACATATAAGTCGAGTTGTATCAGAAAGTTCTTTCAAATTACATGTATGACCATCACAAACCATTCTTTATATCGTAAATCATATTCCAATAACAGTTGTCATAATTTATTATGCCATTTAAAAGTGTTAGCCTACATATCTCTAGATGTTTAAATTATAAATTCTTCAGCTAATGATTTTGTAAAAATATCTCCTAGGTTTCTAGTAAAACGCACATACAAAACTAATATGATTATATCAATACTACATTGTCGTACGTACTTATGTCTTAGACTTATACGACTATTAAATTGTATAAAGATTGTTATTTTTTTATTTAATATGGGTGGTGTATCTACTAATAGATCTCTCCCATTCAACTTATTATTTATTATGGCGCATATTATGCGCTCATACTGCATAATCAAATAAAATTTACACGTATGTTTTTTAATAACACGAAATAACCCAACATGCAAAGGAAAAAATACACCACATACTTAATTGGTTATTAACTTGACTCGTGATTTAACTTGTATTTGTGTATCCTGCAAGTACCATAAAATATAGAATATTGAAATTTTATATTATTTTATCTTTTAAAAGTAATTAAAACCCCATTAAATAGCGGTCTAATATTATGTAGTTGGATTACTAGTAAATTAACGTAACTTATTTACCACAAATGAAATATTAGTCTAATTCATAAATAAATACATGAGACACCTCTCATCATGTATTTTTTTTATGACCAAATAACGTATATAATTTCTTGAAGTTTAGTTGTTTAAATTTTTCGTATATCTTTTCAATGTACAAAGATTAATTTTAAGACATAGTTCTCAAAATAGTTCTCACCTTCTCAAACCGTTCATCTTAAAGTTATGACACATAAACTTGCCCCCATATCATTACACAATACACATAAATCATCTACATATAGACACACTAGGATAATAAAATTAGTGCAAATCTTAATATACAAACAATTGGGTCCCAGATTGTACCTAAATCCATCGCATATTATAGCATGAACATTTTTATACCTTTTTATGGTTTTTTGTCATACAATAAAATAATTATTCAGGAAAATACATATTTCGTTAATTACTTGGAAGAATAAGACCATACGGTTTCTCTATGTAAACCTCATTGTCGTGATCTTCACTGAAAAATGTATTTTTATATCCATTTCATTAGTCTTAGGATTGTATATCAAGGCAATCATAAAGATCATTGTTATGTTCACGGTTCCACCAATCAGAGTATATGTGTCAAAGTAATTTTACATCGAATGCGTAATTTTTTATTAATTCATGTTTATGGTTATCAATTTATTCATGTTTATTGCATTGTTATGTTCATGGCTAGCAATTTTACCTTGAATATTTAAATCTACCCATATGGTACTTTTTTCAAATATTGTGCTATAATCAATTAGTCTTGAGCCGAAAGGTATATTGACTCATTACTAAGTATGATTTGATATTTTTTTTTATCATTTATGGATTTATGTCAATTTGTAAAGTCTCCAGAATATTATATTGTCTCCTAAGTAAAGAACTAGTTGGAGTTTCAAGGTGATTTCTTTTAAACTTTCTTCTGTCACTTGAGTAATTTCTTCCTCTGACTTATACCAGGCTAACACGATTTCTCAACAACTAAATGTGCTTCTTACAAAGTATTTTCTTCATTTACAAAAACAAAATGAGAATTATTATCATCATATAACATAAATAAAATATATCAATTTATCTAGATTGAATTACAACATTAAATTCTGAGTTAAATTTTTTTTATAAGCTTTATTATTTGCTAAACTAAAAAAATAACATATGATGGATTTTGGACCTAAAGTTACTATCTTGCACTCCAAACATCTTAAATTTGTTTTTTTTCCTTCTATAAATATTGTGGAGATATTCGATATTATGCAAAGGAGCATTGTTTATAATATGAATCGCCGTTAAAATAAATGTACGCAATAAAATAGCATGCATCCTAAAATTTACTAACATTTCATTGGTCATCTTTTAATTAAAAACATTGTTTTTCATTTAACCATCCTATTTGTTCTTAGTGTATACGGCGTTAAACATTGATAGATTGTTGTATGTTCTTTATAAAACCTAAAATCTTATGTGAAAATTATTATTGCTTTCGACTCAGATGATGCATTTGTATCTTAGTGTATAATTGATTCTCAATATTAGCTAGAAGTATAAAAAAAGTTAAAAGTCTAATCCTTTTGTTTAGAATAAATAAATATAAAAGTTGCTTCTTTTCTCCCCATGCAACAAGTCACCAATTAACTCACATATAAGAGTATGTCTCAAACCTAATATTTTTGTACATATTTATATGATAATATTCGTATGTATCAAACCTAATATTTTTGTACATATTTATATGATAATATCAATATGTATCAAACTTGATTCAACATATAATTGCTCTATGTAAATTTCATCGTCGCGAAATTTATTAAAATGTATTTTTGATATCCATTTTATAAATATTAAGATTATATATCAACGAAATAATACAAATGATTTTTATGTTCACGGTTCCAACAATCAGATCATATGTGTCAAAGTAATTTTATATCAAATACTTAAGTTTAGATTAATCCATGTTTATGGTTATCAATTAATTCATGTTTATTGCATTGTTATGTTCATGACTACCAATTTTACCTTGAATATTTAAATGTACGGAATATTATGTTATTATCAATTAGTTTTGAGCCCAAAGGTATATTAACTCATTTCTATGTATGATTTGTTATTATCAATTTAAATTTATCATTTATGGACTTATGTGAAGCCGTAAAATCTCTAGAATAATAGATCGTCTTCTAAGTAAAAAACTACTTGGACTTCCAAGGTGATTTCTTCCAAACTTTCTTCCACTAGTTGAGGCTTTTCTTTATCTGACTCCTACGAGGCTAACAAGATTCATCAACAACTAAAGGTTCTTCTTATAAAGTATATTCCTCTTTTATTGAAGAGAATGAGAATTATTTCCATCATATATCATGGATCAAATATCTTAATTTGTCTAGATTGAATCACAACATCAAATTCCAAGTTTAACCATTTATAAGCTTTGTTATTAACTTAACTAAAAAAATAACATATGTAAACCTCACCGTCGTGATCTTCATTGAAAAATGTATTTTTATATCCACTTCATTATGAGTTTTTTGTTATGACGTGTTTTTTTTATAAAATGGTTCTATTGTTCGGGGTTCAGATTTTCCGTTTGAAGTGATAAGTTCCAAATAGTCGAGACTTAAATAGAGATCATATGAGATTCTTGTTTGGATGATATCTAAAGTAACCAAAATTCATTTTTTGTGTGACGAGAGCATGACTCCATTTAGGACTTCTTTCAAGAATCTTTATATCATTATTGTTTAATTTAGAGGTGCGTGAGCTACTTAATGTACATTCTGTTTTTTTTTTTGCTTTTTTCTTTATGATTTTTTTCCTTAACATAGATTTTTTAAAATCAATCTAGTATATTAATTTTATTTTTGATATTAATTAGATATTCTATATTAATTAAATATTTTATATTAATTAGATTTTATATATTAATTTGATATTCTTATTAATAAGATTTTATATTAATTATATTTTTATATTAATTTAGGATATCTAATTAATATATAATATATAATTAAATATGAAGCATAGGTTTTAAATCTATGCTTACTGCAACTTGTTAGGAAAACCATCAATAGCTGAACAAAATCTGTCCCAACCCTAACAAGACGCGATACGCTGAATCATAGCCACTCAGACGAATTAGTGACCAACAGTTGGTGAACACCTACCCAAGTGACCAATGTTTTATTAGGTAGGATCCATGTTGGATTTATCTTTTGTTGGATATATATTTAGTGAATTCTCTTGTATTATTATATTGATTTCATGTGTTGACTGAGAGTTAGTTATATCTCGGTTTTTAGTATTATTGACAGTGAGAGATTTAATTTTTGGAACCCATATTCCTTGCTTGGAATGTGGTTCAGATTTGAGACTTCTATTGTATTATATATTGTGTGATTTTAATTGGTTGTGAGAAGATCTTTGTTTAATGTTTATTTTTTACAATCTTTTGAGTTGTGGCATGGGTGCCTACACTATAAGAGGTATGGTGACATTTCAACATAATTGGCATCTAGCTAGTAGCTTTTTATGTCACCAAATCCCACCTATTTTTTTAAGAAGTGGATTTGAGATATTTATCTCAATCCAGGTCTTACAATAATTAAATCTAGCCCTATTTTTGGGAGGTATCCATATTGAGAGGGGTTGACCTGAACTTTTACTATGTGGTATATAATATCCTACTTATAGATATAATAAAAAATGTTTGGAAAAGTTACCCACACTGTGGAAATGTGAGATTCAACACTAGGATTTAATCTAGGGAGCCACTTAAGGAGTCTAAATGAGTGTTGCCATATATTCCAACCATTAAATTTCCACATCTTTTTTAGATGGCGGTGATACCATAGGGATATGTGCTAAACAGTCCTATGAACTTAATTTATCCAGAAAATTCTAAATTACATTTTCTTAGGTTTACCAAAAAAGAACTTTACAATGGCAATATATTTAGAGATAAAGCTTAAATTTATCTTATCTTGTTTATTGAATATGACATATTTAAATTCCTTTTATCTTTGACGATAAATTGGTCGTGGATGATTGATTTGTTAATGATTCTTGTTGCTTTAGTGAAGGATTTATGATTTTATGGTCAGTTTGTTAGGTTGTTGGTTAGACAAATAGAGGGTTGTCTTGAATTACATGTTGTTGTGTGGAATCAATATGATTCTCTCACATTTTTTTGCGAATGTGTAATGAGAAAATATATCATATAATTGATTGACTCATTTAGATTAATTATATAGAGTCTTGTGAATCGTGACTGTTTAATTTGTTAACAAAAGAATTAATAATGAGAAAATATAAAAGTGGCCAGGGTTTTATTATTAGAAAGCATACAAATTACGTAAAGCATATGCTCATATTTTTTGATAAAATAAAGAGTTATCAGGCTTGTGTCTTATATATTTAACACCCTGTCTCAAACTCAGAATGTAACATTAATAAGCATTAAGAGTTTGTCAATAAGAAAGCAAAACTGCGTTGTTGACAGAGCCTTCATGAATATATCAGCAACCTGCAAAGCTGATGGAAATATAAAAGATAGATGGTGCTGATCTGAACATGATGCCAGGTGAGGTGTCAATCTATTTCAATGTGGTTCGTCCTCTCATGAAAAACAGAATTCTTTGCTATCCCCATGACATTTTTTCTCACAATGTAAGGAAGTGGGCTTAGTAATATTAACCGTCATATCTACACGAATCCATCGTAACCAACTAATATCACATGTGGTCGCGATCATAGCACGATACTCAGTTTCAGTAGACGATCTAGAGACAAAATCTTGTTTCTTTCTTTTCCATGAGATTAATGAATCTTCAAAGAAAATACAAAAACAAAAAGTATATTTTCTGTCACGAGGATCACTATCCCAACTACCTTTGCTATAGGCGCGCAGTTCAAGTTAAGAGGTTGAAGTAAATAAAAGGCTCTAGAAATGAGTGTCACAAAGATATTTCAATATTCTAAGAACAACTACCAAATTAACGAATGTAGGAGTAGTAACAAACTAATTAACCACATGAACAACATACGCTATATATGACCGAGTAACTGTAAGATATACCAAGCTCCCTCTACAAGTTGGATATAAAGTTGGGTCTGATAAAGGAACACCATCAGTCAAAGAGCATCGATCATTGGTTTCTAGAGGGGTATCTACCGTCCAGTTATTAGAAATTCACGCTCGCTCGAACAAATCAAATATATATTTTATCCGAGAGAATATATAACGTTTTGGAGAGTGATCCACCTCAATACCGATAAAATAACGTAATAGTCTTAAGTCATTCATCGCAAAAAGGAAAATCACGTTTGAGTGCCTCCATGACATCAATATTATCACCTATAATGATAATATCATCTATATATAAGGATAAAATAATTCGTCATGCAAGCGTACATCTAATCATGATTACTAGTAGGGAACCAAATAAAGTAATAACCAAAGAGATTTTTTTAATCTAAAATGATGAGCTTGTTTGATACAATATAAAGATTTCCCACGTCGACAAACTTCACATGGTGGTGAGTGACACCTAGAGGATCATTTAAGTAAACCTCCTAGTGAAGATCACCATTCAAAAACACATTTTCGACATCTAGTTGGAAGATCTTCCATTGGCGAACGGATGTAACCACAATAAGAATACAAACTGTTTTCATTTCTACCACTGGAGAAAATGTCTCATTAGAATCCATACAATACTTCTGTGGATACCCTTTTGCTACAAGACGAGCCTTATATCTTTCAACAGACCCATCAGATTTTGTTTTAATTTTAAAAACCGAACGAGAACCGATTGTATACTTACCATATTGAGGTTTAACTATATCTCATGCACGAGTATATTAAAGAGTAGTAAGCTCTTCGAGTATAGCATTTTTACAACAAGGATCACAAACAACTTCTTTGAACGACTGAGGTTCATATGAAATCATATATGTTTTTCTTTCGATTAGACCGTTTAATTGAATATGCATCACATGTCACTATCTTATCCAAATATACAAATATTTATTTATATTAAATTTAAAATATGAATAATTGTATATTTCAATAGCTCAAAAAATAAAATACATCATCCCGTGAAAAAAATATTTATGATGATACATTACCTATAAAGAAAGTGCAAATACTCATCAATAGAAAAATCTCCACACTGTTACATTTACCCTCTAATTGTTTTTATATATATACTTATTCCAATTTTAACTAGATTAATTTTAAAACTACTAAAACCATGTGGCTAAATTTGACCATCCAATCTTATCGGCATCTAAGAGCGCCGATGCGGGAACCAATTTGGTTCCCTTATATTTTCAATCTGAAAAAATACAAAGAACCATGAAAATCATCTAACTAATACCCGATCCGAATCAAATTTTGAATCCGCTGAAAGGATCCGAACATACAAATCATCAATACAAATCTATAAAAAAAGATCTAACTATTATCATATTTAATTGTATATTATCTATGAGTACTATATAAAATATCTCACTGAATATTACTCATTAATTCGTCCAACTAAAAGCTATTATTTATATAAAATCAAAATTAAGAGGTTATAAACTCTTTGTTTAGGGCTTATAGACTTCTAATGGCGTTAGTAATTATGTTTTATTTATGCTATTTATAAACAATTTATATATAATTAGAACGGGGTTACAATATCCACCAGATTCTTTCATGGGCGATTAAAAAAATGATGAATTAAAGCAAAATCGGGAAATAAAATCTACACTCGTACGAGTTTGAAGAAGAAAAACAAGAAAACAAAAAGGAATTCAGACCTATAGAGAAGAGACAAGACAATTGTTATCCGTCGATGGAGATACGATGAACAAATCTAAATGGTAAATCGTCGAATAAACAATCAAGTCATGAATTTCTGATGCAGACAGTTTAGCGCTGGAATTTATGAAGAGTGACGATCACCCGAAGAATGAGGTTACTTGACAGTTTGGAGCTTCGGTGTCTGATTTTGACCCACAACACCTTGTTTCGAAGGAAACGACGCCACGAGTGCAAGTCACCAGCTTCGCTCGTGACATATGAGATTTTTGGGCATTTGGGCTCATCTATCAGCTTATTTCGAGTTTTTAATATATTAGGATATTTTAGTAATTTTCTTATTTTAGTTTTAGGGTTTCAATTTAAAACCTTATATAAACATATATTTTTTACATTGTTTGGGGAGAATTTTTGATTAAATAAAATTAGGGTTTATCCCTCTATCTAGTTTCTTTTGCGTTCTACTTTGTATCAGGATGTCAGGCAGTTGGACATCAACAATGTCTTTTTGAAGGAGGTTCTCAAACAACAAATGTTCATGGTTTAACATGAAGGTTTTGTAAATTCCAAACATCCTACTCATGTTTGTCACATACACAAAGCCCTATATGGGTTAAAGTAGGCTCTAAAGGTCTCGTATTCTAAACGAAAAGATACATTATTACTATAGGCTTTTAGAACTCTCGAGTAGATTGTTTTATGTTTTTTTGTCACTAAGGAGGTCTGTGTTATACTATTGGTTTCTGTTGATGACATTATAGTCACTGGTAATAGACCATCTTATCTAAACACCTTCATTCAAAGATTAAATTCTGAATTTGCGTTAAAGGACATATGTTACATACGGCTATTCCAAGGTATTTATGTTCATAGAGACGACACTGGAATATACTTCACACAGAAAAACTACAGTAAGAACTTACTTGACACAGAGGGCCTTTCCATTCTGAATCTATGCTTCACCCTGATGTGTGTAAGTCCTTCTATCTCTCAGTCTGGTGGTGAAAGCCTCCTCAATCCTACAAAATAAGGCAAGATTGTTCAACGTCATAAGGCAAGACTTGTTGCCAAAGGGTTCCATCAGACCCCTTTTTTTTTTATTGATACATTTAGTCCAGTAATCAAAGCTTCTACTATCAAGCTCATTTTGACTCTTGTTGTTTCTAAATGTTGGAATGTAAGGCAGTTGGATATTAACAACGCCTTTTTGAAGGAGGTTCTCAAAGAACAAATGTTCATGGCTGAACTTGAAGTTTTTATAGATTCCAAACATCCTACTAATGTTTGTCACCTACACAAAGCCTTATATGGGTTAAAGAAGGCTTCAAAAGCCTGGTATTCTAAACTAAAAGATACATTATTAATATTGGGTTTTAGATCTCTCGAGTAGATTATTGAATGATTTTTCTGGTCACTAAGGAGGTCTGTGTTATACTATTAGCTTATGTTGATGACATTATAGTCACTGGTAATACACCATCATACTTAAAGACTTTCATTCAAAGATTAAATTCTTAATTTGCCTTATTAAAGGACATATGTTGCATACGGCTATTCCTAGGTATTAATGTTTATGAAGATGACACCGGGATGTACTTCACACAGAAAAACTATAGTAAGAACTTACTTGACACAAAGGGCCTTCCCTCTGTTAATCCATGCTTCACCCCGATACGTATAAGTCTTTCTATCTCTCAGTCTGATGGTGAAAGCCTCCTCAATCCTACAAGATGTAGAAGCTTGTGAGGATCATTACAATATCTTCTACATACTCGTCTATATATTTCAATTACTATAAACAAAATGAGTCAATATCAGCAAGCTCCTACTAATGTTCATTAATAGTACGTTAAAAGGATTTTAAGGTACTTATGTAGTACGACATCTCTAGGAATCCACATCAAACCCCGTGATGACCTCCAATTCAATAGGTTTATTGAAGCAGATTGGGCTGCCTCTGTAGATGAATATCACTCAAGAGGTGACTACTGTGTTTACTTTAGCGACTATTTGGTTTCCTGATCTTCAAAGTAAAAAAGTGTTTTTCTCGCTCTAGTACCGAATCTGAGTACCGTTCGTTCGTAAACCTTTCCTCTGAACTAATCTGGCTACGATCTGTTCTTTAAGAAATTGGCTTCCCCCTTTGTCGTTTGCCAATTTTATGGTGCTACAATCTTGGGGCAACCTCACTGGCTTCCAAAGTGGTATTTTATTCTAGAACTAAATATGTGGAATTCGAACTTCATTTTATCAGATATCCAGTTGCCCAAGGTTTACTGGACATACATTATATCCGCTACCACAACCAGATCGTCGATCTGCTCACTAAGCCTCTGTCTTAGGCTCGTTTTCTCTTAATGCGTGAAAACATTAGTCTCGGTACACATTCACTTTGTTTATAGAAGGAAGTGATGACACATGAAGCTGGCTTGAGAAGTAGCCTTGGTGAAAGTGTTGGTGGTTGTAAGAGTTCGAAAGATAAGGCTAGGGGTTCGACCAAAGACTGAAGAAGTGTTTTTGTGCTTTTTGTGGATTGATAAGTGATGGGCTTGAACTTCGCTTAAATTCTTTTATCATCACGGCCCAAGCAATCTATCAAATCATACAACCCAAATATTTAAAACAAATCTAATAATTGAATGAATTTTGTTACACCGTGTAATTGTTTTTCATCCGACTATATTTGTTGCATATTGTAACAAATTCAAGTAACCAAATATACAGTAGATATAAATACAGACTTGAAAAGATTAGTGAAATAACAAAAAATTAATTTTAAAATAATCTTTATTCGTCATCTTTTTCTCCTTCATAAATTCAAGTGTCGATGAACTCAAACGTAATTTGGGTGATATTACAAGAAACACGGTTTGTAACCCACATGTTTTTCAAAAAATACATGTCATGTCCTGCACTGGGAACCGGAAGGATAGGATAATCATCGCGTAACATCATTCATTAAAAGTAGATATAGATTCCCGGTTGACATGATACATCACCGTAGCCTCCTATGATTTTTGTGTTACCTGACAGATCACCAAGCGGTTTTGAAGAGGGGGAGCCAACTAAGAAAAACCAACAGCAACCTCAGAAGGAGAAAATGCTAGACCAACGAAAATAGAAATGCCAAATATGCTCATCTGACTGAGAAACAGTGCATTAGATGTAGCTATAGGGTTGGGAAAGCATCACAAAAACATCCCAATTTCATCATTTATAGTAAAAATATATTCTTATATGGTAAAAAAATGATTTCAGATAGTTAATATAAATAAAAATATTTATTTACTTTTTTTTATATTTATATTTACCTAGACAGTTCCACACGGGGTATAAATCCTCTTTATTTTCACATTTCACTTGAACAATAGGATAACGAACTTAATTTTTAAACATCTATTATATGATAATCTAAATCGTTTGAAACATTAAAACTATATCCATATTTACCTAAATTATAGATTAATTGCTGGGAATGCTTCAAACATAAACAAACACAACTAAATATAAACATACACAAAGTTATCTGCATGAAAACCAACGGGGAAAATAAAATTTGAAGATACTAGGATGGTAGGAGAGATAATATAGAAACAACTCTATGACATTGTTGAAAGACAAAATAAAAATATAGACATAATTTCAAAAATTCCCCTTCAACAAGCCCTAAGGTACGTGAAAGCGGGGTTGAGAGCAATACAAAGAAAGACACTAGTTAATTTGGAAATTAATGGCTGAAACATAAATTTTGAAGAAACATCCCTAGAAAAAGAGAGAAATCTCTCTGTATAAAGCTAACCGTTTTTTTATTTGACACGGATATTCCAAAGACGTGATATTATTAATACTCAATATTCCTACATATTTTTAAAGGAATTGCAAAAACATAAATTACAATATAATTAAAACTTTCGTAACATTTTAGAATTCCCAATGTTAGCTTTGCTGAGAATTTGAACCTCTTTCATTTTATTACCCAAACAATAGACAAATTTTATTCAAATCTTTTTAAATATTCTTTTCTAATGTCACTCATAGTCTTTTTAGTGACAAACTTGATCCAAAACCAGCACTTCTTCATTAATTACAATAGCCTTTCGATCCAAATTTCTACTAATTAGCTCAATAATGTTTATTCATAATTTTTAATGTAGATTCCACTTCACTAGTAATTTATGCTTGAATTTTGATTTTATACTCACTCAAAAAATTTCCAATGATATATACAGTTGTATCAGCATTGTTTCTCAATTTGATTAAAGCTTTTCTTTCCTAGTCAATGTGCATTTTGGTTTCTTTCATCATATTCTGAGTATCACCATGTGAAAGTCCACCTGGTGAGCTAATTGTTACATGCTGTTCTTTTTATGTTGATTTATAATGGGTAAAAGGAGTTATGATTATATTGGTATTAATATCAAGATTACTTTGATTTGTGATTATCGCCTTGATGTTGGAGGGATACTGAGAAGCTCGAACTCGCAGAATAATTTGTTCTTCAATGATATTTCATGTTTTCTTTGAATAAATTTATCTCATAGGGAAGTCTAGTTGTCAGATGTTGTAGAGAAACCCTGACTTCTTATTTATGTTTGAAGATGAAAACGCAGGCATTAGTCTTCTCTTAACAAATCAGCATTATTACAGGTCAGTTTGCTTTTTGAATTCTTGTATAAGGATAAATTATAAATTTAATATATTTATGGTTGTCTTTATCTTGTGTTAAGAGAGTCAAAAGATTGGCTTGAGTGACTGTTAATCACTCATTCTTATTTAACTCAATTCTAATCTTTCAAGGAAATTTATAACCCTCAGTTGATTATTGGTCAAAACGTTATCGTAAGGTAATCTGCACATTCATCTTATGTCTCCTCTACCATCTAGTCAATTACTTGGTTTTATTTTCGATACATATGATTGATTGTCATGCCAATTTTAATCTCTTTCCTGCAACCATCAATAAAGGATAAAATAAACCACGGAGACTTCTCTTTTGCAATCATACCAATCGGTTCCATTGAGTCTATTTTTATATCAAGTTTCTAGCTTTACAAATGAGAATTTCATCCAATAAAGATCTACATTCAACTAATACTGATGATTGATTCCCATAATTCCTACCAAATGATAAAATTATCTTTAGATGGTTGTCCCTCGATATACCTCATCCACTTGCTTCACCACTTAAACTACTAGCTTTATTTGTATAACTTGAGTACGTTCCGATCAAGATAACACCACTCTATTGCAAGACGTACACCAGGCTTGATAATATGATCATAACAACCTAAATCAAAATCTAAATTATTATCTCATTGCCACTAATCTCGTTTAAGAATATTACCTATATCCAATTTTGATATAGTATTATAAATGTGTTTAACTGTTTTGGTTGATATAGATTGATCCCGATGCTTTCAGCATTCCAAATGGCTCAGAAACAAATAGTCGGTATGACGATTCTTATATGAGTGTCATTTTTAGTTGACTAGAACCAGGTTTTAATAACTTAATTTAATGTTATGTTTCTTGATATAGATGATATGAATAACTGAGTAAAGTTCATCGAGATTTCCCAAGAAATTTCAATCCACAAAAAGATGCTCAATAGTTTTATTTTATATACAAAATTGGCACATAGAAGCTAAAGAAAATTTTATTTTTTGTAGAACTGAATTCATAGGTATAGAACTTTTCAATAATCTCCAAAGCAAGAAGGAGCATTTTTAGGGGTTAAATCATTTCAAATTCGTCTAAACAGGTTTTGATACATAACATGTCTCTTTTATCTCATTCCATGATTTTTTGGTATTGGACTTTACATGTGGTGATAATATCAATTGAACATAGTTTTAAGCGACGTGTGATCCCTAACGACGAGGAGAGGTCAAAAAGTTGCGGCGATGCGACGAGAGTTGCAGAGAGAGTTATTTCCTTTACCAGTACTATTAATTAAATAATATATATTATAGTAAAAAGTATGAAAATAAGTCCAAAATTCAATAAAAATATCATAAAATCTTAACTTCAAATATTTTCAAATGCGATTCATCTCTTTGGTCATTTGCCTCATATATATCCCACATAGGGGGCAACGTGTAGTGGAAGAACAAAAAAAGATTTTGCGTGTGCCAATTCTATACTCAGTATAAAATGTTAATAGCTTTTATCAATATAAATAAATTGATTAGACATTTAATAAATCAATAATTCAGTATTTAGTTTATATTGAAGATAAGTTACTGGTTTCGATTCGAATTGTTTAAAAATTGAATAGTACCTGTTACTTCATAATGGGTTTACTTTATTTTACACATAATGTTTCAATTCAATTATAGTAGTTGAAGTAATTAAATTATTTATATAATAAAAAACGATAATAGATATAGTCATTGGAATAACGCTCACGACGCAATGTGACTTTATGCCTCCGTACCGCCGTTGCGACAATTGTTTTTCTGTTTGGACCATTACGCGACTCGACGTAACGATTTTTAAGTGCTGCACGCCGTCACGCACTGTAGCGGTGCCGCTGTATAGGTCTTTCAAACTATGTCATTGAACCATATCATCTTCATCCTCTTTCATTGTTATTCTCTTTATTGTGTGCAATATCTGAATATATAGCAAAGGTTTTAAGTTTATCTGAATCTCATTAACCTTCATTCTAATATGTTTTCATTTGTCGTCGAGTATTAAGAATTGGTTTGAGAAATGAATTAAAGATTTTATATCACGCAATTTCTCCAGCCAAAAATAGATTCTTCCTCTTTCAATCTTCCAACATGTATACATTTCAGCTATCCCTCGAATCTTTATTAATCTTTTCCAAGTTTTTGATCTTTTGTTTGTTAGTTTAGCTTGTAACGAGTGATGATATTTGCACTATATAGATGTTATATACTTTGACCATATAGATTTGTTTTCCCTAAATTTAAATCATAGCTTGCAAAATAACAAATCCTGTATTTCATCTAGTCTTCTTACATTTAGACCTCCTTCATTATATAGTTTATACAATGTATTCCAGCTAGTCCAAATTCATTACTTGTTCGAACCCTAAAGGAGTCTAGTACACATTTTCTCAATCCTTGTAATCACAGTTTTGGGAATATTACAACTTTGTAGACGATAATTAAAGATATCCATTATAATGGATTGTATTAATATGAGCTTTCCAAAAAAATTGTATCCATTCCATTCTTCAACTTTTTATCTTACTTTTACTCGTTCATCAATTTGTTTTAACTATATTACTTGTATGTATTCGAATGCTTTGAATGACAATCTTCCATTTTTAAATCTTGTTATATTTTTAATAATAAATATAATGGATTAATGCATTTTCTAAGGAGAAACAAACATAGTTTTTTTACCATCTAACCCTCATAATGGAGCAAGAAGTTACCAAAACAGATTATACTAGAATAGGAACCATTTACAAAATTAAAATCACTAAACAAAATATATAAGATTTAATTATTTATTTATCGTGAGTTAAAAAAATTCTCAAAATATATCATCCATTTTAAAAATAAAATAATCGGATTTTAATCGAACAAAATTATTGTGAACTAAATTTGATTTGATATTTTCTAAATTTTAGAACATATATAACAATTTATATATAGATAAATATAAAACTAAAAATATTAATAAAACAATAACCAAAACAAATTATTGTTATCGACAATTTCATAGTTCCCAAATTTTGTATCACCACTAGTCCCTTGAGTTCGGGTCAAACTCAAAACGTAGGAGAAAACTCAAGTGACTAATGTTGATACAAAAATCTGGGGACTGTGGTGACAGGTGACACCCTCTCATGGATAAGAGGATATTCTGAACTAACTTTATCCAAACGCGATAGTCCATAGGACTGGCACTAAACACGATAGTCAAAGACGATGTACTGTTCAAAGCCTTAGTATTAGTATAGAACTAGTTTTAATTTTTTTAAACATTTCATAATAATAAAAAAAGATACAAATAATGATATTAATATTATCATTAAATGAAACTAATTTGCTTAAAACTATTGTTGTTGGATTTTTGTTTCGATGCATTTCTGAAAAATATAATAACTTATGTATTGGACAATATAAAATCGATTAGCATTTAAGAAACAATAAATAATACAACAAATTTTAAATTTCATTAATGAGCATCTATCCATGTTGGCCTATTGACATATATTTACTATACATTTCAAACACATATCCATTATTAACTAGAACGAAACAAATAAACAACTAGCTTGTGACATACGGTGCATATTCATTAATAACTACGAACTATATGATAAAATAAAAATAATAATAAAATAAATGGCACCGAAAAAATATATTATTAACGCACCAGTTAAACTAATCTAATTGAGACAATACTCTCTTAAACAAAAACATATAGAA
Organism: Limnanthes douglasii subsp. nivea; assembly: GCA_036936605.1. NCBI lineage: Eukaryota > Viridiplantae > Streptophyta > Magnoliopsida > Brassicales > Limnanthaceae > Limnanthes > Limnanthes douglasii. The sequence continues at coordinate 280,647,778 of JAUPFV010000005.1, forward strand.
TGAGGTAAGATTAGAATACCGTTAACAGTAAAATATAAGATATAAATTAATAATTGGTTCATTCTTAAAAACTCATCTACATTGATATCGGTATTCATAAGAAACCAAAGTTAAATACCTCTTTTTTTTAATGATGTTGTCAAGTTAATGGTCGAAAGTAACTAAAATACAACTTAAGAGTTATAGTTTATGAAAATTGGCTGTCGTTTAAAGCCAGCTGGCATAAATGGGAGGTTATTCAAAAAAATTTATGGAACTTAAGCGATGATTATTTTCAATGACGAAGCAATATTTTTTTAAATTTTTTTTGTCTGAAGCCTATGAGAAATTTTTTTACACCATGTTCTATGAAATTATTGATGAAGGATAATGGACTTTTATACATGGCAAAAAGCTTGTGGTCAATGTTTTCCTAACTCAGGAATCAGGGAATGGCTCAAACAGACCAAGAGTATCCCCGAGGTTCATACTCATGGTAGACTTGAGGAAATATTTTGATATAGTTTTATGGAGTTTCCTTTAGAAATTCCTACTTCGTATTGGCTTCCCAAGCAAGTTTGTGGGCCAGATTCTTGAGTTCATCACGAAATCATCATTATCGGTCTCCATAAATGGTGCGCTTCATGTGCATTTTAAAAGGTATCATGGCCTGAGGCAGGGGGCCCCATGTCCCCATCCTTGAGTACCTATCGCGTCTATTGAAAATGAAGTCAAAAATCCCAAGCTTCAAGTACTATCCAAAATGTGCTCGCACTGGAACAACTCACATTGCCTTTGTTGATGACGTTATGCTATCGACTAAGGGAGATGAACCATCTGTTGCCATCCGCATGGACTGCATAGCGCACTTTGAAGTAATGTCTAGCCTATCTCTGAACACTTCAAAATCTACGGTCTACCTTGTTGGAGTAAGAGGCCTGGCGTGTGACAGAATTATGGACAATGTTGGATTTCAAGTTGGCACATACCCAGTTATATATCTTGGCATACCACTACCCCCCTTGACTGTGTCTATGGCTGACTTTGCTCCTTTAACTGAGGCCATATTTGGCTACATTCAAAAATAGGCATATATGCACCTATCTTACGCCGTCAAACTTGAACTAATATCATCTGTGATCCTACGGGTGGAAGGCTTTTGGTTCAGGGCCTTTCCCTTACATTGTGTTGTGCTAAATACGATCAAATCCCTCCGCCTAAAATTCTTTTGGGGTGGCAGACCAACCAGGGTGTCATGGGACAAGATTTGTACACCAAAACCTGAAGGGGGACTTGGGCTGATGGACATAAAGATCTGGAACAAAGTGTTGCGCATGTTTCCATATGGCTTTTCCATACCATTGTTGAATCGTTTTGGGTCAAATGTATCAATGCATACTACCTGAGAGGAAGCACCATCTCGGAGTATCAGAGGCATGATCGGGACAGCTTCCTCATTCGCAACCTTCTTGACACACGTGACACTAGAAAAATGTATGACCATATGAGGATTAAAGGCACTGAGAACATCAACATGGTCAAGCTGTGGAAGCGAGATTTGCCACCAAAGTACACATTCACTATGTGGCTTGCGCTAAGAAAGATGCTGGCCACGAGGGACACACTTTTGTACTTAAACCTGGAAAATACTCATTACTCTTTTTCCAGGCACCATGAGGAAACCACTCCACATTTAGTTTTTTCTTACAACTCCACAAAGGAGATCTGGGCACGCATTCACATCTGGTTGGGCATCTCGCGCGCCATGAGCACCATTTATAGCGTACTGAAGTGGATAAAAAAGGAGCACAGGGGGAGTGTCTTTGAGATATGGCGCGCGCAGAACAAGCCAATATTCGAGGAGGAGACTGTAACCAAGGACACCATCATGGTGCGCATCACCCTGGCCACCTTGAAGATACTTTACAAATTATACTCGCAATATAGGCTCACTTGTTAGAGCAAGTTGTGAGCTCATATGTTTTTGCACTTATGTGGTTTTTGCTCACTTTGATATTATTTTGAGCACTCTTGATTTTCTTGAATGATGCCACTACACCCTTGCTTAGCGCATTCTGTCTAGCGCACTTGGACACAGTTTGGCAATCTCTCTTTTTGGATCATTCTGTTGGAGAGTTTTTTGAGCCTCTATCTAAATAATGTTTTACTTTTGGCCCATATATACATTTACATTTTACCTTAATATAACTTCTAAACAATGCAACAATTATTAACTAAAATGAAACAAATAAATATATCAACTAGCAAGTCACATGTTATGCGTGTTAAGATATAACTGGTAAACGAGTTAAAATCATCACAGCTATCACATAAGAAAAACGTGTAGAGAAAATATCGTGTTTTTAATTAATTTTATATTGTAAAAAATTTTACATTAAAAACAAAACTAATATGTCAAGTCTTAATAACTTAGATACTAACAATAAAACTATGTAATTTGAATTTAGAAGTCAAAGTATCATTCCCTGTTTGGTATTTGTGGTAGATAACTTAATATTTCCTAATAGTGTCCTTTTTTATGTTAAGAAATATGGTTTAGTTTTATAAAGATATTAAAACATTTCTAGCAAGCTTTCAATATTATCACTTTTAATAATCTTACTAATAGAAGATCCTCCTTAACCATTCAGTCTGGGTTTACTATCAGCAGCATTCCTACTACATATCTTGGTATTACCCTAACCACTAACAACCTGTCTTGTAATTATGAGCCATTGTTAAACAAAATTAAAGATAAAATTGAGGATTGATAGAACAAAAATATTTCTTATGCTGGGATAATTACCTTAATAAACCTTTTCTTGATGTCAATCGCCTTTTTGGATGCAAACCTGTCTCATTCCTAACAATATTATCAAAACAATATAAACATATTTAATAAGCTTCGTTGGGATTCTACTAATAACATTAATAAAATTCATTGGACAAACTGATTGAATGTTTTTAAGCCATTTGGTGAAGGAGGTCTAAATGTCAGGAAACTTACGGACATTCAGACTGCATTTTCATGTAAGATGTGACTTAGATTCAGGGAAAATAAATATTTTTGGGGTAAATTTCTTTGCAATATTTATTGTAAAGATAAACATCCATTACAAGCTAACTTTTCTAAGAATAAATCTCAGACTTGGAAAATATTATATGCATTAAAATCTTAGTTGAACCTAAGATTATATGGAAGTCGGGCCAAAGTGAGATGGTCTTCCGGCTAGATAGATGGTGTATTCCATCTTCCTTTATTATATGTGATGATAGGCATTACAACAGTTGGGATATAACTAATAAGGTCAAGTGATTGTGGGACAATAAGAGTTAGAACATGGACAAGTTGAATAACAAAATCACTGCTTCTGAAGAGGACTCTGTAATTTGGCTGCCCTCTACACATGGGAATTTCACCATTAATGAAACATGGAACTATCTACGTGTAAAAAACAACAATTCCTCTTTTTTCAAAAAGCTGTGGAACACTATCACTCCATACAGATGCTATATTTTGGTCTAGAGAATTATCAATAATTCGCTGTCAACTAACACTAACATGCAGAGAAGGCACATAACCCTTACATCTAAATGTCAATTTTGTGAGAATGTTGAATCCACTAATCATTTTTTTATTTCTTGAACTAATATATGGTTCATTATGTCTTATCTTTCTAGTCTTTTCAATATTAAATTAGAAAGGTTCATGACCACCACACATATTTTAAGATGCTGGTTCTGGACTGGTCCAAAGGAAGTTCAATGAGAGTCGTAGTTCTTCTAATTATACCATCAACTATATAAAGAAAATCATGACTAGTCTTGATCATTCTAATCTGCTACAGAAAAACCACTGGTCAAATGTTGAAGATCCTGACTTCGAGATCGGTTGTTATAACCATTTGAACTAGAAACTGAATATTAGAGCCATGGCTTGGTCTCATCCTATTACTAACAGATTCAAGCTAAACACTAATGATTCTTGTTTTGCTAATGACGAGACTGGTCGTGGGGGAATAATTAAGGATAATAAAGGTAATATTGTCTCTAGTCTTGGCAACCTATATGGCAAAGCAATACCTATTATTTCTAAAGACATAGCCCCCATGAATGGTCTCTGATATTGTAAAAACCGTAGCATTGACAATGTGGATATTAAGAGTGAATCTAAGATCCTTATTAATCATATTGGCTCAGAAAAACCCTCATGGACCATTAACCCTATCCTATCATATTGTACATGACTCATATCTCCATCTATGCTTATCCATGACATTTACAGAGAGAAAAACAAGGTTGTCGATTGGCTAACAAGTGGACGCTCCAATGGAAGATGGAGACGAAATTCAGTAAGTCAAATGTTCTTAATCGCATAAATGCTATCCGTTTGCTGGAAAGTATAGGGTTATGTTCCATTAGGATAGAATCTTAATTTCTAATTTCAAAGAATATATTCATATCATAATTTTCTTTTTCATACTAACCTTTGATGCTAGATGGCAAGCTAACAAGCACACTAGAATCTTTTTAAAGGCTAATCCACTTGATTCAAGATAAAAGCTAAAATTGAAGAGCAAAAATTATACCTCAATGGCTTTCTCTGCAAATCCCATGTTCATTTGTTTTAATATATCTTCTAGGTCAAAAATCTTTATGTCTCCTCACCACACTTGGAGGCTGATCATAGCAAACAGTAGTTTCTTTATCAAAATATATCGAATTAGAAATCCAACCCGTTGTTCCTATCGAGCTCTACCCTGAATTACCATTGAATAATTTCTTTCCTTTATTAAGATATAAATTTATATTTTTCTCTTCATTAATTTACTTCTAAACTAAAGTAATCTTGAGAAGTAAACACTAACAGGGAGCCATATACGGTGAAATAAAAAATAGAAAAGAAGAAATAAGGAAAAACATCATCATTGCATTTGGATTTTCAGATCTGGGTTGAATTGATATATTCAATAAAAAGCTAGCACAAAATAAGACGCCTAGCGAATTGTAGTTCGCTCCTAATTTGATATTTCAGAAAATCCAAGAACTTAGGTCTTCTATGGGCTCCAAGGTTTTAAAACTATTTCATCAATAAAAAGGACTTAATATATCACTTGCTACTATTTAGTTTTATTTGTTCAATTTTTCCTATTAACTGGATAGTTACATGTACATGACTATAATTAATATTACTTAATTATAAAAAATCAGCATTATGGAATTAATTAATAGTATTCTATAATAAAAAATCGAAGTTTAATTCCAAATATTGTGAAAGATTAAATTTATAAATAAATAATTGAAACAAAACCTAAAGTTTTGAAATTATTTTGTAAAACAAAATAATATCGGGAAATAATTTCCAAAAGTGACATTTTAACAATAAAGTGGTTTTTATTTAGTTTATACATTTAATATTGAGTTATTAATTCAATATTAAATACTAAAATCCATTAATAACAAATTAATAAAGTAACTACTATGAACTCATTGGCATGCATGATATAATGTAATTCAATTTACAAAAGTGTTTTTATTACTAAAAATCATTCGGACATAACGAACTTCTGTTTTGAAAGAAGCACTTTCGGTGTGGAAATATATTATGAGAAAGTTGTGAAGAATCAAGGTAGAATATATAGTTTTGGAATTGGGAATTCGGGTATAACATATTCCGCCTCCAAGTTAGAACAAACGATCTCCATACTAGTATGGTATTATCTTTTTTGGGTCCGAAGACCCGCACGAATTTATTTTTGGTCTACTTCCAAGAGGTCCCATACTAGTGGAGATATGTTCTTACTTATATACCATTGATCCTTCCCATGTTTAACCAATGTGTGACGTGGGATTTTCGTCGCCACCCTAACAAATGAGATAGATTGTTAAATTATTATTTTATACTTCGTAGAAAATAATAAAATATTACCTAAAAACTCATTATGGTTAATTCTATAGAAGACTTTCTAATATTCAAGAAAATTTAAATTTTAAAAATAATATATAAATGATTAAACAAATTCAATAATAATAAAAAACATAATATAGTAATTAGTTGACTTATCTTCAGATTCTATACCAATTAGTTATGAAGGGATAATTTAAAAGAAATTCTACATAGATTATATATTTAAGCATTCACCGTAAAATTCAAAGTTGATAATTTTATACAAAACGAAATATGGTTTAGTTGAACCACATATCCTACAATTATTTTTACAAGTTCTTTGATATACAATCCTAATATTCATAAAACAAGTATTTCTATTTTTAAATGAAGATTATGGTAATAAGGATTACATAGATAGACCTTAGGGTGTGTGGTAGCGCCGAACTGTGAGATGGAACAGACGACGACAAACACGGAGAAAAGAAGACGAAAACAGAGAATAAATAATTTCTAACCCTCGGTCATAGAAAACTCAAATTATATTCCAAAAAGTCTGACAGCAAAAATAGGGTTTCAGATCTTTTTATAGAAGTGCTCGAAACCCTAGGACAAAATTTAAAATTGTTCCTCAAGAAATAAAATAAAGTCCAGCCAAATTTCAAAGCGATTGGAGCTGGTTAAGTATTTTAATAAAATCCAATAAAGATAGAAAAAGGTAGAAAATTCACGAAACCAGCAAAAATAGGGACTAATTCGGATAACCGAGTCCCAAATAAAGCCTGTTTTGTTTGTCCAAAAGGGCCATATAACCATGGGCTTGTTCAAAATGCAGTCTAGAAATGAAATCCATGTTGACGCTTCGCCACGGTCCCTATGGTATTGGCACTGGAATGTATAGACCTGCGTTGGAGGATGTACCTTTTGCCACCTTGCAAATCTGACAACTAGCTATAAAACAGATAACATCCCGCCTCAAATGCGACCAGAAGAATTAACTAGATATAGAATGAAGTATTTGATCTCTACCACCATGCCCCTTGTTGTGTCTATCTTTTAAAATTAGTAACCTCAAAATTCCCTCAGGTATACATAGTAACTTACCTTTGAAGAGGTGATCGTTGCTTACTATAAAATATTTTCTTAACCGTGCGCTAACGTCCTCTAGAATATGACCAAAATATGGATCGATAACCAGTAGATCCTTCATCATCTCGAATCCCATAACCTCTCCTTCCACACAAATCATCATACTGCGTCGGCTCAGTGCATCAACTATGCGGTTAACTGCCCCAGAAGTATGCTTGATGGAAAAGGTAAATTGTTGAGTAAACGCTACCCAACGCGGATGACGGGAAGAAAGCTTCTCCTGACTCTGCAGATACTTCAAGGCATCATGATCGGTGTATAGGAAAATGTCATTATATTCCACATAGGAACTCCAGTGCTTTAAATCCCATACAATTGCATTAAACTCCTTGTCATAGGTGTTTTAGTTGAGTTTAACTCCACTTAACTTCTCACTAAAGTAGGCTACAGGCCGGCCTCGTTGGCTGAGTACAACTCCAATGCCCAATCCAGACGCATCACAATTTAGTTCAAACCTTGTAGAAAAATAAAGTAGAACCATAATAGGTGCAGTGGTCAGTCTTACCTTGATCTCTCCAAGCGTTGTAGTTGCTTCAGGGGGCAGCAAAACGTCTTGCCCTTCATACAATCTGTAATATGAGCCATGATAATAATTAAGTTATGTATGAATCTCCTGTAAAATGAAACCAGTCCGTGAAAAGAACGAACTTCGATGGTAGAAGTAGGTATTGGCCAGTCACGCAGTGCTGCCACTTTCGACTTATCCACTCACAAGCCATCATTTGAAACAACATACCCCAAAAAGAGAATTGAATCTGTTATAAAGCAACACTTCTCGAGTCCTCCATAAAACTCTTCTCGTCTCAAGACAACCATCACTTTCCGTATGTACTGGAGGGGAAGCTCCTCTGTAGTACTATATATGAGAATATCGTCAAAGTACACGATTAGAAATTTTCCAAGGAACGGGCGAAATACTTGGTTAATAACCCGCATGAACGGGCTAGGAGCATTGGAAAGGCCGAATGGCATGACCGTCCACTCAAACAGACCTTCTCCGGTTTTAATGGTTGTTTTCCACTCATCTCCCATGCGAATACAAATCTTGTTGTATCCGATCTTCAAATTCATCTTTGTAAACACAGTAGCACCACTTAACTAATCCAGTAAATCATCAAGGTGAGGAATAAGAAACTGATCCGTGACTGTACTTTTGTTGATAGCCCGACTATCCACAGACATCCTCTTTTAGCCATCCTTCTTGGTTGTTAACAGTGCAGGAACCGCACAAGGACCAAGGCTCTCACGGATGTAGCATTTAGTCAACAATTTTTCCACCTATCTACAGAGCTCCTCATGCTTTTTTTGACTCATCCAGTAATGCGGTCGGTTTGGTAGGCTAGCACCCGGTACTAGGTCAATCTGGAATTGGATGTTTCTTAATGGAGAAACACATGTAGGCAGATTATTGGGAAAGACAACATAAAATTCTGCTAATAACGGCCGAACGCGCTCAGGTATCATTAGCATACTTTACAAGTTCTTTTCGAGCTAAAACGTTCTTACCCGACTCTTGTGATACAACAAGTGCAGGTTTTGGGGATACCTCCTTAGTTGGTGTTAATATGAATCTAACGTTATTCCATATGAAACTATAGCGCTCATACCGTCATATGTGATACTTTTATCATATTTCCATGGTCGGCCTAACAATAAGTGACAAGCATATATAGAAATGACATCGCACCATGCATTATCCTTATACACTAAACATCTTTTAGAAATTGTTACCTCACTACCTTTCTTTAAATAGGAGAGCTTATAGAGGTTTGATTTGTCTTCTGTTTTCAGGGACAGCTTCCGCATAGCTTCTTCAGAAATAACGTTTTCGCAGCTTCCTAAATCAATAACAAATTTGCATACCTTTCCCCTGATCATACATGTCGACTAGAAAATATCGTTTCGTAGCCAATCATCCCCTTCACTTCTTTCTTTGGGCGTAAAATAGACATTCCTTAAAACCAATATTTGTACAATATCTCCTCCTGTAACCTGGTTCTTCTGAACCTCATCAAGAACATCCTCTAGTTCCTCATCAAACTATGGGTAACCTTCCAGATCAAAATCAGCAGCTCCAGTGAACAAACCCCTTAATTGTTTTGGTTGTTCGTGACAATGGTAGCACCTAACATGCGAGGAAGAACCCTGATCTAATCAAAATCTCTTGTTGGCAGCTGCTCAAAGACTTGTTCACAACAGTATTGTGGATAATATTGACCTATACCCTGTTCTTGCCGAGGAGCAAACAGATTCTACTCGCGGCGGTCTCTTTCTTAGATCCTGACTGATATAGAAATAGGAGTTTAAGGACTAATTTGTAAATAATTTAAATTTAAGGTTTAAACGATAAATAATGTAAGTTTAGTCCTTAAATTATAGAACATGTAAGTTCTAGAGAACATTTATGACTACGTATAATTGTTAAGGACTAAATGGAAATTTGTCCTCTTTTGTTACAGATTTCACTTTAAGGTTAAGTCTTGGCTCCTCTATATAAAGGGCAATGCTAACCTAATAAAGAGGTTGAACACTTTTTCTACTAAACTGATATGTACTAACACTTTCTCTCTCTAAAAACTCTCTAACTCTTTCTCTCTCTAGAATTCTCTTATAACAATTTCTGAAGGAAAAATCTATACTCACCAAATTGGCGACTTCACTGGTGATTAAATAAAAAAAATCAATGACTTAATATGTTCGAATTTGATACAATCTTGTTGTATTTCTTGTTTAAAAATAATACGATGAATCCCAAGAATAATCTTTCGCTTCGATCGATGATGGAAACTTTGAAAGATGATTTACAAACGGAAATAGGCCTGACGGATCATCTTCGATCCAAACTCAATCTGACATTGAGGTGCAAATGAATCAGCTTTTAGACAACATAAATGCGTTAAATGAAAATTATGAACGAAGAGAATAGGAGATCCACTCGGTGAAGCTTAAATTCGAGGGTAGGCAAGAAACATAAAAGACTGCGAAGGGAGACCAATCTGATCGATCCTGTGATGATCGACGAGCTAAAACTGAGCATAAAAACGATCTTTTTCTCGAAAGGGGAGAAAAGACAAGATAAAGTATATAACCTCGAGTGATGAAGAGGTAGAAAGCTCAGCTTCGGGTTTTAAGAGATACATGGGTTCTTCGAAAGAGGAATAAGACAAAGAATTGTCGAGGAAGTATAAAAAAGAAAGAAAATCTAAAGGAGACAATATTCCTCGTTCTACATGGTGCGAAAGAAACACTTCGAATCAATATGTTGAGACTGATCGAAATTTGTATGTTACAATGGGAACAACTGATCAGTTTGTTCAAGGTGTCGACTGGAGAAACTCTCCGTTGACAAGTGAAATTCACTCTATAATGCTTGCAAAGCGTTTTGACATCTCGAAAGTAGAGAAGTTCGATGAGATGCAAGATCCCGATGATCCTATCGAACAATTCAAGAACTATATGATGAACTTCGAATATGACGACAGGCTGGTGTGTCGTGCATTTTCGGAAATTTTTAAGGGAACAACTTTAAAGTGGTACAATCAGATTCCAAAGAGGTCCATTTCAAACTTTAAAGATTTTTATACTGCTTTTCGAAGGCAGTTTGTGGGGACTAACGAAATAAGAGCAAATGGTGATTTTACTATTCAGTGCAAGCAGACACCTGGAGAGAAGTTGAAGGATTATACAAAGAGATTTGATTTGACAAAAGCTAGTTTGGACAACTGTGAAGAGAATGTAGCGATGGCAACTTTTCGCCAAGGATTATTGCTAGGGGATCTGGCCAATGAGACTAAGAACAGAAAAGCCTTAACTTTTGGAGCTCTGATGGCTCAAGTTGACGATTAGATTAAAATCGAGGAGTCAACTAGAGTCTGAGGAGGACCGGTTAGCACTCCAAAAAATTCGAACTAAGCGGCCAATAACCAAGGGCAGTCTTCGAACAGAAATGGTAATCAGCAGACAAGACTAAAGAATACCAATTTGCCTCCTCGAAGTGTTGGATATTCAAATCACGCTCCATCTAACAAGTACAGCAGGTCGAGGCCAAATCAATGGATCAAACTAGAGTATTATGCTGATCTAACAGAGAATGTAGTTGTGATGTGGGATAAGACCAAGAACTTCGTAAATTTTTGAAAGCCAACTCCAATTAGTAGGCCAAAGGAGGAAAGGAATGACAAATTTTGCAGATATTATGAAGATATTGCGCATAATATCTTATGTAAAGTCACAAGGGAAAGCTTTATTAAATTCAAACCTTTATTAAAAATGGAAAGCTTCTGACTTATGTAAAGTCACAAGGGAGTCGTTCAAAGAATAATATTGCATCGATGTCGAAGGTTGCACCAGATGAGAATTTGATGATTTTAAATTCAAAGTTTGAACCATTTGATGCTTCTTCTGAGTATGTAGAGAAAGATCGGAACAGATTGCTTCTGATGGCAGTTGAAAAGCCGATCGAAAATGGGTATGTGCGATAACTATGTAAATTTTTTGAGTCGTTAGCTATTTCGGAGGCGACTCGATGACTGGCAATTCAAATAGTTCAAGGAAGAGACATGTCGTCAACCAGACAACTCAAATTGAAAGGAAGATATCTACTTATCTGTATGGAAATAATGTTATTCTTTTCATTGTGTTTAACGAAGATGATCTGCGAGGTATAGTAGGATCACATGAAGATGCTATGGTTATTGGAGAAACGGTAGCTGGCGTCGAAATTCGATGTGTGCTTATTGACACTGGCAGTTTTGCTAATGTCCTTTTTAAGTCCACTTATGATAGAATGACAAATCCACCACATATATCTCAATCAGATCGGAGAATTATAGGATTTACGGGTGTAACAGCTCGTGCTGTTGGGGAATTTAAAGGTAAAGTAAGTTTGAGATAAAATACAAAAACCAGAAGATTCAAGGCTAACATTCCCAAGAATGTGCAAGTTCTCTTTGTAGTGGCGGACTTTCCCACGAGTTATAATGTTATTTTTGAAAGATCATGGCTTTTAAAAATGTATGGGGTGGTGTGAGTTGTTCATCAATGTTTAAGTATGTGGTTGGAGATCGGATTGGGGTCGTTTGAGGCGACTAGAAGGTAGCTAGGGAATGTTATACCACTGCACTCCGGATCCGAGGATCTAGTAGTGGGGATTTAATGCATGAATAGAAGTTAGAAATGGTGCCTTTGGATTTGGAAAAAATGGTTGACGATCTGAGGGAAACCTTAGGGTCTTTATTGGTGAGTGAAAAAATTGAGAAGTTCACTTTTTCGGAAGGAAGGGTGCTTCGAATTGGAACCTTATTGACCCCGCTTTTACGTCAACAACTGCAAGAGTTTTTATCTCATAATTTGGATGTCTTCGCTTGGAAGACAGAGGATGTAACAGGAGTACCAATTAAGGTAATTCGTCACAGCTTGGCTATTGATCCGAAGCTGAAGCCAGTTATTCAGAAAAGAAAAGCATTTTCCTCGGAAAAAGTAGAAGCAATTGTTGCTGAGGTGGATCGATTATCTAAGGTCGGACACATAAGGGAATCACAAGACCCTTTGTGGACGGAAAATTCGGTTGTGGTAAAAAAGAAGAATGGGAAATGGAGAATGTGTGTGGATTGTAGAGATTTGAATCGTGCTTGTCCCAAAGATCCGTTTCATGTCCCTCGAACAGATCAGCTGATTGATTTTACCTCAGGAAATACAATTTTAACTTTCATGGATGCTTTTGCTGGACATAATCAAATTTAAATGGATCCAAAAGATCAAGAATGCACAACTTTCATAACTGATAGGGGCTTGCACTGTTATAGGGTTATGCCTAAAATATTTGCAAGTTTTTATGTTAAATTCCATTCGAGCAGATCAGATGTGGAAGGAAGTAAAGAAGCCATACAAGTGAATTCGAGGTGGGTTGTACGAAGAGATAGAGGATCTAGTTTTTTAGGGTGCAGTGTTGGGTTCAGTTAATAGCTCCAATTGGAGATACGATGATTCAATCTATTAAATTAAGTTTTCATGCTATAAACAATAAAGCTGAATACAAAGTTGCTTTCGTAGGTTTAAGATTGGCAAACATTTGTGGGGAAACCTTAATACGCTTACCAACAGATTCTCAGTTGGTAGCAAATCAGGTATCTGGATTTTCTGAAGCAAGAAAGTATCGGTTGATTCTATATCTTCGAGAACGTTGGAATCTAATTCTTCTGTTTGACAATGTTATTGTCGAATATATTGGTCGTGGGAGTAACATGGTGGCTGATTCTTTAGCAAATATCGCTTACAAGGAAGAATATTCTTGGATTTTGTTACAAGAAAATCCTTCAATTGTTTCTCAATCTAGTCAATGCGAATGCATAGAGGAATTCTTGGTTACAGATGAAATAATCTGAGGCGATTGGCGAGTAGATATTCTCAGTTTTTTACTCAAGGGACATTACCAGATGAATCCCGGTTGGCTAAACAATTAAGAGGTAAAGCCTTCGGATATATAGTGTTAGATGGAATATTGTATAAGAAGGGATTGAGCATGCTATTATTACGATGTTTAGGCAAGTAAGAATCACAAGAGGTGTTATCAAAATTGCATGATGTCGAAGGGTCAGCTCATTGCGTGTTTAAAGCACTATCGCGACAAGTTTAATTTGCACGTTTCTATTGACCTACAATCATTAACGATGCTATGAATTTAGTTCGAAGTTATGATACTTGCCAGAGATTTTCCAATGCTATTTATAGACCAGCTCTGCCGCTTATGTCTATAACTGAGGCAGTACCATTTGATAGATGGGGGATTGATCTGGTGGGTCGATGATAATTGTAGCGGTGGATTATTTTACAAAGTGGGTCGAGGCAGAACCGCTATCAGCGATAAAATAAAAAGATGTGATCAAGTTTATTGTGAACAATATTTGTTGTCATTTTGGATTACCTTGAAAGATTACAACAGATAATGGTATTCGGTTTAATAACAAAGAGATGGCTTCATTTTGCACATCGAAAGGAATTAGGCCATGTTTTTCGACGCCTTTTCATCCTCAATCTAATGGACAAGTGGAGGTAACAAACAGGACAGTTTTAGATAGCTTGAAGAAGAATTTGACGGGGGCAACAGAAAAATTGCCAAATTATTTGCAAGAGGTGCTTTGGGCTTATCGAACAACTCCTAGAGAGGCTACAAGATAGACTCCTTTTTCTTTGGCATATGGAATGGATGCAGTCAGTCCTATAGAATCTACGATCATCTTTTAGGATAAGTCAATATTCTAAAAGATCCAATGATGAAGTCAGAAGGAAAAATTTAGATTTGATTGAGAAAAAAAGAATACGAGCTCATTTGAATGTAATCCATTATCAAACTCTCATAAGGAATAGATATGATTTGAAGGTGAAGCGAAGAGAATTCAAAGACGGTGATAAGGTGTTGAGAAAAGTATTCCTTCACACAAAGGAGAAAAGCCTTGGAAAAATGGCTTCGAACTGGGAAGGGCCCTATATAGTTTTTGAAAGGATAAAGTCGGGGTCTTATCGTCTTTGTGATGTTGAAGGGACGATGCTTCAACATCCATGGAATATACAACACTTGATGCTTTATTGTGAATAAATTTGTTTTTGTATTTTGGAATAATTACTTTCGAATGGCGCACTCTTTCCTATCATGTTGGCCCATGAAGGTTTTTGTACATACACAATATTATCAATAAAATTCATTTTTGGCCAATGGTTGTTTATACACGTTTGAATAAAACTATCTTAACAACTTATCAAAAACTGATCATCTTTCAGGTTGGTTAAGATTAGAATGTTCCGAAGTGTTTATGACATTTTTCTAAGAAACAACCATGTTTGATAAATACATTAAAGTTTTTGTGAAGTGCAACTCTTAATAATGCACTGAACGTTTTCGTAGTACAACTATGTTCACCAACTTCACTAAGGTATTATATTTTTTCGAAGTGGTAAGTTTCTAATTTATAACTATGTTGTATTAATCATATTTATATCTAGCATTGGATAATATACAAAGAGAATAAAATAACAGAATATCCTTTGTCAATTAGATTAATTTTTTGAAGCACAACAAGTAAATTTCTAATCTGACAAATACAAAAAAGTTAGTAAAGTTATTTAGATGATTCATCATCCTCGGATGCTTCTTCCTCTGAAGATGACGAGTCAGGGATATGATCAAAAGCTTCACTTGGACGTTTGTCGATGGGAATATCATTCCAAAAACTTGTGAGGTTAATCTTTGAATAGGTAGCGTGAAGTTCTTGAATAAGGAGAATGGTTGTTTCTTGTTTTCCATTGTTAATAACAGCTAGCATGTCTTTTGAAAGTTCAGCTTCGGCATCAGCAACAGCAGCAACATTTTCCTCCTCAAAATCTTTCTTCAGTTTAGCTATCCCATCGATCAATTTTTTATTTTTTATCTCACAAAGGGTTAAAGAATTTTACAGACCTTTGGAGTTGGATGTTTCAGCAGCCAGTTTAGACCTTTGGTTTTGAGAAGCTTCGACTTGGGAAGCAAGTGCTTTTCCTGCAATGTTGAGATCGGTAAATGGTTGATGTGCAACGGTGATTGCATGATTTGGAGGAGGAGGAAGAATTTATGTTTATGCTGAACTAGGACGTGGAATCCTATTTAAAGTTGAAGTAGGACACATAATTTTGGGAGACGCCTCGACAGGTTTTGGTCTCCCAAAATTAAGCATATGATTTTGAATGACTTGAAGAACAGGGTCATCTTCACCAGTAAGCTCTTAAGTGTTCTCAAAATTAATGAAACTATCATGATCGAAGTTTTCAGCATTTTGATTTTCATTAATAGCATTGTCTTCGATAATGATCATGGTG
Organism: Limnanthes douglasii subsp. nivea; assembly: GCA_036936605.1. Taxonomy (NCBI): domain Eukaryota; kingdom Viridiplantae; phylum Streptophyta; class Magnoliopsida; order Brassicales; family Limnanthaceae; genus Limnanthes; species Limnanthes douglasii. The sequence continues at coordinate 280,663,640 of JAUPFV010000005.1, forward strand.
TTGTTATTGGTTTTTTTCTCTTTGACCAAAGGGTTTTGTTAATTTTCAGCATTAGTGTTTTCTTCTTCATGAACTAGTGTATACGTAGTGACTCTTGCTTCTTTATTTTTCTTTCCATGGGAGTTGGAAGAAGATTTTTTTTTTCTTCGAAGACGGTCCCTCTTCGATGGGTGAGAGAGCCTGTTTTGCAGTTTTTATTTTTTGAGGCTTTGGCTTCGATGGAGTTGACTGGCTAGCAGCAGATGTGCTAGCTTTCTTATTACCTTTCTTTTCTTTGTTAGCCTTTTCTTTCTTCCTTTTTGGTAAATGACTCTCTGATCTGTTGCGAATAGGAAGGAAGAATTTACAGTCAGGATGAAATAAACTTTTGATGGTTATCGTTGGATCGGGCGCTAACATCAAATTTTGAGTTGCCAAGGCACCCTCTGAGATTGGGAACATGTGGCAGTTAAGGAAATTAATGGGTTAGAAGGCAGTGTGGAATGCATTATTCCATTCTTTCTCAGTCCAAGCAACAAGTTTTTAGAAATATCCTTAGCAGCTGGTCGATATGCTGAATGAGGCCTCAAAATTTATGGAATAATCATGCAAGTAGAAAATTAAAGAAAGATAAATGCAAAGGATATAATTAATTTCAAATTATAAAATTTTCGAAGTGCTTACAATTACTTATCTAGATGAGATTTAGTTTTGAAGGATTAGCATCGGAAATTTCTTTGTCGTTCTCCCATGTTCCTGATATAAAAATGAACTTCTGCTTCCAGAATTTATCAGCTTCTAAGAGGTCATCGATGATTTTGAGGTCATCTACCAGGGTGGGGTAATAAAAAGAAAGTTTCGGACCTTTCGACAGTTGAGTCCAAAAGATAAAATCCTTAATGCTGATTGGAATTTTAGATAGTCGAGATGCTATTATCACTGACATAAGGGTGAACCATTGATTCGGTGTCTCTTGAGTATGACATAAGTTGAGAAGTTCGAAGTATTCCACGATCTTAGGATCCAGTGGAAACCGAAGACCTCAATTCATGATTTCGGGGTAGACTATTAGCTCGTCATCTTTACAATCTAAGGGATTTTCTCCTTCTTTAGGAAGTCGAACAATTATATTATCTTTCATTCCCCATTTCTTTTTTAGAGTCAAAGCTTGGCTATCTTTGTAATATATATACCGAACCTTTTTCAGAGCAATGATGTATTTAGCCTCAAGATCCCTTAAGTTTCTACCAATTGTATGTATTTGTTCTTCGGAAGCAATGCAAGTATCTTTTACTTTCCGAGGCTTATGGGTATTTTCTGAGTTCCCATCGTCAGATTCAGCTTCAAGCTCGGTTATGGTGGCCTCAAAATCAACTTCATTGACCCTTGATGTTTCTTCTCCAGATTGTTGAGGTAATGGATTCACAGTTTCTCGTGAAAGGTTATTTGCTTGAGGAACTTCAGCAGTTACTTTTCTCTGAGGAGGAGCTTCAGTATCTGGGTTCGAAGGGGGAAGGCTTGGAATGATTTCTAAATCGTCTCCCATGACAATAAAAGTTCTTTTTTTCTGGTTGTTGAAGAATGATTCGAATAAGGAGTATTTGATGTTTGTCTTAAAGAAGATTCTTTACTAATCAAACGAGAAATTTTAATTTCAGATGAAGAGGCGCGATATGTTTTAGGACCTAGGACTTTGGAAGAGGAACGTTCTTCGATTATCGGAGGAGAGAAAGCAGGAATTTTGGTTGGATCAAAATTACCGTAGTAAAGTGTTTTGGTGATTGTTTCAATGGGAGCACTATTGATTAATCCTGAAGATCTATATTCCTCCGCTCTTTGAGTAATAAAAAAGTAGTCCTACGATCCAAAGACTAAGTTGTTATCAGGTTCTGGGGATTTTGGCTTCTTGGGTATGTTAGCCTTGGTCTTCTGGTTTTTTGGTTTTATTCATAAACAGATGAAGATTGATCGGAGAAGATGAATTTTGATCAAAAGTTTGGTTTTTTGATAAAGATACTAGAAAAAAAGGAAGAACGCGATGTAGGTAGCCAAGCGCTTGAATTCTCTCTCCAATGATTTGTGTTTTGAGAATGACAGGTGAGGCTATTGATTGAATTTATAGAAATAAAAGAAGACGTGTGAAGTGGAAGGGGCCCTGATGGTGATAAGGTAGAATACAAAATGATGAGGAGATTAGGAGCTCGACATTTGTCAGACTAGGCGTCTAGCTATGGGTCTAGAAGCTATATAGTCATGTTGGATTCGAACGGCAATATAAAACGATTACATTTGTGTATTGTTTTGATAAAAGTCGATGATTAAATTTCGAAGAAATCTATGTGTATAATGATTCGAGGAGAATTATTGGCTTTGAGGTTATATCAGATTTAAGTTGCTTCGAATTGGTATGTGTTTTTTACCCTGTTTTTGAATGGTTGCTTCGAATTTGCATCTTCCAATTGACATTGGTTTTTTGGACTTAGAGTTTGTATTACAACAATTGATATGACGTATGGAAGAATTTGAAGGAATTTTACTTCTCATCCATTTACTAATATGAGAACTAGGGGGGCTTCTGATATGGAACTAGGAGTTTAAGGACTAATTTGTAAATAATGTAATTTAAGGGTTAAACTGTAAATAATGTAAGTTTAGTCTTTAAATTATAGAAAATGTAAGTTCTAGAGAACATTTATGACTATGTATAATTATTAAGGACCAAAGGGAAATTTGTCCTCTTTTGTAACAGATTTCACTTTAAGGCTAAGTCTTGGCTCCTCTATATAAAGGGCAAGGCTAACCTAATAAAGGGGTTGAACATATTTTCTACTAAATGGATTCGTACTTACACTTTCTCTCTCTAAAAACTCTCTAACTCTTTCTTTCTCTAGATATTTCTTATCACAATTTCCTAAGGCTAAATCTATACTCATCACCGATATGTGGTTGCTCGAACCTCGAGCTCGAAATCCGTTGGTTTGGTTGTTCAAAATCATTTGTAGTGTTTCATGTATGTCTCTCATCTGGTTTCCCAATGAATCAATCTGTTCACCAACCTCGCCAAATTGATTTTCAAATTCAACAGAGTCGACCGATTCTGCGACTGAAAGAGTGGACTTCCCATGCAAAGATCTCTTTGCTGGCATATCTTTCTAACCCACGTCGTAGAAGCTCTGTCGCTCTAATACCAATATGGTAGGGCCGAAGTATGAGATGGAACAGACGGCGGCAAACACAGAGAAAAGAAGACGAAAACAGAGAATAGATAATCTCTAACCCTAGGTCAGAGTATAAGAGACTGTAGAGAAAACTCAAATTCTATTCCAAAAAGTCTGACGACAAAAATAGTGTTTGAGAGCCTTTTATAGAAGTGCTCGAAACCATACGGAAAAATTACAATTTGTTCCTCACAAAATAAAATAAAGTCCACGCTAATTTCTAAGCGATTGGAGATGGTTTTGTATATTAATAAAATTCAATAAAATAGAAAAATGCAAAAAAATCACGAAAACAGCAAAAAGAGGGCCTAAACGATACAATTTTGGTTATTTCTTTGAAAACTACCTAATGTTCAAGAGAATTTAAATTTTAAAAATAATTTATAATTGATTAAACAAATTCAATAATAAAAAAAAAACATAACTTAGTAATTGGTTGACTTATCTTTAGATTCTAGACCAATTAGTTATGAGGGGATAATTTAAAAGAAATTCTACATAGAATATACATTTAAGCATTCAATGTAAAATGGATAGTTAATAATTTTACAAAACGAAAGAATAAATCATTTTTATATGTATGGTCCAACTGTATGAACCACATATCCTACAGTTATGTTTTCAAGTACTTTGATATACAATCCTAAAATTCATAAACAAATATTTATATTTTTAAATAAAGACTATGGTGATGAGGATTACATAGATAAATCTTAGGGTTTTTTCCTTTAGGTTATAAAAACATATGTATTAGCTTGTAAAATCATTGTATGATATGAAACAAACACTTAAGAAATTGTGTAAAACAAATTCTCATGGTATAATATGTGATGGATTTACACCAATACAACGGATAAATGTTTGTAAAGTAAAATGTGTGCCAACATGATGTTAATCATGTGCATATAAGTAGATGATTCATTTATGTTGAGTAATTCGATGACATAGTTTATTGACATGAAGACGTTTATTTGTTTTTCCTTCAAGGTGAATGACTTAAGAAGATAAAAACTAGTTTGAAAATAAAAGTCAAAAAAGAGTGGGTTTTATCCCAAAATTATATGGAATATTATTTATTCAGGTTCGTAGTTATTGAAACATACCAAAATCATGTGGTTTAATTTTTTACTTTTCTATGGTACTTTAGGGATACACAAATGCATGTTACATTACTAGTCCATCTTATAACAAATCCACCACGGAATATGTGGTTAACTTTGCATATGAGATTATTTGATAGGGCTAAATAGACACAGGTTTATATTTCATTTGGAAATAGAGTATGAGTGTATAACATGGCCCACAATAGGAAAACCTATTCAAATACTAAGAGGACTATTTCTAGAATTACCACTCAATAATAAAATAACACTTGGTAAATCTTACACTAGCATATACCAAGAAAGTTCTAGACCTATAAGTCTAAAATATATGAATGTATAATCATATCGGTCTTCTATGTGCCTTAAAGGAAGGCCCTATAATACATGTTTATAAGATCGAGAACTAATAAGTTCGACATGTAGAGGATTGAAAGTAAAACTGTTAAAAATGATATTTTGCAAATCATAGCAACCCGTCATTGTCAAGCGGTTCAACATATAAATATGATATCAATAGCTTATGAGTGGTTTATGTTCATTATAATCGTGTATATATAAGTTTCTAAAACCTTTTAATAAAATTAGCTTTATATATAGAGTGTGAAAAAATATGTTTTCTGTGTATTTATGTACTGTGTTGTTTCTCATTAAACAATGAATTTTGATTTTTTTTAAATATAAAATTAGAAGAGTGAATTAGAGAGCCAACATGGTAGAAATTAAAGATAAAATCGGGGAAGGATGTCAAGATCACCGCGACAAAAAAAAGACTCACCTTTGTGTTTTACTAAGACAAAACGAAAGTACTTTAGTTTTGAAGTGGTAACAACAATAAAGAAGATGTTCAACCCGGGTACATGGGTATGTTATACCATTTAGAAATTTCAAAATGTTGGTCGACGCGACCAACATGTTAGTAACTAGATTGCATATTGTTGTGGTTGAAGCAACAATTAAACAATTAATGCTTGTTGTGACAAATCAAAACATATTTTTAAAAATGTTAAAACTCTATGAAACGACCTAACGTGTTGTAGAACTTTGTTGAAATCTATATATAGGTTATTAGGGAACATATTCAAATAATATTTTTTTGAAATTATATAGTTAAATATTATAGTATCTCTCTTATTTACTGAATAATTAATCGAACAAACCTTTATTTTCAATTACTTGTATCTGAAATTAAAATTTGTTATATGTAGGAAAATAAATCGAAATTTTATAATAATAATAATAAGATGAATTTGTTTGAAAAAATATACATCCATACGTGTTTTAAAATAACTAAGTTCAAAAAACTACATCGACTGAAAACATAGCAACATCACACAATAACCTTTTCAACAATAATCACACACACCAACAGTCAATTCTAGATAACGGTATACCCGCACAAAATAAAGGACCACCCTCCCTAGTCAGTTATCTACATTTGGACAACCTGAAACACTAGCATCCAACCACATACAATATCTAACAACCATCCTATGACTACTACAGTTAAAGCTGGAATTTGTAAGCCTAAATCAGTTTATTGAGGCATCACTTTTCCAACTATTTTAGCTAATGAACCTCAACTATTTATGAGGTTCTTTTTTATTCTAGATAGTCTAAGGCTATGTAAAACTTAATATGATACTCTCATAGCTAATTTTACTTGGTTTTTGGTTCCATATACTCCTAATATGAGCTTGGTCGGATGCAAGTGGGTTTACAAACTCAAATACAATCCTGATGGGACTGTTCAACGTCATAAGGCAAGACTTGTTGCCAAAGGATTCCATCAGACCGGTTGCATTGATTTTACTGAGATATTAAGTCCAGTAATCAAAGATTATACTATCAAACTCATTTTGACTGTTGTTGTTTCTAACAGTTGAGATGTCAGGAAGTTGGACATCAACAATGCATTTTTGAAAGAGGTTCTCAAAGAACAAATGTTCATGGTTTAACTTGAAGGTTTTGTAGATTCCAAACATCCTACTCATGTTTATCACCTACACAAAGCCCTATATGGGTTAAAGCAGGCTCCAAAGTCTTGGTATTCTAAACTAAAAGATACATTATTACTATGGGGTTTCAGAACTTTTGAGTAGATTGTTCTATGTTTTTTATGGTCACTAAGGAGGTCTAAGTTATACTATTGGTTTATGTTGATGACATTATAGTCACTGGTAATACACCATCTTATCTAAACACCTTCATTCAAAGATTAAATTCTGAATTTTCCTTAAATGACATATGTTGCATGCGGCTATTCCTAAGTATTTATGTTCACAAAAATGACACTGGGATGTACTTCACACAGACAAACTATAGTAAGAACTTACTTGACACAGAGGGTCTTTCCTCTGTTAATCCATTCTTCACCCTGGTGCGTGTAAGTCCTTCTATGTCTCAGTCTGATGGCGAAAGCCTCCTCAATCCCACAAAATACATAACCTTGTTAGGATCATTACAATATGTCTTACATACTCATGCATATATTGAAACTATTATGAACAAAATGAGTCGATATCAACAAGCTCCTACTAAAGTTCATATAGTACGAAGTATCTACGACTCCACATCAAACCCCGTGATGAACTCCAATCCACTAGGTCTATTGACACAAATTGGGTTGTCTCTCTAGATTACTATCTCTCAATAGGTGAATACTGTGTTTATTTTGGCGACTCTTTGGTTTCCTGATCTTAGAAAAAGGGTTAACAAGCTCAGTACCGTTCGTTCGTAAACTTTCTTTTGAATTAATCTGGCTATGATCGGTTCTTCAAGAAATTGGCTTCCCTCTTTGTCGTTCCCTAATTTTCTGGTGCAACAATCTTAGGGAAAGATTACTGGCTTCCAATTTGGTGTTTTATTCTCGAACTAAACATGTGAAATTGGACTTTAATTTAATGAGAGATCCAGTTGTCCAAGGTTTACTAGACATACGTTATGTCCCCACCCACAACCAGATCGTGGATCTGCTCATTAAGCCTCTGTCTCAGGCTCGTTTTCTCTTCATGCGTGAAAACGTTAGTCTCGGTATACCTCCGCTTCGTTTGGGGAAGGAAGTGGAGACACATGAAGCTGGCTTGAGAAGTAGCCTTGGCGAAGATGTTGGTGGTTATAAGAGTTCTGAAGATAAGGCGAGGGGTTCGACCAAAGACTAAAGAAGTATTTTTATGTCTTGTGTGGATTGATAAATGGTAGGCTTGAACTTGGGGAAAATTTCTCTATCATCACGACACAAGCATTCTATCAAGTCATACAACCCAAATATTTAAAACAAATCTAATAATTAAATGAATTTTGTTACACCATGTAAGTGTTTTTCACCAAACTATATTCTATTATATATTGTAACAAATTGAAGTAATTAAATGTATAGTAGATATAATTACAGACTTGTAAAGGTTAGTGAAATAACAAGAAATTAATTTTATAGTAATCTTCAATTCTTCATCTGCTTCTCCTTCATAAATTCAAGTGCCAATAGATGAACTCAAGCATAATTTGGGTGATATTGCAAGAAACACGGTCTGCAACCCACATGTTTTCCAAAAAATATAGGTCATGTCTTGCATTAGGTACTGGGAGGATAGGATAATCACCGCCGAACAACCGCCATTAAACTAGATATAGATTCCCGGTTGACATGATACATGACCATAGCCTCCTACGAGCTTTGAGTTACGTGAAAGGTCACCAACTTGTTTTGAAGAGGGGGAGCCAACTAAGAAAAACCAGCGGCTGTAGGGACAAGGTCCCTCTTATTAAACAAACAAAGCAGACAGCAAGTATGGAAATGATATCTGACATTTCTATAAATCTTTATGGAAATGATAACTGTCATTTCTAAGATCAATATGGAAATGATAACGGTCATTTCATGATCACTGTGGAAATGATAACGGTCATTTCTAAGATTAATACGGAAATGATAACCGTCACTTCATGATCAACATGTGGAAATGATAACGGTCATTTCATGATCACTGTGGAAATGATAACGGTCATTTCATGATCAACATGTGGAAATGATAACGGTCATTTCAAAGATCAAATGTACACTGTTTGTCTCTTATATAGACAAATTACTAACTGTTTGATCTTATCCTTACTAACTGACATAATAACACGTGTCTGTTCAATGCTTATCCAACATTCTCCCCCTTAACATTGAACTCGACTCCTGTTTTCTTCGTCGTCTACCTGGTCTTCCTCTTTATCTGAAGAGTTGTTGAAGATCTTGTTGCCGTCTATTTCTCCGCTTGAGATATGGCCGTCTTGTCGTTTGTTCCTCCGCTTGAGAAATGGCCGCCTTGCCGTCTGTTCCTCCGCTTGAGAAATGGCCGCCTTGCCGTCTGTTCCTCCGCCTGAGAAATGGCCGCCTTGCCGTCTGTTCCTCCGCCTGAGAAATGGCCGCCTTGCCGTATGTTTCTCCGCCTGAGAAATGGCCGCTTTGCCGTCTGTTTCTCCGCCTGAGAAATGGCTGCTTTGCCGTCTGTTTCTCCGCTTGAGAAATGGCTCTCTTGCCTCTGTTTCTCCGTCTTGAGAAATGGCTTCCTGGCCATCTGCAACACAGGCTCTGATACCAAATGTAGGGACAAGGTCCCTCTTATTAAACAAACAAAGCAGACAGCAAGTATGGAAATGATATCTGACATTTCTATAAATCTTTATGGAAATGATAACTGTCATTTCTAAGATCAATATGGAAATGATAACGGTCATTTCATGATCACTGTGGAAATAATAACGGTCATTTATAAGATTAATACGGAAATGATAACCGTCACTTCATAATCAACATGTGGAAATGATAACGGTCATTTCATGATCACTGTGAAAATGATAACTGTCATTTCATGATCAACATGTGGAAATGATAAAGGTCATTTCAAAGATCAAATGTACACGGTTTGTCTCTTATATAGACAAATTACTAACTGTTTGATCTTATCCTTACTAACTTACATAATAACACGTGTTTGTTCAATGTTTATCCAACATTCTCCCCCTTAATATTGAACTCGACTCCTGTTTTCTTCGTCGTCTACCTGGTCTTCCTCTTTATCTGAAGAGTTGTTGAAGATCTTGTTACCGTTTATTTCTCCGCTTGAGATATGGCCGTTTTGCCGTCTGTTCCTCCACTTGAGAAATGGCCGCTTTGCCGTCTGTTCCTCCGCTTGAGAAATGGCCGCCTTGCCGTCTGTTCCTCCGCCTGAGAAATGGCCGCCTTGCCGTCTGTTCCTCCGCCAGAGAAATGGCCGCCTTGCCGTATGTTTCTCCGCTTGAGAAATGGCCGCTTTGCCGTCTGTTTCTCCGCCTAAGAAATGGCTGCTTTGCTGTCTGTTTCTCCGCTTGAGAAATGGCTCTCTTGCCTCTGTTTCTCCGTCTTGAGAAATGGCTTCCTGGCCATCTGCAACACAGGCTCTGATACCAAATATAGGGACAAGGTCCCTCTTATTAAACAAACAAAGCAGACAGCAAGTATGGAAATGATATCTGACATTTCTATAAATCTTTATGGAAATGATAACTGTCATTTCTAAGATCAATATTGAAATGATAACGGTCATTTCATGATCACTGTGGAAATGATAACGGTCATTTCTAAGATTAATACGGAAATGATAACCGTCACTTCATGATCAACATGTGGAAATGATAACGGTCATTTCATGATCACTGTGGAAATGATAACGGTCATTTCATGATCAACATGTGGAAATGATAACGGTCATTTCAAAGATCAAATGTACACGGTTTGTCTCTTATATAGACAAATTACTAACTGTTTGATCTTATCCTTACTAACTGACATAATAACACGTGTCTGTTCAATGTTTATCCAACATTCTCCCCCTTAACATTGAACTCGACTCCTGTTTTCTTCGTCGTCTACCTGGTCTTCCTCTTTATTTGAAGAGTTGTTGAAGATCTTGTTGCCGTCTATTTCTCCGCTTGAGATATGGCCGTCTTGCCGTCTGTTCCTCCGCTTGAGAAATGGCCGCCTTGCCGTCTGTTCCTCTGCTTGAGAAATGGCCGCCTTGCCGTCTGTTCCTCCACCTGAGAAATGGCCGCCTTGCCGTATGTTTCTCCGCCTGAGAAATGGCCGCTTTGCCGTCTGTTTCTCCGCCTGAGAAATGGCTGCTTTGCCGTCTGTTTCTCCGCTTGAGAAATGGCTCTCTTGCCTCTGTTTCTCCGTCTTGAGAAATGGCTAACTGGTCATCTGCAACACAGGCTCTGATACCAAATGTAGGGACAAGGTCCCTCTTATTAAACAAACAAAGCAGACAGCAAGTATGGAAATGATATCTGACATTTCTATAAATCTTTATGGAAATGATAACTGTCATTTCTAAGATCAATATTGAAATGATAACGGTCATTTCATGATCACTGTGGAAATGATAACGGTCATTTCTAAGATTAATACGGAAATGATAACCGTCACTTCATGATCAACATGTGGAAATAATAACGGTCATTTCATGATCAACATGTGGAAATGATAACGGTCATTTCAAAGATCAAATGTACACGGCTTGTCTCTTATATAGACAAATTACTAACTGTTTGATCTTATCATTACTAACTGACATAATAACACGTGTCTGTTCAATGTTTATCCAACAGCGGCAACCTCATAAAGAAAAAATGCTAGACCCACAAGGTAAGACATGCCAAATATGTTTCTCTAACCGAGAAAAAGTGCATAGATGTAGCTGTAGGGTTGAGAAAGCATCATAAGGGCATCCAAATTTCATCCTTAAAAGTAAAAATATATTCTTAATTTGTGAAAAGTGATCTTTAATAGTTAATATAAATAAAAATATATATTTACTATGTTTTTTAATATGTATAATTAACTAGGCAGTTACAAACGAGGTATTAATCCTCCTTATTTTTATATTTCACTTGAACAATAAGATAACTAACTTAATAACTAACTTAATGTTGAACATGTACTATATGATAATTTAAATCGTTTAAAGCATCAAAATTATATCCATATTTATCTAAATTATAGATTAATTGTTTAGGATGTTTTAAACATGAAATAAAATCAAGCTTAAACAAACACAATAAAACATAAAAATATACAAAGTTATTTGCATAAAAATTAAAGCGAAAATAAAATTTGAAAGTAGCAGGATGATAGAATAGATGAATAAGAAACAACTCTATAGGATTGACGAACTAAAATTATGTACATAGTTTGAAAAATTCTCCTTCAACAAGCACTAATGTACGTGAAAGTGGGGTTGAGAGAAATACAAAGAAAATCACTATTTATTTATTATTTTATTTATCTTGAGTTAACAAAAAAATCTTAGAATGTATCACATACATTTTTAGATTAAAATGATCGGATCTTAATTGAAGAGTTTTAATGGTAAACTAAATTTGACTTGGTATTTTCTACCTTCTAAAACATATATAACAACTTATATATAAAGATAAATACAAAGTCAAAACTATTAATAGAACAATAACCGAAAACAAGTTATCGTTAATGACAATTTCAATTATTTTAGGTCTGAAAACCCACACGGATTTTTTTTTGGAATATGGGTACCGTATATTCCATTTTTTTATATAAGTAAGAACAATCGATATCCACACTAGTATTATATTGTCCGCTTTGGCACCCAAAAGCCCGCACGACTTTGGTTTTGGTCCATTTCCAAAAGGCCTCATACTGGTTGAGATATGTTCTCACTTATATACCATTGATCCTTCTCATGATTAACCAATGTGGGATGTTGGACTTTGGTCGCCAAGCTAAGAAATCCTCCTCTCGAACAAAGTACCACATTTAGCCTCCTCTCAATTGACTTTCATCCACACACTCTAATCAGCTTGGGGCTACCTGACCATAGAGGCACTACGGATGTTACTGCTCACCTCTTTTTACACCAAACTATATTGTTTCTTAGCGTCAGTCCTCACTCCAATCAAGAACCACCGCTTGATGAGTCAAGGGCACTCCGAACTAGGATCTCTAGAACATATCACCTTAAGGACGACATCTGACTATGTCTGACTTCCGAGAATTTCACCACCATCGCGTTATGTTTGGATCTGGCTCTGATACCATTTTGTTATTAAATCACTATGCAATTATCAAAAAATGGCTCAAGCACAAAATATATGTGAAGGAAAAACTTGAATGAATAGATGATTTAACGTGTTTCGATAATTTTCAACGTCCACGGGCGCCACCGGAAAAAAGAGTTTCACTATGATAGAATACGTTACAGATTTCATATTATTTTTTGTGTAGTCCTAGTAATCTATTTATATGGAATAAATAGACTTACTAGATAATAGTCCTAATGAGCTCGTATACATAAGATCTACATTACCCATTTTAGCTTCACTGTTAATGACACAAAAACTGTACCACCGAACACGATACACAGTCAAGGCATAATGACACTATGAGAGACACAAAATTGTACCGCCGAACACGGTATACTGTCAAGGCACTATTTGACTCCTTCACAATAAATCTTCCTGCAGAGGCGAATATCATTTATTCACTATCAACAAAGAAACTTCTCCTCTTCTGACTAACCAAATGCCCATAAGGCATTCCCTATATACTGCGAGCACCGATCCAGTTTAGGCACTCCCTAAACTTTTGAACTGATACTGTCTTGATCATTATATCTGCTGGATTATCGTGTGTAGACACTTTCTTCACATCAACAATTCCTTTTGATATTATATCATGAATAAAATGATACATGACATCTATGGGCTTTGTACGCTCATGGTGCATCTGGTTCCCTGTAAGGTGTATGGCGCTTTAACTGTCACAAAACATTTTTGTAGTAGTCTTATCTAAGCCCAAATCTGCCAACAAAACCTTGTAACCATATTGCCTCTTTAACTGCTTTTGTTACCGCCATGTACTATGCCTCTGTTGTAGACAAAGCTACAGTAGCTTGCAACTGTTCTTTTCAACTGATCGCACTCCCAGCTAGAGTAAATACATATCCTGTCAGAGATCTTTTTTTATTCATATCACTTGCAAAATCAGAATCAACAAAACCAACCAATAATCATGTAACATCATTCAGCGGTTCACCAATATCGGTCTTGTTAAAAGTTAAGCAAACGTTCACAGTATTCTTAAGATACTGAAGTATCCATTTCACTGTCTGCCACTGTTCTTTCCCAGGACATCCCATGTACCTGCTAACTACACTAACCGCATCTGAAATATCAGGACGTGTGCATACCATAGCATACATGATACTGCCAACTGCACTTGCATATGGAACCTTCGATATTTGTTCCAACTCAGCATCGTCATTGGCCGCTCCTATTGCAGACAACTTGAAATGGGTAACAAATGGAATGCTAACTTGAAATGAGTAGCTATGATACCATTTGTTGGGAATATGGGTACCGCATATTCCGCCTCCGTATATAAGTAACAACACAACCGATCTCAACACTAGTATGATATTATCCGCTTTGGCACCCGAAGACCCTCACGGCTTTGTTTTTGGTCCACTTCCAAAAGGCCTCGTTTTATTTCAGTGCCCCTTTGACATCTGCTAGCGATAACTTATTATTACCATAGATAATGGTATCTACAAAGTTTTCATAGGGAGCTGGTAACGATCTCAATAGAAACAAAGATTGATCTTCACCTTCATATTGATATCTATGTTCTCTAAGTCCATTATAATTGATTTAAAATTATCTAACTACTCTGTTATGGACATACATTCTTTCAATCTGAAATCATAAAAACACTTCTTCAAGTATAATCGGTTTACTACTGATTTCTCTCAGTAAAGATTCCCTAGTTTTTTTCATGTGCAGGCAGCAGTCTTCTTACCACTAATCTCACGAAGCACATAATCTTTCACACTCATTAAAATCCAGCCCAAGGCCCTTTCTTGAAGATCTTGTTTCTCCTCTTCTTTCATCTCTTCAGGAAACTTATTCTCTACAGCCTTCCACATCCTTTGTTGTACCAATGAAGATTTCAGTTTAATCTTCCACGATGCAAAGTTGGATCCTCCATCAAAATTTTCAATCATGTATTTTGTTGTTGTAGACGTTATTGTGAAACCCTAATTGCAAAAGCCTTAATTTCACCACGTGTGAGGCCTTTTCCATTTGTTGGGAATATGCTTTGGTGCCCTCTCATCCGCCCACTCTAATCAAGTTGGAAGACTACCTGACAATAGAGGCACTACGGATGTTACTGCTCACCAACTATTAGACCACTCTGTCTTGTTCCTTAGCGTCACTCCAATCAATGCCACTCCAATCAAGCCACACCGCTTGATGAGCCACATACACTCCGAACTAGGATCTCTAGAGCAGATCATGTTGAGCATGGCTACTGGTTCATCATGTTCGACCTCCATCGCGTTCTGTCTGGGCCTGACGCTCTTGATACCATTTGTTCGAAATATGGGTACCGCATATTCCGTTTCCTTATATAAGTAAGGACAACTGATATCCACACTAGTATGATATTGTCCGTTTTGGCACTCGAAGGCCCGCACGACTTTGGTTTTGATTCACTTCCAAAAAGCCTTATACTAGTTGAGATATGTTTTTACTTATATACCATCGATCATTCTCATGTTAGACTGATGTGGGATGTAGGACTTTGGTCGATACACTTCTAAACATACCTCTTACTAGTTAAAGTCGATCCACACTTATATACACTATATTATTTTGTGTATTGAAATATACTCTTAATTTTAGTTTGTGTCAAATAATTTTTTAATTCCGCTCGAGTACATTAATAAGAAAAAAACATGGTATAGTTCTAAATTTCCGCAAAGAACTTCCCTATCCATGTGGGCTATTGACATGCGTCTAATATAGCGTTCTACGGGTCGTTTATGCCAAATGTGATGCACAGTAACAACAGTAACAATTACTTGTCAACAGTAATAAAAGAGCTGTCCTCGTAACTTCCCCGAAAACATTATATAGAAAGATAAAAAAGTCAAGCAAATTAAAATAAGATTCATGCCATAACGCGTAACTACTGTTTCTTGAAAGAACAAGGTAGTTTAAATACCGGTAACTATCAAAGATAATATATAGATTTATAATTGACTCCCATCTTAATACTTCCATTACATAGATTTCAGCATTCATAATAAATTAGAAAAATAGTCCGTTTCTTTTTTTCTCTGATTAATGTTAACGGTAGAGTTGTTAATTGTTCAGTCTGTGGTTCCATTTTAAAAACCGGAACCGATAAATTCATAAAACTGAATTTATAAAAAATTAATTTATATATATATATATATATATATATATATATATAATATAATATAATATGTGCTGTAAAAATATATATATATAATAAAAATATGTATATAAAAATACACAAAACTTATTACCTCACCACAAGTGCATAAACTTAAAAAAAAAAAATCTTACCGTCATCTCAATATTCAATATATTTTGTTTGGTCGTTTTTTAGTCGAAATTAAATTATGTTGGTCACATATTGATTAGTCTTTCAGCTACGAAGGTTTTGTAATTTCAGAAGTCAGTGTGAACAAAGAATAAGCAGTGGATGTATTAATTTTATCAAAAACAAAATTGAAGTGAAACCAGCATGGTTTAGCTAAAACCTGAAACGAAACCATGAACCTATATAAAGAAACACAAATCTAACATCCTTGGTTACCAAATTTCTCAAATGTTCATCAAAATAGTTAGTTTGGCTCATAGTCCAGTTTTAACCTTTTATGAGTTAAAATATTTTTGATGTTTTCGTGGGATCTGTTGAAGTGAATTGGACCACCGAATCGGTTTGTTTCCAATTTACAGAATCGAAATCTTTTTGGTTTAGTGCGCCATCCTAATTTATTTTTCAAAACTTCATAATCTTTAAGAATGTTCATGGCAACATGGCACCGAAATATATTGGTGAGTGCTGGTTAGAAGAACATGAAAATTAGATTTTTTATTTTTACTAACACAAAATATACTCTCTCCATATAGATAAGGTGAATAACGATTGAATACAAATATTTTTATTGAATTTTAAAATTTATGATTAATTTGTAAATATATAATTAGTTAAAATTTACCCTTCACAATCCCAATAACTTAACCAAAAACAATGGAATACATAAAATATTAAATTCTAATCACAATTATACGTATAAAAATATTGACATAGGTCTGAACCAACCTTGTTCAGACCATCCTGCTTTAGATCAGCACATACCTCCTTTGACTAAAAAGTCACTAGTTTTGAAAACTTGTTTAAATTCTAAGGATACATCCGACTTATCTCGTACTAAGTCACGATCCAAGCTTCATCCAGAGAGTTTCAATTGTTTTTTATATACATATCACGACGAATCCAACTATACACATGTAGTGAATGACCAATATCTTTGTTGACGAGTTACTTTTAACTATTCTACATCTAGCAATTTTACATCTAGGCTTATATTAACACCAATATATGTTGCACATATTCTTTTAATCTTTGGAGACCAACTTTCTTGTATTGTATATTGGTATCAGGCTCAGATAGTTCACGAGTTTAGGTTTATTTAATCACTTGGTTAGAGCGCCTAAATGATTATCTTCGCTAGAAATCTTAGCCATGCTCACTTACTCTCTATACTAGAATAGTCATCAATCAACGATATAAAATACATTGCACCACCTATGGTAGGTTCATAATTTGGAACCCAAATGTCTGAAGGAACATAATCAAGTACTCAATTTGTTGGCTGGTTGCTAGGCATAAACTTCACCATCTTTCTCTTACCCAAAACAAAACTTATATAAAAGCTCAGTTTCTAAGATGCGATATCATCTAACAGCCCTTCTTTAATTAGTTCATTATATCTATTTTAACTTATGTGCACAAACCAATTATGCAAAAACCTGGTAAAATCCTTCACCATACTAGAAAATCCCCCTACTAAGTTAGTTCTTTCAAGACTAACACACTATTAGTCATATTGGACTTCATAACAACAAATGAGCTTTGCAAATTACTAAGATTACCAACTACATCCCTATAAATAAATAATTCCTCATGTAACATTCCAATTGAAATAAGTTTATGTCTTACTTTGGTTATATATCTTAAATTTTTAATTAACCTCTCGAGTCATGTACCCAACCTGATTCGAACAATTCTAATCCTTTCGACATCACATGATTTGTCATTTCTGATGATGACCCTTTCACCATCAAATCCTAAAACCAGTTCTTATTGGAAGTCAAATGACACAAAACACTTGAATCCAACATTAATTTATCATTATAAGTGCAAGAATAATAAGTTACCAACCATCAGCATACTTCAATCATCAAACATCAGTGTAACATCTCTGGTTTTGAGCTTGTGATAGGTTTTTCCCATTCCCTTCTTTGGGTGTTTTCTACTAATATATCATTTTTTTCTTGCATGTCCAACAAATAAATTTTGAACATGCTTCGACTCTTTTAGAATTCGACCAAGATTTTCCTCTCCTCTTGCTTAATTCTATATTTTCTGACTGGCAGCACACAACCAATTTGTGCTCTATGCAGTCATCCTTCATAACATTCTTTCGTAGAAACTATTTGAAGTTTGAAGGTGCTCTTGACTTCGACCATCATAAGAGAGTTTTTCCCTTGGATCGTAATATCTACAAAGTGTTCATACTTGGTCAATAGAGAACTTAATAGGATGATATTTTGGTCATGCTCCTCCAATTTCATACCAATTATATTTAAGTAGAGTATGATTTAGTTAAGATTATATGTGACTCATTTGGATATATGTGCTACTATCCACGTGTAAAGTTGTTTCTTCACATACAATTTCTTCGATAATGACTTGTTCATGTAAATCATGTCTAGCCAATTTTTATCCTTAGCATCATAGGCTCTTCATATACATATTATAGCACTTCCTCTACAAAGTTCGGTATGTGCACACTAGTAACTTTATAAAATACACCGACATCAACCTGTGTAGATTTATCACTTATAATAGCAATCAATTCTTTTTGTACTAGGTACGTTTTAAAATTAATTTTCTAGAGGTTGAAATCATTTGATCTGTAAAAATATTTTAGGCTAAACTTCGTGGAACTCATATTTGGAAGGTTTCAGTTTCCAAGAGAGATTTGTTCTTTAGTATATAGGTTAGCGATCACGCTACTTATTTTACTATTGATCTTTATTCAGCGCATCACTTGTTTGAGAAAACCGCAAACCTCTGAGGCAAAAAACTAAGGTATGATTATCGAACCTAGGAAAAAACAATTTCCCATGTTAAAAAATGAGCAACAAATAACTAAAGCTTTACAAATCCAAGCACACGAGATAAATTATCGTTGTTCAGGTTGTGAAAAATCCTACATCCACGAGTAACAAACACTTTTTTTTATAAACAAGTAGTTTTATAAAAAATCATTCAAACACAAATGACTCAATCACTATTTGTTAAAAAGATAACATGATTTACATAACATTTGCTTTAGTTTTTATCTTTCACCTCACTTATCACTCAAAATACCTAGAGTTATTACTCTCACTTCAAGAATATTGTGGTAAGGAAAACTCATCGTCTCATCAAATCACTTCAATCTAAAATCTTTTTCTATTTGTAAGTTTATGGAGAACCCTAATTCCTCATCAGATGTTCCAAATTAAAATACATTAATCAACAGTTGTGATAATTCATAATCTATCAATATAATAAAAGTAAAAACCTAATAAAAACATGATTAATATAGAAGAGCCAATTAATATAAAAATAGTTATATTGAAGACTAATATTAGACACCAATCAAATTGGAAACCTAGAAAATAAAAGAATCTTCTTCGGTCGTGTTATAGTGTTTCAGTTTCGTTCACTTTATATCAACTTATTTTGGAACAACCTCGTTCAGACCAGCCTGTTTTGAAACAAAAAATATATCGTTTAAACTCAAAGTTGCCATGCTTGACAACTTAGCTTAGTGCTTAGGATCTAGTAGACTTTTCTACCACTAAGTCACAACTCAAGCTTCACCATAGAGTTTCAATAATTTTTGTTTATACATGTCACAACAACTCCAATTATACTCATGTAGTCTTTTAAAATACCTAGGTTGACGAGTTACTTCTAACCTACACCTAACAATTAAGGTCATCTTAAACAAATTTACTGACCCAATGATCTTTGTTGGCGAATTTATTTATTTAGGTGGAGACATGTTTTGCCAATATTAATTACGTCGAGATTAAAATATTAATGATGTAGATGTCCATAATTCAACAAACGTATAGTCTTCCTTTTAAATCCCTAATTCTAAAACCACATTCTTCATATATTTAAGAGACCAATAGTGAAAACAAATTATTGATGTTTGGGATGTCACTTATTAGCTTCTCAATACTCACATGTGTCGATAGACTAATAATATCAATGGAAGACAAAAATAAACATATTTTTTTAATACAAATATGAAATATAAAACACTAATGTAACCAAAATACTTTATTATCTAATATAGGATCAGATTACAACATTACCATACTAATCCATATTAATATATAGGACAATTTTTAATTTACATAAACATTTTTTTAATTATTAATAATAAATACAAATGATGAGATTAATATCCCAATTAGATTTTACATAAACCGGTATTAGTGGGATTTTTGTTTGGATCAGATCTTAAATTCATATGCATTACCATTGCATTCCATATTAGTATAGAACTAGTTTTAATTTTTATAAACATTTAATAATTGATAATAGAAAAGATACAAATGATGATGTTAATATTACAATTAAATGAAATTAATTTGCTTTTACTTAAACCTGTTTTTGTCGATTTTTTGTTTCGATCATATACGATGGTAAATCGATCAGCATTTAAGAAACAACAAATAATATAACAAATTTTAAATTTCATTAATGAGCATCTATCCATATTGGCACATTAACTTATATTTACTATACATTTCAAACATCGATCCATTATTAATAAAACGAAACACTAAACTAACTTGTGACATGTGATGCATATTCATTAATAACTAAGAACTATTTAATAATAATAATAATAATAATAATAATAATAATAATAATAATAATAATAATAATAATAATAATAATAAGCACCCAAAAAAATAGTTTTTTTGCGCACCGGTTAAACAAATGTAATTGAAACAATACTCTCTTGAACAAGAGCAACACAAAAGAACATCTAAAATGAGTTAAGATTAGAAGACTGATAACGGTCAAATATAATATATAAATTAACACTTGGTTCATTCTTAATAACTCACCTACATAGATATTGGTATTCATAAGAAACAAAGTTAAATACTTTTTTCTTAATGATGATGTAAAGTTAATGGACGAAAGTAACTAAATTACTACTTAAGAGTTATTGTTTATGAATATCGGGTGTTGTTTAAAGCCAACTACTATAGGTGAGAGGTTAATCAATTTTTTTGGTGGAACTTAAGTGATGAATTTGTTTTAATGATGAAGAAATATTTTTTTAAAATTCTTCGTCTGAGGTGTATGAGCAAGTGTTTTTACACCATGTTCTATGAAAAATATTATGTTATGATTACGAAAGTGAATAGTGCTATGAACTCAGGATTGAAGAGTAAGTCAAAAGGTCTGAGGTTCAGTATGATTGGAATGTGAAAGGAGATATTAAATAAAAAATAAGAAATTTATGATTAAATCAAGGAGATTTGTGACTGGTTTTAAAGTGAAATGTTGGGTATGTAAGAAAGAAAGTCACTCAGTACAAACTTTCTATAGCGGATAAATATGGATACTTATCTAAAGCATAAACTTAGAGATGTTATAATGGTCTCGGATGACTATGAACACACTAATGTTTTAATGATTTATTCTTGCATGTAAAGAGAGAAGTGGGTCTTGGACTCCTGAGCTTCATTCCACATGATATCCAACAAGAATTTAGAAAGATGATATTGTTTGATAGTGGCAAGCTTATATTCAGAAATGGTGAACATTGTGCTATGAAGGGGATGAGAAACATTAAACTCAAATTATCTACATAATTTGACTGAGTTATAACAAATGTCGGATATGTGCCCAAACATAAATGAAACTTTAATTCCATTTGCATGTTAGATGAGGAAGGGCTTTTATATGAGGGTGAATGAAAGACTTAGGATTCTGCAAGGCTAACTAGTTGTTATGAAATGTTATGGAACCAATGATGTTTTAGTTCTTGAAGGTTATGTAGTGGTTGGATGTGTGTCTAGTGTATAGAGTTATTCAATGAAGTTTTGGCATTTGAGTTTAGGTTTTGTGACTGAGAAAGGCCTTATTGAGCTTAGTAATCAAGGTTTGTTGAATGGTAACATAACTCATAAGTTGAGCTTATATGAAAACTACGTACTAGTTAAAATCCACATGGTTAAGTTCTTACCTATCACACATACAATATGTGATGTACTTGATTATGTTTATTTAGACATTATGGTCGTGCAAGGCATCACACCATGAGAGTTGCGAGGTAGTTCATGTATTTTATTTATTATTTCTCCATAAAAGTATGGGTTATACTCCTAAATATACAGGATAAAGAATTTTATTTTTAAAAAAAAACTGGAAGAAGCTGGTGGAGAGACTTGGAAGTTTTTAACTAAGTTAAGAAGTGATAATGGTTTTTAATATGTGAATAAGATACTCACTAGATAATACTCTAAACCCAGTATTCCTATATACAAGACAACCAGAGGAAGTCTACCATAAAAAAGTTTGCTGAGAAGATGAATTGAACCTTGCTGTAAATACTAAGGTGCATGCTTCAGACAGTTGGAATTAGCGGAAGGTTTTAGAGAGTCTATGATGAAAATTGCATATATAATAAATAGGATTCTATCCATGATACCAAAGTTTAAATATCCATAACAGATATAGGCTATAAATAAATATTCGTTAGAATATTTGAGAATGTTCAAATAGACTGCCTACGCACGTGTGAAGAAAGATAAGCTTCAGTCGATAGCACTAGAATTATGTAGGTTGTAGTACATAGAAACTAAAAATTATAAATATTTGATTAGTTGAGGAAATGTATTCATTGATAAGGTTGTGCCATTGGTTGAGGCTTCTGTCGAGAAAAGGGGTGAAATGGATGTTGAGTTTGAATAACTGAATAAAATCGAAGATGCTTCTGTTAAAAATGATTTCAATTTTGCTACATATTTGGCTAATTCAAATAAAGTGCATACATTGATTGAGATATAATATGGGGAAGAGTTTGATGTTTAAGAACCTTCGAATGTCGTACTAAGGATCAATATGAGGATTTTAAAAGTTATCAATTTGAGAGAGATAGAACATAAAAACATACATAGCTTAAACAAAAACAAGTCCATGATGATATTATACATTATACTTAATATATTTAAATGAAATGATATTTTATTGTAATTGAGACTATCATAATGCTAAAGATCATTGATAAGCTAAATTGGTTGAATATCATTAGAAAAAAAACTTAATTTTTTGAAAAAGAATGACACCTAGTTTATTCTGAAATAATTGAAAGTTAAAAACATTGTTTGGAGTAAATAAATATTCAAGAGAAACACAAGAATTATTATATTTTAGTTATATAGATACAAATCTAAGTTTGTTGATACGGGCTTGACGTAAAATGCAGGTATTTCAATAAAATTATCTCAATAGTTGTGAAAGAAACCTATACAAAGGTTATGGAGTCAATCTACATTGATTTTGAGTTACATCAAATAAATATTACTACTGTCTTCCTTAATAGAGAACTAAATGAGACTCTCTACATGAGTCAAAGAGGTCGGTGTTTGTTTAAGAGGATAGTAAAGGAGGTCGGTGTTTGTTTAATAGATATTTATATGTATTGAAAGAGTTGATGAGATAATGAAATCGAAGATTAGATCATTTTAATAAGGCCCGTCAAGTATGCGAGAAGCTTTTATTATAATTGTGTGTTTCTAATAGGGAAACAAACATAAATAAATATATATTGTTAGTCTTTTATGTAGATGACATACTTAAAGTTGAAAAGGACAATAACATAATTGAAAAGGTGAAGACTCATCACAATGGAGAATTTGAGACGAAAGATATGGGTGAAGCTACGAGGATTCTTGGAATCAAAATCAAGAGGAAATATTGAGAGGGTATATATTCTTATCTTAGCAAAAATAGATACATAAGGTACTAAAGAAGTTTGGTATGTACGAAGTCTAAGAGGTTGAAACTTCTTTTGTTATGCATTTTAAACTAAGAACACTCAAGCACCACTTAAGCACCACTCAAACACCAACTAATATAAACGATAAGGTTAGTAAAAGCATTATGTACATATATGATTTATACGATACCTCTTGTTGCATATTCAATTAGTATTTTGAGAAGATTTTTGATAAGATACAACCCTTCCACCGGTTTATGCCATTTGATAGGGATGAGGTACCTTCAACTATGAAGCGGAAATAAAATGGTATGAGATAATAAGTTGTAACCTTTGATGGATAATATATAACCCTCCCATCAGAAATCGAAAGGTCTGAGTATGAAACAAATATTTTTTTCAAAAGTTTCGAAAGATTTATCCTTAAAGTACAAAGATATATTATCTACATAGGTTTTATAAGTAATTAAAAAGTGGAATCAAATAGAAGATGAATATGAAATTGAGGTTTGGTGAAGCTTTTAGATATAAACGTGGGGCGAGAATAGAAAGGAATATAGGAATAAGATAGTCCTTTTAGATATAAACGGACAAATCTGAATACTTGGACTTAAATAACATCAATGTTAAGGATAAAACAATGGTAAGAAACAAGTGTAAGTATATTTTAGAGAAATCAAACGTGTCAGTATATTATACAGGAATTTAATGTTTCGGTGTTTAAAATGGAACGAATTTTTAGATGCGTCAAATTTTTTATGGTTAATGTCAGAGTTATTTACATATGTTAATAAAAAAAGGTAGTTTAAAAATAAAAGTAATGTTAACTTGTCATAGCTATTTGATAAGATTATCTGACGTTTATGCGTCATTTATTTATTTTGTGAAATGTAAAAATTCATACTATAAGTTAAAGCTTCAAAATTAGTTTTTGAAACATGATCATTCTAGCTCCAAATGATAGTGGTAGAAGACATAAGACATTTGGAAACAAAATAACTCACTAGAAAACAAATACATGAGTAAAAGACTTAGTCAAAGGCGTCAACAATAGGATAAATCAGCATAACAGAATGAAAGTATCAGTAAGATATATGTTAGTGGATGAATGACACTATAAGTGATTCAGTTAAATATATAAAGAATTAGAAATAATAAATAGATCCAAAAAATATATAATATATCACTAAAATTCCCATGGAAGTTAAGGGGTAAAATGAGGGGTAATATAGTGATCTTATGAAATAGATAACCAACCGTGTCAGAAAACACACATGTCATCCATCTGTGTAATTTAAAAATAAATTAGTTATAAATGGAAACTTCAATCATTGTAAAAAAAAGGTTCATTCTTTGATTAATAATACTACCTTTATCATTTGTAGTGTTTTTAGTTACGACTTAAAACCGTAACAATATAAATCAAATTTATTGCAAAACAAATGAGATAAATAAAGTCAAAATCAATTTAAACTAATGAGTATAACTCTACAGTTGATTAACAAAAGAGTTATTTTTCAAGATAATTTCCATCCACCTGAAAAAATAAACAAAGATAAATTACTTTACGAAAATAAAATTCTTTTTAATCAAAGAGAATACGATAATAAAATTTATGATTCGAGTAATGTTGCATCCTTCTTCGTAATTAACTCATTAACCAAAGATTCAAAATAATGACATAAACTATGCACCCTTCCTCGTAACATTGGCTCATTAACCACTAACGCCACCTTTGGATCTAGATCACGATCAAGGTATTCAGCAGACACATCGAACTCATTCATAGGCCTTGTTATCATCATTGTATTCTCTTTCTTCAAAGAGGCATTTGCAATCTGTCGTACTAGAGGATTCGGGTCTGAAACCTGTTTAGCCCCACCTTGCGTTTTAACAAAATTAGTTAACTTATTGTTTCAATCAGAACCTGGATTTCTTTATGTAGAGATATAAAATTTGTTGTATCGTGTCCAATATTATTGTGGTATTTTCAAATTTTATTATGTTCCTCATTGGGTTTTGTTATTGGTGGAGTCGTTTGAAGCTGGGCTTGGTATCTAGCTCGTTTGAAAATAGTTGATACTTGTTCTATTAAGTATGCATAATAATTTGGTCTCATATATTTATTTCACATGGCCTTAGGCTCCAAGTAATCAGCAATCAATACCTGAGATGGTCCAGACCGAGGAGGAAAACTTGTCAATCCTTGGATCAAAAAATTCTTGATAGTTCGAATTGCTAATTCGATAATCTGGATTAATTGGAGCGTTTCCCTGATTTTAATACCTCTACATCAGGCCAGGTCCAGTCTGAATTCTTGTAAATTCTTCAACCTTAATTTTCTTCTCCACTTGAGCCATCAAAGCTTTAAAAATGAGTCCCCTTCTCTTGCTGGATTTGTTCGCTAAATCTCAGGGGAGCAATCCTTGTCTGAAAGCAACACATGCAACATGTTCATCATAGTCATACAACTCAGTATTGGTTAATATAAACCATTTAGTATAATCTTTCAAATTTTCCCCAACTGCTTGCTTGCATTAACTATGGTGTCCCTATTAGTCCACATATATTTACTTCTCACGAATTTCCTTCAAAATCCTATTATAGCATTTAAAGGTTGTGCCTTTGAAAGTGTATGAAAAGACTTTACACAATAACTTTTCATCATTGAAATTCATCATGTAAGTCTTAAATTTATGAATATGGTCATCGGGATCCTACGTCCCATTGAACTTTTTAAGTGTACCAGTATTAAAACGCTTTGGAAGCGCAATTCACATTATATTAGCTCACGGAAAAAGAAGTTCTCCAATCCATCCCTTGTCTATATTGGCTAGCTCTTATACCATTTTCCATAAGTGTATACAGTCCTTACTCCAAAAGATTGGTAAATTGATTACCCATATAATACTCAAGTGTTTCATTTTCAACCATAAATCTAGATTCATTTAGCTTTTTGGACTTGTGCTCCTTTCGATATCTCTAATGGCGGCTATAACGTTTCTTCGAATAATGTATGAATTTATACTTTCTATAAAGATCAACCCGTCCGAGGGTCTGCGAATTCCCATCAGAATAAGACTAAGAGGATTCGCTAGAGTCGGAGGGAATATACTAATGTTTATATTTTTCCTCCTTTCTATAAGAATGATATCATTTTTCTAACTTAAAATGTACTTTCCGACGACTGTCCGTTTCTTAAAGAACTTCATGAGTCTCATCGGAACGATCGTCTGTACTTCTTCTTTCATTCACCTTTTTCACTTCAGATCGAACCATCACTCGTTTACCTGACTGCTCTGATGTACCACCGTGTCATCCAAGTAAACTATGTGTTCTAGAATCTGATTCCTCTGATCCTTTAAATTCAAATAATTAGATTAATCATCCATCTGTTGATCAGACAGAGCTTCTCTTTGTACTTCAGGATCCATAATATTGCCTTTATTTGTGCCTAACACTGTGGTTGCCACCGATTGCTTCTAATAGTTTCTTAAGATATAAACCGGTCTAAGAAGATTTCTAGACCAATTGAATAATTCATGGGATAAATTAGCTAGTGTATATTTTAGATAGAGAAAATCACCAAGTGTCAAGTCTCGAAATACAAGATTCTATTTTTTTTCTCCAATAAAAGTATACCTATTTATAGGTGATTTCTTAAAACATTATATGGTCTCAAACAAGCTCCCCCTGCTCTCTTCGATATTACTTCATTTGGTTTCCTTGCTAGTAATGATGATTCGGCCTTATTTATCAGGTGTACACGTGTATGACGAAAATTTTATCCCTATGTGTAGATTATATTATCATTACAAGTGATGATATAGATGGCATTGAGGCACTAAAATGTGATTTGGATTTGTGCGATAAATGATTTGAGATTACTATATTGTTTTCTAGGTATTGAGGTGACTCACTCTCCAAAATGTTATATTATCTCTCAAAAAATATATATAATTTATTTGAGTGAGCGTGAATTTCAGATAACAAGATGGTAGATACTTCTTTTGAAACCAATGATCGATGCTCTATGACTGATGGTGTTCCTTTATCAGACTAAACTCTATATCGAACTCTTGTAGGGATCTTGGTATATCTTATAGTTATTCTGCCATATATAGCTTATGTTGTTCAAGTGGTTAATCAATTTTTTACCATTGCTACATTTTTTCATTCGAGAGTTGTGCTTTGAATATTTAAATCTCTTCATGGCATTCAGTTCCAGAATATTTTGCTTCCTTCAACCTCTTCACTTGAATTACATACCTATAGCAATGGTGGTTGGGATAATGATCCTTATGACGTAAAATCTACCGTTGGTTTCTCTATTTTCTTTAAAGATTTATTAATCTCATAGAAAAACAAGAAACAATATGTCGTCTCTAGATGGTCTACTGAAGCTGGGTATCGTGCTATGTTCGTGACCACATGTGATATTGTTTAGTTATAATGGCTTATTGCAGATATGGGTGTTAATGTTACTAAACCAAAAGTTCCATACAGATGGCAAAGAATTTTGTTTTCTATGAGAGGTTGAAACGCATTGAAATAGATTTTCACTTTATCTGACATCATCTTCAGATCGACAACATTTCGCTTCAATATGTTCCATCAGCTTTACATGTTGCAGATATATTCATGAAGGCTCATCCAACAACGCAGTTTTGCTTTCTTTGTGACAAACTCTCAATGCTTGTTAATGTTGCATTATGAGTTTGGGAGAAGGTGTTAAAAATATAAGACACAAGCTCGTTAGCTCTTTATTTTATCTATAAATTTGAGCATATGCTCTATGTAATTCTTATGATTTTTAACAATAAAACCCTAGACACTTTTATATTTTCTCTTTGTTTGTTCTTTTATATTCACAATACTTTGTATCATTAAATAGAGAAGCCAATCAATCATATGATATATTAAACTACATCTAGAAATCATACAATAAAAGTACGCATTACTACATTCCCAAAAAATGTTAGAGAATCATGTTGCTTCCACACAACAACAAGTAATTCGAGACAACCCTCTGTTCGTCTCATCAACAACCAAACAAACTGCCTAGAAAACAATAAATTTTTCGTTAACGCAACAAGAATCAAGAACAAAGCAATCACTAACGACAAAATTATGATCAAAGATAAAGGGAATTCAAATCTATCTTCTTCAGGAAGTAAGATAAGATAAATCTAAGATTTATCTCTAAATATACTATCATTGAAAATGTCTCTTTTGATATACGTAAGAAAATATAATTTATAATTTTTTGGATAAATATAAGTTAATAGGACCGGTTTAGCATATCCCTATGGTGTCACCATCATGTTTTCATAGAAGTAGATCAAATTGGTGACCTGAAAAAGATGTGGAAATGTAACGTTTGGACTATATGGAAGCACTCATTTAGACTCCTTATGTCTCTCTGGATTCAATCTTAATGTTGAATCTCCAATTACCACAATGTGGGTAATCTTTCCAAACATTTATGATTATATCTACAATCAGGACACTATATACAATATAGAAAAAATTCTAGGTCAACCCCTCCCAACATGGATACCTCCCAAAAAATACGATTAGATTTAATTATTGTAAGTTCTCGACTGAGATATATATCTAAACTCCACTACTTCAAAAAACATTACGTGAGATTTGGTGACACAAAATATGCTAAATATCACCATACTTCTTGTAGTGTAAGCACCTAGGTCACAATTTAAAAGATTGTAAAAAAATCAACTTTAATCAAATATCGTATCACAACCAAATAAAATCACATAAGATCTAATAAAATAAAAGTCTCAAATATGAACTCACGTTCTAAGCAAGGAATATGGGTTCCGAAAATTAAATATGTTACTGTCAATAATACTAAAAAACAATATATAACTAACTTTTAGTCAACACATGGAATTAGTACTGGAATTAGTACATGAGAATTCACTAAATATATATCCAACAAAAGATAAATCAATCATAGCTCCCACCCAAGAATAGGTTAATAATAATACAGACAACAAAGCAAAATAACATTAAAAACATCACATCTAACAAAAATAATTCGTACATTAATCAAACTGCTTCCTTAAATGGCTAGAAAAACACTAAGCGAATCAATAATAGGCTTAAAAACACTAAAATGAAAGAATTTAAAGTTTTATTAGTTGCCAAAGTAGTTAACCGAAAGGGTTGTCCATACCCTTCAAACAAACTCTAAATCACAACTAAAATCTTAAAATAGAATACTCGTGGTGTTCTAGTCTGACAAAATAAGAAATGTCATCTTGATCTATCCTTGCCAATCTTCAGTTTTATCCAGACATGCCACTTGGAAATCATCAAACTAGTAATCAAGAGTTTCTGAAACAAATAAATCTTGCTAAAAATAGAAGACTGAAAAATTCATCTCCAAGAGATGTTTGGCCACCACCAAATGACCTTCGAGCTCAATGTTAAATATTACCTTATAGTTTACTTGTGTTCTAGTTGGGTTCACTTGTTCGACTGATATAAAAGTGATTCGATCATAACTGAACCCATTTCAACTGAAATAAATAAATAATATTTAGTACTTGTTTATACATCGATGAAGATATGATGATTCAAAAATTCATAAAATGTTTTGACTTGACTACCAGAAAGAAGCAATAAGCTTAAGACACCAAGAGTGGAGCCAATGAACATCTCAGCTGAAGAAATCAATCTGATAACAACCTTTCAATCTTATAAACTCATTCAGGCTAGAAGAAAAGGAAAAGAGAAAGACTATATATACTTGGAGCCCCGTTTTTTTAAACAAAAAGTTTCACATAATTAATTACTACCACCAACTATATGCTGATATTTCCAGCAATCAAGAGAACTGATATTTATTTGATTACACACATGTCATTTTTATCGAAAGAAGATGTTTTTTGCAATGTGCATGGTGACGCAACCTGAGCTCTGCATATTTATTTAGAGATAGAAACTGGCTTTAGGTATTTTGAGATATATCGGACGCAAGATGGATATTGAAGAGAGGCTTATGTGCATCACATCATCTTTTTGTACATAGAATGATTGATACATTTGTGTTTGAAATTCTTTATGTAACCTATTTATTTATAAAAGGAATGTTCATTGCCCGTCGATGTAGGATCGTTTCACGATCCAAACCACGTTAAATCTCTTGATGTGCGATTAATTTTTTTTCTTATTAACTTCGTTCTTGAAATAAGAAAAAACATTGAAGCTCGTATTACCTCCTACAACCTCTTGGGTAGGTGTTCACCAAGTGTTGGTCACTACTTTGTCTAAGTTGTTATGATTCGGTATAGCGAGTCTTGTTAGCGCTGTGACAGATTTTGTTCGGATATTGATGGTTTTCCTAACAAGTTGTAGTGGGGTGGATCTAAAATGCTAACTTCATATTTAATTACATATCCTAAATTAATATAAAAGTGTAATTAATAAAAAAATATTATTAATAAAAATATCAAATTAATATAAGAAATCTAATTAATATAGAATATTTAACTAATATTGAATATTCAATTGATATTAAATTCTAATTAATATAGAATATCTAATTACTATAGTAGATTGATTTTAAAAATCTACGCTAAGGAAAAAAGTCATAGAGAAAAAGAATAAAATAAAAAAGTACATTAAAGAGCCAACATACGTCTAAATTAAATAAATAATGATAGGAAGATTATTGAAAAAAAAATCCTAAAGAGAGTCATGCTCCCATCACAAAAAAAAAATAAATTGAAGTTTGGTTATTTTAGATGTAATCAAAATAAGAATCACACATTATCTCTATTTAAGTTTCGACCATTTGGAACTGATCCTTCCAAATGAAAAACCGGAGCACCGAACAATACAATCATTTTATAAAAAAAGAAAACACAAGTCATAACAAAAAACATTGCATTTTAGCATGGTGCCAAAATAGATAAAGCTGTAAAAAAGAATCGGCTAAGAAGCCAATTAAAATGGCAAGCAAAATAAACCAATGAATATGCACTTTGTTGGATGGAGAAAAAAAATAATTCTCGTACCCTAGGAATGCAAAGCCGTCAAACTTACACCATAGTCTTGTGGACTAAAGATTTTGTACTTTTTTACTAATGTAAATCATATTTATTAAACTTTTGGGAAGTACTATTTCCTCCCTCGGTGGCGAAAAAACGTTCTAAGAACACTTACAACATTAATAAAATGCTTTCCGAAGCAAAAATGAAACTTCCAAAAATACTAAAAGCATAATATCAACCAATAGTAAAACCAAAAATGCATCAAATTATGAATGCCATAGAATATAACAAAGAAAAAATATACCTCAGAACTACTCGAACAAATATCTATAAAATAAACAACTTCTATAAATAAAATCATCAAAAGACAATAAAATATTTAAGGAGGATTCAAAACTTTGTTGAAAAATTAATATGCTTGGGATGTTAAAAGAATAATCAATACAAACATCGTTATAAAAATAATAACCATATTTCATGAATCCCAACAAAGGATAATAAAAAAAGACGAATAACCAAGAGTTTGTCTAAGACACAAATACTCGTTCTTACACGAAAAAGGAGAATGCCAAACCTGTCTAAGGCACAAATACTCGTTCTTACAAAAACAAAAGTGTACTTGAAAAAAAAAATCTTACAAAATATAAAGAGAATTTATTTGAAAGTGATAGAGAAAAAAAAATCCTTCCAAGCTATAGGAAATATATTAAACAAGAAATATATTAAAAAGTTGAAACTGTTAAGAAATAAAGAGAGAAACGAGAGAAGTAGAAAAAGGAACAAACCGCCAGACGGCTAGGGTTTTGTATTATTCAGAAGTATGTAAATTAGTACATCATATGCTCCTATTTATAATAAAAGAAAGCTAACGGGCTTGGGCTTTATATGGGCTTTATATTCTTAACACCCTCTCTCAAACTTACAATGCAACAGTAATAAGCATTGAGAGTTTGTCACAAAGAAAACGAAACCGCGCTGTGGATTGAGCCTTTGTGAAAATATCAGCAATCTGCAAAGCTGATGGAACATACGGAAGCGAGATGGTGCCGAACTGAAGATGATGTCGAGTGAAATGACAATCTATTTCAATGTGCTTCGTCCTCTCATGAAAAACTGAATTCTTTGTTATTTTCATGGCGCTTTTGTTATCACAATGTAGGGAAGTTGGTTTAGTAACATTAACCCCTATATCTGCAAGAAGCCATCGTAACCAAATAATCTCACCACAGCCATAGCACGATACTCAGCTTCAGTAGACGATCTAGAGACAACATCTTGTTTCTTACTTTTCCATGATATTAATGAATTTCCAAGGAAAATACAGAAACCAGTAGTAGATTTTCGGTCATGAGGATCACTATCCCAATCAGCATCGCTATAGGCACGCAGTTCAAGTGAAGAGGTCGAGGGAAATAAAAGGCTCTGGAACTGAGTGCCACGAAGATATCTTAATATTCGAAGAACAGCTCCCCAATGAATAGATGTAGGAGCAGTAACAAACTGACTGACCACATGAACAACATAAGCTATATCTGGCCGAGTAACTGTAAGATAGACCAAGCTCCCTACAAGAGTTCGATATAGACTTGGATCTGACAAAGGAACGCCATCAGTCGGAGAATACCGAGCATTGGTTTCAAGAGGAGTATCTACCGTTCTGTTATCAGAAAGTCGTGCTCGTTCGAATAAATCAGATATATATTTTGTCTGAGAGAGAATATAACTTTTTGGAGAGTGAGCCACCTCAATACCTAAAAAATATCGTAATAGTCCCAAGTCTTTCATCGCAAAACGTTGAGCCAAATCACGTTTTAGTGCTGCAATGCCATCAATATCATCACCTGTAATGATCATATCATCTACATATAGGGATAAAATAATTCGTCCTACACTAGTACATTTGATAAACAAGGCCGAATCGTGATTACTAGCAAGGAAACCAAGTGAAGTTATAACTGTAGAGAATTTTTCAAACCAGGCATGGGGAGCTTGTTTGAGTCCATATAAGGCTTTCCTAAGTCGACAAACTTCACCTGGTTGGTGAGCAACACCTGGAGGAGGAGTCATGTAAACCTCCTCATGAAGATCACCATTCAAAAATGCATTTTTGACATCGAGTTGGAAGATTTTCCACTGGCAAACAGAAGCAACCGCAATAAGAGTACGAACAGTCGTCATTTTTGCCACTGGGGCAAATGTTTCATCATAATCCATACCATACTTCTGTGACTACCCTTTTGCTACAAGACGAGCCTTATATCTTTCAACAGATCCATCAGATTTTGTTTTAATTTTAAAAACCCATCGAGAACCGATTATATGCTTACCGGATGGAGGCTTAACTATATCCCATGTATGAGTTTCGTAAAGAGCAGTGAGCTCTTCGACTATTGCATTTTGCCAACGAGGATCAGAAACAGCTTCTTTAAACGACTGAGGTTCATATAAATCATGTATTTTTCCTATAAAAGAGGCAAAAGGAGCTGAGTAAGAAGAATACGCAAAATCTGGTAGTTTGGTAGACTTACTTGTACGAGTAGATCTTCTAAGGGGTGGAGCTGGTGGTTCACTAAAAGAAGAAGCTGAATCAGGACTTGATGGAGCAGAAGTAGTATCAGTTGTAGTTGATGTCTCAGGAGCTGTCACATCAATATCAATGGGTATGTCGCTATTATTTTCAAAGGGATCAAAAGTCTGAAGTTTGGTACTTGTTATATCATGTGATTTCGTTGGAATCGAATAAAACGGGATATGCTCAAGAAAAGTAACATGTCGAGAGACATAAAGTTTCTGACTAGTGGGATCAAAACAACGATAACCTTTCTGTCTAACACCATAACCCAAGAAAACACATATTGCGGATTTAGGGCCCAATTTGTTGCGTTCTACATGAGGACGAAGGACAAAACATGTCATCCAAACACTCGTAAGGAAGAATAATCTGGAAGTTGTCCATATAACTTCTGAAAAGGAGACATCCCTGCATTATGAGTAGTGGGAATTCGATTAATCACATATACAGCAGTATGAATTGCTTCTCCCCAAAAAATAGTAGGAACCTCAGCAGATAAAAGTAAAGAACGAGCAGTCTCAATAAGATGACGATGTTTTATTTCTGCAACACCATTCTGCTGAGGGGTGTCAGTGCAAGAAGACTGATGTATGGTACCATCAGATGCAAGTAACTGAGTAAAATCATTGGATGTATATTTACCCCCCAAGTCACACCTGAAACATTTTATTACAGCAGAATGTTGAGTCTTAACAAGTGCCCGAAATTCTCTATAAATTCCAAGGAAATCTGATCTCCGTTTCATAAGGTAAACCCAAGTATATCGAGTATAATCATCGATGAAAGAAACATAGTAGGATGAACCACCCTTTGTGGAGACAGGAGATGGACCCCAGACATCAGAATGAATAATATCAAACGGAGCAATAGAGGAAGAAATACTTTCATTAAACGGTAAGGCCGAAAATTTTGCAAGTTTACAACCACTGCAATCCGAGATATTACAAGTGTTTAGCTGACCTAAAGCACCTGTAGAGACTAAAAACTTTAAACGCGATGTGGATACATGTCCAAGACGAGAATTCCAAAGATAAAACTTAGACGATGAAGGATTCAAACGAAACGAAGACAAATCAACACCCGAGGCAGCAATATCAGTCAAATATGTTTTTTTCACTATCCCAATCACTCTTTGGGTCTGTTGATTTTGTATAGCACAAACAGAGTCGGAAAATAAGACACAATAACCAGATTTACACAATTGACTAACCGAAACTAGATTCAAAGCAAGGGTTGGAACGTAGTAAACATCAGATAACGATATATGAGGGGTACAAATAGAGCCAATACCCTATACTGACATTGGTGTAGCACTAGCAGACAAAACAGATGTGGGTGAAACATGAGACAACGAAACAAAGTTCGACATGTGAGGTGACATATGATGAGACGCACCCGAATCCAAAATCCACAATGATGAATCAATACCTGAAGTGGAAGACGAGGACATACCCGAATGGTATGCAGATGTAACAAAGTTCTTCTTATCATCTTTTCCTATCATGTTCGCAATAATATCCACAATCTCCACTGTACCAGTTGCACTTTCTTCACTCTTTGTTATTTTTTTTACTTAAACACTCTTGTTTTACTCAGACACACATACCTCACTCTTTTTTGTGTTTTACTCAGACACACATACCTCACTCTTTTTGTGTTTCACTCAGACACACATACCTCACTCTTTTTGTGTTTTACTCAGACACACATACCTCACTCTTTTTGTGTTTACCTCACTCTTTTTGTTTGTGTTTCACTAAGACACATACCGCACTCTCACTCAAATTGTTTTACTCAAACACACATACCTCTCACTCAGATTATTTTACTCAGATACACATACCTCTCACTCAAATTGTTTTACTCAAACACACATACCTCTCAAACACACATACCTCAAACACACATACCTCTAAAACACGCATACCTCTCAAACACACAAACCTGGTACGCATACCTCTCAAACACACAAACCTGGCTCTGATACCATGTTAAGAAATAAAGAGAGAAACGAGAGAAGTAGAAAAAGGAACAAACCGCTAGACGGCTAGGGTTTTGTATTATTCAGAAGTATGTAAATTAGTACATCATATGCTCCTATTTATAATAAAAGAAAGCTAACGGGCTTGGGCTTTATATGGGCTTTATATTCTTAACAGAAACTACTAGATGATGAAATACCACAATCTTCAATATTAACACTACCTCTTTTAGAATTAAAATTATTATGGAATAAACACGAGCGACACTCACAACATAATCATTAAGCCATAAATCAAGCCTTAGCTCATCAGAAGACAGGATGGATAGGGAATATAATTCTTAATCCTTTATATTTTATCTTTAGCCATGGTCAATGTGTCTATAGGGGCTCCAAACCACGATCAATCATCTAATTACCATAAAAATGGATTCATTCTTCAAAGCCCTGTTGGTAGAAAGAAGATCAATAAATTTTGTTGTCATAGTTCACCATGTCCACAAACTACAAAGAAGAGATCGATCAATGTAATATGGGATTCCCAACAAGAAATTAAATTTTTGCTAAGGCGACAACCAAATTTCTATACTAGAATTAGAAAACACACAAGTAAACTCGTGAAATCTAGAACGTTTTGAGAAAGAAAAATATGTGTATCTTTAAAAAATATATCTACTCAAATGGAAACATAGACCTTGGGCCAGCGTACAACACCATAAAATAAAATAACTTCGGTATTGAAAATAGCAATAAAATTACTATCAGCTTCTTGTCTTTTTATTTTAAAAATCAAAGCTTGGAAAAAAAAGGTAAACAATCTAGACAATAAAGCGAAAAAATAAAGTAAAGATAGTTAAAAGGAATAAAAGAAAAATGTTAATAAAACATTGTATAATAATACATTAACCATATATGACACTAATAAATAGCCAAGAAAAATAAAAGATCGGGATAAAAGTAATATAAAAGACAGTATATCTACTGACGAAGTAAGTAGTTTTACTACACGCCTCTATTATTTTCAGTAGAATTACATAAATAAATTTATTAAAACCAATATTTTATCTCCAATTGTATATTAGTTGGTATACTTCTCAAACAATAAGTTAAGCATAAGACTATGTTATTCTTAATTATCTTAGGCTAAAAAAGAAAAAGAAATTCTTCCTCCAAATGGATATAGATCAAATTTTAAACCATCAACATTTGATTTTTAGAAGCCTATGGGGGTCAATGTACATCATATGAATTTCAAATTTATAATTACTTAGAAAACAAAATCTTGAATTACTTATTCTGTTCAAACGAAAATACACCAAAGAATATATATACTCGTAAAGAAGATAAATAATTACCATACACATGGTAGTTTATACACAATCTAAAAAAACAAATAGTACTTTGCTTCGATTGAAAATCTATTTATAGCCTTTATATTTAATATTCAAGAAGGACTTATGAGGCTACCTATAATAAAATCATAGGATTAAAATCCTTTAATTTAATATTTCGTCATCATTCATTAAAAATTAGGGGGAAGGGGGCTCGAATACAGATGCAAATATGCTAGGACAAACTAAAAAACTGGATTGAATGAAGAAACACAAAGAAAAAATAAAGAAAGTCGAAGTAAAAACAAGATTTTCACACAGAATTGGACTACAAAATATCGTCAACATTAAGTAGAAACCTCTCGTACAATGATAAATTTCAATACTCAAACAACACTAGAGCAACACCATGAAAAGAGAGATGATGCTTGGAAAATAACCAAAAATGCAATAAATAGACAACATAAGCTTTGTGCCATTACCCACATTACCTCAATGGACAAGCTAGTTTCTACCTCTCCATGCATATCATAATAACCTCCTACGACATGTTGATACTAACAGAAGTCTTCATATGTCTGTACATATACACAATCCCTTATATCAAACCCTTTTATTGCTTGTGTGTCATACTGGAAAGCTTGGTTTGTACCGCGAGGCGTACACGATATAGGCGCCTCATAGGTGATAGAAGCTAAACCCATGACACGTGGTATTAGAGCTGCTATCCGTCTCCGAAAGAGAGTTTCGCGGCCAAGCGTAACGTCCCGATGATTTTCCCCACCACCAAGAAGACCGGCTCATACAAAATCATAAGGGGCGTGGACAAAATTAATGGTATGTGTGTACCGTAACTCATCTTGGGGGCCTAATCGAATAGCGAGTGAGACCAAAGAATGCTACTCCCTAATATCCATAATAGGTGCACGGAGTGCGCAAGGAGACTTGTCTTAAGCAGTGAGGGCAAGACGTAACGCTCGGAACGAATGATCACGGGTACAAACAAGCGTGGAGTAAGAAAGTTGTATAGAGAAGAAGTGTGCCAATGTAGGAGTAACCAATTAGGACATGTGGAAATAGAAAAAGATTAGCTATTGTTGCAGAAACCATAGTGGAGTGTATAACGACGGGGACACGAGAGCAGCAACCAAGCTAAGTCGTGGTGAAGACTCACAAATTAGGTCAGGGATAATGTAACGACCTGCATTTCCCAAATGGACAAGCTAGCATCAACATCTCCGTGCAAATCATGATAACCTCCTACGACCTGTTGATACTAACTGAAGTCTTCATATGCAAGTACTTATACTAAATCCATTTTATCCAACTATTTTATTGATTGTGTACCATATGGGAAAGGTAGGCTTGTACCACTAGACGTGCTCGATACAGACACCTCATGGGGGAAGGAAGCTAAGCTCGATACAAACTTAAGAAAGGGCTTCAACAAAAAGACCATTTCGAAAACACACACCAGTCTTCCTTCGTTTCTTTCATCCATATTTGAAGCTACATATAAAAATGTAATCAAACCCAAACCGATCAACACGTAATCTTATAGTTTAAATTTATAGATTTTCACCGTTTTGACTCTAATTTAAGTTGTACATACTTTTATATACATTTTAAAATATATATAATAATGTAGATAAATATAAAATTAAAAGTTTCATAACCATAATATATTATTATTATTATTTATTATTATTATTATTATTATTATTTATTATTATTATTATTATTATTATTAAAGTCAAAATCAAGTTTTTTTGTGAATTAATTTTTTTACACTGACCAAAGAAAAAATAATAAGATAAATTTTAAATTTCCTCGATCAACATCCTTATCGATGTTGGCTATTGACTTATATAGCCTTCACACCTGAATTGGTTATCAACTAAAATGAAACAAATAATGAATCAACTTGATATTGACATGTTATAAATAATAATGAACGAGCTGTGACCATAACTACCGGAGAAAACATTAAATAGAAAGAATAAAAAAATCAAAGTAAATTGAAATATAAATAAGATATCAGTCGATACTGCAAAATAAATCAGAAACCCATCCTAATTTACTTTTAAAACGTCACAAGCTTTGAGAATGTCACCGAAAATACAACTAATATAGACAGCATCTGATCAATATACTATAATAATAAACGTTTACGGGGATAAATAAAAATTATTACGGAGATAATTTTGTATACGTAAATGATTGAATACAAAAGTTGATACTTAATTTTAAATTTTAAATATTAAAAGAACTAATTTATAAATATAAAAATAGTCAAAACTTTCGCAACAATATGAAAAAATTATAGTAGGTAATACATTTAATCCTATCTCAATTTATATAAAATAATAGTAGTGTTAAGGTTTTTTAACACAAAACTAAAACGATATCTTGATTATTACGGGTTAGAAAACTAAATCATGAAAATCAGATTTATATCTTCATTAAAACAAAAATTACTATTCATTTAAATCATCTAATCGATTAAGTATAAATATTTATATTAAATGTTAAAATTTGGGGGCTAATTTGAATATATACAATAGTAAAAATTTACTGTTCATAACCACGTAGCTTAACTAAAAAGATTATCATATATGGTATACTAAAATTTGATTATAATCATAAAAAAATAGATTGTTAAAATACCGCATCACGAAAATTAAATTTATGTCTTCGCTAAAACAAGAAAAAAACTTCATTGTCATTCGATAAGTTTCACTTTTTTCCACATTAAGAAAGAGCTCAAAATACCTCGTTGCAATCTTACGCATTAATAACTTGGAAATTTTATATATATATATATATATATATATATATATATATATATATATATATATATATATATATTGTTTTGCGTTGTTTATGTGTTATGTGGATTGTGAATTTAATTTTCGAAAATCATTGACCGTTTGATGTAAGAAATTGAGGTACGATTATTAGACCTACGAATTATTTACTATGCTTAAGAATGATGAACAAATAAAAAAAAATGTAACAAAACCAAAGACACAAGACAGATTTAATGTAGTTTAGATTTTAAAGAAATCCTACATCCACAAACAATAAACAGACTTTTATAAATAAGTAGTTTACATAAAAACTCTCAAACACAAAAAAACTCAATTATTTTTTGTTACAAACGATGGTATGATTCATAGAAGCTCACGTCCGTATTTATCTTTTACCTCAATTATCTCTCGAAAGACCTATAAATATATTTTTCACTATAAAATTATAATCCTAATGAAAATAGTGTCTAATCACGTCACTTTAATTTAGTATTTTAATCTATTTATATGCTTAGAGAGAACCTTAATTCTCCATTAACTGCTTCAGATTAAAGCCCATTAATCCATGATTATCATAACTCATAATTGTTTTATGTGAGAAAACTCGTAAAGAAACCTAATTAATATAGAATACTTAATTAATATGAAAACTAACTAATATAAGAAGACCAAAATATGAGACCTAGTTAAATATGAAATATAAAACATAGAAAATTTCACTTTAATCCAACTCGCTCCGGACCAACCTTCTTCGGACCATCCATCTTCAGATCAACACATATAATATTTGCCTCAAATTTCACTAATCTTGACAAATTATCTCAATTCTAGAGACATATTAGATTTCTCTAGCACTAAGTCACAACCCAAGCTTTACCCAAAGAGTTTCAATTGTTTTTTCACATACATGTCATGACAGATCCAATTCTACTCATGTAGTCCTTGGAAAATACCTCTATTGAAGAATTACTTCTAGCCCACACCTAACAATTCTACATCTAGCCTCTATTGAAGAATTGCATCTAATGTTGTACTCTTTATAAACCAACTTGCTTGTATTATAGAATTGTATCGGGCTCAGACAGTTAACGAATTTATAAATTGATAATCCATTGGTCAGAGCATCTCAGGTATTTTCTTTTCCAGCAATCTTAGTCACCTTCACTTACTCTCTTTATTCTAATAGTCATCAATCAGCAATATAAAGTACCTTGCATCACCTATGGTAGGTTCACGTATTGGAGCCCAAACTTCTGAAGGAATATAGTCAAGTACTCTATTTTTTATTTGGTCTCTAGGCATAGACTTCACTTTTTTTCTCTTACCCAGAAAAAAACTTTGACAAAAGCTATGCTTTAACCCACGGTATCATCTAACAACCATTGTTTACATAGTTCACTAAGTGATTTTAACTTAAGTTGCCAATCAATTATGCAAAAATCTGGTATAATCATCACCACACTAGAAAAACCCTCTACTACTATAGTCCCCTCCAAAAGTAACACGCCATTAGTTATATTGGTTGCCATAGCATCAAATGAGCATTGCAAGATGTAAAGACTGTCAACTTCACCCCTTTTGGTAAACTCTTCCTCATCTAACATCCTAACTGAAAGAAGTTTACGTTTTACTTTGGTTATATAGCTTATATTTTTAATTACTCTCTCAAGTCATGTACACAGCTTGAGTCGAACTGTTCTAATCTCTTTGACATCACATAATTTAATCATTCCCAATGAAGACCCTTCCACTATCAAGCATTCACAAGTCTTCAACCTTGTTCTTAGTGGAAATTATATGAAATAAATCACCTGAATCTAACACCCATTTATCATTATAAATGAAACCTTAATAAGTCACCAACCATCAGTATACTCACAAAATAAGACACTATTGTAACGTTTCTGGCTTCGGTCTTCTAATAGGTTTTTCTCATTCTTTTCTTTGGGTAGATTATATTAATATATCATTTAATCTTACATGTCCAATATATATATTGTGAACATATTTCAACCTTTTTAGATTTCGTCCGAGAGTTTCCTCTCCTCTTGCTTGATATTCTCTATCCTCACTAATGGCACAAAAACAATTTGTGCCTTATGCAGTCACCATTTATATAATGTTTCCTTGAAAATATTTAGAGTTTAAATATGCTCCTGACTTCGGCCATCGTAAAGGAGTCTACCCCGTAGAACCGTAGACTTTTCATATCTTTTTGTATCACTTCATATACTAAACTTAGTATGAGGACACTATGAGCTTTAGAAAATACAACGACATCAACATGTGTGGATTCATCGTCGATCGAAGAAATTAATTTTTCTTCTACTAGGTTAACCTTAAACTTAATATAATTTGAAATTACTTTTAATTCGACTTATATGTAGCATGTAAAAATATACAAATATTATATATATATATTAGTGTGGTGCACTGCTTCTCGGGAAATAATGAGTTTTGATTTGTAAAACGATACGGCTAATAAAGTTACAATCTAAGAGAAAATCATTAAAGGATGACTTTAAAGGAAAATCATTAAAGGATGCCAAGGTCACCGCAAAGCCAAGCAAGGATGGCCATGGTGTTTAATGACACAAAACTGAACACCACAACAAATAAGACACCCATCGCAAAGACTTAATAAATTTTGCTATTTCTAAATTTGATACATTCATTTTGGGAGCCAACATGTTAATCACCCACCCAAAAATTCTTAAGATTGAAATAAGGGTTAAATAAGTGTTAACTCTTATAGCCACCTATGTTCATTTTTAGGCGAGCCCAAAAATATGATTATTTGAAAATGTGTATTTTTTAGAAATTTTGAAACATTGGAAATGTTCAAATTTGTATACGATGTTGTTGAAACCTATTAATAGATTAAGATATTCAGGATGAACACATGTCAAGTAATATATCTCGTAAATATTATAATTATTTTTATTGTGTATTAAATAATTAATCTATTAAACTTCTGACTATCGTCGATTTTATCTAAGATTGGAGTTTTTTTTATGTGAGTTGCATCAAAACAAGATGCAAAAAATTGCAATATTTATTCATACCTATTATGGAAATAAATTTTTGAATATTCATTACATATCAATGATATATATATGATTCATTGTTATTTTGTAACATTATGATTCGAACATGTCCTAGTAATAAAAGTTAAAATTTAACAAATTAATCGGTAACTAATACTAAATAATTCCAGGTTTTAGATTTTTAGTTTTTAATTTTTATTTATATTTCAGTTACTTTACATTTATTTATCTATCTATATATATATATATATATATATATATATATTACCAATCACATAACATTGACATGATAAAGTATACGATTTAAAAATAACAACAATCCTTCATTAACTAATATTGGATCGATTATTCCTCTTTTATGCAGGGTTATTTCGCTCCAAAACTTCTTGCAATTCCGTAGCCGATCCGATCAAGCCGAAGTCCGAACTTTGTTTTGCTACGTCAGCATTTAGTGATCTTACGTTTTCTAAGTACTATTTAGTATAACTTCATTTATCTATCTTTCATTTAAATGTCTTCTCGGGGTATGCCTCAGGTATCTTGTATGAACTATTTCCATTAATTTATCGTTTACTTTCACCCAAAAAAAAATATTGGATCGATTAGAAATTCGGCTATATTACAAATGTAATCCATATTAGTGTGTAAGATTACTTTTAATTTATATAAACATTTAATAATTGATAATAACAAAGATACAAATGATGATATTAATATTACAATCGAATGAAATTAATTAGATTTTACTTAAACTATCTTTTGTCGGGTTTTTTTTGTCAGGTCTAAATGCATTTCTGACCGCTATAACAACTTGTATACAAATGATGATATTAGTATTACAATCGAATGAAATTAATTAGATTTTACTTAAACTATCTTTTGTC
The DNA here is from genome assembly GCA_036936605.1 of Limnanthes douglasii subsp. nivea. Taxonomy (NCBI): domain Eukaryota; kingdom Viridiplantae; phylum Streptophyta; class Magnoliopsida; order Brassicales; family Limnanthaceae; genus Limnanthes; species Limnanthes douglasii. The sequence goes on from JAUPFV010000005.1 coordinate 280,707,767, forward strand.
GGGTTTTTTTATCAGGTCTAAATACATTTCTGACCGCTATAACAACTTGTGTATAGGATAATATTAGATCAATCAGTATTTATGAAATAATAAATAATACAAAAAATGTCAAATTTCATCAAGGAGCGTCTATCCATTTTTGCCCGTCCCATGGACTTATATTTAAAATTTCTTCCAAACATAGATAGATTATTAACCGGAATGAAACAAATATATAGATGATCTAGCCTGTGACATGTGATGCATACTTAAATATAACTATAAACTATTTGATAAAATAATTATAATAATAATAACTCTTGCATAAAAGTAATTTAACTGTTGAAAACAATGGTTAAACCCGTGCAATTGAAACAATACTACACTAAATATCAAATTACAGATATTTTATTATTTCAAAACTCAAACATCTAACTTTCAATAGCGTCCTGGACGACATTATAGATGATTTATTCATAGCGGTTATTATCTTTTAGTGTTAGATTAGATGTGTAGGTATAAAACGTGTTTCACATACTAACAATATATGGTCTCTGTTGGATACGAAGGTCTGCATGAATTTATCTTTGGTATACTTCCAAAAAATCTCTTACGGGATTTATGAGTCTAATTTAAATTATTGTTCTGAATGTAGATTAAATGTGAATACTTATGAGACTTGTCGGAGAAACATCAATAAGGTGGACAATGAAGTTAATCGGTCTTTTTCTAATATTTTAACAAGTTCTAATACAACTACAAATTGGTCAAACGGGTGGTAGAACAAAAAGCTACTACTTAGCAAGTGCATAATGTTCTTTTCAATTGCGGAGAAAAAAAACTACCAACTTTGAGGTACCAATATCTAATACTTTTAATGCTTTTAACATTCTTTGAGATCTAGATAAAAGTAAAGATTCCTTAGGAGAGACAGAGATTCATGGTGAGGTCGTACCTTTTTCTAATACAATTATTTTTTAAGAGAGCATCGTACAACAACAATTCATGGTATTGGAGTTTTAAAAATTGAATTTCTTGTATGTTATTATGATGATTGTTTTGCTATCGATGGAAAATTTGTATGATATTGGGAAGGAAAAGGAAATTGAAATGATATGATGTGTCTAAAAATTGTATGCCTCCTCTATTTGTCAAGAATACACTATGTAATGATAACATAAAAAATATCCAACTTGATAATTGTGGTACGAATAAAGAGATAGATAAGGAGGCTATTGTATCATATTGTCATGGAATCAATAGTACAACTGATTATTCGTTGAACTGTGAAAGTAATATTCAGAGATGCAATATAGACTATGAAGAGAAGCTCAATAATATGATTAATTATTTGAACATTTTAGAATCTCTGTTTATCAACACATGGTTTGCTTTAATCTTTGATTCACAAGCTGTGCAAATGTCTTACAACTCATCTTCTAGTGTTAATGATTAGCTTGGTTATTCATAATTCAAGGAGGATCAAAGGTCAAAATAAGATTCCATACTTGAAACGTGCTAATAAAATATATAATTTACATATGATTGTAATTCTTGAACATAAAGATAATTTGAATTGGATTTCTACTAGTGCTAGACGACTTAAGTTTGAAAGTTACTTAAATGGTGGATAAGTTACTTAAGTTTGAGTTTTATGGGATAGTTCTATCAAAACTACACGATATGATGTTTATTCATAAAAAATTACATGTTTAATATAGGTGGCACAGAGTCTTTCTTGGCTAGTTTTGTTTCTGCAGAATGTGATAGATATTTGAGAAAACTGTTAAAGCATGAGCGTTTGCATATAGGTGGGAATACGTTGTTTCCTTTGTTGTTTGGAGGATATATCAATGTTGTTTCTAAAGCATACGATAAAAAGGGAAATGTGATATTTTTATAGGTGATGTTGATGATTTTGTTGAATTTATGGTAAAAGCTAGCTTGGACGCCTATTCTTCCTCTTATGTGGGATTTCTATGTCTTCAAATTTATAATTACTTAGAAAACAAAATCTTGAATTACTTATTCTGTTCAAACGAAAATACACCAAAGAATATATATACTCGTAAAGAAGATAAATAATTACCATACACATGGTAGTTTATACACAATCTAAAAAAACAAATAGTACTTTGCTTCGATTGAAAATCTATTTATAGCCTTTATATTTAATATTCAAGAAGGACTTATGAGGCTACCTATAATAAAATCATAGGATTAAAATCCTTTAATTTAATATTTCGTCATCATTCATTAAAAATTAGGGGGAAGGGGGCTCGAATACAGATGCAAATATGCTAGGACAAACTAAAAAACTGGATTGAATGAAGAAACACAAAGAAAAAATAAAGAAAGTCGAAGTAAAAACAAGATTTTCACACAGAATTGGACTACAAAATATCGTCAACATTAAGTAGAAACCTCTCGTACAATGATAAATTTCAATACTCAAACAACACTAGAGCAACACCATGAAAAGAGAGATGATGCTTGGAAAATAACCAAAAATGCAATAAATAGACAACATAAGCTTTGTGCCATTACCCACATTACCTCAATGGACAAGCTAGTTTCTACCTCTCCATGCATATCATAATAACCTCCTACGACATGTTGATACTAACAGAAGTCTTCATATGTCTGTACATATACACAATCCCTTATATCAAACCCTTTTATTGCTTGTGTGTCATACTGGAAAGCTTGGTTTGTACCGCGAGGCGTACACGATATAGGCGCCTCATAGGTGATAGAAGCTAAACCCATGACACGTGGTATTAGAGCTGCTATCCGTCTCCGAAAGAGAGTTTCGCGGCCAAGCGTAACGTCCCGATGATTTTCCCCACCACCAAGAAGACCGGCTCATACAAAATCATAAGGGGCGTGGACAAAATTAATGGTATGTGTGTACCGTAACTCATCTTGGGGGCCTAATCGAATAGCGAGTGAGACCAAAGAATGCTACTCCCTAATATCCATAATAGGTGCACGGAGTGCGCAAGGAGACTTGTCTTAAGCAGTGAGGGCAAGACGTAACGCTCGGAACGAATGATCACGGGTACAAACAAGCGTGGAGTAAGAAAGTTGTATAGAGAAGAAGTGTGCCAATGTAGGAGTAACCAATTAGGACATGTGGAAATAGAAAAAGATTAGCTATTGTTGCAGAAACCATAGTGGAGTGTATAACGACGGGGACACGAGAGCAGCAACCAAGCTAAGTCGTGGTGAAGACTCACAAATTAGGTCAGGGATAATGTAACGACCTGCATTTCCCAAATGGACAAGCTAGCATCAACATCTCCGTGCAAATCATGATAACCTCCTACGACCTGTTGATACTAACTGAAGTCTTCATATGCAAGTACTTATACTAAATCCATTTTATCCAACTATTTTATTGATTGTGTACCATATGGGAAAGGTAGGCTTGTACCACTAGACGTGCTCGATACAGACACCTCATGGGGGAAGGAAGCTAAGCTCGATACAAACTTAAGAAAGGGCTTCAACAAAAAGACCATTTCGAAAACACACACCAGTCTTCCTTCGTTTCTTTCATCCATATTTGAAGCTACATATAAAAATGTAATCAAACCCAAACCGATCAACACGTAATCTTATAGTTTAAATTTATAGATTTTCACCGTTTTGACTCTAATTTAAGTTGTACATACTTTTATATACATTTTAAAATATATATAATAATGTAGATAAATATAAAATTAAAAGTTTCATAACCATAATATATTATTATTATTATTTATTATTATTATTATTATTATTATTTATTATTATTATTATTATTATTATTAAAGTCAAAATCAAGTTTTTTTGTGAATTAATTTTTTTACACTGACCAAAGAAAAAATAATAAGATAAATTTTAAATTTCCTCGATCAACATCCTTATCGATGTTGGCTATTGACTTATATAGCCTTCACACCTGAATTGGTTATCAACTAAAATGAAACAAATAATGAATCAACTTGATATTGACATGTTATAAATAATAATGAACGAGCTGTGACCATAACTACCGGAGAAAACATTAAATAGAAAGAATAAAAAAATCAAAGTAAATTGAAATATAAATAAGATATCAGTCGATACTGCAAAATAAATCAGAAACCCATCCTAATTTACTTTTAAAACGTCACAAGCTTTGAGAATGTCACCGAAAATACAACTAATATAGACAGCATCTGATCAATATACTATAATAATAAACGTTTACGGGGATAAATAAAAATTATTACGGAGATAATTTTGTATACGTAAATGATTGAATACAAAAGTTGATACTTAATTTTAAATTTTAAATATTAAAAGAACTAATTTATAAATATAAAAATAGTCAAAACTTTCGCAACAATATGAAAAAATTATAGTAGGTAATACATTTAATCCTATCTCAATTTATATAAAATAATAGTAGTGTTAAGGTTTTTTAACACAAAACTAAAACGATATCTTGATTATTACGGGTTAGAAAACTAAATCATGAAAATCAGATTTATATCTTCATTAAAACAAAAATTACTATTCATTTAAATCATCTAATCGATTAAGTATAAATATTTATATTAAATGTTAAAATTTGGGGGCTAATTTGAATATATACAATAGTAAAAATTTACTGTTCATAACCACGTAGCTTAACTAAAAAGATTATCATATATGGTATACTAAAATTTGATTATAATCATAAAAAAATAGATTGTTAAAATACCGCATCACGAAAATTAAATTTATGTCTTCGCTAAAACAAGAAAAAAACTTCATTGTCATTCGATAAGTTTCACTTTTTTCCACATTAAGAAAGAGCTCAAAATACCTCGTTGCAATCTTACGCATTAATAACTTGGAAATTTTATATATATATATATATATATATATATATATATATATATATATATATATATATATATATTGTTTTGCGTTGTTTATGTGTTATGTGGATTGTGAATTTAATTTTCGAAAATCATTGACCGTTTGATGTAAGAAATTGAGGTACGATTATTAGACCTACGAATTATTTACTATGCTTAAGAATGATGAACAAATAAAAAAAAATGTAACAAAACCAAAGACACAAGACAGATTTAATGTAGTTTAGATTTTAAAGAAATCCTACATCCACAAACAATAAACAGACTTTTATAAATAAGTAGTTTACATAAAAACTCTCAAACACAAAAAAACTCAATTATTTTTTGTTACAAACGATGGTATGATTCATAGAAGCTCACGTCCGTATTTATCTTTTACCTCAATTATCTCTCGAAAGACCTATAAATATATTTTTCACTATAAAATTATAATCCTAATGAAAATAGTGTCTAATCACGTCACTTTAATTTAGTATTTTAATCTATTTATATGCTTAGAGAGAACCTTAATTCTCCATTAACTGCTTCAGATTAAAGCCCATTAATCCATGATTATCATAACTCATAATTGTTTTATGTGAGAAAACTCGTAAAGAAACCTAATTAATATAGAATACTTAATTAATATGAAAACTAATTAATATAAGAAGACCAAAATATGAGACCTAGTTAAATATGAAATATAAAACATAGAAAATTTCACTTTAATCCAACTCGCTCCGGACCAACCTTCTTCGGACCATCCATCTTCAGATCAACACATATAATATTTGCCTCAAATTTCACTAATCTTGACAAATTATCTCAATTCTAGAGACATATTAGATTTCTCTAGCACTAAGTCACAACCCAAGCTTTACCCAAAGAGTTTCAATTGTTTTTTCACATACATGTCATGACAGATCCAATTCTACTCATGTAGTCCTTGGAAAATACCTCTATTGAAGAATTACTTCTAGCCCACACCTAACAATTCTACATCTAGCCTCTATTGAAGAATTGCATCTAATGTTGTACTCTTTATAAACCAACTTGCTTGTATTATAGAATTGTATCGGGCTCAGACAGTTAACGAATTTATAAATTGATAATCCATTGGTCAGAGCATCTCAGGTATTTTCTTTTCCAGCAATCTTAGTCACCTTCACTTACTCTCTTTATTCTAATAGTCATCAATCAGCAATATAAAGTACCTTGCATCACCTATGGTAGGTTCACGTATTGGAGCCCAAACTTCTGAAGGAATATAGTCAAGTACTCTATTTTTTATTTGGTCTCTAGGCATAGACTTCACTTTTTTTCTCTTACCCAGAAAAAAACTTTGACAAAAGCTATGCTTTAACCCACGGTATCATCTAACAACCATTGTTTACATAGTTCACTAAGTGATTTTAACTTAAGTTGCCAATCAATTATGCAAAAATCTGGTATAATCATCACCACACTAGAAAAACCCTCTACTACTATAGTCCCCTCCAAAAGTAACACGCCATTAGTTATATTGGTTGCCATAGCATCAAATGAGCATTGCAAGATGTAAAGACTGTCAACTTCACCCCTTTTGGTAAACTCTTCCTCATCTAACATCCTAACTGAAAGAAGTTTACGTTTTACTTTGGTTATATAGCTTATATTTTTAATTACTCTCTCAAGTCATGTACACAGCTTGAGTCGAACTGTTCTAATCTCTTTGACATCACATAATTTAATCATTCCCAATGAAGACCCTTCCACTATCAAGCATTCACAAGTCTTCAACCTTGTTCTTAGTGGAAATTATATGAAATAAATCACCTGAATCTAACACCCATTTATCATTATAAATGAAACCTTAATAAGTCACCAACCATCAGTATACTCACAAAATAAGACACTATTGTAACGTTTCTGGCTTCGGTCTTCTAATAGGTTTTTCTCATTCTTTTCTTTGGGTAGATTATATTAATATATCATTTAATCTTACATGTCCAATATATATATTGTGAACATATTTCAACCTTTTTAGATTTCGTCCGAGAGTTTCCTCTCCTCTTGCTTGATATTCTCTATCCTCACTAATGGCACAAAAACAATTTGTGCCTTATGCAGTCACCATTTATATAATGTTTCCTTGAAAATATTTAGAGTTTAAATATGCTCCTGACTTCGGCCATCGTAAAGGAGTCTACCCCGTAGAACCGTAGACTTTTCATATCTTTTTGTATCACTTCATATACTAAACTTAGTATGAGGACACTATGAGCTTTAGAAAATACAACGACATCAACATGTGTGGATTCATCGTCGATCGAAGAAATTAATTTTTCTTCTACTAGGTTAACCTTAAACTTAATATAATTTGAAATTACTTTTAATTCGACTTATATGTAGCATGTAAAAATATACAAATATTATATATATATATTAGTGTGGTGCACTGCTTCTCGGGAAATAATGAGTTTTGATTTGTAAAACGATACGGCTAATAAAGTTACAATCTAAGAGAAAATCATTAAAGGATGACTTTAAAGGAAAATCATTAAAGGATGCCAAGGTCACCGCAAAGCCAAGCAAGGATGGCCATGGTGTTTAATGACACAAAACTGAACACCACAACAAATAAGACACCCATCGCAAAGACTTAATAAATTTTGCTATTTCTAAATTTGATACATTCATTTTGGGAGCCAACATGTTAATCACCCACCCAAAAATTCTTAAGATTGAAATAAGGGTTAAATAAGTGTTAACTCTTATAGCCACCTATGTTCATTTTTAGGCGAGCCCAAAAATATGATTATTTGAAAATGTGTATTTTTTAGAAATTTTGAAACATTGGAAATGTTCAAATTTGTATACGATGTTGTTGAAACCTATTAATAGATTAAGATATTCAGGATGAACACATGTCAAGTAATATATCTCGTAAATATTATAATTATTTTTATTGTGTATTAAATAATTAATCTATTAAACTTCTGACTATCGTCGATTTTATCTAAGATTGGAGTTTTTTTTATGTGAGTTGCATCAAAACAAGATGCAAAAAATTGCAATATTTATTCATACCTATTATGGAAATAAATTTTTGAATATTCATTACATATCAATGATATATATATGATTCATTGTTATTTTGTAACATTATGATTCGAACATGTCCTAGTAATAAAAGTTAAAATTTAACAAATTAATCGGTAACTAATACTAAATAATTCCAGGTTTTAGATTTTTAGTTTTTAATTTTTATTTATATTTCAGTTACTTTACATTTATTTATCTATATATATATATATATATATATATATATATATATTACCAATCACATAACATTGACATGATAAAGTATACGATTTAAAAATAACAACAATCCTTCATTAACTAATATTGGATCGATTATTCCTCTTTTATGCAGGGTTATTTCGCTCCAAAACTTCTTGCAATTCCGTAGCCGATCCGATCAAGCCGAAGTCCGAACTTTGTTTTGCTACGTCAGCATTTAGTGATCTTACGTTTTCTAAGTACTATTTAGTATAACTTCATTTATCTATCTTTCATTTAAATGTCTTCTCGGGGTATGCCTCAGGTATCTTGTATGAACTATTTCCATTAATTTATCGTTTACTTTCACCCAAAAAAAAATATTGGATCGATTAGAAATTCGGCTATATTACAAATGTAATCCATATTAGTGTGTAAGATTACTTTTAATTTATATAAACATTTAATAATTGATAATAACAAAGATACAAATGATGATATTAATATTACAATCGAATGAAATTAATTAGATTTTACTTAAACTATCTTTTGTCGGGTTTTTTTTGTCAGGTCTAAATGCATTTCTGACCGCTATAACAACTTGTATACAAATGATGATATTAGTATTACAATCGAATGAAATTAATTAGATTTTACTTAAACTATCTTTTGTCGGGTTTTTTTATCAGGTCTAAATACATTTCTGACCGCTATAACAACTTGTGTATAGGATAATATTAGATCAATCAGTATTTATGAAATAATAAATAATACAAAAAATGTCAAATTTCATCAAGGAGCGTCTATCCATTTTTGCCCGTCCCATGGACTTATATTTAAAATTTCTTCCAAACATAGATAGATTATTAACCGGAATGAAACAAATATATAGATGATCTAGCCTGTGACATGTGATGCATACTTAAATATAACTATAAACTATTTGATAAAATAATTATAATAATAATAACTCTTGCATAAAAGTAATTTAACTGTTGAAAACAATGGTTAAACCCGTGCAATTGAAACAATACTACACTAAATATCAAATTACAGATATTTTATTATTTCAAAACTCAAACATCTAACTTTCAATAGCGTCCTGGACGACATTATAGATGATTTATTCATAGCGGTTATTATCTTTTAGTGTTAGATTAGATGTGTAGGTATAAAACGTGTTTCACATACTAACAATATATGGTCTCTGTTGGATACGAAGGTCTGCATGAATTTATCTTTGGTATACTTCCAAAAAATCTCTTACGGGATTTATGAGTCTAATTTAAATTATTGTTCTGAATGTAGATTAAATGTGAATACTTATGAGACTTGTCGGAGAAACATCAATAAGGTGGACAATGAAGTTAATCGGTCTTTTTCTAATATTTTAACAAGTTCTAATACAACTACAAATTGGTCAAACGGGTGGTAGAACAAAAAGCTACTACTTAGCAAGTGCATAATGTTCTTTTCAATTGCGGAGAAAAAAAACTACCAACTTTGAGGTACCAATATCTAATACTTTTAATGCTTTTAACATTCTTTGAGATCTAGATAAAAGTAAAGATTCCTTAGGAGAGACAGAGATTCATGGTGAGGTCGTACCTTTTTCTAATACAATTATTTTTTAAGAGAGCATCGTACAACAACAATTCATGGTATTGGAGTTTTAAAAATTGAATTTCTTGTATGTTATTATGATGATTGTTTTGCTATCGATGGAAAATTTGTATGATATTGGGAAGGAAAAGGAAATTGAAATGATATGATGTGTCTAAAAATTGTATGCCTCCTCTATCTGTCAAGAATACACTATGTAATGATAACATAAAAAATATCCAACTTGATAATTGTGGTACGAATAAAGAGATAGATAAGGAGGCTATTGTATCATATTGTCATGGAATCAATAGTACAACTGATTATTCGTTGAACTGTGAAAGTAATATTCAGAGATGCAATATAGACTATGAAGAGAAGCTCAATAATATGATTAATTATTTGAACATTTTAGAATCTCTGTTTATCAACACATGGTTTGCTTTAATCTTTGATTCACAAGCTGTGCAAATGTCTTACAACTCATCTTCTAGTGTTAATGATTAGCTTGGTTATTCATAATTCAAGGAGGATCAAAGGTCAAAATAAGATTCCATACTTGAAACGTGCTAATAAAATATATAATTTACATATGATTGTAATTCTTGAACATAAAGATAATTTGAATTGGATTTCTACTAGTGCTAGACGACTTAAGTTTGAAAGTTACTTAAATGGTGGATAAGTTACTTAAGTTTGAGTTTTATGGGATAGTTCTATCAAAACTACACGATATGATGTTTATTCATAAAAAATTACATGTTTAATATAGGTGGCACAGAGTCTTTCTTGGCTAGTTTTGTTTCTGCAGAATGTGATAGATATTTGAGAAAACTGTTAAAGCATGAGCGTTTGCATATAGGTGGGAATACGTTGTTTCCTTTGTTGTTTGGAGGATATATCAATGTTGTTTCTAAAGCATACGATAAAAAGGGAAATGTGATATTTTTATAGGTGATGTTGATGATTTTGTTGAATTTATGGTAAAAGCTAGCTTGGACGCCTATTCTTCCTCTTATGTGGGATTTCTATGTCTTCAATTTGATAAGGAAAGATATTCTTCAGGGACCTAAATGCAAATTGATAAGGGCTAAATTGATAAGTTCTGTAAAGATAGAGTTAAATTAGGTTTTTGAACAGATATAGGGGCTGAATTACAAATAATCCTTTATGTAACCGTTTTTCTAACTAACTCACTCAGTCTATTTAAAGAGGCTGAAGAAGTTAGTTGGGACCTATGAAATAATCAGAAGCACAATACTCTTTCCACTACTAAAAACTCTCTCTGTGAAGATTTGTGTTCTTGATTCTCTCAATCCAACTTTAATTCATACCAAATTGGCGCTAGAAAGAGGGGGCGAAGATACCTTGATCAACAGATCAAAAATCGAGTCTCGAGTTTTCGTTTTCTAAAGTTTTTCGTTCGAGTTTTTCTGAAGTATTTTTGTTTAGTTCTTCGCTGATTGAAGATGGATCCAGCAGAAGGTGACAATCCATCCGTTCGAAAGGCTATGGAAACATTGAAATCCGATCTGCAAGAGGCAGGTAAATCGATTCCAACTTAATCAAACCAATTTGATTTCGAAGGAAAAATGAATGAGATGATAAGGAAGGTGGCAGAGCTTGATGAATTGGTGAAAAAGAAGGAAAGTAATGATAGCACTAGGCTTAGGTCTAAAATAGCAAGAGGCGATCAAGATAATCAGTCGGATCAGTCGATGGACGATGGCGACGTTCAGTATGAACAACGTAAAGCACGTTTTGAGCGAAAAAAGGAGTACATTGGGATAAAAAGGAAAGGAAAACTGCAGAAGCGACAGTATGTGAGCTCTAGTGATGAAGAGGATTCCGAAAATTCGGAGTCAGATGAAACACCGAAGTATGAATATTCTCGAGGCCATTCAAGAGGAGCAGAGCGTGAACTCCGGGCAGCTAAGGTGTATAAAGAAGGGAGGAAAAAGAAAGATAGGCGAGTATATTCACCTCGGAAATATTCACCTCGGAAATATTCGCCTCGGAAATATTCGCCTCGAAAGTATGAAGGTGAGTCAAGTTTATATGCTACTGTGGGGATGAGAAACGAAGACCAATATGTTCAAGGAGTCGACTGGAGGGACTCACCATTGATTAGGGAGATCAGATCTGTGCCGCTTCCGAGGCGGTTTGATATTTCCAAAGTTGATAAGTTTGATGGGACTCAAGATCCCGATGACCATATAGAACAATTTAAAAACTACATGACTAATTTCGAAGACGACGATAAATTGGTGTGTAGAGCATTCTCTCAGACATTCAAGGGAACTGCGCTGAAATGGTTCAACAAGATTCCTAAGGAGTCAATTGCAAATTTTAGAGGCTTCTATACAGCTTTCCGAAGACAATTTGTGGGAAGCAAAGAAATGAGAGCTAATGGAGATACAATAATACAATGCAAGCAGGCTGTAGGAGAGAAGCTGAAGGATTATACTAAGAGATTTGTATCAACCAAATCTGAACTAGATGATTGTGAAGAAAGTGTGGCTATGGCGGCGTTTAGACAAGGACTGTTTCCAGGAGATTTAGCCGATGAAACTACGAGGCGTAGGGCGTTAACATTTGGAGCTCTCATGGCTCAGGTTGAGGATCAGATTAAGGTCGAAGAATCGACGCGGGTTCGAGGAGGGGGCAGTACCATTTAGAAAGTGAATGGTCAAGCTAACACTTCGAATAACAACTCATCGCGCCCGAGGAATAATCAAAATGTTTCTAACAGAGGAGCTTCGAATTCGTATCAAGGGGGATTTAATCAACACAATTCTAATAATCAGCAACAGTTTAGATCCAGATCGAATGTGTGGGTAAGACCAGACTATTATGCGGATTTAACTGAAAGTGTGGCTTCGATATATGAGAAAACCAGGGGAACAGTAAATTTCAGAAAGCCACCAGCGATTAATAGGCCAAGAGAGGAGCGCAATAACAAGTTCTGCAGGTATCATGAAGATGTTGGGCATGATACAAACGATTGTATTGCCTTGAAGAAAGAGATGCAGATTCTGATAGAAAATGGAAAGTTGTTAGAATATGTCAAAAAGAATGCTAAAGCTGCAGCTCCAAAAATTGGTAATCCTAATTCTAAGCAGGAAACTGCACTAATGATTTTAGATGCTGCAGGTGATGAGTTTGATGTGGCTTCGGAATATGTCAACCCAGACCCTAGTCGATTATTGTTAATGTCAATAGATGAGCCGAAGCGTCAGGGACGTGTTCGAGATTTGTGTGCCTTCTTTGAATCACTAACAATATTTGGGGGAGATTCAATGACTAACAACACTAATAATTCGAGGAAGAGACATATAGTGAATTTAACGCATCAAATTGAGGGAGGAGCAACTGCACACCTAAGCAACAAGAAGGATGTGCCCTTTATAATTTTCGATGGGGATGATTTGAGGGGGATTACTGGGCCACATGAAGATGTAGTGGTTGTAGGAGCAGAAGTGTGCGGGGTGGAGATTCGACGAGTGTTGATTGATACCGGGAGCTCCGCTAATGTGCTTTTCAAGTCAACATATGATAGATTAACCACTCCGCCTCGAATAGAAAGGTCAGAGAGAACTATCATTGGATTTACTGGCGCAACAGCAAATGTGATAGGGGAGTTCGAGGGTGAGATTTCTTTGGGAAAAGGGCCTTTCAAAAAGAAAGTACAAGTAATTTTTGTGGTGGTGGATTGTCCATCGAGCTACAACGCTATTTTTGGAAGGTCGTGGCTGGCTAAAATGTATGATGTAGTCTCTACGGTTCATCAATGTTTGAAGTGTGTGATCGAGGATCGAGTCGGCATAGTTCGAAGTGATCAAAAGGTGGCAAGAGAGTGTTACGCTGCTGCGTTTCGACTGCGTGGTAAAGGTACTGATGTTCCGATGGAGAATTAGCAGTTTGGGGGGTTGTCTTCTGGGGGTGCAGATGAGGGAATTGATGATCCGAGGTCAACCCCGAGTTCTGTGGTGGTAAATGAAGAAATAGAAGAGTTTGTTTTCAATAATGGCAGGGTACTTCGAATCGGGACTCTGTTGTCTTTATCAATGCGAGAAAAATTGTTGAATTTTTTGTCTGAGAATTTGGATATATTCGCTTGGAGGTCCGAAGACGTAGTGGGGGTCCCAAGTGATATCATATGTCATAGCTTGGCGGTGGATCCGAAGATCAAACCGATAATTCAAAAAAGAAGAGCTTTTTCGTTGGAAAAATCTGAGGCCATAGTTGCTGAGGTAGATCGACTGTATAAGATGGGGGATATCAGGGAGTCCAATTATCCGAGGTGGACGGCTAATCATGTGGTGGTGAAAAAGACGAGCGGAAAATGGCGAATGTGCGTGTACTTCACAGATCTAAATAGAGCCTGTCCAAAGGATCCTTTTCCAGTGCCTCGAATTGACCAGTTAGTGGATTCCACTTCGGGAAATAAAATCTTGACATTTATGGATGCTTTTTCAGGGTATAATCAGATTCGAATGAATCCGGATGATGAAGAAAACACAACTTTTATCACTGATCGAGGTTTGCACTATTATAAAGTGATGCCGTTCGGATTAAAAAATGCTGGGTCAACATACCAAAGGCTGATGAATAAGGCGTTTGCTACACAGATAGGAAGGAATATCGAAGTATACATCGATGATATGCTTGTCAAGAGCAAAAGTGATGATGAGCACATTGATGATTTAGAAGAGACGTTTTTAAATCTCAGAGCCATACAATTGAAACTGAACCCAGAAAAATGTACATTTGGAGTTCGATCTGGTAAGTTCTTGGGTACATGATTAGTGAAAGAGGAATCGAAGTGGACCCGGAACAGTTAAAGGCTCTGATATCAATGTCTTCACCTCGGAACATCAAAGAAGTGCAGATGTTAACGGGCAGGTTAGCAGCTTTGAACAGATTCATTTCTCGTTTTTCAGATAAGTGCTTGCCTTTTTTCCAGGTGCTGCGTCGACCAAATAATTTTGAGTGGACTTCGGATTGTGAAGAAGCTTTTGTGAAGATAAAAAATCTTTTGTCTTCTCCTGAAATATTATCGAAGCCTCGAAAGGGTGAGCAACTATTTTTGTATATAGCAGTATCGGATTATGCAGTAAGTGCAGTTCTGATGAGTGAGGATACGAGGGTTTCGAAGCGTGTCTACTATGTCAGTAAAAGTTTGGTTGATGCTGAGAAACGATATTTGAAGCTAGAAAAATTGGCACTGTGTATAGTAGTGGCAGCAAGAAAAATGCGTCCTTACTTCCAGGCACATACGATTGTGGTTCGAACTTCATACCCATTGAAAAATGTGTTGCAAAAGCCAGACATTTCCGGAAGTATGACTAAGTGGTCTGTAGAATTAGGAGATTTCGATGTGTTATTCTCTCCTCGAACGGCTATCAAAGCACAAGCTTTAGCAGACTTCTTGGTTGAGTTTCATTCGAGTAGACCCGAAGAGGAAAAAGGTGAAGAAGAGGGCATGAATCCGATGTGGACAGTACGAACAGATGGGGGATCTAGTAACAAAGGGTCAAGTGCAAGAGTTGAATTGGTAGCACCAACAGGGGAATTTATATTTCAAGTTATTAAATTTGGATTTCATGCTTCGAACAATGAAGCTGAATATGAAGCTGTGCTAGCAGGGTTGCGATTAGCAAAGATTTGTGGGGCAACATTTGTGCGCTTAGAAACAGATTCGCAGTTGGTAGTTAACCATGTTAAAGGGGTTTCCGAAGCTAAAAAGGAACGTTTGGTTTTGTACTTGCAAGAACTACGAGGAATGATGGCACAATTTGAAAATGTCGAAGTAGAGCATATTCGAAGAGGTAACAACACAATGGCTGATTCTTTAGCAACAATGGCTTACTCTGAAGAATATCCATGGATCCTAACACAACCATCGCCCTCGATCATATCGAATTCTGAGCAGTGTAAGTTTGTTGATGAGGTAGTAAGTGGTCTGATGTGCACTCGAGGTGATTGGAGGTTTGATTTGTTAAACTTTATTTCGAGGGGAATACTACCTCTTGATAAACACTTGCTCAAGAAAATAAAGTATAAAGCTCTTAGTTATGTAGTATTGGACGGGGTATTGTATAAAAGATCTGCGTCGAAACCTTTGCTACGATGTTTAAGTAAGCAAGAGTCTCAAAACATTCTATCTGAACTGCATGATGGAGATGGATCAGCTCATTGTGGATTCAAAGCTTTAACGCGTAGGGTATTGTTAGCAGGGTATTATTGGCCTACCATATTGCAGGATGCCAAAGTGTTAGTTCGAAGCTGTGTTACTTGCCAAAGGTATGCGAATTTAATACATAAACCAGCAGTACCCCTAATGACAATCTCAGAGGCGGTTCCTTTCGATAGGTGGGGGATTGATTTAGTAGGACCATTACCTATGGCTTCTGGTGGAAGACAGATGATTATTGTTGCGGTTGATTATTTTTCGAAGTGGGCAGAAGCAGAACCTTTAGCTGGGACAAAAGCTAAGGATGTAATCAAGTTTATTCAAAGTAATATCTGCTACCGTTTTGGAGTTCCTCGAAAAATAACGACGGACAACGGTCCTTAATTTAATAACAAGGAAATAGACTCTTTTTTCTCTTCGAAAGGAATACAGGAATGCTTTTCTACTCCTTTCCACCCCCAAGCAAATGGGCAGGCAGAAGTTACGAATAGATCTATTTTGGATGGTTTGAAGAAAAATTTGGCAGGAGCAGCAGGGAAATGGCCAAATTATCTTCAAGAAGTGTTGTGGGCATATCGAACAACCCCTAGAGAGGCTACAAAAGAGACTCCTTTTTCTTTGGTATATGGAATGGACGCTGTGTGCCCTACAGAATCTACATTGCCTTCCTACAGACTACGATATTCCGATGTGGATAACGATGAAGCTAGAAGGGTTGAGCTTGATTTGTTAGAGGAAAAAAGGGTCAAAGCGCATTTGAATGTGGTCCATTATCAGACATTAATGAGAAGCAGGTACGATGCTAAAGTTAAGAGGAGAGAATTCAAAATTGGCGATCGAGTGTTACGAAAAGTATTTCTTCATACTAGAGACAAGCACCTCGGAAAATTGGCTCCGAATTGGGAAGGTCCTTACGAAGTTAAAATAAAGGTCAAGCCAGGTTCCTACAGGTTTTTTGATCGAGAGGGGAGGATACTCAAACATCCTTGGAATATAGAGCATTTGAAATTGTACTGTGAGTAAAACCGAACTTCGAATTTTTGTAAAACAGACATACTCTTTCCTTATCTGTTGGCCTAGAAAGGTTTTAACCAGGTGTCTGGTTAATATTGAATCTTTTAATAAAATTTCTTTTGGCCATTGGTTGTTTACTATGATAAGTGATTTATTATTTTGGTGACTTGGCAAAGATTGATCATCTTTGAAAGTTGACGAAGAATAATTTTCCGAAGCAATAGCTTTGAAGAAACAACCAAATTTTCGAGGTACCACGTCTTATAAGTGTATCTAATTTTCGAGGTGCCACGTCTTATGAGTGCATCTAATTTTCGAGGTGCCACGTCTTATGAGTGCATCTGATTTTCGAGGTGCCACGATTTATAAATGCATCTATTTTTCGAAACGACAAGTTTAAATAAGTACACCAGAAGTTTAAAATATTAAAAAAAAAGTTGCTTGTTCGTCGAAAAAAACATGAAGCTTACAAAAAGGGGAGAAAACTACTTAACCAAATACACAAAAAACAAGCATGACACGCCTAATCTATTAGGCATCTTCTTCTTCTTCCGATGACCCTTCCGAAGCATCTTCTTCTTCTGAGGAGCTTGGTTGCACCTCGAACGCTTCCTTTGGGCGACTTTCTTCTGGAACTTGTTTCCAAAGATCCGTTAAATCCAGCCTTGGACAAGCAGCATGAACCTCTCGAAGAAGTTGAATAGCTGTATCAGTTTGAGCGTTCTTGATACCTTCAAGCATTAAAGAACCAACAGCGGCTTCAGCCTTTTTGACAGCAGCATTCTTTTCTTCCTCGAATCTTGTTCGAAGTGTGGTCAGCTGAGTTTGGCAATTTTCCAGTTTCTTCTGAGTTTCTTTAACAAGTTTCTCAGCGTCGGAAGATTTTTTCTTCTCTTCGGAAATAGTAGTAGAATGTTGAGACTTTAGACTTTCAAGAGCCAGTCGATGAGCAGCCTCAAGAGCTTCGATTTCTTCTTTATGTTCCTTAAGAAGTTTTTCTTTTTCAGCCTCGAACTTTTGAAGTGGTCCGTTTTTCGAGGCCTTTTCAGATTTTGTCTCCTTTTTGCTCTTGACTAGCTCTTGTGCAAGAAGCTCCAATTGGGTTTGAGAATTGTTCACCTCTTCACATAATTTCTTGGCTGCAGCACTTAAACTTGTAAAAGGGTGAAGAATCGAAGTTACCTCATCGGATCTGTTAGGATTGGGCAAGTTCGATGAGTGATGATAAACAGGAATGATTGCATTGGATTTTGAAGTTGTGGAAGCATCGGCAGAAGTCAATGGAATGGTGTTGATAGATCGAAAATCTTCACCGGTGGCTGCAAAATCTCCGCTCGAATTTAAATCTTCGAAGTTAAGATAATCAATTTCCTGGCTATCTCCCAATGCCAATCCCCCTTGAGGATTTTCTTCCACAAAGATTTTTTCATTCACTTCGGAAGCCAATACCTCCTCGAGCATATCAGCTTCGTTCTTTTTCTGTGGAGTAATGGATTTCTTCTTTTTCTTTTTGGGAGTATTGCTTTCTTTCTTTTTCTTTTGTGCAGGTTCATCTTCTTCGGATATGGGGGGAAGTTGAGATGTAGATGCTTTTCGCTTTCTTGCACTCTTCGAAGGGTTGGAAAGTTTAGCCTTGATTGTGTTGGGTTTTTTGAGGGTTTGCTTTCCCTTCTTCTTTAGTGGTAGGTGGCTTTCACTTCTATTTCTGGTGGGAAGGTAGCATTTCCCATCTGGTGCAAGTATTCTCTGAACTGCTAGAATAGGATCCGGGGGGATCATCGGATCTTGAGGGAAGTCAGCTCCTAAGGATATACGCTAGAGATGGCTGTTGACAAAGTTGATCGGCTCAAAGGCTGAGTGAAAGCCATTTCCCCAGGACTTTTCTGCCCACTCAGCCATTTGCTGGAAGATAACCTTGGCATCTTTCCGACGACTTTTAAATCGCCTCGGAATTTCTAAGAAAAAGGGGGGATAAACAGTTAGATAAATAAAATTGATTAATTTGGCTAAGTTTTTTTAAAAAAAAGAAAGAGGTGCTACTTACTGATATCTCTCCAAGTAAGGGTGAGTTTTGAGGGATTGGCATCGGAAATCTCTTTGCCATTTTCCCAAGCTCCTGATAAGAAGACGAAGCTTTGCTTCCAAAGTTTATCAGCTTCGAGGAGGTCGTCGATAATTTTTAAATCATCTTCTAGAGTTAGGTAATAGAACGGCAAAACTGGCCCATTAGAGACTTTGGTCACCGAGATGAAGTCTTCAATTTCGAGGGGAATGCCTCCCAGCCTCGACACCATGATAGCAGAAAATAAGGTAAAAAGCTGGTTTGGAGTAACTTGTGTTGGACACAACCCATGAATTTCGAAGTACCTCACTATCATCGGATCGAGGGGAAATCGAAGTCCCCAGTTGAAAAGCTCAGGGTAGATTACCAGCTCATCTTTCTGACAGCTCAGAGGCGTTTCTCCTTCTACTGGTAGTCGAAGAGTCATGTTATCGGTTAATCGCCATAGTTTTTTGAGCTTCTCTTTCTCTGACTCGGGGTAGTAAGTATAGGATACATTCTTTAGGGCAAGAATGTACCGAGGAGAAAGGGATTTAAGATTTTCCTGAACCAAGGCAGCAACGTCCTCGGGGAGTGTAATGAGAGGTTTCTTTCCTCGAATCTTCTTCGGAGGGACCACGCTGTCAGTCTCGGATTCCTCTTCGGCATCAGATTCAGTAGCTTCAGAATCATTTTCTTTGTTGTTGTCCTCGTCGGTGGCTTCATTAGAATGACTTCGGATTTGAGTCTCCTGTTGAGTCACAAGAATTGGTTGACTACTCTCTGGTGTAACGTCAACCACTTCTTTTGGGGGAGGAGAAGAGGTCTCTGCATCATCACCCATTGCTAGAAAGGTCGATTTTTTGCGTGGTTTAACTTTAACAGCTTCGGTTTGAAGGGTAAGTGATTTGGGTAGAAATTCTCTAGTTGCTTCGAATTGTGGGATAGGCGATTTGAGTTGTGGATTTTTATCAGTTGATGGTTTATCAGAAGTGGCACCCTTAGATTTTCGATGAGGTCTTAATAGTGGAGAAGTAGGTTGATTTCGAAGAGGAAAAGGTTCTTGGCTAGATTCTGGGTTTGAAGCTAAGGGTGAAGACGAAGTAGCAAGATTGGGATCGAAGTTACCGTATTTAAAGGTGGTAAGGGAAGAATGAGGACCTTTGTAGATTAACCCAGCAGCTTTGTATTCTTTAGCTCTTTGAGAAATACAAAGATAATCGTAAGCCCCAAATACTTGATTGCTAGAACCAGGGAAGAGAGGTTTCTTTGCTTTTACTGGTTTTCTGGGTTTGGATTTTTTGTATTTGGGATATCTTCTCATACAATAGGTATTGATCTGAGAAGTCACTTTAATGGATGGACAGGATGAAGATAATTTGAAGGTTTATGAAGAACAGGATGAAGATTGCTTGAAGGTAGATAAAGAACATGATGAAGATAAAGAACAGGATGAAGATGGTTTAGAAGTGATTTCTCTAAAAAGTTATCAATGAAGGAAGAGCTGGGTAATTATAGTTAAAAGGAAAGACGTTGAGAACTTGAAGAGGCAAAGTCAGTGAGTTGATATCATTGGGTGGAATACGAAACGAAAACGGAATGTGTTATGTCACAGACCTATCAAGTAGGGTCTAGTCAATCTTTCAAGTATGGGTCAAATAATTCGAAGCACAAGTAAAGTTTCATCTCTGGCCAACAAATTCGAAGTGGAGGCAAGATTGTGTTCTAAGTCAGCAGATTCGAAGTCAGAAGATTCGAAGTGAATAGAGAAGCCTGTTAGCGCTTGTTCTTAGATTCAAAGTAAGGTTGCGAGTTATTAGGCCTAATTGTAATGAAAAGGCTAGATTCACTTGGGGTAATTCTCGAAGAGTGAATAGTTCTTATAAATTGTCTATATAAGAACTAGGGGGGCTACTGATAAGGAAATATATTCTTCAGGGACCTAAATGCAAATTGATAAGGGCTAAATTGATAAGTTCTGTAAAGATAGAGTTAAATTAGGTTTTTGAACAGATATAGGGGCTGAATTACAAATAATCCTTTATGTAACCGTTTTTCTAACTAACTCACTCAGTCTATTTAAAGAGGCTGAAAAAGTTAGTTGGGACCTATGAAATAATCAGAAGCACAATACTCTTTTCACTACTAAAAGCTCTCTCTGTGAAGATTTGTGTTCTTGATTCTCTCAATCCAACTTTAATTCATACCACAATTAAGGCCGAATTTTAACATTCCATAATTTTCATGAATTATAGTAGAATGGGTAAATGGGTGCGATGGATTAAACATCCAGAAAGACATTTGAAATTTAATTTTGATGGTTCGTGTCATAATGGAGAATGTAATGTTAGACTAATTATGAGTAATGCGACTGGGGCCATGGTTGTTGCTTTTACTTTGTTTATAAGAAATATAGATTTTTCTATGGGATAAATGTCGTCCTTTCCTTTTGGGGTTGCAGATTACTTACTCTTTATCTTTTGTTGTTGACTTTATTTTGGAGGATTATCAACTTGTGATTAATGCTGCAAAATCTCATTCCAAGTCTTGGGTTCTACGAAATTAAATTTTTTTTATATCCATGATCTTAGTTTTGGAGTTCAATTTGAACATGTTGGTAGAGAGGCCAATGAAGTTGCTGATTAGTTGGGTAAATAGGGACACATAGTCCGTCATGAGATGGTCATTTGTTCAATTGATGATGTCAAGAAAAAAAACATTATATGGAATGATTCGTGGGGTTTGGGATCTTTCTAAAATGGCTAACATTCCTTGTTATCATATTTTATTTGATTTTGCATGTTTTACTTCATGTTATGCATTTCGGTTCATGCGATGCCAATGTTCAGATTCAATTTCACTTCATGCAATCGTTCGTGGACAATTAGAACTTGACTTTTCGTCACTTTAATTTATTGTTGCTTTTACGGTTGTATGTCATTATATTACATATCTATCGCTTTTTAGACGTCAACTATTATTGAGTTGTTATGCCTATTTTTTGTATATTTTATGGAGTCTATGCACATGTGTGTGCTACTAATTATATTGTCTCGCAAGTGGATATACTGAAAATATAGAAAGCTCGTGTCTGTTTTTCTAGGATAATTTTAAAAGCTTTGGACTAATTCCCATTCAAATTTATAATTTATAATTTTTATTTATAAAATTATACTCGCATTGACAAATTTTATATAAAAAACACTTTACTTTTGTTTTTTATAGTGAATAAATCCTGTTTTCATTCAAGTTTGTCCTTCACATATATTTTTTGCGTGAGCCATTTTGTGATAATTGCATAGTGATTTAATAACAAAATACTTGAAGTGATATTTATATTTTTAAACTTACATAAACTTATTCTCTCAATTCTGGCAAAACTTAATAAGCATTGAATACTGTCATTGATCATTTATTAAATTAGTCATTTAGATAAGATAAAAAAGTTTATTTAGTATCTATATAAGCAAACATGTATTGATGTTTGATAAATGAAATGAAAGAAACATTTTCATAATATACTGGTTTATCTCGAGTATATATATTTGTCTGTAAAACTTGTCTGCATTTCTAAAACAGAGATTACAACCTAACATTGTGGTGTTTGTATATAATATATATTTAATATATTTCTTTGTGTAGTTTACAGAGACATTAACCCAACAAAGAATGAGTTTTGCTTCTCTAATCTGATATGGAACAATCATGAATAATCATAGCGGGAGCGGAGGCGCTTGTACTTGTAGGGAAAAGGTCTGTGAGAAAAATAGCAATGCAGATAACCTTTACCGATAGACTAATATATATAAACAAGAAGTTCGGAAATGTTAACTTTATTTCAGATATCAATACAGGGGTCTGTTTTCTTATATAGAAAATACAGAAAAACTTTTCGCTCTTATCTCAATAACTACCCTAATAACTTATATTAAACATGTCATAAGTGCAATGTTTATCCATTCAAACCAACTAGTTTAGATTACTTCTAACATTCTCCCTTGTAAGCTAAACTCCAACCTGCCTTTTTTCTCACGCCAAGTAAATCTCGCATATTTTCGAACTTCACAGTGGTCATCGCTTTAGTTAAAACGTCTTCACGCTGCTCTCCTGTACTTACGTGCTTGACAATAATCTCTCCACGATCTACATATTCGCGAATGAAATGATAGTGGATATCAATATGTTTACTTCTTCGTGGAAAACTGGATTTTTTTCCAAATCAGTCGGAGAATGATTGTCTATATATATCACGACTGGATAGTGCTTTACATCGGTTATTTAACTAAGTAACTTGCTCAACCACACACCTTGACATCATGCCGCTATAGCAGCCATGAATTCAGCTTCACACGATGATAACGCCACACACCGCTGCTTTTGTGAGACCCAAGTAATTAAACTTTCATTCAAGTAGAAAGCCATGCCACCTGTGCTTTCTCTATCCTCAAGATTACCAGCTAGGTCGCTATCTCAGTAGCCAGACAATATATAATTTCCAGACCCACTTGAATATACTAACCCAAAGTTAATAGTTCATTTTACGTAACGCAAGATACGTTTAACTGCATTCATATGCAATTCAGTAGATATTCCCATGTACCTGCTAACTACACCAACAGAGTAAGCAATATCCGGACGACTATGAACCAAATACCTCAACCCACCAATTCAGCTCTTAAATTTCGTGGAGTTCACTTGCTTCCTTTTTTTATCTTTATTAATCTGTATTTTTGGCTCCAAATCATACTTTATGACATTGCACGACCCCATACCAGCTTTATCAAGTAACTTCGTGGCATAACTGGCTTGTTTAAGCTCAATATATCCCTGTCTCTTACTAACTTTGATACCCGGATAGTAAAATAATCTCCCAAGATCACTCATCTCAAATTCTGCACTGATTTGCCTCTTCAACTTACTAATATTTGCGACACTAGTCCCAGTGACCAATAAATCATCCACGTATACTCCAATAATCAGAACTTCATTACCTTCCCTCCTTATATAGATTGCATGTTCATATGGGCACTTAGTGAAGTCCAAACCTTCTGTTGTGGATAAAAATAGCCCAAGGGTAGGCTAGTAATTTTAAGTGGAGTTTCAAGGTGGTACAGGGGTGTTTAACGGTGGTATAAGGGTGTTTCAAGAGTTTCAAGGTGGAGAGATAATTAAGCAACTTGGTAGCAGTTAATTTTCATTACTAGAAGTTAATGTTGGTGGTTGAGTATTTATAGTGTGATGTTTGGGCCCTTATGGGCTTTCGGGTCAAGTTTAATGGACCCGGGTCATGTTTAAAGACCCACGAGTTCTAAGCAGGAGGACAGGTAGCTTAGTCAGGAAGTGTTTAGGTTTTTTAGTACTTTTGTCATAGATCGAACAGCCTTAGGTTCATATTGTCTCGAAGTAATCTGTCCGGTCCAAATGATCTGTCCAGTATTCGGAGAGAATTTACACTGACCCGCCCTTCCGGGGAGATGTCCTGGATTCGGACTCATCAGGAGCCCCTTTTTTAGGTGTTTGAGCAAGTGTCCTTGTCAAAGAACTAAAAAAATGTCTGATTACAGGAAGTGGTTCTTAATTCGAAGAGATTTATGGGTATACCCGGACAAGTCAAACGTTACGAATTCCAAACGGTTTTTGCCAGAGTTAATGGGACACGTGTCACTTCCTGATTGGTCACTCCAGCCGTTTTTTCACCTTGAATTTCGCACCAATTTCTTTAACAAGTTACCTCTTTAATTGCCAATAATGACATCAACGCCGTCTTTTAATCATTGCCCAACTTTTCGGATTCTCCTAGGAATCAACTCCTTTTTTTTTTACATTTACTATAAATTCTCATTCATTTTTCACTGTTTCACTATCTCTTTCAAATTTTACTCTGCATTTTCACCCAGAACTTTATCTCTCTAGAACGAAAATTCCCTTGGCTGTTTTATGTTTACAGCAAGAACAGCTTTGATTAAAGGCGGTTGGCTCAATCTTTCGGAATTGGAGAAAGCACAAAGGGTCGAGAAGGAGAAACGATTAGCAGCAGGGCTACCATCGTCACCTGTTGAGAAACCAGCCTCCTCTGCTGCCGAGTCTGATAGGGGCTCATCCTCTTCCAAATGTACCACGCCTAGAAAGCTTTTTCAATCTACCCTTTCTCCCATAGTATCCGGCTCCTCAGTTCAGGAGTCAGTTCCCGCTGTTGAACCGGGAGTTACTGCTACAAGTGTTAGGAAAAAATCGTCTTTTATTGCCATGGGGTCTGACTCTGACCATTCTCCGGATAAATTAGTCATCAAGAGGCCAAGCCGGTTAGTCAAGGGGCTAACTTCCAAAAACACTCCCTCTAAATCAAGAACAAAAAATAATGACTCTGGGTCTGGAGTGCCCTATAGAGCTCCCCGGGAGAGGCTGTCCGGTCCGGAGGCCAGCAGCCCGGCACCCCCAAAGAATCTTCTGCCTTAGAAACTCAACTCGAGGTGAGGCAACAGTCCGGAGGGCAGGCTATGCCAAGCACTAATCCTCCCCGAACCACTTCCACTGAAGTCCCTCCAACAATTATGGAGGAGAGAATGGAGGACTCTACTGAAGAGGTCCCCTTTGAGTCCGAGTCCTCCGGACAGGCTGATACCACTCCTGCTGCTGCAAAAAAGGGGAAGGAAAATTTGTATCTGAGGCGCCCGGACGTGCCGGAGAGCCTTGAGGGAAGAGTGGGGCTGTGCTTCCACAAAGTTGAGTTCAAATACCTCTTGGCCTTGCAGAAGACCAAGTATGAATTTATCCATACTTCAGATCTGGGTAGATTGCGCACAAAGTGGGGGATCCTGAGAACGTAAAAATAAGGATTCACATCGATCCGGAGACCCCGATGGACTGTAAAAGGAATGAAATAGTCTTCTTTACGGAGCTATTTAACTGGGGACTCAGGTTCCCATTAGACCCGGAGATCGTGCGCTACTTCCACCTGGTCAAACTCTGCCCATCACAGGTAAGCCCCAATGGTTGGTTCACCTTGATGTCATGCATAATGGCATCTAGGCTATCAGGGATCCATCTTCCTATGGAGGAGTTCGCTGCAGTGGCCAACCTGTGCAAGCATCATCAGTTCCCCTTCTACCATTTCAACATGGGGAACGATCTCAAAGCTGTTGATGATCTCCTGGAGTCGGAGAGCAAATGGAGGAGCCAATTCTTGTTTGTCAGTGGCTCGTGGGAAAACGGCAAGAAAATCAAGGTCGGAGAGAATCGAAGCCTTCTCAGGAGTAGATGGAGGAGTAATCGTAAGTTTTTTACTTCAAGTTTCTGTTCGAATCTCTCTTCTTTTTTCTTTTTTTTTACTAACCAACTTCTCTTTTGTTTTAACAGAGCTGCCAAAGGAGTTCGGGGACTACCTGAAGGCCGGACAGACTACCTGTGGTAAAATCAACGCATGGGCTGCAGAAAACTGGGAGAACCGTTTCCACAAAGCCTTTACCAGTGGAAACTTAGCAAGGTCCCATCTGTGGAACACAACAGGTCGGAGAGACCTAACTTGGGAAGAGCTTGCCACCCATCCTGATGAAGACATTGTGCTGAGAAGGTCCCACGAGCTGGATGGGACACTCTACCTGCCTGCTCGGGCCAAAGGCCCAAGCAAAATGAAGGGTAGAAGAAGAGGCAAGAAGGTGGCAGGTGATACTGAGAAGGAGGCCCCAACAGATCCAGAGGGGCCAACACAAGTTCAAATTGATGCAGCCCTTTTACAAGTGGTGGAGCAGGAGAGCGAAAAGCAGGAAGTAAACCTCCCAAAACCTCCAAGGGCATCCAAGAGGACTCGCAAGCAAGCAATTGAAAGTGCTGATAGGGAAGCCAAGAAGAAAAAGACTTCCCAAGGAGATGAGCTTGCTCTCCGGGATCCGGAGCCCTCTTTCCCTGCTGACCCAACATTGGCCGAAGAGATCCCAAGGGACTTTCAAGAAGAGATTCCAAAGGAATTCCATACAGATGAAGTTGAAGGAGGAGAGCTTAACTTGGATGAAATGGACATCACCGGTCTGGGTGGACTTGGTGAATATTTTCTTGGCCTGCCCAGAGACGAGTTCGGAGGGCCTTACATCCCTCCGAGTAGCTCCAACACGGTCAATTTTAACGGTAAGACTTTCATGGTTTCTAGCGAGAAGGATATTATAGCCCATTCTCTACTTAGCAATGTACAGCCAGTGCTCACCTTGGAAAGGCAAGTCCGAAGTCAAGCAGACACTATCAAAGACCTCAAGTCTGATAAGGAAAAGCTGTCCGGAGACCTCCGTACTGCCACCACCAATGCTGATTTACTTAAAGAGGCAAATGAGGAGCTGAAGAAGAAGCAAAATGAAAGCAACACAAAAGTTGCCACCCTAGAAGAAACCATAAAAGATCTTCAGGACAAGCTGTCCGGACTGGAGAAGGACCTGACAATCTCAAGAGGAGAAACTGCAGCCAAGGAGAAGCTCATCACCAACCTGACCACTGACAAAATCGCTTTAGAGAATGGAGTAACTCAGGCTGGTGAAGAGAAGGCTGCTTTGGTGAGGGACCAAGAGGCCACAATCAAGGCCAAGATCAACGCCTATGCTAGGGAGATGATACAAAGCGAGGAGCTAATGATTCAAAGGGTGAAGTCTGATATGGTTCTCCTATTTCACGAAAAATTCCCGAAGAGGAGACTGGGGAGCTTATGGCGCTATGTGGATGATGGCGACCTTCCATATTATACTATGGTTGACGAGGGATATTCCAGTGAGTCATCGTCTGATAATGAAGAGGAAACCGGAGAGAGCCCAGGTGAAGAAGAGATTGATCCCAAGGGCAAGAAGATAGTCGAAGAGAAAAGCGACATCAAGGGCAAGAAAGCAGATGAGGGCGAGCCATCTTCAAAGGCTCAACCTTAACTTATAATGTATTCTGTTTATCTTTTATTCGAACTAAAGTCCTTGGAAGGCCAAGGCACTCTTTTTGTGATGGTGTCCGTATTTTTCGGACACATTTTTTGTACTATGCCCAAACTTGTTCAAAAAGTCCTTGGAAGGCCAAGGCAATTTTAAGTTGTTGAATGAATGTTTTTATTTTGCTCAACCATCCTCTTCTTTCATTATTTGCTTAAATAGCTGGAGTTTAAGTAGTTTTATTGTATTGTGAGAGTATTAAGACTCTCCGGCTAGAATTTAAATATCCCTTAGATCTTTTAGTCCGGGTAGTATGATAAGAGATAAAATTTTGAAAACACTTAGAGAATTTCGAAGAAGGCACTAAATTTTATTGAAAACTCTCCGTGCCACCGAAGAGGGGAAGGTATGCCCCCAAATATTTACATGGATGTTTAAACAAGTAAATATTTACACAAGTGTTATTCCAAGTACATTCGAAGGTGTTCAATATTCCAAGGGTGAGTTAAAACCCTGCCATCTTTGTCTTCCAACCAATAAGCCACAGGCTTGATTCTTTCAACCACAATATACGGACCCTCCCAGGTTGGGGCCAACTTTCCGAAGAGCTTTTCCTTAGTATGCAAGAAAAATTTCCTTAATACTTTATCTCCTGGTTGAAAATCTCTCCTTTTAACTTTAGAAGCAAACCTGCTTCTCATCAAACCCTGATAGTGTGCAATTCTAAGATGAGCTTTAACCCGTCTTTCTTCAATCAAATCGAGCTGATTTCTAATTGCCATCTCATTAGCATGTCCGGAGAAGTTATGAACACGAAAGAAAGGGAGTGTCTTCTCTATGGGGGCTACTGTATCCATTCCATAGACCAATGCAAAGGGGGATTCTTGTGTTGCAGCCCTAGGTGTTGTCCGGTAGGCCCACAAGACTTCTTGTAGATAACTAGGCCACTTCCCAGCAGCCCCTTCCAAATTCTTCTATAAACCAGACAGTATTATTCTATTAGCCACTTCAACTTGCCCATTGGCTTGAGGGTGGAAAGGTGAAGAAAAGCAGTGCTGAATACCCCTTGAGGCACAGAAGCTTTCCATTTCTCTGTTGTCAAACTGTGGCCCATTGTCTGTTGTTATCTTCCGTGGGACACCGAATCTGCAACATATGTTGGACAGAATGAATTTTATGACAGCTTTCTAGGTTGTCCCTGCCAGGGGAGCTGCTTCTACCCACTTTGAGAAGTAGTCAATGGCCACAATTATAGTTTTACGCCCTCCGGACGCCACATGGAGAGGTCCAACCAAGTCTAATCCCCATCGAGCAAAAGGGACGGGCTCAGAAATTGATTCCAAAGGAATGGCTGGTACATGAATTTTATTGTTGTACCTCTGGCATGGGTCACACCTTCTCACCAGCTCCTTAGCATCTTTCATAATTGATGACCAATAGTATCCGGAGAGTAACACTCTTCTTGTCAAAGCTCTAAATCCACAATGGGCTGATCCCTCACCATCATGCAATTCGGAGAGAACCATTTGTGACTCATGATCCCCTAAACAACGTAGGAGAGGTTTGCTATAGGACTTTTTGTACAAGACTTCTCTTAACATAATGAAACCACGAGCCCTGTGTTTCAACATTCTGGCTTGTGATTTATCTAAGGGCACAATACCATCAGACATATATTGCATAAGAGGGGACCTCCAGTCTTGAGGCCGACTCAATTGTATTTCAAAGACTTCCTCTTTTTCACCCTTATTGAGCTGAGTAGAAGGGCTTTCAAGTACATGGATCCATGGATAGGACTCCGTATATGCTATCGTTGCCAATGAGTCTGCTAGCTCATTTTCTGCCCGGGGGATGTGCTCATAGACAACAGCTTTAAATTTTAACGCTTCATTTTTGAGGAGGAGTAAATACTTGACCAATTGCTCCTTCATAGCCTCTGATAGGCCCAAGGCATGGTGGACAAGCAACTGGGAGTCACTTAGTAGCTTGACCCTTTTAGCTCCACAGATATAGGCCAACTTTAACCCAGCTATGGCTGCTTCGTACTCGGACTCATTATTGGACGCCCTGAAAGCAAAACAAATAGCTTGGTACATGTTGTCCCCGTATGGGGAAGTGAGACATATTCCTGCCCCAGATCCCATGGTACTAGATCCTCCGTCTGTTCGGACAATCCACACTTTCTTGTCTTTTGAATCAGTAGGTTGCTCTGAATCCCTATCATAGTAGAATTCAACCAGAAAATCAGCCACAGCTTGGGCTTTTACTGCTGTCCGGGGAGCAAAGTCTATATCGAAGTCCCCCAACTCTACTGACCACTTTGTCATTCTGCTTGAAATGTCTGCTTTTTGAAGGACATTCTTTAAAGGGAAAGATGTCCGGATGATGATAGGATGAGCCTGGAAGTAGGGCCTCATTTTTCTTGCAGCTATCACCAAAGCCAACGCCAGTTTTTCGAGTTTTAAGTACCGCCTCTCAGCATCAATCAAGCTTTTGCTGATGTAGTACACTGGGTGAGGATGCCCATCGACCTCTCTTACTAACACTGCACTGATGGCACAACTTGAAACAGCCAAATACACAAAGAGAGTCTCCCCATCAACTGGTTTGAACAAAGTTTTGGTAGAGGAAATATGTTTCTTGATTTGATTGAATGCTTCATCACACTGTGGTGTCCATTCAAACCCCTTTGCACCCTTCAAGGTTTGAAAGAAAGGAGCACACCTGTCCGAAGACCTGGAGATGAATCTGTTCAAGGCAGCCAATCTCCCCGTTAACCGTTGTACTTCTTTAATGTTCCGAGGAGGCTCCATCTGGAATACGGCATTGAGTTGGTCCGGGTCGGGCTGTATTCCATGCTCACTTATGATATACCCTAAGAATTTCCCGGACTGCACTCCGAACACACACTTTTCAGGGTTTAATTTTAAATTCACCTTTGCTAAGTTGGCAAAAGTTTCTTGGAGGTCGGACAAGTGCAACTGCTCATCCACACTTTTTACCATCATATCGTCAATGTAAACCTCCATATTTCTTCCAATTTGATTAGCAAATGCCTTGTTAACTAACCTTTGATAAGTAACCCCAGCATTTTTCAAGCCAAAAGGCATCACCTTGTAGCAATGTAGACCCTTATCAGTGACAAACGTGGTGTGCTCTTGATCTTTTGGATCTACTTGGATCTGATTGTACCCGGAGAAGGCATCCATGAAGGAGAACAGCTTGTTCCCAGAAGTAGAGTCTACTAACTGATCAATCCGGGGGACCGGATACAAATCTTTTGGGCAAGCTCTATTGAGGTCTGTGAAGTCAATACACATACGCCATTTGCCATTCTTCTTTTTCACCAAGACAGGATTGGCAGTCCACAAAGGGTATTGAGATTCTTTAATATGCCCCATCTTTGTGAGTCTGTCAACCTCTTGCACTATGACATCAGCCTTTTCTTTTGAGAAAGCTCTCCTCTTTTGCACCACTGGTGCCACATCCCTCCGGACAGCTAGGTGATGGGAAATCACCTCCGATGGAACTCCAGTAACATCAGCTTTGCATCAAGCGAAAACGTGCTGATGGTCTTTCAAGAATTTCAACATTTCTTCTTTCAACATTGGTGGCATTTTGGACCCTATCTTGACACTTTTTCCTTCTTCCAAGCAGTGCGTTTGAACCTCTTCAATCGGAATCAACACTCCAGGGGTCTCTCTGGGGTCATCAATTTCACCCTCACCCCGAGAAAGGCCCTCAAACTGCTATTGATTATTTATACGGACTGCCCCCAGCGTTCGTGGAGCCAAGGCAGTGGCATAGCATTCTCTTGCAATCTTTTGGCTGCTCCGGACAACCCCAACCTGTCCCTGAACAGCATACTTTAAACACTGATGAACTGTCGAAGCCACTGCATGCATCCTAGAGAGCCAAGATGTCCCTAGAATAGCATTATAGCAAGTGGGACAATCCACCACAATGAAGAGTATTCTAACCATTTTCTTGAAAGGGCCCCTGCCCAATAACACTTCTTCTTCAAACTCCCCGATCACATCGGCTGAGCTGCCCGTGAAGCCCACGATTGATCTATCCGACTTCTGAATCACAGATGGATTTTTCATTTTCTTGTAAGTGTTTAGAAAAATGATATTGGCAGAGCTTCCAGTATCCACCAGAATTCGCCTTATCTCATTGCCCCCTATAGATGCTCCTATGACAACAGCATCCTCATGAGGGCCTGCAATATCCCTCAAATCATCCTCATCGAAGACTATGAATGGGAATGAGTTTGGTGATTGATAGGATGTCATGCATCCTTCTAGCTGGGAGGCTAAATTATGAACATGCCTCTTTCTTGAAGAAGCAGTAGGAGCAGTCATTGTGTCCCCTCCGAAAATCATCAGTGACTCAAAGAATTTAATGAGCCCGGAGACTGTCTTGGAATACTCCTCTATGGCACCCACCTTATTTCGTGTTGGATCAGGATCCAAGTATTCAGATTCCACATCAAACCTTTCAACTATTACCATGGCCCCCTCTGGGGCAGCATTACTTGGACCAACCCGGTGAGTGTTGTCAGGCCTGTTGCCTCCTCTTCTTTTAACGTATGCACCCAACTTTCCCCTTTCAATCAAGTTTTGTACCTCTTGTTTCAATGCTATGCAATCATTAGTGGTGTGGCCAATATCATTGTGGTATTGGCAAAAGGAGTTGTTACGATGCTCTCTGGGAGACTGCAAGGTTGCCGGTCTCCGGTAGTGTACCTCATCTTTTGTTTTATCAAAAATGGTGGCCACACTTTCTTTAAGTTCTGCGAACCACTCCGGTTGGACCAATAGCCCTCTTTTGTTTCTGGATTGTTGACTTTGAGTAGGAGCAGCTGGCTGAGACTGAGCTTTTCCTGTACCATGCCCCTGTCCAGTTTCTCTTGCTCTATTCCCGGACTGGTTTTGATTTGGAGTTGGTGCCACCGGGGTGGATCTCACCTGTCTGTGTACCCTGGTCTTCTTTGTTTCATCAACGTTTATTTGCTTGCCAACTCTATTTAGAAACCCTCCCCAGGTCATGGCTTTCTTTCTCGTCACCGAATCAGCCAGGTTGCCTGGGTTCAAACCTTGTCTTAGGGATGCTATTGCCACCTGTTCGAAGCAATCAGCCAACCCATTCTTTGTGTTCACAAAACGAATTATGTACTCCTTTAATGACTCATTTGGTTCCTGGGCGCAATGGATTATGGTGTCTCCATTACCCTTCAGCTCCTTACTCCCCACAAACTGCCTTCGAAAGGCCACCCAAAAAGTATCAAAGTCTTTAATACAATCCTGAGGCAGGCTGTTGTACCATTTCAGAGCACTCCCCGTGAAGGATTGGGAGACTGCCCTACAGAGTAGTTTATCATCATCATCAAAGTTCATCATGAAGTTCTTGAATTGCTCCAGATGATTGTCCGGATCAGTACTGCCATCGTACTTCTCCATCTTAGTACTGTCAAACCTCTTGGGGAGGTTTCCGGACATGATTTTAGAAGACAGTGGAGACTGCCTCCAATTCCTTCCACGACTGAACACGGTATCCTCATTAGGAGTTGCAAAGATACCTGGCTCATCGTGAAAAGCAAAGGGATCCATCAACATCTTGTCCGTATACCTCCGGTGGTGAGATGACCCCTTTCCAATATGCCTTTTCATTCTTCCATGGTGATCTCTTTTTCTCGAATATTTCTTAACCTGCTTTTTCTTTTTCTTGGTTCGACCCTCATCACTGCTGGAGGACAAGGATTTTTCATTTCCCTCACTGTCCGAAGAGCTGCCCGAAGATTCTGAACTTGAGTCAGAGCTCTCCACAGGCTTGGACCGGTGAGACTTTTTATAACTAGCATGTGTCTTTTTAGTACTTACATGAGTTTTTGAAGCCTCAGGCTCTCTAGGGTTGTCGGTGTGATGAACAACCGATGCGTTGGATTTTTCTTTCACGCCGATTTTGGCCTTTTCAGCCCTCAGAGCTTCTATCTCAAGCCTTAACCTGTCACGCTCTTGGACAGTATACTCATCGTTCTCTTCCACCACTTCGAGCAAAGATGGTGGAAGCTCTGGATTATCCGGATTCATTCGGACAGAATTTCTTGGCAGGTTTTGAATGCTTGATTCAGGCACCTCTCTCCTCCCACTGTGGTCGCCAATTTGTTGTGGATAAAAGTAGCCCAAGGGTAGGCTAGTAATTTTAAGTGGAGTTTCAAGGTGGTACAGGGGTGTTAAACGGTGGTGTAAGGGTGTTTCAAGAGTTTCAAGGTGGAGAGATAATTAAGCAGCTTGGTAGCAGTTAATTTTCATTACCAGAAGTTAATGCTCGTGGTTGAGTATTTATAGTGTGATGTTTGGGCCCTTATGGGCTTTCGGGTCAAGTTTAATGGACCCGGGTCATGTTTAAAGACCCACGAGTTCTAAGCAGGAGGACAGGTAGCTTAGTCAGGAAGTGTTTAGGTTTTTTAGTACTTTTGTCATAGTTCGAACAACCTTAGGCTCACATTGTCTCGAAGTAATCTGTCCGGTATTCGGAGAGAATTTACACTGACCCGCCCTTCCGGGGAGATGTCCTGGATTCAGACTCGTCACCTTCCAAACACTTACTTAACTTGGCATACCAAGCCCGTGGCCCATTCCTTAACCCATATGGAGCCTTCACCAACTGATAGACAAAGTGTTCCTTACCTTTTTTTACAAAACCCTCAGGTTGACACAGATAGACAACTTCTTGTACGGTTCTTGCAGATGACTTCATCTATCGAACAGTTTGGTGATCTAGAGAAAATTTCAGTCGAAGAGATTATTGTATCTCTAAAAGCACACGAAGAAAGGCTTCGTGGAGATGTTGAAAACACTGGAGGACAATTACTTCTGATAGAGGAAGAATGGTTGAAACGAGAAAACGCTGAGGGACAACTTTTACTCACAAGGCAAGAGTGGATAAAATGGAAGAAAGTTGGGACAGAGCAATCCCAAGGCCTGAGAATAGAGGAAGTGGCAGCAATCTAGGCGGACGAGACAGGAGTAAAGTTCGATGCTTCAACTGTGGTTTGATGGGTCATTATGCAGCTGAGTGTAGACGCCCAAGACGTGACAAAGAATCGAAGCCAGAAGTCAACTTGACTCAGATACAAGATGATGAACCCGCCCTCCTTGTAGCAGAAAGAGAGATTGTGCCAAAGCTTAGCAGCGCTGTAGAGAATCGTGATGTATCAAATGTGTGGTACCTGGACAATGGTGCCAGCAACCACATGACGGGGGATCGATCCAAGTTCAACAGCTGCAATCAAAGGAAATGGATCTATTATATTCAAAGGCAAAACCGGAGAGGAATTACTTTTTCGTGAGGTATACTTTATTCCCACTCTCTGTAATAATATCATAAGTCTTGGTCAATTATCTGAGAACGGAAATAAAATTGTGTTGAATGGTAATTATTTGTGGATGTGCAATGAGACTGGGAGGCTGATAGTGAATGTTAAGCGATCACTAAATCGTTTATATAAGATTGTGATAGAAACTAGCAAGGATGTATGTCTACTTTTGAAAACAGAAGAATTATCGTGGCGTTGGCAATCGAGATTAGAACATGTTAACTTCCACGCTATGTTGTTGATGTCTAAAAATAGAATGGCATATGGCCTTCCAAAACTTGTTCATCCTAAAACCATGTGTACAGGCTGCTTGATGTCAAAACAAACAAGGAAAGCTTTTCCTTGTCAAACAAATTTTCATGCTTTGCAGATGCTACAACTGGTTTACAGAGATTTGTGCGGACCAATCTCACCATCTACAACGTCTGGAAAGAATATTTTTTCTTGTTGGTGGATGATTTCAGCAAGATGATGTGGATTTATTTCTTGGTGATGAAAGACGAAGCTTTGGAGGTGTTCAAAAGGTTTCGAGCAATTGCCGAGAAGGAGTCGTGCAAGGAGATAAAGACTTTCAGAACCGATCGAGGTGGTGAATTCACTTCAAACAAGTTCAACTCCTATTGTGAAAGCACAGGTATTTCCAGACATCTCACCGTCCCATATTCTCTACAAGAAAACGGAGTTGTCGAACGGAGAAACAGAACGGTTGTAGCCATGACTCGAAGTTTTTTGAAAGAAAACCGACTTCCAACACATTTATGGAAAGAGGCAGCACGTCATTATGTCTACGTGTTGAACCGACTCCCAACTCGATCGCTGACAGCAAAGACGCCTTATGAAGCCTCGACTGGAGACAAGCCAGACTTAGAACATCTCCGTATATTTGGTTGTATTGCACATGGCAAGGTACCAAACATTTATACTGGAAAGCTTGATGACCGAAGTAAAATGTTGATTTACTTGGGGCGAGAACCAGGCACTAAGGGATGTCGTCTATACAATCCCGAAGACAAGAACATCTCTATGAGTCGAGATGTAGTTTTTGAGGAAGGCACAACCTCGGTATGGAAAAATCAAGCCGTTTTCGACGCTGGGCAACAAGGCAGTTTCTCTGTGGTTAGTAATAATGTCGATGCAACACCAACAGGAAACACCCCACTTGCAGATGTGGGGGAGAGTAATTCTGAGATAACATCTGCAAGCAGTGCAGTTCGTACAGATTGCAGTGGTGGTGATTTTTAGGACAATACAAGTGCTGGTGGAGATTCTCATGACAGTAGTGCAAGTAGAAGCGGTGGTGACTCTCAGAGTAGTGCAAGTAGTGGGCCTTGACGTTTTCGACTGCTGAGTGATGTATATGATCAGACAGACGAGATTGAGGTGGAGTAGGAACTCTTGCTGGGAATTGCAGAGGAAGAGCCTACGATGTATGTTTAGGCAGCAGGTGAACACCAATAGGAAATGGCCATGAAGGATGAGATTGATGCCATAGAGAAGAACCACACGTGAGAGTTGGTGACATTACCAGCTGGACACAAACCCATCGGCCTCAAATGGGTTTATAAAACCAAACGAGATTCAGATGGCCAAATCAGCAAATACAAGGCTCGTCTCGTAGCCAAGGGATATGTACAAAAAGCTGGGATAGATTTCGAAGAATTATTCGCTCTAGCAGCAAAGAATGAATGGTAGGTCCATCACTTGGACGTCAAATCAGCATTTTGGAATGGAGAATTGCAAGAAACAGTGTTCGTCACGCAACCTGAAGTTTTTGTAAAGGAGGGTAAAGAACGCATGGTGTACAAACTTCTGAAGGCTCTTTATGGTTTGTGACAGGCTCCAAGGGCCTAGTATTTGAGGTTGAACAAATGTTTGGAGGATCTAGGCTTCACCTAGTATCCCTATGAACATGATGTTTACTTCAAACGCGAAGGATGTGAAATTCTGATCATCGGGGCATATGTCGATGACTTGTTGATTATAGGAAAACGTGTTGACAACATATTCAAGTTCAAAAGGCAGATGGGGATAGAGTTTGAAATGAGAGACATGGGAAAGCTCTCCTACTACTTGGGAATCGAAGTGGGTCAGACAGGTGGCTGCATCAAGTTGAAGCAAAATGCTTACGCAAAAACATTATTGGAAAAGGCTGGTCTTAGTGGGTGCAACTCTGTTCGATATCCGATGGAGCCCAAAATTCAGATTGTGAAAGACGAAAAGGGAAAGGTTGTTAACTCTACATAGTTCAAGAGTCTTCTTGGAGGTTTGAGGTATTTAGTCAATACACGTCCTGATATTGCACACCCAGTTGGTGTAGTTAGCAGGTACATGGAGAGACCTACAGTACTGCACATGGGAGCTGTAAAGCGAATATTTCATTACATCAAAGGTACACTACACTATGGGTTAATGTGCACCAAAGGAGCTGGAGACTATATATTAGCAGGTTACTCCGATAGTGACTTGGCAGGTAACACTGAGGACAGAAGAAGTACTGGAGGGATGGCTTTCTATCTAAATCAAAGTCTAATTTCTTGGGTTTCACAAAAGCACAGGTGCGTGCCGTTATCCTCATGTGAAGCGGAGTTCATGGCTGCTACTGCAGCGGCATGTTAAGGTGTGTGGCTGGGAAATTTACTGGGTCAGTTGACAAACTCAAAACCTCGCCCAGTAGTTCTTTACATAGACAATAAATCTATGATTTATTTGGCGAAGAATCTGGTCTTTCATGGGCGTAGTAAACATATCGATATACGTTATCATTTTATTCGTGAATGTGTTGAAAGAGGGGAGATAATCATTAAACACATAAACACACAGGAGCAACGAGCTGACATCCTAACGAAGTCAATGCTAACAGTGAAGTTTGAACAAATGCGTGATCTACTTGGAATGAAGGAGGTGCAGACAAGTATTTAGACTATGTATGTTGGAAATAATCTAAATATATTGTGTGAAATAAATTAAGTAGTTTTATTATTATTTGGATAGGTAGCAGTTGCTTGATAAAACATGCAGAACGTGGAGTAGTGATAGGTAGCAGTTGCTTGTTTTTAGGCAGTTTATTTCTTTAGGTACCAGCTTTGTATTTCCTTTATGTTAACCAATTTAATGGTAACGTTTTGTTTTCCATATTCAGTTCATTACTTTTGCTTCATACAATTTTGTGTGTATGTATCCTGGTGTTTAAGACTTCATCACCAGCTTCTCGTTTTCATCTTTGTGCAGTTGTATCTTAGGCTTCATCGGATAATTCGCTGGATTACAGTCGCCCATACCAGCCATTTCGAGTATCTTCTTAGCCTACGTATTCTGCTTAAGCTCAATATAACCACTTCTCTGCTCAACTTCGATTCCAATATAGTACGTTAACTTACCAAGATTGCTCATCTCGAACTCTCTGTTCATTTGTTCCTTAAACTTGCTGATGCTTGAAATGTTTGAGCCTGTGATCAAAAGGTCGTCAACATAAACGCCGACAATCAGTGTCTCACCTACTAATCTGAACGTGTCTGCAACGTGACCAGGACATGAAGTAGTAGTTGTATTTTATTAGGAGTTGTTGCTAATTATGATCGTCTGTTTTTCTCTAAGTAGTTATTCTGTTTTCTTATATATTCATGTAGTTCATTCGTAGTATACAATTAGTTTGTACTCTTTTTGAGCAGTTTTAATACAAAAACGAGTTTAACTCAATTCTGTTTCTTTGTTAATTA
Organism: Limnanthes douglasii subsp. nivea; assembly: GCA_036936605.1. Lineage (NCBI taxonomy): Eukaryota > Viridiplantae > Streptophyta > Magnoliopsida > Brassicales > Limnanthaceae > Limnanthes > Limnanthes douglasii. Next base: position 280,746,722 of record JAUPFV010000005.1, read on the forward strand.
TCTGCATACATTCATACACTTATAAACTTCCAACAATCTGGTATCACAGCTACATCTTACTTGCGGATGCCCAAATATATGCCCAAGAAAATATCAATGGAGATAAACAAAAGCAAAGAGAATTTTGTGCGCCTGAGCTATCTGATGCTTACCAAGATGAACTACACCGCGTGGTCTCTGAAGATGAAAGTATTCATGCAAGCACATGGCATATGGGAGGCAATCAAACCTAATGATCCTAAGGCATGTGTCCAAGACAGAACTGATAAGCTGGCACTAGCCGCCATCTTCCAAGGGGTCCCCGAATATACGTTGCTGACACTTGCGGAGAAGAAAACAGCCAAGGAAGCATTGGAGGCAATCAAAACTGCGTGTTTGGGTGCAGACAAGATAAAGCAGGCGAGGGCTCAGACATTGAAAGGAGAATTCGAGTCACTCAACATGAAGGAAACAGATCAATTGGATTTTTTTTCTTAAAACTGAACAGCTTGGTCACTAATATCTGAGCTTTGGGAGAGAAGGTGGAAGAGGCATATGTGGTAAAGAAGGTGCTTAGAGAAGTCCCACCAAAGTCCTTGCAGATTGCATCGACTATTGCGCAATTCGGAAATTTAGAAGAAATCTCCGTTGATGAGGTAATTGGTTCTCTCAAGGAATATGAGGGGAGGCTTTGTGGATAATCTGAAGTCAACGAAGGGAAGCTTTTGCTAACAGAGGAAGAATTGAGAAAGAGGGAACAAACCGAAGGACATCTCTTACTCACTCGGGAAGAGCGGTTGAAGAAAACAGGAAGGGATGGGACTAGGAGAAATAGTGACAACCGAGGCAGAGAACCGGGTCGAGGGGGGCGCGATAGAAGCAAGCTGAGGTGCTTTAACTGTAATGGCATTGGATATTACATGGCGGAATGTCGCAAACCTTGTAGAGAGACAGAATCAAAATCTGAGGTAAACCTGAATCAGATTAACGATGATAAACCTACACTATTGATGGCTGGGTGTGGAGAGGAAGATAAGGGATTGGAGCTATTGAGAAAAAGGAAAGGTGCTGCAACAGAGGGGTTAATCCGCGGTCAAGAATGCGAAATGGATGTCTGGTATTTGGACAATGGGGCCAGTAACCATATGACTGGTCACCGCTCCAAGTTTAAAGATGTAGACGAAATAGTCGCAGGAAAAGTAAAGTTTTGAGATGGGTCTACCGTAAACATCGAACAGAAGGGCTCCATGGTTTGCAAATGCCAAAACGGTGAAGAGAGAATCCTCAAAGGCGTGTATTTTATTCCCACACTTCGTAATAATATTATAAGTTTAGGTCAACTATCAGAGGATGGCAACAAGGTTATTCTGAATGGTGAGCACCATGAATTAATTATACAAAGTAATCATTAAGGAGACAAGGCAGAATGTCTACTGACAAAAATAGAGGAGACATCATTGTTGTGGCATTCAAGGCTCGGGCATGTAAAATTTCAGGCAATGCAACTCATGTCCAAGGAGTCTGCGAAGGGTGCTTACTTTCAAAACAAACTCGAAAACCATTTCCGACAAAAGTCTGATTTTACTGCGAAACAAGCACTCAAACTGATACACGGAGACCTCTATGGACCTATCTCACCTCAGAATCCAGTTGGTAACAGGTACTTCTTGCTCTTAGTAGATGACTTTAGTATAATGATGTGGTTTTTCATGCTCAGGGCTAAAGACGAAGCTTTGAGTGCTTTCAACAAATTTAAGGCTTTGGTCGAAAAAAATCCTGGACAGGGGATACAAGTTTCCAGAACAGACCGGGGAGGAGAATTTTTCTCCAAGAAGTTCACATCATACTGTGAAACAACAGGCATTATGAGACACTACACAGCCCCGTATTCGACACAACAAAACGGCGTTGTTGAGCGGCAAAACAGGACTGTGGTTGCCATGGTAAGAAGCCTATTAAAGGAGATGAGCATGCCATCAAATCTCTGGGGGAGCAGTCAGGCATGCGATCTATGTGTTGAACAGGTCACCTACTTGATCTCTAACTAAAAAGACTCCATACGAATCATGGATAGGTAAGAAACCTCATCTTGAGTATCTAAGGATTTTTGGCTGTTTAGGTCACATGAAATTGGCTGGAGTGAATATTAAAAAGCTCGACAATTGAAGCAAGGTTGTTGTTCATCTTGGAAAGGAACCATGAACTAAGTGATATCGCTTGTTTGATCCAAGCACATCTACTATACATGTGAGCAGAGATGTGATTTTTGAGGAAGAAAAGAGTTGGACCTAGGATAAAACTGAGGCAGAAAACGCGTATGTGAGCTCTAACTCTAACGCATATGTGAACACTCCTTTGACTGTAGTTGGAGTTCAAACAAATACAAAAAAAAACATTAATGTGAAAGGAAACACATTCACTCCTAGTTCAACCATGTCAGATACAAACAGAGATCACGAAGATAGAGGTTACATATCTGAGGGGTCAAGCAGTGCATCCAATGAACCACATAAGTTCATATCACTCAAAGACATCTACGTTGTGTCGGAAGAAGTGGAAGATGCAGATGAGCTATTGCTAGCAAACATTGATGAACCTGTTACATATGATCAAGAAGTGAAAGAAACATCGTGGAGGGTGGCAATGCAGAATGAAATCGAGGCTATGGAGAGGAACCAGACGTGGGAGTTAAACCATATAGAGCCTTTATGAGTTTGTAGACCTGGTATTCCCCCCCTTCTTCTCATAACCTTTTTGCTGCATTGCGTAAAATTTCTCCTGCAATTCCCCGTTTAAAAAAGCTGACTTTAAATGAAGATGATGTACTTCCCATTAATTTTTCGCTGCAAGAGCCAGTAAAAGTCGCACTGTTTCCATCCTTGTAACCGGCGCGAACACCTCTTCATAATCTACTCCATATCTCTCAATATAGCCTTTCGCCACGAGTCTAGCCTTGTATTTGACCACCTTTCCTTCCGTATCAGTTTTTAATTTAAAGATCCACTTTAGATCAATTGGTTTGTGGCCTGCAGGAAGCTCTGTTAACTCCCATGTCTGGTTCCGCTCTATAGCCTCGATTTCATTCTTCATTGCCACCCTCCAAGATGTTTCTTTCACTGCTTGATCATATGTATCAGGTTCATCAATGTCTGCCAGCAATAGCTCATCTGCAGCTTCCACTTCTTCCGTCTCAACGTAGATGTCTCTGAGTGATCTGAACTTATGTGGTTCACTGGATGCACTGCTTGACCCCTCAAATATGTAACCTCCATCTTCGTGATATTTGTTTGTATTTGACATGGTTGAACTATGAGTGACTACGTTTCCTTCCACATTAACGTTCTCTTGTGTATTTGTCTGAACTCCAACTACAGTCAAAGGAGTGTTCACGTATGCGTTAGAGCTCACATACGCGTTTTTCTGCCTCAGTTTTATCCCATGGCCAACTCTTTTCGTCCTAAAAAATCACATCTCTGCTCACATGTATAGTACATGTGCTTGGATCAAACAAGTGATATCCCTTAGTTCTTGGTTCATTTCCGAGATGAACAACAGCCTTGCTTCGATCGTCCAGCTTTTTAACATTCACTCCAGCCAATTTCATGTGAGCTAAACAGCCAAAAATCCTTAGATACTCAAGGTGAGGTTTCTTACCTGTCCATGCTTCGTATGGAGTCTTTTTAGTTAGGGATCGATTAGGTGACTTGTTCAACACATACATCGCATGCCCGACTGCTTCCCCCCAGAGATTTGATGGCATGTTCAGATTAAAGGGGAGTATGTTGAGATATTAATCTGAACGTGTCTGCAACGTGACTTGATGAAGAATCCAGTATTTCATGCGAGGAGTAAACACATCGACGTGCGTTATCACTTTATTCGTGAGTGTGTTGAAAATGGAACAATTGTCATCAAGCATGTGAGTACTAGTGAGCAACGTGCAGATGTTCTAACAAAGGCACAACACACAACTAAGTTTGAAGAAATGAGGAGTTTGCTTGGCGTAAAAAATCTACGAGCACGTTCAGATTAAAGGGGAGTATGTTTGTTTCGCTCAAGTAGTTATTCTGTTTTCTTATATATTTATATAGTTCATTCGTAGTATAAAATGAGTTTGTACTCTTTTTGAGTAGTTTTAATACAAAAACGAGTTTAACTCATTTATGTTTCTCTGTTAATTATCTGCATACATTCATGTACTTATAAATTTCGAACAATATTATATATATATATAATATAATATGATTATTTAGATGTAAACTCTACGTACATTACCAAGATGGGTTTCAACTCCCCAACTTCACGATCCATTTTACTCTTACTTTGAAACAAAAAAATATTCTCTACAATTATCGAAACCCAAACATAATTGAAGAAGGGAGGATTAATGCACACCTCCCAATCAGAACATTACATGACACTTTCGAGGAATAGATAATATTCTAAAATTTGGTTTATAAGTTAGTGTTGGATATTTTACTGTATGATAAATGGGTTCCGGGTTAAATTTATCTTGAATGATAAGGGTATTATGAGAATTTATGGAAATTTTGAATTTGAAAATTAATTCAAATTTGAATTTAAATTTTTTGTCAGTTTTATCATTTGAAATTATAGCGGTTTCTTTACATCAAAAATATTTTACAGTTTGTATATTTTGGTTAAATAAATAAGTATGGTTCTCTTAAAGTGAGATAGGCCCTATTACAAATAACCATGAAAAGCATCCGCTGGTCGATGACGATCCTTCACGTTCCGGTGTTTTCACCATGCTTCCCCGAACATTCTCTCTAGAACCACCTGATTCATTGAATCTCGTCCAAGGTTCGAATAGTAGAACCGATCAAGAGCGTAATATGACACCAACAAACGGTTTGCTCACCCGCCTTACTAAGGTTGGGTTTCCTATTTTTATGGATCCGACCTACGCGGTTTTCAAATGTGAACAATTATTTGCACTTGACGTAACGCTAGATGAATCGAAAATAAGACTCGCTACTATCCATATGACAGGAAAGGCATTGCAATGGAACCATACTATATTGCAGAACGTTTCAATCGATACCCACCATGGACAAAATATGTTCTTGCGATCTCTACTCGTTTTGGAGGATTGTATGTTGATCCATTATCAGTGTTGGTTAGCTTACAATAAGAGACCAATTCGCTCGAGTTGTTTCATGATAATTCGAGTGTAAACTCACATGATTATGCCTACCACGAGCCCATGTGTTAAGTATTTTCTTGACTAATGTAAATCCACATTTGCATCTTCATGTGAGACAGTTTCAGGATGTAGAATCCGTTGTCGAAGCATAAAAAATAGTTATGATGCATGAATCATATTTACGCATACTCCCTCATAAACCACAACGACTCCTTCAATCCCAACACCTATTATACTTCAAGCGCTTATGAAATACTGAAATATCTGAATCAAAACACTAGGCCACCGCTTTTACCAAATTCCCCTACCAACACCCATACACACTAGAAGTCAAATTTTATCTCCAAAAGCAGCCACCAAACACCCCGTAAATTTACTTGGCAAGAGATGCAAGATCACAAACCAAAAGGTCTATGCATGTATTGCGATGAAATTTGCACTCCCGACCATCAACAAACCCATGGAATGCTCATATATATGTCATGGAAGGTGATGCAGAATCTGAATTTTTTTATGCGGATGAGGTTCATGATGTCATAAACACAGCGGCTGTTGAGTAAAAGCAAACACGACCGCCTATGAAATCACTACACGCACTGACTGACAACACAACCTTTAATTGTATGCGTTTAACGGGACAAAGTGGTAAGCGAAAGATCCACATTTTGATTGATCCCGGGTGTACACACAACTTCTTTCACCTAAAGGTTGCCAATGAAATCATGTGCCGTCTCGAAGCGACAAAACCAATGGTGGTTTCCGCAGCCATGGGAAGCACAATTGTTACAAAATACAAGTGTATCAATTTTTCTTGGAAAGTACAGGGCTACGATCTCACCACCGAGGTAAGAACTTTAAACCTTGATTGTTGTCATTTTGTGCTAGGTATTTAATGGTTGCACACCCTTGGTCCAATTCTATGGGATTTTCTCAACCTCCGAATGGAATTCAACCTTATCAGTTTGAAGCATGTGTTGTGTGGGAATATAAACAAGGGATGTAAGACGATAAACACAACAAGTTTGAACAAGTTAATGCTTCAAGAACCTCAGATCGCATTGTTGTTTGGCTAGGTATTTAAACCTTGATTGTTGTCATTTTGTGCTAGGTATTTAATGGTTGCACACCCTTGGTCCAATTCTATGGGATTTTCTCAACCTCCGAATGGAATTCAACCTTATCAGTTTGAAGCATGTGTTGTGTGGGAATATAAACAAGGGATGTAAGACGATAAACACAGCAAGTTTGAACAAGTTAATGCTTCAAGAACCTCAGATCGCATTGTTGTTTGGCCATGAAATAAGGAATGGCGTTTTAGGCGACTTAAAACCGAAAGCTCTTTTGTCTCATATTTCGGCGATGGAAACAGAATTCTCTATGGACTCTACGTTGCGTGAGTTGCTCGGTTCGTACTCTAGAATTTTCATTGAACCCACAGCTTTAACGCCTTTTCACGAAGGGTTCAATAACAAAATTCTAGTGGTAAGAGGTTCTAATCCCGTTAATCTCCGACCCTATCGTTACTCATCACTTGAAAAATATAAAATAGACAAGATGATAAAGGATATGTTGAAAAATAAATAATCAAACATAGTTCTAGTACGTATGTTTCCCCGATTGTCTTAATGAAGAAGAATGATGGTACTTGGAGGTTATGTGTTTATTATCGCGGGTATCGCGGATATCGCGGATTAAACAAGCAAACCATCAAAGACAAAGATCTTATTCTACACTTAGAAGACCTGTTAAATGAATTGGGTGGGGCAGTATACTTTTCGTAATTGGACCTACGTGCAGTTATTCACCAACCACGAATGTCACATGAAGATATCTATAAGACATCATTCAAGACTCACTCCAGACACTATGAATATCTTGTTATGCCGTTTGGTCTAACAAATTCCCCTTGTACTTTGCAAAGCCTCATGAATCACGTTTTTAGTGAAGTTACGAGAAAGTTTGTACTCCTATTTTTCGACGATATCTTGGTGTATAGCTCTACTTGGGAAGCACATCTCACCCACCTACAAACTGTCTTCGAGATCCTTCGCCAACAATAACTTTACCTCAAATAAAGAAAATTTATTTTTAGAGCAACAATAATTGAGTATTTGGGACATTTCATTTTGGCAAAGGGAGTTGAAACTGATCCAGGTAAAGTCGACAGTATTACGCAATGGCCTACACCATCGACGCTAAAATAGTTACGAATTTTTTTAGGACTTGCTAATTACTATCGGCGGTTCATCAAAAGATATAGTGTGATCGTTAGGCCCATGTCCAACTTGTTAAAAAAGATGGGTTCTAATGGAATGAAGAAGCAAACGCGGTTTTTAGGACTTTAAAAAAAGCTTTATTGTCTACTTCAGTTTTAGCATTACCGGATTCCGATAAAACTTTTTTCGTGGAGACAGATGGTTCTAGCATAGGGATGGGAGAGGTTCTTATGCAAGAGAATCATCCGATATGCTTTATTAGTCGAACTTTGGGACCTCGGCACCAACGACTTTTGGTTTGCCAAAATGAGTTACTCGCGGTTGTGTATGCAGTTCGACAATGGCAAGCTTACCTTGCTTATCGTTTATTCATAATCAAAACAGATCAAAAGAGTATAAAATATATGATGGTGAAAACGTTTAGTACTCTTTTTCAACACATGTGGCTTTCTAAGTTGATGGGTTACAATTTTGTTATTGAGTACAAACACGGAAAAGAAAATCATGTTGCGGATGCTCTATCACAAGTTACGGGTTCACAAATCCTTAGTCTCCTGTTATCTACGGTTCAATCGGGTTTTTCCGATTCCATCCGCCTTCTTTGGCAATTTGAGACTTCCGTCAACCAGATCATCGATGATATTATTACTGGTACGAGTGTTCACCCTCACTATACTTACACCAACAACGAACTGCGCCAGAAAGGAAAGCTAGTTATTGGAAACCACAAAGAAACAAAATTTTCAATTCTTCAGTGGTTATATGATTCTGCGGTTGGAGGTCACTCGAGTCATAACTCTACTCTTCATCGTACCAAAAATCTATTTTATTGGCCGAAAATGAGTGCGGAAATACAAAATTATTTACGAAATTGTGCGATATGTCAACAAAACAAATACCACAGGACAAAAAAACCAGGTTTTGTTACAACTACAGCCGATATCGGACTTAATTTGGGAATCAGTTAGCCTTGATTTTATCGAATGACTTCCGAAATCAACGGGGAAGCATTGTATACTTGCCATTTTCGATCGGTTAAGAAAACAGGCGCACTTGGTCGCCATCTTGCATCCATATACCGCTTTTGATATTGCTCAAATTTATCTCCATAATTTCTTCAAACAGCACGGTATGCCGAAGGACTTTATTAGCGATTGAGACCCTACTTTTTCTAAGCGAAATTTGGCAAGAAATTTTCCGAGTACATGAATTCGATCTTCGACATTCTTCTGCCTATCATCTACAAACTGATGGCCAAATAGAGGTTACTAACCGAACACTTGAGACTTATTTACGTTGTATTACAGGCGAAGCTCCAACAATCTGGTCCAAATGGTTTCCCTTAGCCGAGTGGTGGTATAATACCACCTACCACACCGATACACACATGACGTCTTTCGAAGCTATCTACGGATACCCGCCTCCAACCAACCTTCCTTACCTACCCGGCGAAAGCAAGTCACCAAATATCGATAAGACTCTGCAAAAATGGGAAGATATCATCCGAATTTTAAAGTTTCATTTGAATCGTGCCCATCATTAAATGAATCAAACTACAGATTTACACCGTTTCTACCGCGTATTCAACCTAGCCGATTACGTGTACCTCAAGCTCCAACCATACTGGCAGAATTCAGTGAAAACAAATAAGGTACCCGAACAAGCTTGCTTCGAAATATTATAGTCATTTTGGTGTTACAGATAAAATTGGGAGCGTCGCCTACAAGCTAGAGCTTCCAGCCACCACATCCATTCACGACGTTTTTCATGTGAGCCAACTGAATCTTTGCCCTAACCCGCCGTCAACAATCTCTGCTCTGCCTCCATAACTCGTTCAATTGGGCAATTCTAAAGAACTTGAAGCAATCTTGGACCGAAAAACAGTCAAGCACCGTAACGCCGCTGTCACCAAAGTTCTCGTTCAATGGAATGGTTCCGTCATCAGCCGCTACTTGGGAGTTTTACCAAAACTTCGCCGCCAAGTACCCAAATTTCAATCCTTGAGGACAAGGATATTCCGAAGAAGAGGGAAATTTTACAGAGATACTATTGGTTTTCCTACTATATCTATAAGTTACTTTTAAACCCTAAACGGATGTCTGTTTGGTTCTCTTTATTTATGTCTCTAAACCGGTGTGTAAGGGAAACAGAAACTCCGAATTGGATAATCATAATTCCAAGTTATTTTACCTCTCTCTATTCTTTATTCAAATACCCATTGAAGATAATTTGTTTTCTTAGAGGTAATATTCTTACTTATAGCATTATCTCATAGTCCTTATTCTACCATTCTTTGAACCTTTCGTCGGGTTTCTATTTTAGATTTATAGTGCCTAACGAGTCCCGTAACAGTTCAACTCCCCAACTTCACAACTCGTTTTACTTCTATTTAAAAAAAAAATTATTTCTCTACAATTATCCAAAACCAAAAATAAAACACAATTAATATTATCTACACCATCACCATCATTTAATATCGCAAGATAAAATGAAAAAAAATATAATGATCACAATAGAAGAGTAGCGGTTGACTTAATGGAAGAAGATATTATTAATGCACACCTCCCATCCGGACATTACAAGATACTGGCAATGAATAGATAATATTGTAAAGTTTGGTTTAGAAGTTATTGTTGTTCAGGTTAAATTTATTTTGAATAACAAGGCTATTATAAAAATTCATGGAAATTTTGAATTTGGAAAATTAATTTGAATTTGAATTCGAATTTTTGATCGGTTTTATGATTTGAAATTATAGCCCTTTTTTGTACATAAAAACTATTTTATAGTTTGAATATTTTTTGATTGAATAAATAAGTATGGTTCCGTTAAAGTGAGATCACAATAAATAAAATATTAATTCTTATTCTTAAAAAGAAAAGCTCTGATTTTATCCGGTTGAAAATCTTGGAGAACCACCAAAATAATTTCAATTAGAAATGGTTAAAACAAGACTTCAGAGTTTATCCAGAAATATCTAAACAATATGTACAACAGTTATGAACCAGTAGGCAAAGTAATGAGAATAGTATTCAAACATAGACAAAAGAAAAGACTTAGACGTTTAAACCCAACTCTAGAAGGACCATTTACGATCGAAGAAAAAAATAAAGCAATTAATATGCACTTTGTTGGATGGAGAAAAAAAATCCTGGAACCCTAGGAATATGAAACCGTCAAAATTCCACCCTAGTTTTGCGGACTAAAGATTTCCTACCTTATTACTAATGTAAATCATATTTATTGAACTATGGAGAAGTACTATTTCCTCCCTCGGTGGCGTAAAAACGTTTTAAGGACAGTTATAACATTAATAAAATGAAACTTCCAAGAATACTGAAATGAATGTCGAGGAATATAACAAAGGGAAAATATACCTCAGAACTACTCAAACTATATGGCAAAACAAGAACTATTATTTATGAAAACATGTCCCCATGAATGGTCTCTGATATTGTAAAAACCATTCATGCGGCTATTGTCAAATGTTAAAGATCCTGCTGTGGAGATGGGTTGTTATAACCATTTAAACTAGAAACTGAATATTAGAGCTTTGGCCTGGTCTCATCCTATTACTAACATATTCAAGCTAAACACTAACGATTCTTGTCTTACTAATGACGAGACTGGTCGTGGGGGAATAGTTAAGGATAATAAAGGTGATATTGTTTATAGTCTTGGCAAACTATATGGCAAAGCAAGAACTATTATTTCTGAAGTCATAGCCCCATGAATGGTCTCTGATATTGTAAAAACTGTAGCATTGACAATGTGAATATTAAGAGTGAATCTAAGATCCTTGTTAATCTTACTAGCTCAGGAAAACCCTCATGGACCCTTGACTTTATCCATCACATCTACAGAGAGCAAAACAAGGTTTTCGATTGGCTAACTAAGTGGACACTCAAATGCAAGATGAAGACGAAATTCAGCAATTCAAATGTTCTTAATCACGTAAGTTCTATTATTCGAACAAACATATCATTAAGTCAAATTACATCCAATATATATCATTTGACGTCTAAAATTAATCCTTGATAAACAAAAAAACTCAAATTTCTTAAAAAACAAGTTAAAGTTGTTTAAAAAAAAATAAACAAATCAAAAACATATTTCCAATGATGTTTTAGTTCTTGAAGGTTATGTAGTGGTTGGAGGTGTGTATAGTGTATAGAGTTATTCAATAAAGTTGTTGCATTTGAGTTTAGGGTTTGTGATTGAGAAATTCCTTATTGAGCTTAGTAATCAAGGTTTGTTGAATGGTAACATAACTCATAAGTTAAGCTTACGTGAAAACTACAAACTAGTTAAAAGCCACATGGTTAAGTTTTTTCCTATAATACATACGATATGTGATGTACTTGATTATGTTCATTTTGACATTATGGTCCTGCAAGGCATCACACCATGAGAGTTACTAGATAGTTCATGTATTTAATTTAATTATTTCTCCATAAAAGTATGTGTTATACTTCTAAATATACAGGATGAATAATTTTATTTTAAAGCAAAACTGGAAGAAGCTGGTGAAGAGACTTGGAAGTTCTTAATTCAGTTAAGAAGTGATAATGGTTTTTAATATGTGAATGAGATACTCACTAGATGTTATTCTAAACCTAGTATTCCTATACAAAACAACCACGGGAACTCTACAATAAAAAGGTTTATTGAGAAGATGAATTGAACCTTGCTGTAAATATTAAGGTGTATGCTTCAGACAGTTGGAATTAACTAAAGGTTTTAGAGAGAATCTATGATAAACACTGCATATATAATAAATAGGATTCTATCCGGGACACCAAATTTTAAATGTCCATAACAGATATATAGGTTGTAAACAAATATGTGTTAGAATATTTGAGAATGTTAAAATAGACGCCCTACGCATGTGTGAAGAAAGAGAAGCTTCAGTCGAAAGCACTAAAATTGTGTAGGTTGTAGTACATGGAAACTAGACATTATAAAGCTTTGATTAGTTGTCGAACGATATTCAGTGAGAAGGTTGTGCCATTGGTTGAGGTAGTAGAGAGTAAACCTAGTACTATCGAGAAAAGAGGTGAAATTGATGTTGAGTTTGAATAAGAGAATGAAATCGAAGATGCTTCTGTTGCAAATGATTTCAAATTTGCTACATATTTGGCTAATGCTAATAAAGTTCATACATTGATTGAGATAGAATATCAGAGAGAGTTTGTTGTTTGAGAACCTTCGGATGCCCTAACTAAGGATCAAAATGATGATTTTAATAGTTATTAGTTTCATAGAGATATAACACAAAGACATACATAACTTAAACAAAAATAAGTCCATGATGATATTATACGTTATACTTAATATATTTAAATGAAATGATATTTTTTTGTAATTGAGACTATCATAATGCTAAAGAGCATTGATAAGCTAAATTGGTTGAATGCCACCAGAAACAATCTTAATTCTCTTAAAAAGAATGACACCTAGTTTATTCTGAAGTAATTGAAAGTTAAAAATATTGTTTGGAGTAAATAAATATTCAAGAAAAATAAAGGAATTCTTAGATTTTAGTTATCTAGATACAAATCTAAGTTTGTTGATAAGGGATTCACGTAAAATGCGGGTATTTCAATAAAATTAACTCAATAGTTGTGAAAGAAACCTATACAAAATTTATGCAGTCAATTATTTCTATATTGATCTTGAGTTACATCAAATGAATGTTACTACTGCCTTCCCTCATAGAGAACTAAAAGAGACTCTCTACATGATTCAGATTCAAGGTTTTGAAGAGGATAGTAAAAGAGGTCGGTGTTTGTTTAATAGACTTTTATATGTAGTGAAAGAGTTTATGAGACAATGGAATTGAAGATTAGATTATTTTATAAGGCCCGTCAAGTATGCGAGAAGATTTTATTGTAATTGTGTGTATTGTAGTAGGTAAATAAACATAAAGAAATATATCTTGTTAGTCCTTTTTGTAGATGACATACTTAAAGCTGAAAAGGACAATAATAGAATTGAAGAGTTGAAAACTCATCACAATGGAGAGTTTGAGACAAACGATATGGGTGGAGCTAGAAGGATTCTTGGAATCAAAATCAAGAGGAAAATATTAAGAGGGTATATATTCTTATCATAACAAAAATAGATACGTAAGCTACTAAATGGAGTTTGGTATGTACAAAGTCTAAGAGGTTGAAACTCCTATTAGTATGCATTTTGAACTAAGCACCACTCAAGTACCAGCTAAAATAAAAAATAAGTTTAGTAAAAGCATTAAGTACATAATGATTTATACGAGACCTCTTGTTGCATATTCAGTTAGTATTTTGAGAAGCTTTGTGATAATACATAAACTTTCCACCGGTTTATACCCTTCGATCGGGATGAGGTACCTTTGACTATGAAGTAGAAATAAAGTAGTATCGGATAATAACTTGTAACTTTTGATGGATAATATATAACCCTCCCATCAGAAATCCAAAGGTTTGAGTATGAAACAAATAATTTCCTAAAACAATTGGAAAGATTTATCCTTAAAGTACAAAGATATATTATATACATAGGTTTTACAAGTAATTGAAAAGTGGAACAAATAGAAGATAAATATGAAATTGAAGTTTGTTGAATCTTTAATGAAATTTATTTTTGGAGACATAAATGTGAGGCGAGAATAGAAAGGAATATATGAATAAGATAGTCCTTTTAGATCTAAATGGACACAACTGAATCATTGGCCTTAAATAACATTAATGTAAAGGATAAAGAAACAGTAAGAAACAAGTGTAAGTATATTTTAGAGAAATGAGACGTGTCAGTATAGAGAAATTTAATATTTCAGTGTTGAGAAATAAAACTACTTTTTAGATGTGTCAAATTTTTTTATGGTTAATGTGAGAGTTATTTACCTATGTTAATAAATAAAGTTAGTTTAAAATGAAAGTAATATTAACGTGTCATAGTTATTTGATAAGGTTATATCACGTTTGGACGCTATTTCTTTATTTTGGGAAATGTAAAAATTCATACTATAAGTTAAAACTTCAAAATTAGTATCGGCAAACATGATCATTCTAGGTACAAATGATAGTGGTAGAAGGCGTAAGACATAAGGAAAGAAAATAATTGATTAGCAAACGAATGCATCGATAAAAGACTTAGTCAAAGGCATCAACAATAGGATAAATCAGCATAACAAAATGAAAGTATCAGTAAGATATATGTTAATGGATGACTGACGCTATAAGTTATTGAACTGAATATATAAATAATTAGAAACAATAAACAGATCCAAAAAATATATAATAGATTACTAAAATTCAGATGAAAGTTAAAGGGTAATATATAGATCTTATGAAATAGATAGCCAACATGTGTCCTAAGACACACATGTCATCCATTTGTGTAATTTAGAAATAAATTAGTTATAAATGGAAACTTCAATCATTTTAAAAACGGGTTTATTCTTTGATTAATAATACTACCTTTATCATTTTTAGTGTATTTAGTTACGACTAAAAACCATAACAATGCAAATCAAATGAGATAAAGAAAGTCAAAAATCAATTTAAACTAATGAGTAAAAGTCTACAGTTGATTAAGTAAAAAGTTATTTTAGAAGATAATCCACCTGAAACAATAAACAAAGATGTATTGCTTCGCAAAAATAAAATTCTTCTTAATCAAGGAGAATACGATAATAATTTTTTTGATTCAAGTAACGTTGCACCCTTCCTCAGAATTGGCTCATTAACCAAAGATTCAAAATAATTACATAAAGTATGCTCCCTTCCTCGTAACATTGGCACATTAACTACTAACACCACCCTTCGATCTGGATCATGATCGAGGTATTTAGCAGACACATCGAACTCGTTCATAGGCCTTGTTATCAGCATTGTATTCTCTTGCTTCAAAGAGGCATTTGCAATCTGTCGTACCAGTAGATTATGGTGTGAAACCAGTTGAGCCTCACATTTCCTTTTAACTAAATTAGTTAACTTACCATTTTTAATCAGAAGCTGGATTTCTTTACGTAGAGCTATGAAATTTGTTGTATCATGTCCAATATCATTGTGGTATTTTCAAAATTTATTACTATTCCTCATTCGGTTTAGTTATTAGTGGATTCGTTTGAAACTGGACATGCTACTTAGCTCGTTTGAAAATTGTTGATACTTTATTTGTTAATTCTGCATAATAATTTAGTCTCACTTATTGATTTGACATAGCTTTAGGCTCCAGGTAATTATCAATTGATACTTGAGATGGTCCAGACCGAGGAGGCAAACTTGTCGATGCCTTGCATCAAATAGATTCTACCTTGATAATCTTGATTGATTGGAGTGTTTCCCTAATTTGAACGCCTCTGCGTAAGGCCAGGTCAGGTCCGAATTCTTGTAAATTCTTCAACCTTAATTTTCTCCTCCACTTGAGCCATCAAAGCTTAAAAAATGAGTGTCCTTCTCCTGGTGGATGTTTTCGCTAAATCTCAGAGGAGAAATCCTTGTCTGAAAGCAGTATATGCCATATGTTCATCATAGTCATACAACTCAGTCTTGGTTAACATAAAGCATTTAGTATAATTTTTCAAATTTTCCCCAACTGTTTCCTTGCATTAACTATGGTGTCCCTATTAGTACGCATATATTTCCTCCCCACGAATTGCCTTCAGAATCCTATTATAGCATTTAAAGGTTGTGTCTTTGAAAGTGTGTGGAAAAGCTTTACACAATAACTTGTCGTCATCATGAAATTCATCAAGTAATTCTTAAATTTTTCAATATGGTCATCGGGATCCTACGTCCCATCGAATTTTTCAACTGTAGCAGTATCAAAACGCTCTGAAGGTGCAATTCACCTTATATCAGCTCACAAAAAGGGAAGTTTGCCAATCCATCCCTTGCCTGTCTTGGCTACTTCTTATACCATTTCCCATAAGTGTATTCATTTCTTACTCCAAGGGATTGGTAAATTGATTACCCATATAATACTCAAATGTTGGATTTTCAACCATAAATCTAGATTCATTTAGCTTTTGGACTTGTGCTCCTTTTGGTATCTCTAATGTCGGCTATAACATTTCGAATAATGTATGTCTTTCTTCTTTTATAAAAATCAACCTGTCTGAGGGTCTGAGAATACCAATCAGAATAAGACCAAGGGTATTCGCTGAGTCAGAGGGAATATATCGATGTTTATATTTTTTCTCCTTTCTAGAAGAATGATATCATTTTTCTAACTGAAATTGTACCTCCCGACGATTGTCCGTTTCTTTAAGAACTTCATGAGTCTCATCGGAACGATTGTTTGTACTTCTTCTTTCATTCACGTTTTGCACTTCGGATCGAACCCTCCCACATGTACGTGACTGCTCCTATTTACCACTAGGTCATCCAACTCAATTATGTGTTCTAGCAACTGATTCCTCTGATAATCTAAACTCAAATAAGTACGTTGATCATCCTTCTGCTGATCAAACAGAGATTCTCTTTGACCAGTACGTGCATAAGATGTACACGTGCATAAAAATTATTTTATCATTATGTATAGATGATATCATCATTAGAAGTGATGATATTTATGGCAATGAAGCACTAAAACGTGATTTGGCTTTGTGCGATGAAGGACTTGAGATTATTACGTTGTTTTTCTAGGTATTGAGGTGGCTCACTCTCCAAAATGTTTTATTCTCTCTCAAACAATATATATATATATATATATATATATATATGATTTATTAGAGCGAGCGTGAATTTCAGATAACAGGACGGTATATACTTCTTTTAAAACCAATGATCGATGCTCTCTGACTGATGGTGTTCTTGACTCAAATCTATATCGAACTCTTGTAGAAAGCTTGGTATATCTTACAATTACTTGGCCATATATAGCTTATGTTGTTCATGTAGTTATTTAGTTTGTTACCATTGCTACATTTTTTCATTCTGGAGTTGTTATTTGAATATTGAAATACTTTGTCGCACCCAGTTCCAGAGCATTTTGTTTCCTTCAACCTCTTCACTTGAACTGCGTGCCTATAGTAATAGTGGTTCAGATAGTGATCCTCATGACATAAAATCTACTATTTTGGACTTTATTTTCTTTGAAGATTCATTAATCTCATGGGAAAACAAGAAACAATATATTGTCTCTAAATGGTCTACTGAAGCTGGGTATCGTGTTATGGTCGTGACCATATTTGATATTGTTTGGTTACGATGGCTTCTTGCAGATTTGGGGGTTAACGTTACTAAACCCACCTTCTTACATTGTGATAACAAAAGTTCCATGTAGATTGTAAAAAACTCTGTTTTTTATAAGAGGGTGAAGCACATTCAAATATATTTTCACTTCATTTGACATCATCTTTAGATCGAAACCATCTCGCTTACATATATTCCATCAGCTTTGCAAGTTGCTGACATATTCATGAAGGCTCAGCCAACAATGCAGTTTTTTTTTCTTTGTGAAAAACTCTCAATGCTTATTAATGTTGCATTATAAGTTTGGGAGAGGGTGTTAAAGATATAAGGCACAAGCTCGTTAGCTCTTTATTTTATCTATAAATATGAGCATATGCTCAATATAATTCTTATTCTTTCTAAGAATAAGACCCTATTCACTTTTATATTTTCTCTTTGTTTGTTCTTTTGTTAACAAATAAAACACTCAAGATTCACAAGAACGTATATCATTAAATAGAAAATCCAATCAATCATATGCTATATTAAACCACGTCTACAAGTCATACGATGAAGACTACTCATCACTACATTCCCAAAAAATGTGATAGTATCATATTGCTTCCACACAACAACAAGTAATTCGAGACAACCCTCTAGTCGTCTCATCAACAACCAAACAAACTTCCTAAGAAAATATAATTTAGAATTTTCTGGATAAATTTATGTTCATAAGACCGTTTAGCATATCCTTATGGTATCACTATCATGTTTTCATAGAATTAGATCAAATTGGTGATCTAAGAAAGATATGGAAAAAAAATGTAACCTTTGGACTATATGGCAGCACTCATTCAAACTCCTTAAGTGTCTCTCTAGATTCAAACTTAATATTGAATCTCCAATTACCACGATGTGGGTGATCTTTCCAAACATTTCTAATTGTATCTAAAATCGGGACACTATATACCATATAAAAATAACTCTAGGTCAACCCCTCTCAACATGGATACCTCCAAAAAATACAGTTATATTTAATTAATCTAAGGCCTCGATTGAGATAGATATCTCAACTCTACTACATAAAACGATTAGGTGGGATTTGGTGACACAAAATGCTACTAAAAAGATACCACAACTCAAAAGATTGTAAAAAAATCAACATTAAACAAATATCGTCTCACGGCCAATGAAAATCACACAAGATCTAATAAAATAGAATTCTCAAATCTGAACCCACATTCTAAGCAAAGAATACGGGTTCCGAAAATGAAATATAATATTGTCAATAGTACTAAAAACAATATATTACTAACTTTCAGTCAACACATGAAATCAATATAATAGTGCAAGAGAATTCACTAAATATATATCCAACAAAAAAATATCAATCATGATATGTATCCAGAAAACAGCTCAGATTATTTATTGATTGTCCAGAAACAGCCTGATATGTATCCAAAAAATAGCTCAGATTATTTATAGATCATTGAAAGCTATTTGTGAATATGAGGATATCATCAGCAAATGCAATACAAGGGACTAAAATATCAGATCTAGATGCAAATTCCATCTTGTTGTTAGTAGTGGACAAAGCATAAAGACCTCTGATAAGAACCACTTTCCTAATAATGAAGAGGCTTGGGGACAAGGGATCATCTTGCCTCATGCCTCTTTTAGTGTTAAAATAGCCAAAGAAACTACCATTAATTAGCATAGAAATATTTATATTCTTAATTAGAGTGTTAATCAAAGTAATGAAATCAACAAAAAAGCCAAAGGAGGACATAACTTTGGTAATGAAGGAGAATGATATTTTGTCAAAAGATTTTGACCTGTCCAACTGAATCATTATATTACCAGACCTAGGCTTCCTATTTGATAAGGAAATATATTCTTTAGGGACCTAAATGTAATTAATAAGGACTTAATTGATAAGTTCTATTAATATAGAGTTTAATTAAGCCTTATAAGAAATATAGGGACTGAACTGTAAATATCCCTTTATGTAACCGCTCTTGTAACTAACTTGCTAGGCCTATTTAAAGAGGCTGGGGAGGTTGATTACGCCTATGAAATATTTAGAGGAGAAAGACAATATTCACTTCTAAATAATCTCTCTGTTGATTCTAAGAAGTTACTTTCTGTTCATACCAAATTGGCACTAGAAAGAGGGGGCGAAGATACCTTGATCGATAGATCAAAAATCGAGTCTCGAATTTGTTTGTTTTCTGAAGTATTTTGTTTACATTTTTGTTGATCGAAGATGAATTCAGAGGAAGGAGATAATCCACCTGTTCGAAAAGCTTTGGAGATGTTGAAATCTGATCTGCAAGAGAAAGAAGCAGGTAAGTCAATTCTGATTCAATCAAACCAATTTGATTTTGAACGTAAAATGAATGAGTTGATAAGAAAAGTGGTGGAACTTGATGAATTTGCTAAAAAGAAGCAAGATAATAATGTCGCTAGACTTAGATCTAAAATAGCAAGAGGTGATCGGGATGATCATTCGGATCCATCAAATGACGACGGCGACGTTCAATATGTTCAGCGTAAAATACATTTTGAGCGTAAGAAGGAGCATAGTGGAATGAGAAAAAAAGAAAAGTTGCAGAAGCGACGGTATGAAGATTCTAGTGAAGAAGAGGATTTTGAAAATTCGGAGTCAGATGAAACACCAAGATATAAACATTTTCGAAGTCATTCAAAAGAAGGAGGATATGAATTTTGGCCAGCTAAAATGTATAAGGAAGGAATGCGAAAGAAGGGAAAACAAGTGTATTCTCCTCGGAAATTTGAAGAAGTGTATTCTCCTCGGAAATTTGAAGAAGTGTATTCTCCTCGGAAATTTGAAGAAGGCGAACCAAGTTTGTATGCTACTGTGGGAATGTGAAACGAAGACCAGTTTGTTCAAGGATTAGATTGGAGGGATTCACCGTTGATTAATGCGATTAGATCTGTACCACTTCTGAGGCGGTTCGACATTTCTAAAATTGACAAGTTTGATGGAACTCAAGATCCAGAAGATCATATAGAGAAATTCAAGAATTATATGACTAATTTCGAGGACGATGATAAATTGGTTTGTAGAGCATTCTCTCAGACATTCAAAGGAACTGCACTAAAATGGTATAACAAGATTCCTAAGGAGTCCATTTCAAATTTTAGAGGCTTTTACACAGCTTTTCGAAGACAGTTTGTGGGAAGCAAAGAAATGAGAGCTAATGGAGATACGATAATACAATGTAAGCAAGCTGTGGGAGAAAAGTTGAAGGATTATACTAAAAGATTTGTGTCAACAAAAGCTGGATTAGATGATTGTGAGGAAGTGGTGGCTATGGCAGCGTTCAAACAAGGATTGTTGCCAGGAGATTTAGCTGATGAAACAACAAGGCGTAGGGCATTAACGTTTAGATCTCTCATGGATCAGGTTGAAGATCAAATCAAAGTCGAAGAGTCTACTCGAGTTCGAGGAGGAAATAGTATTGTTCAGAAAGGAAATAGTCAAGTGAACGATCTGGTAAGTTGAAGTTGAACCCAGAAAATGTACATTTGGAGTCCGATCTGGTAAGTTTCTGGGGTATGTGATTAGTGAAAGAGGAATTGAAGTGGATCCAGAACAGTTGAAGGCTCTGATATCAATGTCTTCACCTCGGAATATCAAAGAAGTGCAAATGTTAACAGGCAGGTTAGCAGCTCTGAACAGATTCATTTCTCGTTTTTCAGATAAGTGCTTGCCTTTTTTCCAGGTGCTGCGTCGACCAAATAATTTTGAGTGGACTTCGGATTGTGAAGAAGCTTTTATTAAGATAAAAAATCTTTTGTCCTCTCCTGAAATATTATCAAATAATTTTGTTCTTCATACTAAGGACAAGCACCTCGGAAAATTGGCTCCGAATTGGGAGGGTCCTTATGAAGTCAAAATGAAGGTCAAGCCAGGGTCATATAGGTTGTCTGATCGTGAGGGGAGGATGCTCAAACACCCTTGGAATATAGAACATTTGAAATTGTATTGTGAGTAAAATTGAACTTCGAATTTTTACAAGACAGACATACTATTTCCTTATCTGTTGGCCCAGAAAGGTTTTAATGAGGTGTCTGGTTAAAATTGAATTTCATAATAAAATTTCTTTTGGCCATTGGTTGTTTAATATGATGAATGATTTGTTATTTTGGTAACTTGGCAAAGACTGATCATCTTTGAAAGTTGACCAAGAGTAATTTTCCAAAACAATAGCTTTGAAGAAACAACCTATTTCGAGGTGCCACGTCTTATGAGTGCATCTAATTTTCGAGGTGCCACGTCTTATGAGTGCATCTAATTTTCGAGGTGCCACGTCTTATGAGTGCATCTAATTTTCGAGGTGCCACGTTTTATGAGTGCATCTAATTTTCGAGGTGCCACGTTCTATGAGCGCATCTAATTTTCGAGGTGCCACGTTTTATGAGCGCATCTAATTTTCGAGGTGCCACGTTTTATGAGTGCATCTAATTTTCGAGGTGCCACGTTTTATGAGCGCATCAAATTTTCGAGTGCAACGTTTTATGAGTGCACTGAATTTATGAAGTGTTACATTTTACGAGTGCACCGAATTTTTGAGGTGTCATATTTTGTAGTTGTGTTATATTTAAGCAATTAAATAACAAACCAGTGTTAAAAAAATTGTTATATGTAGAAAAGAAATTTCATTAAGCAATTAAATATATATTCTACCAAACAAAGTTTATGGCTTAAGCATAACAAAAAGGAGGAAGTACTTAATAAAAATGAATAGTTATAATGTGGTTCTTAGTTGTCCTCTGACGAATTTTCCGAGGATTCAGATTCTTCTGATGATTTCGATGCTACTTCGAACGCTTCCATTGGACGGTTTGCCTCGGGAATTTGCTTTCAAAATTCTGACAAGCATCAAGGACCCAACCTTCAGCCTTCTTAATAGCAACTTTCTTTTCTTGTTCTAAGTTTTTTCGAAGTGTATTCATCTCAGTGTTGCAGCGTTCTAAGTCTTGCTGGGTTTTCTTCAAAAGTTGCTCAGCTTCGGAACGCCTTTTTATATTCGTCGGAAATAGCAAGAGCATGTATGGAGTTCAAAGTTTGAAGATCTTGATGATGGGTTGTTTCCATGGCTTGAACTCTCCTTGTGGTCGGTGAGAAGTTTTTCCTTCTATGCTTCGAATTCTTGAAGTGTTTTGTCTTTTGAAGATTTCTCAGCCTCGGTTTCTTAGGCAAAGTTGGAGCTTGGAGAATCTTCTTGTTAATAGGCCTAGCTTTAAATTTAGGCATATTGGCCAGCATCTCCTCCTCTAGCTCAGCTGTGCTCTTGAGTTTGATAGGACGGCTCCGCTGAGATGTCTCAAATTCAGGTTCCTTTGGCCTAGTCAAAGTGAGTGTAGGTTTATTATGCGAGAAAGAATTTTTAATGTGCGGCAGTGACAAATCTCTTGTGCTTGATTGAAACTTGTTCATCATTTCAGCCATAGAAACAAATGGTGTTGCTTGCTCCCAGGAATAGACTTTTTTTTCTGTTCTCTTTAGAAGTTTTGTTGGCCGTTGAAGGGAACAAGATTGAACTGCTACTGACAAGACCTAGCTTTGTTTTATGTGGCAAGTTGAGAACTTTTGCATTAATGATCTGAGATAACAAATAGAACATCTCAAAATTCAAGCGCACATCAATACTTGATTAAGAGGAAATGGACAAGTGGAATGAATACTTGAGTGCAAGAAGCTCTAGTTGTGCGTGAGAAGCATTTACTTCTTTGCATAATTTCTTTGCTGCAGCTTCTAAATTAGCAAAAGATCGAAGGATAGAAGTTACCTCGTCGGATGTGCCAAAAGTGGGAACAATGGAAGGACGGTTAAGAGGAATAATCGCATTGGAACTGGGATAGCTTCGACAGGTATTGAAGGACTGGTGTTGGTAGGATGAGATTCTTCGCAGGTAGGTATAAAGTCGCCGCTCGAGTTGAAATCGTCGAGGTTAAGATAATCATTCTCTTGGCTGTCTCCAAGTCTCAGTCCTCCTTGAGAATTTTCTTCGATGGAAGTCTTCTTGTGCGCCTCAGATGGTTCGCCCTCTTTTGCAATTGAAGGCAACTGAGAGTCAATCACTTTTCTTTTTCCTTTTTTGGTGGGCCTCGAAGTATTGGGTGGACTAGCACCAGGGTAGTAGGAGTAGAGAACATTTTTTAGAGCGAGAATATACGGAGGAGTGAGTGGCTTAAAGTTTTCTTTTACAGAGGCAATGATGTCCTCATAAAGAATAATATGAGCCTTTTTTAATCTATTCCTTTAAACTTATGTTGGAGGGCCTTTCTCTTTATCCGCTTTGGTAGCGGTAAAGTTTGCCTCTTCAGCTTCAGAATTTTCTTCCTCTTTGTCAGAATCAACTTCGACATTTGATTCAATTGCCTCAGAGTCAATTTCCTCTTCGGTGGTTTCATCGCGAAGTATGGGGGGTTGTGATTCAATGTGAGCTTTTTTCTTTTTCTAAAGGAATTTGTTGACTAGCTTTGGCTGCAACGTCAACTATTTCCTTTGGTAGGGGAGATGAGGTTGATGGTAGTGTAGTGTCTGAAGAAGTTTCTATATCATCTCCCATGGCGAGGTAAGTTCTTTTCTTGTGAGGTATGGGTTGAGTCACTTCGACTTGTGGGTTAAGTAGTTTGATGGAAGAGTTAACTTCGAATTGAAGAAGAGGCGCTTTGGATTTTAGTTTTTTGGGATGTTGATGTTTTGGTGGAGGAAGAATTTTCAGAACATGAGTTTCGATGTGGTTTTAAGAATGGAGCAGACGAATAATTCCGAGGAGGTTTAGTTTGAGGAGTAGAAGGTTGTTGGCTAGATTCTGGGATTGAAGCTAAGGGTGAAGATGAAGTAGCAAGGTTGGGATCAAAGTTACCGTATTTGAAGGTGGTAGAAGAAAAGTGAGGACCGTTGTAGATCAACCCAACAGCTCTGTATTCTTCAGCTCTCTCTCCAATACAAAGATAATCGTAGGCACCAAATACTTGATTACTAGAACCTCGGAAGAGAGATTTCTTTGGTTTTCTTGGTTTTCTGGGTTTAGATCTTTTGTATTTGGGATATCTTCTCATATAATAGGTGCTGATCTGGGAAGTTGTTTCTGTGACTGAACAAAATGGTGTTTCTGAAGAAGGTAGATGGAGATGAAGATGAAGGTTGATGAAGAGCAAGATGAAGATGGCTTAAGAAAGAAGTGGTTTATTTAAAAAGTTCTCAGTGAAGGTGGAGCTAAGTATTTATAGTTGAAAGAAAGTAACGTTGAGAATTTGAAGAGGCAAAACCAGTGAATTGTTCTCATTGGGTGGAATGTGAAACGTGGAGGAAAACGTGTTGTGTCATAGACCTATCAAGAAGGGTCTAGTCAGTCTTTCGAGTAGGGGTCAGAAAATTCGAAGCATAAGTAAAGTTATCTCTCCTGTCAGAAGATTCGAAGTGGAGGCAAGGTTGTATTTCGAGTTGGCAAATTCGAAGTAAGTGGGGAGTTTATTTGCACTTATTCTTAGTTTCGAAGTGAGATTACAAGTCATTGGGCTTAATCATAATGAAGGGGCTGGATGAAGGAAGTTTTATTCACTTGGAGTAATGTTCGAAGAGCGAATAGTTCTTATAAATTGTCTGTATAAGAACTAGGGGGGCTATTGGTAAGGAAATATATTCTTTAGGGACCTAAATGTAATTAATAAGGACTTAATTGATAAGTTCTATTAATATAGAGTTTAATTAAGCCTTATAAGAAATATAGGGACTGAACTGTAAATATCCCTTTATGTAACCGCTCTTGTAACTAACTTGCTAGGCCTATTTAAAGAAGCTGGGGAGGTTGATTACTCCTATGAAATATTTAGAGGAGAAAGACAATATTCACTTCTAAATAATCTCTCTGTTGATTCTAAGAAGTTACTTTCTGTTCATACCACTATTAAGATCATAAATAAAATCTTTAGCTATCATGATATTCTCATGGATAGACATATATTTAACAAAGGCACCTTGATTACTAGAAATGATGTTAGGATGCATACCAGACAACCTATAATTGTTCCAGTAAGTAGGGTTAATGACTTTAGAAATTAAGCATAAGCCAGTGGAAAAGATGCCTTTAAGAATCATATGACCATTAATATAATAATTCAAAGCAGTAAACATGTCATCTGTGATCATACTCCAACAGACTTTAAAGAAAAGGATATTGAAACTATCAATACCAGCAACATTATCAGGGCTCATAGTATTTATGGTATTCCAGATTTCATCATCCTTAATAAGCTTCATCAGCAAATCATTATCCTCAGCATAGACAATGTTGGGAATATTGTTGAAGATCTCATCATTTAGCATATTCTTCTCATCATCATTGTTTGTAGTAAGAACAATTTGGAAATAACCTTTTGCAGACTTTCCAATATCCTCAACACCATAGATCCATTTTCCATCTTCTTTAATACTTTTGATAATATTTATCCTCCTTTTCTTGGTAACATATGCATGGTAGGCCTTAGTGTTACGGTCTCCATTTTAAAGCCAGGCGTTATAGCACTTCTGCTTCCAGAAGTCATCTTTATTTCTTAAAGCTTGAAGATGCAGACTATTAGCCTTATTGAGAGCAGCCTTGGAATCAGCATTGTTGGTATGAACATGATACTTCTCTATTCTTTCAACCATTTCTTCAGTTTCTTTAGTCTTGCTGAAAATTTTACCAAATTGATTGGCATTCCACTATTTTAAACACTTCTTTAGCATTTTCAGCTTGAACCACAAAGTCTAATTTATAAGTCCTTTGATTTGGAGATTCCTGTTCTGTTCCACCACACTTAGAAAGGTATCATAGTTAACCCATATATTCATTAATTTAAAGCTTTTATTTTTGTGATTAAAACTATTAGCAATGTTAAAATAAGCAGTGATAAGGATGAGAGCATGGTCAGAACAATTTCTGACCATGTGAAGAACCTGAGTGTCTTTAAAGTTATCAGTCAATGAATTGTTCAACATAACCCTGTCTAACCTTTTTCATTTAGTATTCCTATTCCAAGTAAATCTAGGCCCAACATACCCAGCGTCTTCCAAATTATAGTGTCTAATATCCTCCACAAAATCCTCAATACTATTCTGACATATAACAGTACAACCAATCTACTCATCTGTAAAAGAAATGATGTTGAAGTCAGCCTTTCTCAGCCGTAGCCATCATCCTTAGCTGATTCCATAAGTCTAATTTTTGGTTTCTTTGATTTTTGGCATAAAACACAGTCAGGTAAAAGCTATTATCTAAGCCAATATAGTCCACCTCCATATGTAGACACTGATCTTGATTAATAAGAATATTAATACTAGCATCCTCATTCCAGAAAAACCAAATTTTATTAGATATATTAGAAGTGCAATTGATAAAACCCAGTTTAGTAGCTATAGAATTCATATTGTCCAAACTAGTCATAGGCTTTTAAACAGCCAAAATGTTAATTTTGTTTTTGGAGATCATATCTTACAACCTCCCAACATTTTCTTTGTTATTGATGCCACAAACATTCCAGTTAATAATCTTTATCATTGTCATATAATGATTTGTAAGTATTGTTGTTGGCTGAGTATCTCAGAGATTTGATCACTAATTTTTTGGCCTTTTTAATTTTTCTTGCAACTCTGAGTTTCTTATTCAGGATGTTATTGGAGTCTTGATAAATAGCTTGAATCTTCATTACTGGTGTGATATTAGTACTACTAATGTTATCTTGAACTGGGGAGTTTCTGCCAAATAAAGTATTTCCATTGTCGAGGGTAACCTTCTGTTCAGTGACATGATTAAGCAATTGGATGACTTTAATGATTTCTATTTCCCTATGGGTATTAGACTCTTGTATGTTGTTATGTAACTAGTTATAATCATCAACTACTTTATTGTTATTTAAAGCCTTCTTTCCATAATGATCAAGCTCTCCAGTTATTTCTTTATCTTTATTCTGGCCATTCTGGACTACTATTGAGTTAACTTTATCCATATAGACTTTTCTAGAGAATTTGATCCTTTGTAACAGAGTACTCGATTTCATTATCTTTTCCTTTTCCATATGTATTTTGCATTGTAAGATTCCTTTCATCTGCATCTTCCTTCATGTTGTTCCTTTGTGACTTCTTACATTCATAATCTCTATGTCCCCTATGAAAGCATCAGTTGCAGTAGTTTGGAAAATTTTTGAAACTAACTGATAACCGGCAACCGTCATTTCTTCCAAATCTGATCCGAATTCTATTGTGAAGCTTTCTTGAAACATCAATCTCAACCAAAGCAAATGCAAAAATTTTGTAAGCTCTATTATTATCCGGGATTTCAATATTGTATGGGATTCCCATTGAAGAAGTAATGTCATATATAGCTGTAGAGTTGTAAATGAATTCAAGAATTTTCTCAATCATGATCCAAACTAGAGCAACTGAACTTTCAATCTTAACATTGAAATCAGGGATCCATCGAAGAATTCGCATAACAGAGTCGCTAAATTTCCAAATACTTCTTAACCATAATCTGCTAACATCATCTCTCAGATTGAATTCAAACTAAATATGACGAGAATCACAAAAAATCATACTGTAAACACCTTTGAACTTGAAAGAACCAAATAAATGGTTTAAAGATGATCTTTTCGGAAGACTAGTTGAAAAGTTTACAACCAGATGTATTTTGGAGTTCTTGACGAGTATTTCTTTCGCATCCATTGTATACTAGAAAGAAATGTGGTTTGCCTTAACCAATATGCTTTCAGGTTTTAGGTGAGCATTTGATTGAAAGATCGGTGACTTTACAAAATCGACATATGATGTCAAGAACTGGTTATTTGTGCAGTTTTTTATACTATTTTCCTAATGAAGAGCAGGAAATTCGTCATTCTCAAATAACAAATTGTTACAAATCTCAGTTGATGAGAAAGGTTGAAAAGATTAGAGAAGGAAAAGCAGAGGAGAGAAAAAACAAAAGATTTGAAATTTATATTTTCATTCTTCGAGTTTTTTTTTTCAAAGAATAAGAAAAGTTGTGAAAATAGGCGAGTTTTATAACTTTATATGGTTTGATTCAGCATTTGTAAACAAGTTTGGTTTTAAAAACCCACATACCACCATTGATTTAAGTTATTTAAAGTAATGGTATAATGTGTCATAGTTGGGCTAAAAACCATGACTGGTCACCGGTATTTGACACTTGTTGCATTCGTGCCACTAAGGTTTCTTCGTCCCCAAAACGGGTTATTTTTGTTTTAAAATATGGTATATATGGTCATTGTCGCGTTCTAAATAACTATACGGAGACATATGGAACCCAAAGTTATAATGTTTTTTTTAGAAATATGGTCATTAAACATTTCACACTCAAAATACCCTTTTTTGATGATTAACATAGTGTAGATCAACACTGGCATGACTACAAATATGGTTATTGAGCATTTTAAATTCAAAGATACAAATCAGTTTTAGGGGTATTTTGGGTGTGAAATGTCTGATAAATGTATTTGTAACAAAAAAATTATAACTTTGGGTTCTAAATGTCTCTGTATGGTTAATTAACACGCGACAATGACCATATATGCAACACTTTTAAACAATAATGACTCGTTTTGGGGACGAAGGAACCATAGTGGTAAGAATGCAACAAGTGCCGAACACCGGTGACCATAGTGGTAAGAATGCAACAAGTGCAAAGTTATTTAAAGTAATGGTATAATGTTTCATAGTTGACTGCAAAAAAACATTGTACGTATTTTGAAATAGTTGGATCACTAATAATTAGTGTCAATTTATATGCTGCCGCTTTCTTCTTATAATACAAGGTATTTTGAGGTTATGCATAAAATATTATCGTTAAAAAAAGTTAATAAATAAAATGCAGTAGATACCATTAAATTTTATAATGATGCATACACGTAGATTGGAATAGAATTATTTCTCAAAATTGATACTATTCTTCACCAATCAAATTTATTACATTTACTTTTTCGGAAAGAAAGACGAGGAGAGTATAAAAACTAACATTATGGAACAGTCATCCGTATATTAGAATACCGAGCAATTATACGATTTTGAAATTAATCATTATCATTTCAACCATTTGAAAAGTACGTACAATTTTATCCTTTTTTCTTACACCATTTTGTCACATAGAGTCGGTGGCTTTGTATTGCGTAGTTAACATATATAAATAATAGAGTATTTTGCTTTTAAGATTTTGATTTTCTTTTATTGATTTATAAATGGTTAGATTTGTTACAAGTTTTTATATGAGGTAAATTTGTACAATTATGTTTTTTAGAATTTAGCTAAATAGTCAAGCACAACTTTATTTTTTTAATTGTATAATTTGTTCGTTGTACTAATTTTGGGCAGCGGCAACAAAATATAGCATATATTAATGTGGATTATTTTTTTATGTTTTTTTATGTGGGTATAGACCGTTTTAAATCAATCTTACAAAACACGTTGGGTTTAGGTTAGGAAGACTATAGTTTGGACCGATCCTTGAGTTTAGAACATTTGATTCCTAACTGATTTTTTTCTCGACTCAAAAATCTCTAACCACTCTTTTATCCACAAATTTAATCGTTTGAGAGTTTCATTGAAGTCGACCGTCTCTAATCATACTAGCCTCTCTCTCATCAAAGAACTTGTATCTATATTTCGATTTCTCACTTCCTCCCCAAACAAAGGCATGATTCAATCAATGAGAGTTTATCCTTAAGAAAGAGAAATTTGTTTTGAGCGAGAAGTTTGACTAGGAGATCAACGATCAAATCATGAGAGGAAACATATCAGATTCTTAAAGTTCCTTGAATCAGAGAATCCCTCATAAAATGAATGTCTAACTCACTAGAGTTTAAGGCAAGAGAACTAGCCTCTAAATTAACACACCAAATCACGAGACAACATAGATTTCAATAGCGAAGTTCGTTGAGTACAACAAAGCCAAATAAGCTATGCATAGAGGTTGGCAAGAGCGTGATACTCACACTCAGTACTCAACTTTTCCACCACATTCGTTTTTTTTTTTGCAAACCAGGACACCAGAGTGTCTTTAAATAACATATAATAGCCACCATAGAAGAGACAATCTACCAAGGAAGGGCCTCACTTTGCATCACTGAACTCACAGAGCTGAAGATCAAAACTAGGTTTAATATGAAAAATAATAAATGGTGTCTTATATAAGTATCTAATTACTTTTCACTATCTGTAATTGTATATTTATAGGACTTTATTGAAATTAACTAAGTTTGTTCATATCGTGTGCAATGTCTGCACATGTGTACAATAGATACTATCACAAGCCTAACAAACTACGCTATTTTTTTGTTACATAAGAGGTTCATCATCACTAGTGAGATAACATGAGTCACGCACATTGGTGTGGAGCAATGATTGACACTAGTAAGTCATTCGTTTGTAAGTTTTTACTGCATTATTATTATGATGAATACAACTTAGGAAAGTACCCCAAAACTTTAAAGTTAGGAAAGTAATGTAAGTTATCTATATCATTTAGAGAAAATTTAATGTTGTGTCTTTCAAACAGTCTCTGTAAGTGAAGAGATTTGTTTCCAATGATGATAATATCATCAACATGTATCACTAGGCTTATAATAGTATGTCTTGACATATTGAAAAATTTAGAGCAATCCGCGCGGGAATTTTTATTCCTCCAAATCATTAGGGTGTCAGAGTTTTGAATAGAAATCCATTGCGGCTTGTTTCAAACTATATAGAGGTTTATGTAGTTGACAGACATGAGATGTCTTATTAGAATCCTGAAAGCCTTCAGGCTATGTTATAAATACTTTCTCACTGATTTCTCCAATGAGAAATGCATTATTAATCTAAAATTGTTTAACAACCCAATCTTTAGAAACATCTAGTGTTAAAACGAGGTTAACAGTAGATGGTTTAATCACTAGACTAAAATTCCGAGTGAAGTCAATACCTGGTGTCTCCCGAAATTATTTTGCCACTAGTCTAGCGTTGTAGTATTCAACAAGCCTATCAGAGTAGGTTTGAACTTATAAATCAACTTGCATCGAATTAGGTACATTATAGAACACCAAAGAACCAAATACTGTATTTTTTTCCTTACTTCAACATCAACAAACCTGCATAGCCTTAAACAAATTAGGGTTAGTCACAATAACATATAAATTTATATGTTTCAGTGAAATTCTGGTTGAAGTGGTACTAAGACTTAGGGCTTTGTGAATGTATGTTTTGATTTGTTTATGTCTAGTCAACATTGGTTGTAGTTATAAATTGAATATGACTCTGATTTTATGATGGTATATTTTCATTTGTAGTTGGATAATCATTGTTGTTTGTATGTGTTGATAAAACCATACATATGATGTACTATGTGTTTAATATGAAGGTTAAGTATGTTGATTTATGCACTAACTAAGGAATGCATTATTATTGTAAGATGATATAAGTTACATATCTTGTTATGTGTGTACGTGTGGTGAGTTATGTTGTTGAGTAGTGTTTGTATTAATATAATGCCTGCATGTTTGTGCTTGATTAGTAGATGAGAAGTGTTGTTTAGAACCTACACGAGAAACATTAGTTGGAATAGTGATACTAGAAGTAATTTGTCTAGAAATTTAGGTAGTTAATCAGGTAGGCTCAAGGTGTTTATTGTTTAAAAAACAAATAGAACATGGGAATTGTAGTTCATTGAAAATAACCATCTTAGACACATTGAGTGTGCTAGTAGAGATGAGAAACTTGTAACCCTTATGAGTATAATTGTAACCTAGAAATACACATTTAATTCATTGAAGTTGAAATGTATGAGGTTGATAGTGCCTTAAGCAAGGAAAATAAGCACAACCAGAATTTTTTAAGTAAGAGTAATTAGGTTTATTTTGAAAGAGTTTCTCATAAGGTGACATATCTCCTAGGATAATTGTAGGAAACTTTTTTATCAAGTATGGTGCAGTTAGGAAAGTGTGTGGCCCAAATATGTAGGGTACTTTGGATTAGGCTAAGAGTGTGAGACCTGTCTACACTACATACATGTGTTTTGTCTCAACTCTGCCATTTAGCAAATGTGTGAGGACATGCTGTTCTGAGAAAGATCCGATACTTTTTAGATATACCAGTAAAATATCGAAATTCCTCCATACAATAAGATTTGAAAGATTTTATATGTTTATTAAATAGATTTTTAAAAAATACTTTAATTTTTTCAAAAGCAACTAGCAGCCCACATTTCTATTTTAGGGGATAATAACAGATGTACATGGAGTAGTTATCTACAAACATGATTTAATACTTATAAACTAACTTAGACATAACAATGGACGATGCCAAAGGTTTAAATGTATTAGGTCTAACATAAGTTGAGATTGAGAATCAGTTTAAATATATTAGGTCCAACATAAGTTGAGATTGAGAATCAGTTCTAGTATATGGTAAGGAATAAGAATTTTCTAACAAGCAAGAGTCACAAAAAATAATTCCATTTCATGATTCTGGAGTTGGGTTACAATGTTACAAACCAACACAAAACATTCTATTGGAAGGGTGGCATAGTCTCATATGTCATCATTCGCTTATGGAAAATAAATTAATAGATAATGATTGATTTTTAGGCAAATAATAAATACTGAAACTGTTAGGAAGATTATTGAAACCCTTAGGACTAGATTGGTTCAATCTAGTAACACTCTCCAACTTGTGTAATCCTTGTTTAGTTCTCTCAATAAGCAGCACCATCCTTGTGACCTTTTCATTGCCAAAACAAACATTATTCTAGTGTAAGTTTGTATACTTTCAAAAGATTTTTGTTGATTTTTTGTACATATAAAATGTTTTTCAGGATTACTGGTCTATTTGTAAGTTTATTTAGGTTAGCACTTCTTACAAGGTTTTGCTAGTTCTTTCACCACTACCAATAATAATAGATATCTTACCATAATATTCAACGTTTTAACTTATTAGACTAGGGTTCTCTGTTACATGATGATTAGCTTCACTGCCAATATACTAAACATTATTGTGTGTCTTATCCGGAGTTACCATAAATATTCCTTGTTCATGTTCTGGCTTATCTTGGCCATTTGGAATAGAATCCATTATACTTGGGTTATCCCTAAAACATGAAGAAGGTCCTGAGTGGCTATATTTGTAACAAATTTAACAAGTTAACTTATTTGGAATGGTGTATTTACCATTTATGCCTCCTCTCTAGCATGACCTTATTCTATACTTGTTGTTTATGTAACCTCTGAATTGACCCTTAAACTTATTATGGCCCTTGTAACTGTTTGAGTTTTTGTTGTTTGATTTATTTAATCATCTACTAGTTAGATAGTTAGTTGTTGCTAGGTTTAGACTAGCTAGATTGTTTGGTAGATTGTTCATCTGATAAAGTATACTCTAAAAAGTAAGAATAGTAGCATATAGATCCAGCCAGTTCTTCACCTCTCATTCTGCTAAGCCAATAGTAATGAAAGTGTACTAAGAGTCCAAATCTGATAGGAAATGAGACACTAAGTTATCAATAAACATAGGTGAACCTCCTAAAGCCAGCTTATCAACAAAAAAAATCATTTTTTTCAAGAATATTTTATTTCCGAGTTCTTTGGAACTCTGGCCAGGAAAAAGGTTATCACATGCTTTTTTTGAGAACTTGAAATTCTAGAGACAGCCTATGAGTGATTGATCATTGGCTACCAGTCTTCGAATACGTAGTTTTAAATCATAAATCTATATATTTCAGTAGGTTGTTTAGGAGGATAGAGTTTTTCACCATTGATAACCTCTCTGATTTTATATCCTCTGATTATTGGAAATACCATATTCTTCTAAAATACGAAGGTTGATATACATATACATGTTCGTGTTTTTGTTGAGGAGAATATCGGTAGAGTGAGAAACAGTGGCTTGAGTCTTTAAGGACTTGGCTATCGATTCAAGAATGGTTATTGAAGGTTATTATGTGCTCTGATAGCAAGTTAAAATATATAAATAATATAGTATTTTCCTTCTAAGCTTTTTATTTTCGTTTATTGGTTCCTTAAATAAATTGTTCTATTTATTATGTGGTATATTTGTAGAAAACCTAAAATTATGTTTCCTTGAATTTACCTAAAATTATGTTAAAATATATAAGAACTCTCATGATTGATTTTTCAAAGAACTTTCATGGTTGTTTTTTCAAAAAACTCGTATGTTTAATTTTTCAAAAAACTCGTATGGTTGATTCTTCAAACCAAATAGCACGGTTAATTTTTCAAAAAACTCGCATGTTTAATTTTTCAAAGAACCCACATAATTGATTTTTAAATAACTCTCATGGTTAATTTGCAAAGAACTCGCATGTTACTAATGAAATTTTATTTTTTTGAATAATTACAAAACTATCATTAATGCATCTAGTTTTGTTCATCCTAAAAAAACAAAGGCGATGGTACTTTATGATATATTTTTTCGAGCTCCGGTTTGAAAGATATAGACCTTTTTAAAAATAAAAGAAAAAGTAAGAAATATAAAATTTGGTTCAAGAATTAGAAGTGGTAAGATGGTTGGTGATGAAACGTGAGTATTTGTGGTATTATTAAAAAATTAGGTATTTATTGGGAGTTATATAAATGAGATGGGTATTAAGTAAGCATAAATAATAGTTTCGGAATTAAATGACAATATAATTTGTGATTAGGTACCTCTAATATAATTTCCCTTTATTTTATTATCATTTTCAACCGACATTAACAATTAAAGTTATCCTTTATTTCTTATGTTTCGAAAATAGTTTTGGTTTCAAAAAATTTTAGTCATTTAAATTTTTTCATATTAATTGACGTCGGCGTTAGAATGAACTTTGATCTTCCAAACAACCAACGCAAAAAAGAAAAAGTCAAACTAGTTGAAGTCGAATTGTTGGAAAATAAATTGATTAAAGTTGGAGATAGAAACTATTGACGAACACCTTCTGGACCCGCGGCTCATGCAAATCTTCCCACTAAACTTGAACGACTAGCTCAGAGAGGGACAAGTTAATGGTTATTTATTGTTTCATCATTATTAATCTCATAGACCCTCATAGTCATATATATCGTGCAACGCGTGGATGAAGATGAAAGAGGTAACTCAAGTCTTGGAATGCTGAAGGATCTTTTGTTGAGCGAAACTCAAAAGAATGAGCATGCTTTCAATACTTCTCACAAACACGACAGAGAAAACTCGGACCAAATGTTCTCATGCTGGAATATGAAGCGACGACAACGTCTCCGAAATAAAATAATAAGTCAAACTCTTATTTCAAAGCATAACTAAATAGAGGAAAATACTAGGGATCCTCGACCGAAATTTGACAATCAAAAGAAGGAACCAACAATTCCTTCAAATGTGAAAGATAGAGCCTCACTACCAACTAGAATGCAACTAGGATACCGACTATCTCAGTCGAGGTACCAACAATTCCCTGGGCTTGAACCAGAATTCTAGCAGACCAAGTTGCCAAACCGTGGATCCCTTCTAACCAACAAAAAGTCTTGACATCTCAATCGTGGATACCCTAAAAAACTTATGGAGCACAAA
Source organism: Limnanthes douglasii subsp. nivea (assembly GCA_036936605.1). NCBI lineage: Eukaryota > Viridiplantae > Streptophyta > Magnoliopsida > Brassicales > Limnanthaceae > Limnanthes > Limnanthes douglasii. The sequence continues at coordinate 280,782,842 of JAUPFV010000005.1, forward strand.
CACGTTTACTATCAAACTTTGCATAGAGACAACCACACCAACCAAATGGCGTACCTTTTGACCAATATTAGAATCATGACTATTTCACAGGCTCCGACAATATATAATCAGTTGAACCTACAAGGGTAGACCCAGACGTAACCATCCCAACATTCCTCAAGATGCGAGGTATTTGGGTTCCAATATGTATGCCTATTAATGAATATCTTATATGTGGATGAGGAATATTAGCATAGGAAGAGTTTTAAGTGGTCGCAAAGATTTTGTATAAAATTATGTCACCATTATTTGATAGCCACACAATGGATAACTACTACAAGAAATGATACCTAGAGTATCACATTCATTAGTTCAACAATGAGATGCTGTAGTGTGGACCTAATGACAAAATAAAGTGATAACATTTTCCATGACACTCCGATGAAGCGCCATATAATGGTTCAATAGTCTCTAAAAATGATGCATAGATAGCTATAATATGCTTCATACTTCATTTAGGAAATATATTGTATGTTCAAATATGATTAAATGAGATAAATACTACATAAGATATTGCAAACAAGGGTCCAATGAATGTCTAAGAAAGTACACCTATTGTTTTGTGAAAAAAAACATTTGAACTACAAAATTATCACGATATGATAGTTGGAGATGCACTAAAACAAAAAAATTAAAATGTTTTCTCTCTCATACAATAATAAATAAAAAATCTTTGAACTTCGAACATCTGTTGTCTCAGATGAAGCGATATTTTAAAGTACATGAAGTTGAGAGAGTAAACAATACAGGGGATACTGAATTCTCACGACATGTCTTTCAGCTAATAACATATACACAGTAGCTCAGATCAATAAAAAATACAATAAAGAACAATAATGCTTCAACTTGAGTTAGACCTTAAACCAGTCACACTCAAGATTAAAATGGTAAATCTAAAAGTCATTATGGCACCAACGATAGAAATTAAACTAATCACCTCTTAAGTTGACCATTTATGGAGCTGGCATAAAATTTGGCAATGATTTATGAAAAAACAAAAGACATTTTCAAGTACCACTGACCTGAGGAGTTGCGTGGAGCGAGAGAGAACACAACCAAAATAAGTTCTTTAAGTTCCATGGTGATATTGATCATTTACTAGATATTATTAGGCTTTGCATGATCAAGTTCAAAGTTTAGTTGGTGAAAGAAAACTTATTGAATTTGTTAAGAAAGAAAAAATATAGGAACCAAAGTAATATTTTGAAAAAAATATAAAATAAACTTCAACACCAGTCAAAGAACGAAGATCATTAGATACGAACTATATTACAATTATCTAATGGCTAATACATGAACCCATATTCGAGGAAAACAGACAATTTGTTTAATTACTGAAGGATATCCATATTCTAGAGTTTCTATAAAATTGTGAAAGAGGTATGCAGACAATATAAATATGGTACATCAATGGAAGATGTCCTGACATTTTTACTTAAATATATTTCAATGTTATCATTGTCGAATGATGATTTAAGATTAGTGGCATCCTCACACAATGATGCAGTATTAATAATGGTGAAGTTAGCCAGAGTATAAATTAAGAGGGTGATGATCCAATCTTGTAGTTTAGCAGATATGTTGTGTAAAGGTAATTAAGAGATGATGAGAGAAATCTTAATATTCACCCTAACTCAAAGAATCCTTACTGGACTTACAGGAGCAAATACAAATGTTTTAAGGGAACTAACTATGGATATTTCTCTCGATTCCTTGCCAGGTTTGTGAGCAGGAGAGGTTGAGACTGACGGTTTAGGAGGGAGATGACAAGCATCAACAGCATGACCAAACGAGAGACAACGCTTGCAAATAGTTGGGAGTCCTTAGAATTCTACTTGGATGGTGTGGTCCTTTCCAAGGCATCGAATTGTGATGGAGGAAGGGAAGTGGGAAGAGGCCTGCATGATGATACAAATTCTGGCGAAGCTGAGGCGGGATCTGTCGGCGGTTGGCTGTCCACATAAAGAGGAGTCCCTAAATAGCTTCCAAGGATTCCCATGCCCTTTTCCGACCAGAGTTCATGAGGCATTCCATGGAACTTGACCCATAAAGGTATGACCTTTAAAGCTTCCTTGGTCAGAGTTTCCATGTGAGCCCATCTTTTGAGGAATACAGGGTGGCTACTGAAGAACCAGGGGGCTTTTTCTAGGACTTCTGTGACGTTGATCGCAGAGGAGAACTTTTAGAAATAGTAGCCTGAAGGGGTTGGCTTGCATTCTTGAAGGCCAAAGGGACTCCAAATCTGGTTGGCAAGCACTTGAACATGGGAGAGAGCCCTTTTCTTAGAAAGAAAATACCCCAAAAGGCCCTTTGCCCATTCTTCTACGCCACTGGTGAGTGCATCATCAGGGAAGACGACGACTCCGTTATCGATTTCCAAAGACTCAGTCTTTTCAAGTTTCATCGAGGATTTGGTGACGGGGTTAGAGACTACATGGGCCCAAGATCTGTTGAGAGAAAGAGTCGGGAGGAGAGGGCCTTGCTTAGGGAAATTTACCATAGAGTGGCAGACTCAGCGATATGGTGGGGCTGAATGGCGCTCTAGCTTGGTCTAAAGCTCTTGAAGGGGCTAGTGGGTTTCAAGGGAGAGAGGAGATCTGTTCGATTACCAAAGTGACGGTGGGCTTTCGAGGGACGAGAGAAAGCATATCCCTTACTGTTTCCGCCAGGGAAAGATTCCAGTAATGAAGAGGAGGAAGGGATGGGATTTAGATTGGAAGTCTGGATCGAGAGGGTGCTGGAGGAGTGGAATTGCTGATGGTTGCTAGGGAGGGTTGCATAGCTTGCTTTGATGGCTTGCTGAATGGTTAAGACGGCGGTTGAAAGGATACTGGAGGTGGGTAGTGAGGAGGGAACGGTAGACGAAAAAGAGTTGTTGAAGAGGTATCGGCTAGAGATCGAAATGAACATAGGGTTAGGTTGAGAGGGGGAGAGGGTTTGCTGAGAGCTAGGGGTTTGTATGTTGTTAGGGTTTAGGGATTCATGCAGAGAGGAGGTAACATGTTTTGCATGCATGCAAACGAAATAGGATCCTGAGTCGAGTTTGAAAGGGGGGAGGTTTTGGAGATTTCACTATTTAGAGGGCAAAGGGAACCAGCATGGGGAGGGGAAGATGTTTCAAGCAGATCTGATCGGTTCAGACCCGGGATAGGTGCTGAGTCACAGCCATGCAGACATGTTTTGAATCCCGAGTTGGGAGATCGACTCGGGGGGTCTTCAAGAGAAGCCATGGCAAAGAGAAGTTTGTCGTTGCCATCCAGGATGGCCTTGAGTTGCATCTCACTGGCTGGGGTGGGCGTGGCTTCCATCTTAGATGGGTCTTCCTCCTCCGAGTATAGGTGCAAGTTGGTTCTGGATCCTAGGGGTGAGAGGGAGAGAGGGGAGGTCTCTTTGTCATTTTTGGGGAAACCAAGGACGGGGTTTTGAGGGGAGAGCTGGTGATGTTTAGAAAGGGGCGGAGGTGAGCCATGGACAGAGAGAGGTAAGCCCGACATACCGGAGGATCTTGGGGGGGAGGAGGAGGGAGGCGATGAGGATTGAGTTTCGAGCGAAAGGGTGGTGCTTGGGCTCAATGGGATGATGATTGGGTAAGAGAGGGAAGAGACTATTTTTTCATTGAAGCGTGGAGTTATTTACTGTTGTTTCGTCGGGCAGAGGAACTCCGACGAGTTTCTACAATTTTGGTTAAGGGATGGGGGCGGTTATCAGGGGTGTTGAGTATCGGTTGAGAGGGTGGATGTTATTTAAAAGGTAGGAGGGCGGTTTTTGTGGGAGAGGGAGGTGTTGGAAGATGAGTAACAGAGGGGTTGATCTGGTTTTACATATAAAGAAGAGTAGGGAAAGGCCAGAAGTCTTGATTGAGATCGAGAGGGAAAGCTTGGCAAGTGGGTGGTTTCCTCGGGAACATCGAGTGATTTCTTGCACGGATGGTAGTTGCATTAATGAAGAGAGAGGCTTCATTAATGAAAGCACACCCTCCCAGGTGAGTTCAATGGGCAGTTTTTTGAATTCGAAAAGGCAGCAAAAAGAATTTCGAGGCTAGCCAATAGAGAGAAGGGAGAGGGTGCTAGATTTACGGAGAGAGAAATGAGGGCAAGATGGAGGGAAAAAGAGTTTTAGAGGGACTGACTGGCTAGGGAGATCCGCCATTAATGGGGCAGATATTGAGGCCAGAGAGGAGGGAGGTGAAGGTTTGGAGCAATGATGAGAAAGTCTAGGGAGTGTAAGTAGCTTTAATGGAGGAGAGAGAGGGTGAGCGAAGAGTTTCATTAATGGTGGTAAGAGGGAGTCCATTAATGGAAATGGATTCAAGAGTTGATACTGGAAACGTTTTTGAACCTGGTAGCGCAAGGCCCCTAGAGACTTTAAGATCGAAAATGTCTTTAAGCATTTAGGAGGTCTGATGCCAGGCAGGGGGAGAGGATGGCTGCTCCGTCGGGCGAGAAAATAGTCCATGAAAACCCCATCTACAAGCTTGGAAGCCTGTGATGGGGTGTTAGATCTATCATGAATTAGAAATAGACTGCTTGGTTGAAGAAGATGAAGGTTTTTTTTTTTGAAAAACCAGAGAGAGTTTTTCTCTCTAAGTAACGACTAGTTTGTTGATAACCATTCAGTCTTTACGATTTAAATCTTATAATGATATATACATGTATGTCGGAATAAAATTATTTCTCAAAATGATACTATTTTTGTTGGCAGTGTTAGTCGTTTTAGAAGATAAATTTTGGTCCACAATATTTATCGTTTTATAATACTAATAAATTATTAATATTGTTATTTTATTTTTTTACCGATGAATCAAATTTATTACATTTACCTTTTCGAAAGAAAGATGAATACCGTGTGTAACTAACATTATGAAACAGTATCTTTTATATATTAGAAGACCGAGCAATTATGTGATTTATCAATTCAACCATTTGAAAAGTACGTACAATTTTATCATTTTTTTTACACCATTTTGTCATATAGAGTCGGTCGCGTTGTATTGTGTGTAATTAACATTAATAATAGAGTATTTTGCTTCTAAGATTTTCATTTTCTTTTATTGATTTATAAATTTTTAGATCAGTCACATGTTTTTATACGAGGTAAATTTTGTACAATTATGTTTTTTAGAATTTAGCTAAATAGTAAAGCCAACCCTTATTTTTTTAATTGTATAATTTGTGCGTTGGTTAACAATATATAGCAAGTATTAATGTGGATTATTTTTTAAGTTTTCTTTTTGGCATGGATCGGTGGCATGGATCGGTTTTAGTAATCTTACAAAACACGTTGGGTTTAGGTTAGGAAGATTAGAATTTGGATCGATCCACGACGCGAGATATATAAGAGTTTGAGACTTTCATTGAAGTCCACCTTCACTGATCAGTAGCCTCTCTCTCTCATCAAGGTACCTGTATCTATAGTTCGATTTCTCACTTCCCCGCCAAACCAAGGCATGATTCAACTAATGAGAGTTTATCCTTAAGAAAGAGAAATCGGTTTTGAGCGAGAATTTTGACGAGGAGATCAACGATCAGATCATGAGATGAAACATATCGGACTCTTAAGGTTCCTTGAATCAGCGGATCCCTCATAAAATAAATGTCCAACTCGATGTGTTTCGTTCTGCCATGAAACACCAAGTTTGAGGCAAGATAACAAGACTCTAAGTTATCACACTAATTCACGAGAGAACATAGATTTCGATAGCGAAGTTCGTTGAGTACAACAAAGCCAAATAAGCTCTATATAGAGGTTGGCAAAAGCATGATGCTCACACTTAGTACTCAACTTTTCTACCACATTAATTTTTTTCAAACCAGGACACCAGAGTGTCTTTAAATAACATATAATAGCCACCAACAAAGAGACAATCATCTAAGGAAGAGCCCCACTTTGCACTACTCAACCGATAGATCTTCAAGACTAGGTTTAATATGAAGAACAATAAATGGTATTTTATATAAGTATCTAATTACTTTTCACTATCTGTAAATGTATATTTATGGGAGTCTATTAAAAGTAACTAAGTTTGTTCATACTGTATGCAATGCTTGCACATGTGTGCAATAGATATGATCACAAGCCTAACAAACCACACTATATTTTTGTTACATGAGAGGTTCACTATCACCAGTGAGATAACATGAGTCACACAAATTAGTGTGGAGCAATGATTAACAGTAGTAAGTCACTCGTTTGTCCGTAAATTTTTAATGCATTGTTATTATCATGATTACAACTTAGGCAAGTACCTCAAAACTTCAAAGCTAGGATAGTAATGTAAGTTACCTATATCATTTAGAGAAAAGTTAATGTTGAGTATTTCAATCAGCCTCTGTAACTGAAGAGGTTTGTTTCCAATGATGATACTATCATCAACGTGTATCACTAGGCTTATAATAGTATGTTGATAAGTGCATTTCATGTCACTTATTACGGTTCTATTATTCTAAAAATCGTCACCGGTTCTCAAATATTCGTTGTGTTTTAACGTGTTTTTCAATCATTCTCATAAAAAATGCCGCGATTGTCAAAAAGAGAAGGATAATGACGGAGCTGATGTTGTCTGTTGTTGCACAGTAAAAATAGGAAATGTGGAATGTATACCTCCAAACAAGTTGAAGTTTGACTTCAATGGTAATGATTACATTCAATAGTGGAGGTTGAGCCACCTGGGTATAATGCAATTTGAGACTTCCAGTCTAAGAACAATAAGACAGATGATCTTTTTGACGAGTTGAACACAAATAAACTGAATGCCCAACTTAAGGAACTTATACCCGGCCATACAGCTAAAGTGTTTCGTAATTGTAATGCATCAATCACATATAAGATATCTTTGAGTAGAGAAACTAAAGAAGGTAAAATTTATTCAGTGAAGCCATCAACTTCATCTGCCAAGGCTTCGTTGATGAAGTCGCCCGTATCATCAACTTCCGTTGATCACTACTCCAAACAAATCAGTGAAAGATGAGCAAATATTACGTAAAACTGCCTCTTATTTAAAAGGTGTTTATGTAGATTATGAAGATGATATGCCTTTGTGTTCCAGACTCAAAGATTACGTTGGTTCAGGGTCTCGCGGTTATGCGATGGAGGGGAAACATGGGATAGCAACAAATATGTATGGTTAGCGGAAGAGCTCAGCAGTAGGGTTGCAGTTCTGGGCTGGGTTCTTGGCTGCTTTAGATCTGATTTGGATACGTGTAGTAGCTATCCTGGCTCATCAAGGTCAAGACTAAAAAGATCCGGGACATAAGTGACTTGTGTAGATGAACAAGAACTAAGGTGGTTTAAGACGATGGACTAATTTTTCTTCTATTTGGCTTTCGAAACTAGCTCGGTAAGAGGATCTTCAGCGACGGGGACAGTTATGGGTTCTTCCGGAGCATGGGGAGTTTTCCTGGTGTTGTAGTCACCTTGGGCTGATAAGATATCTTCGACTTATAGATGGATCATTGCGACGGTCATAGGCCGAACGACAACGATTGGTGCATTCTCGTCGACGTCCCCTGGCTGTTACTGCCTCTGGTTTGATGGGTTTATGGATCGGTATAACCGTAAAGATCCTCATAGCGGATTTTAGAGTCAAGAGATGTATGTCATGATGGAAGCACTTTGTTTGGATCTAATCTTGAAACATATCAATATACACCGTTTTGAGACAACAGGGATAATGCTACATCTGAGATCTGATTTATTAGGTAATAGAGAGACTATTAAATAGTCCAAAGTTGAGTACACAAAACGACAGCACAAAGTGAAACGACAATGTGAAAAAGAAACGGACAAATTCAAAGGACACAATTAAAGTTTGAGATTAAATGCAACACTCTCCCTCCTAATCTCAACCTCGTTTACTCAAGTTTTTGACTCCCAATAGTTTCCTCATGTTTTCAAACTTGACAGTAGCTAGCCCTTTTATCAAAATATCTGCTCTTTGATCGTTGCTGCAAACATGTTTAAAGACTACTTCTCCTCGCTCTACGCATTCCCTGATAAAGTGAAACCTTATGTTGATATGCTTGCTTCTACCATGGAACATAGGATTCTTAGCCAGGTCGATTGTAGATCGATTATCTATGCATAAGATCACTGGACCAACAGCTTCATGTGTTATCTGCCTAAGAGTATTTCTAAGCCAAATACCTTGGCAAGCTGCTGCGGTAGCAGCCATGAATTCAACTTCACACGATGATAGAGCAACACACTTCTGTTTTTGTGAGACCCACGTGATAATACTCTCATTCAAGTAATAAACTACTCATCCTGTGCTCTTTCTATCTTCAATTTGTCCACCCAAGTCACTGTCTGAAAACCCAGTTAACACATTATTGCCACTATTCTTTGTATACACCAACCCGTGTTGTATAGTTCCCTTAACGTACCTGAGTATTCTTTTCACTGCATCCTGGTGCCTTTTTGTGGGTTTTTTCCATATATCGGCTGACTATTCCCACTGAGTATGCGATATTTGGTCGCGTATGAACCAAGTATCGTAGACCCCCTACCATACTCTTGTAGTCTGTAACATTGACCAATTTCATGTCTCGTCTCGATCAAGCTGTTCCTTTGGATCCATTGGATACTTCGTCGGATTACAATCTGCCATGCCTGCATTTTCCAGAATTTTTCGTGCATAACTTGCTTGTTTTAATTCGATATATCCTTCTCCTTGTTCAACTTCCATTCCCAAGTAGTAGTTGAGCTTTCCTATGTCGCTCATCTCGAACTGAAGCTTCATCTGGTTCTTGAAATCCTTGATTGCTAAGACACTCGTGCCTGTTACTAGAATGTCATCTACGTATACTGCAATAACCAAACTGTTTTCTCCCTCATTCCTTGTGTATACAGCATACTCGTACGGACAACGAGTAAATCCAAGCTTTATAAGACATGAATTCAGTTTGGCGTACCAAGCACGAGGCGCCTGGCGAAGTCCATACAAAGCTTTAGACAATTTGTACACTAGGTGCTCTTGTCCCTTTCTTTCAAATCCCTCTGGTTGGGCAACGTATACATCTTCCACTATATCTCCATTCAAGAAGGCCGTCTTTACGTCGAGATGGTGCACTTCCCATTGATTTTTAGCTGCCAAAGCTAATAGCAACCTCACTGTCTCCAACCGAGTAACTGGTGCGTATACTTCATCAAAATCAATGCCATGTTCTTGTACATAACCCTTTGCTACGAGGCGTGCCTTGTATTTTACCACCTTCCCGTTAGCATCCCTTTTTAATTTATAGATCCATTTCAGACCTATGATCTTCTGTCCAGGTGGTAGACTCGTCAATTTCCATGTATCATTTGCCTCAATAGAATCCATCTCCTGCCTCATTGCTTGCCTCCAGTTGACATCTTTTGCTGCCTGTGTATAATTGACAGGTTCATCTACCCCCATGAGCCACAATTCTTCTTCATCAAGCTCAATTTCTTCTGTGACATTGTAAATTTCACTCAAAGGTCTGAATCTTTTTGGCTCCGTGCTATCATCGTAATTATCTCGATTGATTCTAGAAGCAGACGACTGAGAATGTGGAGTGGATACCTGAGTGTTACTGTAGTTGTCATATCCAACAGAGGACTGAGAAGACTCAGAAGCCCGCGACTGTGGTGTTGACGTCTGGGTGTTATTGCCACTATGGTTGTCATCACCATACTCCACGATTTCGGTCTCATCTTGACCTGTTTCATCAACCCCAGGCATACTTGCCACAATAAAACTCTCCTGTGTCTCCTCCCTATCTGCAATCATATTCCACGGCCATTGCTTCGTTTCTTCGAAAATGACGTCACGGCTTATATGTATACGATCTTCCTTCGGATCATATAAACGATATCCTTTAGTTCCAGGCTCTCTCCCCAGATTAACTAACTTTTTACTACGATCATCCAGCTTTGTGTTGTGCACACTTGGAGTTTTCATGTGCGATAAGCACCCAAAGACCCGTACATGACTTATCTGCGGTTTCCTTGTTGTCCATGCTTCATACGGCGTCTTGCCTGTCAATGCTCGCGTGGGTAGTCTATTGAGGATGTATACCGAGTTTCTGACTGCTTCAGCCCACATCTTTGATGGCAATTGCATTTCCTTGAGACTGCTTCTAGTCATCTCCACAATAGTTCGGTTTCGACGCTCTACCACTCCGTTTTGTTGCGGAGTGTAGGGTGTCGTGAGGTGTCGCTCAATTCCTGCATTCTCACAGTATTCTTTAAACTCATTAGAATCGAATTCACCTCCTCTGTCAGTTCTCAGCACCTTGATTCTTTTCTCTGACCCGTTCTCAACCAATACACGAAACTTTTTGAATGCTTCGAATGCCTCATCCTTAGTTCTTAGAAAGTACACCCACATAAACCTGCTAAAGTCATCAACTAACAAAAAGAAATATCTGTATCCAGAGGCAGTAGTTGGAGATATCGGACCGCACAGATCACCATGTATAAGTTCTAGTACCTTTTTTGCACTAAACTTGGATTTGGCTGGAAATACCTTCATGGTTTGCTTTCCCATTAAGCACCCATCACACACGACATTTGGTTTTATTATCCTGGGCATTCCTTCTACCATCTGGTGCTTAGACATGAGAGCCATGGCTTGATAATTGACGTGCCCAAGACGGGCATGCCACAATCTCGTGATGTCATCCGTTTTAGTCATCAGACATTCCTGTTTGTTAGTCTCAATAATAATTTTGTAAAGTCGATTGGCAGATCGTTTTACCTTCATCAATAATCTGTCTTTGTTGTCGTAGATCCTCAGAAATTCTCCCTTGAGTTCCACATTATTGCCTTCTTCAGAAATCTGTCCCAATGATATGATGTTATTACGTAGACTAGGTATATAATACACCTCTCGCAGCATCTTTTCTTCTCCATTTTTGCACAGTAATATCACAGTGCCCTTTCCTTTTATCTCGACTTTTGAACCATCTCCAAAACGCACTACACCAGATATACTCTCATCCAGTTCTGCAAACTTTTCTTTAAAACCTGTCATATGACTGCTTGCACCATTGTCCAGGTACCAGACATTTGATTCGCCTGCATATTCTCCACGCCTTGGAAATTGAGTAGATAGCAGTTTTCCCTCATTCAGGAGAAGCTTTGACGAGTCTTTATCATGTTTGGCCAAGAGTAGGGCCATTTCATCATCTTCCATCGCAACCAAATTCGCCTCCGCTTCTTGTGTTTCCTTGTGTTTCCTTGGTTTCCTGCATTCTGAGGCGAAGTGACCATAGATATTACAGTTGAAGCATTTGATAACACTCTTGTCAAACCTTCCATGGCCTCTCTGCCTTGTGGATCTGTCACCATTGTTTCGCCTCAGCCATTCTTCACGCGTCAATAGAAGCTTTTTGTTGGCTCCTTCTCGTTTAGCCCATTCCTCTTCTGTCCACATGAGTTGAATCTCCTTCGTTTCTGTCCTTCCTTTTACTCGTTCTTCATGTGCCTTGAGTGAACCCACAGCTTCTTCGACAGTCATGCTCTCGATGTCTCCAAATTGCTCCAGTGTTGAAGTTATCTGTAGGAATCTGGCAGGGACAACACGCAGAAGTTTCTTTACGGCGTATGATTCTTCCATCGTTTCCCCCAAAGCTCGAATATTTGTAACGAGGCTATTCATTCTCATGTGAAAATCTTAAAAATTTTCATTGTCACCCATATTTAGCATTTCGAATTCAGATTTTAGGGTTTGAATCTGTGCCTTCTTTGCTTTTTCTGCACCTTGGCATAAGGTTCTTATCATATCCCAGGCGTCCTTCGCTGTTCCCTTGTTCGCAATTGAGAGCAATACATCTTTGGGAATTGCCTGATACACCATTGCTAGCGCTATCTTATCTGTCTTCTCTTCGACAACTACATTGGGATCTTTTGGCTCTACTGCATTCCAGACCCCTTGCGCTTGCATATAAACTTTCATTTTGATAGCCCAAGCCGTATAATTACTTCTATCCAGCATTGGGTAGCTTAGGCCGTACGAACCTCCTTTTCCTTTGTTCACCTCCATCGTTAGTGAAACAAATACGTCTGCTAAGACCTTCAGGCTCTGATACCAAATCTAATCTTGAAACAAATCAATATACACCGTTTTGAGACAACGGGGATAATGCTACATCTGAGATCTGATTTATTAGGTAATAGAGAGACTATTAAATAGTCCAAAGTTGAGTACACAAAAAGACAGCACAAAGTGAAACGACAATGTGAAAAAGAAACGGACAAATTCAAAGGACACAATTAAAGTTTGAGATTAAATGCAACATTGGATAGGGGAGAACCAGAGGAGATCTTGCACCCTATATTCCTGGTCAGGACACTGAAATTGCTGCTCACTAGAAATTAAATCGGCGACAAGGTAGACAGCAGCCAAAGTTCATAGCCCATCATTTGAAAAAGTTCTTTCAAGCAACCAACTGCATGAGAAAATTTAGTTCGAAGTTTGATGATGCTGGAGATTTTATCTGGAGAATGCATTTCATTTCGATATGGCTTTGGATGTAAGGGAGTGTATGGCCTGAGAGTATAAGTCGAATGTTTGGTTTAACTAAGCAAGGGCGTGTTTGGCTTGCTATTATATTTATTTATACTCTTTCTATTTTTACGATCACTCATTACGCCGAAAAGAAAAGAAAAGAACAGAACATACGAAAGCCCATTAGGAAAGAAAGAGAATGGGCTTCTATTAGGGTTTTCATCAGAAAGTTATAAACAGAAGATGAAAAAGATTATAAAAGGACACGGAATGTAGGAAGGGAGAGGACGGGTTCGGCAAAACATAAAAAAAATAATACAAAAGCCAATTGGGTACTTTTTTATCCTCCATAATACAAAAGCCAATTGGCTACTTTTTGATCCTGCATAATACAAAGCGAGCCAAAGCAGGAAAAAAAATCAGAATTCGCCGCTGAATTTTCTTTCGGCAGAACATAGAACGGAGAGAGAGGTGAAGAAATTGGAATTTGCGGTTTCAGTGGATTTCTTTCGGCAAAAGCTAGGTGACAACTATTTTTTGGGTTTTCTTCGGCAGCGGCAACATACAACCATACGGGAGGAGGCAGGCAGTTGTTCGGTTTAACTTTCTCTAAAATTTTATTCGTTTATTTACATTTTCCTAAATAATTATGTTAACTTTTGCACCCATGATGATGATTTGTTCGATTATGAACTAATCGTTGTCATGGAACCTTAGCGGATTTGTTTGAATAATATTTAGGGTCTATTGCTTAATTGATTTGTGAGATATGTTTATCGGTTACCTAGTATGGTTGTGTTTATCGTTAGATGCGTCACGAACATCTAGTTTGTTAATCTTTAATGAATGCAAAAGTATGTCTAGAAAGACAACAACTGAGATGCTACGTAGAACATGTGCATGTTAACATGGTATCAGATCGCGTGTGATTCTGGGAATTCTGAACATCCTCAACAAAGATGGCTGGCAATAAAGTCGTGGTCAATCAAATCCCTGATGAATTAACAATGCAGATTGCTACCATTCTGAGAAATGGTCTCAGAACACGACAACAAACAACTAACCCCGAGAATTTATCCCTAGGGATTAAACTCGGTGGTGACAACTATGCCCTATGGGAAAACCTGATGAAGAAAGCAATTGGGGGAAGGGGGAGAGGTTCTCACATTACAGAGGAGCCGAGACCTCCATCCAAAACTGACAAAACATATACAAGGTGGGAACAAGATGATCAATGTGTTTTCACATGGATTATCCAGAATCTTGAATCCAGCTTGGTGAATAATGTCTCGCAATATCCCACTGCAAAATCCCTCTGGGATGGGTTAGCCACCACATACAGTTCTGGTACAGATTCGTTACAGGTGTTTGACCTTCATAAGAGGGCTAATTCATTAAGGCACGGGTCTGATACACTAGAAGACTTGTGGAACAAACTGCGGAACATCTGGATGTCTATAGATAGGCGAGATCCAAACCCTATGAAAGACCCAGAAGACATTCAGATCTACAATAAGAAGACTCAAGAACAAAGACTCTATCAATTGCTAATGGCGATTAATGACAACCTAGAACCAGTTAAGAGAGATATCCTGAAAAAGGATCCTCTTCCTTCCGTGAAAACAACATATGCTACAATACAAAGGGAAGTGGCCAGGCTTAATATACTAAAATCAAGTTGTTCTGATAGTGAATCGATTGAAATTGGAATGGGTTTGGATGCTAAAGATTCTGCACAGAGGTTTAAATTCCGATCCAAAGAGAAAGAAGATAAATCCAAGTTGTATTGCACTCATTGTGGGATGAAGAAACACACTAAAGAGACATGTTTCCAGCTGGTTGGCTATCCAGAATGGTGGGAGGACGGTCATACGGAGAAAAATAACTAGCGTTTCAGATCTAATGTCAAACGGGATTTGTCTACAGGTGACAGTGAAGATCCGACTAAAAATGAGCAAGGAAGTGGTACTGGTTTTGGAGGAATGGCGGCGAACTCCTATGGAAAACTTGGAGGTAAAGGGTTTGAGAAATCAATGAATTGGATCCTTGATTGCAAGGCTACGGACACCATGTTTTATGATCCTAAAGACTTTGGTGACATGTCATCTCCAAAGAAATCCCATATTGAGACTGCTAGTGGAGAAATTTGTGAAGTCAAAATGGGAGGTTAAATTATTTTTTCGTAAAAAAATAGAAATTAAAAACTGGCTCTACATTCCTTCATTATCCTTAAAGTTATTATCTGTTAGTCAAGTGACAAAACAACTCAACTGTGTGGTTCTTATGTATCCATTTTTTTGCATTTTACAAGACATTCGTACGAAGGAGATCATTGGGTGTGGTAATGAACAATGAGGTCTCTATTATGTTGATGAGGTAGTTCATAAGGGACATGCCATGCTTGCTCACGAAACAACCGAAATGCACCTCCGGTTGTACTTGGAATGAAAACTATGTAAATATTTACTTGTTTAAAAGTTCATGTAAATATTTGGGGGCATACTCTTTCCTACCTTGGTGGTATGGGGAGGTTTTAATGAGGTCTTCGGGCTTTTTTAGAAAATTTGATCCCTTCTTAAGAGATTCGGAGTATTTCAATTAATAGTTTTCTTGAATTTTTTTTATCAATGGTAGACCGGATTGAATTGGTGGAGTGATGACTACTTAAACATTTCTCATCGGAGAATTTAAACACTCTCACTTTAAAATACTTGTAAAATAACTAAGGGCTGTTTAAACATTAGCCACCAAAGTTGAAAAGCTATGAAACAATGCAAGAGTTGTGTAAAATAAAACTACCCATTAAGATATACGAAATGCCTTGGCCATTCAAGGACTTTAAATTTTCAAAACAGAAAGGTTTATCCAGACAAGAGCCGGACATGGTTACAAAAAATGCCTTGGACATCCAAGGACTTTGGTTCAATCACAAAAAATTAAAAAGATAGTTGATACTTTAAGACTGAGCTTTCTTAGATGGCTCAGCCTCACTTGGCTTCTTCTTCTTTGGGTCATCATTTTCTTCATCCAGACTCTCCCCAGTATTTTCCTCTTCATCGGTTGTCTCATCCCAACCACTGGAGTAGTTAGGCTTGTCACCATCGGCCATGGTATGGTGAGGAAGGTCTTCGTATTCCACGAATCGCCATAAATCTCCCAGTGTCCTCTTCGAAATTTTCTAATGAAAAAGAAGGACCATATCTGACTTGACTTCGGCATACCTTTCCTCCTGAGAGTCTATCAGCTCGTTAGTATAAGCATCAATCCTAGCCTGGATTGTTTTCTCTTGCTCCTTTAACAAGTGAACTTTTTCTTGTTCAGCCTTGGATATAGTGTTTTCAAGCGAAATCTTGTCATTGGTTAGGGTCTGAATGATGCTGTCTTTAGCCTTCACCTCCTCTTTTGAAGAAGAGAGGTTTGTCTCCAGATCAGATTGCTTCAATTGGAGTTTTTGGACAACTCCCTCCGAAGTGGCCAGCGTGGTGTCCAAATCCTCCTGAGTTTTCTTCAACTCCTCATTTTATTTCTTCAATTCCTCAGCATTTTGGTTCGCACTAAGGAGGTCGCTAGATAATTTCTCTTTATCGGAGTTGAGTGTATTGATGATGACCGACGGATTTCGCACTTGCTTCTCCAAAGTAAGCATTGGCTGGATATTTCTCAGTAAGGAGTGGGTGACAATGTCTCTTTCACTTGAAATAGAAAACGACCTGCCATTGAAAGTGACGATGTTCGAAGAGCTTGGGGGGAGGTAGGGTCCAGCAAAATCATCTTTGGCAAAGTCTTCAAAGTAAAGACCAATCCCTTGAAGCCTAGTGATGTCGACACCATCAATATTAATGTCCCCTCCGGCACCCTCTCCGGTGTGAAAGTCACTTGGGATATCTTTGCTTGAGTGGGGTCAGTTGGGTCAACTAGAGGAAGAGGCTTCGGAGGCCGGAGATAAACTTCATCTCCCTTGGAGGTTTTCTTTTTCTTGGCCTCCCTCTCTACGTCTTCTTCTCCCCGTTTTTTGTCCTTTTCGGGAGCCTTTGAGGGTTTTGGAGCCCAACTACTTCCTTGGTTCTTTCATGCTCCACCACTTGCAATAAATAAATATCAATCTGTCCTTGGTCTTGCCCCTCTGGGTTTGTTGGGACCACTTCCTCCACTTCGGTAGGATTGGCCTCAACCACACCTTGCTTGCCTTTGCACTTCTTGCCCTTCATCTTGCTTGGGGCTTTAGCTCTGCCTGGCAAGGCCAATTTTCCATCTTTTCCCTCTGTCTTCCGAAGAATCAGCCCCGGAGGGGGTGGAGTGGTTAATTCCTCCCACGACAAGTCCATCCGGTCGGTTGTGTTCCAGAGATGGGATCTTGTTAAATTTCCTCTGGTAAAACAGTTGTGGAAGCGGTTTCCCCATTTCTCAACAGCCCAAGCATTTAGCTTGGTACAAGTAGTTTTCCCAGCCTCTAAGTAATCGTTGAAATCCTTAGGCAGCACTACCAAAAAACAAAAGAAGAGAAATTAGACAAACTAGTTTGTTATAAGTAAAGTTGGAAGTATGTGACGAGGCTTTTACCATCACTTCGCCATCTGCTGGTAAGCATGCTTGGGTTGACACCAGCTTTTATTTTCCTCCCATTCTGCTAGGCACCATTGATAAACCAAAATTGAGTCTTCCAACTTTTCTCCGACTCGAGTAAGTTATCTACCGCCTTATAATTATCGCCCATATTAAAATGATAGAAGGGGATGTGGTGGTTCCTGCAAAGGCTGGCCATTATAGCAAACTGCTCCATCAGAAGAGGGATCCCGGAGAGCCTGGAGGCCATAATACAAGCCATGAGTGTATACCAAGCGCTGGGGCTCAATTGGCTTTGGCACAGCTTTATGAGATGAAAGTATCTAACGATCTTCGGATCTAAGGGAAGCCTAAGCCCCCAGTTGAATAGCTGAGTGAAGAAAACTATCTCACTCAGCTTGCAATTCATCGGCGTCCCCAGATCTACCGGTATCCTCACTTTAACGTTCTCAAGGATCCCCCACTTTGTCCGCATCCGGCCTAGTTCGGCTATGTGAATAAAAGCATAATTAATCTTCTGTATAGCCAACAGGTACCTTACACTTACTTTGTGGAAGCAAGGTCCCACTTTTCCCACAAGGCACTCCGGGAGATCCGGGTGTCTTAAACATAGCTTCTCATTGCCCTTGCTTTTCTTGGCAGCAGCAGCCTCACTTGTTTGCCCGGAGACGTCGATCTCAAAAGGGGCTTCTTCGATACTATCCTCCATTACCCTAGAAGGATTATCGGTTATTTTTAGGAGAGAAGAACTGGTGGTTGGCTCAGTAGGTCCTCCTGATGGTTGGGCGTTACTTTCCTCTTGTGGTCGGGAGTCCGACTAGGGTTCAGATCCGGAGGTTTCTTTCCAAAGGCTTGAACTGGTTGCCTCCGGACCTGACAGCTTGTCCTCGGGGATTTTAATGGGTGCTTCTGACCCTGTAGTTTTACTCTTAGCCCCAGACTTAGAAGGCGTGGATTTGGGAGGTTTAGGCTGTGCAGTTACAGCCTGCCCTTTCACCGAACGACCCTTTCGTCGATCTACCAGCTTCTCTGGGGAGATATCAGCGTCTGATCCCATGACAATGAATGGGGAAGGTCTCTTAAAGCTTGTAACCGCCTGCTCTGGTTCAACAACGGGATCTGATTCTTGGACCGATGAGCCTGAAGCGATTGGAGAAAGGTTGGGCTGGAATAACCTTCTGGATTTAGAACTTTTGGCAGAAGACAAACCCCGATCAGGCTCTGAACTTGGTGTGACAGACTTGTTAATAGAAGAAACAGGGAGGCCTGCAGCAATGCGCCTTTCTCGTTCGACTACTTGAGCTTTTTCTAACTCCGACAAGTTAAGCCACCGACCTTTTACTAGGGCGTTTCTTGCTGTGAACATAAACTCGCACCAAAAGAAGGGTTTTTTGAGAGGTAAAAGCTTTGAAGATTAACAGATTAAAGATAATGAAGATGCTAAAACAGTAAAAAATGGATTAATTTATACTAAAAGAACAAAAGATGCTTTGATACCTAGGAGAATACGAAAAGATAGGTGTAATGAATTAAAGACGGCGCTGATGTCACCAACATTAATTAAGAGGTTACTTTTTGAAGTAAGTGGGAGCGCAATTCTACGAGAAAAACGGCCAATGAGGCGAATCAGAGAAGGACACGTGTCCCACGATCTCTGGCAAAACCGTTCAGCTTCTGAGAGTTTCATCGGTTCAGATAAAGTCGTTACACAATTCAAAATCTGTCCGGACATAGTTACGGGTACACATGAACTATTTTTTAGGTCTTGTCAAAGGCCTTCGAACACAACCTAAAAAAGGGGCTACTGATGAGTCCGGATTTTCTCACCACTCACTGTGTGAACCGGACAGGGGCAATTGGGACAAAAACCACCCACTGAACCATTCGAACAAGACTAATGTATTAAAAACTAAATCACTTCATGACTAAGCTAATTACCTACTTGCTTAAAAACTAATGAGTCATTGAACTCGACCCGAATTCATAAGTGTGACCCGAAAGCCCAAGTGGCCCATAATTAAGGGTATAAATACCCAACCACTTTCATTAATAAGGGTAATGAACATTTAATACAACCAGGAAGCTCAAATCTCTCACTATAAACTATTCAAACATTAAATACCCTTGAAATATCACAAAACTCTATACAAAATTACCCTCAGTTGAAAATAATCCACACCACCTACAGACCAAGGAGAAGAGCATCATAAAATAGCCCAGAATTGGGAAGAACCTTATATGGTTGTTGGAAGGATAAAGACATGCTATTATCATCTTTATGATAATCAGGGGACGATGCTTCAACATCCATGGAATATACAACATCTGAAGTTGTACTGGGAATAACTATGTTGTATTTTGAATTTGTTTCTTTGATCGGTTAACACACTCTTTTCTACCCTGTTGGCCTAAGGAGGTTTTAACGAGGCGCTATGTACATATTCAAATCTATCAATAAAATACATTTTTTGGCTAATGGTTGTTTACAAATACTTATTTGAACTATTTTGGTAATTGATGAAAGACTGATAATGTTCGAGGTTGACCAAGAGTAGAATATTCTGAAGTGTTGAATACATTTTTCGAAACAACCATATTTGAAGTGATACGTTCATTAAACACTCTATCATATTCAAAGTGCTACGTTCAATAAGCACACTATGGTTTTTGTATTTAAATGCACTAGGATGTTTGATGTGCTACGTTCATTCAATGTACTATAACATTCGAGGTGTTATGCATTATAATGGCTATTTAAACTATCTTATTATGTTTTTACCTTGAATACTTAATACAAATAATGATTACACGTGAGTATAACTTAATATAAAACATGAACCGTAAGCAAAACGTTTTGTCATTCGTTATAATTTGATGGGTATACGAGTTATAATACTGATATGGCAGGTACAAAAAGATAATAAAAATTCAAAAGATAATAAAATTATTCATCTTTAGAGCCCTCTTGGGATGACTCCTCTTGGGATGACTCCTCTTCCGACGATGAACTAGGACAGGATCGAACGCCTCGTTAGGGCGCCGTTCGATGTGAATTTCATTCCAAAAGCTGGAAAGATTTATCTTAGGGAACGTGGCGTGAATTTCTCGAAATAGTGTGATGCTTTTCTCTTCTTTGCCAATACTGATAGTTGCCAACATATTCTTGGTGCACTCCTCTTCTGCAGCAGTGACAACAAGTTTCTTTTATTTTTCAAAGTCAGACTTGAGAGTAGTTATTTCATCGGTTAAGTTCTTCTTTTTTGTTCCACTCTTGTTGAGAGAAGTTTGAAGGTCATCGAATTTCTTATTTTCAGTAGCTAACTCTTCAAAGGTGTTTAGTTTTGAGTTGGTCAATTTCTCCTTGGAACGTGGTTTTGAGTTCTTCCTTGTCGATTTGATGCAGTTCTCGGAGATACTTCTTCGCAAGAAGAAGTCCCCGGAGACATTCAGACCTTGCCATTTGAAATCCATAAAACTGATTTTTGATGTGATCACCAGATATTTCTTTCATCTGTTTCTCAGTTTCAACAACGCCTTTGTAGCGAACTATATCTTCAGCCATACTTTTCAGGTGACATTGAGAGGCTTCGATTTCTTGAGTAAGTCTTTTCGCTGCCATATTAAGATCAGAAAATGGTCGAATAGCAGCTATGACTTCTTTGGAAGGCTTGTCAGAAGGAAAGACCACTGGGCTAGACCAGAGAATAATATCAAAGATGTTATAGGAATAATAACTTGAGGAGATGCGGCTTCAGATGAAGTAGGTGCAGATATCCTACCAAAGTTATGCAGATGAGTTTGAATCTCTTGAATAACAAGATTCTTTTCACCATCGAGTTATTGTGATTCATCGAAGTTAAAGAAACTATCAGGGTTGAAGTCATCAATATCTTGGTTATCTTCTACAGTGACTGTTTCCTGTTGCTGGTTGATGGCGTTTGCAGTATTATCTTCATTTTTTATTTTGACCACTTCGCTGATTATCCGCAGCTATAACTTCGTTGTCATCGGACAGTACATCTTTGACAACCTCCACTACTTTCTTTTTTGCTCTTTTCTGGAGGCTAGCTCTAGTGGTGTTTTTCTTCTTCTGTTCCTTCTTTGATTGTGTAAAGTGTGTTTTCTTTTGTTTTTTGTTTCGAGCTTTTTGGCTTTGTATCTGTTGAAAGGCTAGCATCAGAGTTACTTGCTGCCTTTTTATTCTTATTTGCTTTCTTTTTCTTTGGAAGATGGTTGTGTGATCTATTGCGGATTGGTAAGAACAGTTTATAGTCGGGATGGACCAACCTCTTCACAGCTCGTCGAGGATTGGGAGGCTCCATCAAGTTTTTAGAGGGAAAGACTCCAAGGGTGATCAGAAATAAGTCA
Organism: Limnanthes douglasii subsp. nivea; assembly: GCA_036936605.1. Lineage (NCBI taxonomy): Eukaryota > Viridiplantae > Streptophyta > Magnoliopsida > Brassicales > Limnanthaceae > Limnanthes > Limnanthes douglasii. The sequence continues at coordinate 280,804,281 of JAUPFV010000005.1, forward strand.
CTGTTAAGGAAATTAATGGGTTCGAAGGTTGTGTGGGAGACGTTATTTCATTCTTTTTCAGGCGAAGCAGCAAGCGTTTTTAAAGTTTTTTTGGCTTTTTCTCATCGAATGGCATAACGCCTCAAAATTTCTATTAGGAATGTATAAATTCATAAGGAATAAGGATAGTACAAATTGAAAATTTAATTTGAGAAAAATAATATTAAGAGACTTACGGTTATTCCTCCAGACGAGGTTCAATCTTGATGGGTTAAATTCGGATATGGCTTTGTCATTTTCTTATGTTCATGAGATAAAGATGAATTTTTGCTTCCAAAATTTATCTATTTCTAGGAGGTCGTCGATGATTTTTAAGTCATCATCCAAAGTACATAGTAGAACGGAAGTACTGGTCCTTTTGAAAATTTGGATAGGGATATGAAATATTCGATATAAATGGGGATTTTGATTAGTTGAGAGGCCATGGTTACAGAAAAAAGCGTGAACCAGTGGTTTGATGCAGAAATAATCGTAAGCTCCAAAGACATTGTTGTCAGATTTTGGAAATTCAGGTTCTTTAGGAATTCTGGCCTTGGATCTTTTAAAATTTGGGTGGTTTCTCATAAACTAGTTGAAGGTTGATCGGAAAATATGAATTTTCCGGTCAAAGTAGCTAGTAAGTTTGAAGAAACCGGTGAAGGTAACAAAAGAATTTAGAGGTTTTTTATGCTTTCTCTCTCAAGAATGAGTTGCAAAGGAATTATTAGCGGAGAAAAGACATGTTGAGAAGTGGAAAAGGTTTATGCTAATTGGGTAGAAATTGAAACATTTACCTGGATAAAGGTTCGACACCTGCAACACTAAGGGCCTAGTTGTAGGCTTAGCACCTAAAGGGTCATGATTTGCTGAGAAATAAGGTTTGATACCGAAATTTTTTAGTCTTGCTTAGAATTACAATATGAGATAATGATTATCTATAGATATATTTTGATGTATTTTGATGTATTTTGAACGAATAATGATGTAACAGAATGATTGACGTATTTCGAATTACATAAGAAGAAATTATCCTTGCTCTACTTAAATTATCAGGCCCTATGACCTGAAATCCACCGTTGATCTCATGCCTTTTGGAATCTCCACATGCCCTTCTCTTGCTCGTCTGATCCGATCAGTGATGTCTTATTCGTGTCAAGCACATGTCATGTCCCTACCTATTATTTATGATGCCATCAACGTGTTATCGACAGTGTGAGACAACGTTGGCTAAGTGTTTAGTTCCATGTATCGTAATTGACCTTTGCCACTGGAAGCGAACTTCGTGAGGCTCTCTCTCGGCTCAAATTTTCTCGCCAAAAGCCAGCCTCATCGGTTTTTTATCTGGCCTCTGTTAGTTGGAATAGTCTTGCGAGTGAGGAGACCAGATCTCATTTTGCTCGTGTCTCCATCAAGGCTTTCTCTCGACTTAGTTATTCTGGCCGGAAGCAAGCTTCATCAGGCTCTCTATCGGCTCAAATGTTTTTCTTTTGAAGTGAGCGTTTTCGGTTTCAGTCTTGCCTCCGTTCGTAGGAATGGTCTTGCACGAGAGGAGCTCAGATCTCTCTTTGCTGATGCCCCCAACATAGTTTGCATGTGTTTCCTCCTCTATTGTTGTATTTTACGAAATACGGGGTACTATTTTCTCCTTGAAACATCTCTGTTGGGTGTCTTTAATGTCGGTTATGCTCGTCTTAAGAAAGAAGCAATGCTAGTTTGGTGGTGCGAGGTGAGCAGTGCAGCTGGGATAATGACGGTACAACTCGGTTTTAGGTCGGCAATTTGAGGCGACAACTTTGGGTAAGGTGTTGGGGTGCACACGTTTACTCTTTTCAAAAGAGGTTGCGCCTTCTTCGGTATGTGTTACATGTACTACAGTTCAGTTACAAAAGGAAGCAACTATAGTAATTTTAAATGCAGCGAATCATTTTTTAATATTCCTTACATTAAATAAAGGATGGTGGTTTTAGTTGTAGTTGCTTAAGTATAATTTTTAATACCAATTTATTTTTCTTTAAATGCAGTAAAATATTTATTAAGATTATTTACATTAATATTTAATTTAGAATTGTGGTCCTGTTTTTTGTATCTTTATTTTTAAGTCATAACCGCTTTAAGTTAAATTTTGACAAACAAACCAAGAAAAGTTAAAATTTTAGAGTTGTTCGTATTTGTGTTATGTTTAAAGAGGATACTGAAATTCGTTCTGATGACGATCCTCCCCGGATGAACCAAAAGCATGGTGACCACCATCAAAAGTTTGGTTGCCAACCTCATTGGACAAGACGAACGAGAGACCTCAACCGCGAAGATAACCTCCTCTATAATGCAGGTCCGAAATTCTTCGGCCAAGATAAGTATGTACGGGGATACCCCATGATGTTTTAATCATCCTTTGAACTTCTTAAATTAATTTTATAATATTTGTTGGAATGTTAGGGGTCTAAATGACCCATTCCATCAAAAAGAAATTAGTGATTCTATTTTCTCCAACAATATTAATGATATATGTATGCTCGAAACCAAAGTGAATGTTGACAATGTTCCCCGCATTATGAAGTTAATGTTACCCTGGTGACACTATATTACAAATCATAGTTGTCACCATTATGGTCGAATTTGGATAGCATGGAACCCTAGTATTTATAATTTATTTTTTATTGATGTCACCCTAGTATTTATAATTTATTTTTTATTGATGTCACCCCTCAAACCCTGCATAGTAGTGTTAACTGCATCACTAAAAGCTTGATGCTCCACCTCACCGCTGTCTACAGTTTTAATGACCCGACTGACCGTCAGCCCCTTTGGAGGGATCTTTGTACAATAGACCAGACCAACACCTCGACCCCTTGCATTATCATGGGGGACTTCAATGCAATTCGAAGCCCTCATGAGAAGTCCAGTTTAGATAGATTCTAGAATTTCTCCATGGCCTCTTTCAACGAAAGTTGTCGCATTGGCGGTCTTGAGGACCTCCGTTCCACGGGATTCTAATACTCTTGGTCTAACTGTCTAATTGATAACCCCATATCCTCAAGGATCAATAGAGCCCTTGTTAATAGCACCTACAACGACTATTTCCCTAACTCCTTGGCCCATTTCGACCTCTCTCGTACCTAAGACCACACCCCCATTATAACCTATCTTACCACCCCCTTTTTGCCAACACCCAAACGTTTTGAATACTTCAACATGTGGCAGCACATCCTACTTTTAACGCATCGCCTCCTCTAGCTAGAGCCTCATGTGCAATTGCAACCCCATGAAATTCATTGTTTCCAAGCTCTCATGTCTTGCCCCTCAATTGACTCCCTGAACAAACTAGAATTTAGTAGTATTAGTCATAGAGTCGAAAATACCCAAACTACCCTTGCCCAAGCCGAACAAAACCTTGCCGCAAACCCCTTGGAAAACGTTCTCATCACATGTGAGAAGGAGGCTACCAAAACCTACATTTTTTTATAGCCGTGCTGATGAATCTTTTCCTAAGCAGTAATTTAGAGAGTCGTGGGTAATGCTTGGAGATAAAACCTCTAAGTTTTTCCACAAACGTTTAGAGCCCATAGAGCTAGAAACAAAATCATATCTATTGCTACCCTGGATGGCTATATTAGCACCTCTTCCAAAATTATTTCTGACACCTTTGTCCATCACTTTTTTAACCTTTTGGGCTCCCCAAGCCCTGACAGTTACCGCAGGCTCTACAAAATGAGATCCCTTATTAAGGTCACTGTCTTCCCATCTTATACAGCCAATATGATTAAGCCCATCTCAGATGAGGAGATAAAATCAGCCATTTTCCAGATCGATAGTGACAAGGCCCCCGGGCCCGATGGTTTTAGCGTCGGTTTTTTTAAAACTTACTGGTAGACTGTGGGATAGGACGTCTGCATTGGGGTTAAGTATTTTTTCCATAAAGGTAAAATGAACCATGATTGGAACCAAACCATAATGTACCTCATCCCTAAGATGGAATTCCCTTCCTCCGCCTTTGAATTCAGGCTCATTTCCTGCTGCAAAATATATAAGATCACTTCCAAGATCATTGTTAATAGAATAAAGGCCGCCCTCTCATCCCTTATCGACCCTTCCCAATCGTCTTTTATCCCAGATAGATCCATTGTTGATAACATGCTCCTTACCCAAGATCTGATGCATGGCTACTATATCAATTGAAATGGAGTAATATGTGCCCTTAAGATTGACCTGATGAAAGCCTTTGACAGCATCAGATGGGAAATTGTGATAGATATCCTCTTTATCATGGACTTTCCCATATCTATCATTAATTGGATCGTTCAGTGCATCACCTCTCCTACGTTTGCGGTATGCGTCAATGGTAAGCCTACCAGCTATTTTCATCTGATGAAGGACCTCCGCTATGGAGATCCCTTCTCCCCTTATATTTTTGTTATTGTCATGCAGGTACTCTCCAGCATCCTTCAAGAGAAGAGTAATAATCCATGATTTGGTTTCCATTGGAAGTGCCAAAAATTCCAAATCATCAAAGTTTCCTTTAAGGACGACCTAATGATGTTTTGTCGGGAAAACCCCAATCTATCAATCTCGTTCATGAGGGCCTTTTGGAGTTCTCTTCCCTCTCCGACCTCCAGCTGAATCCGAGTAAAGGTCACATCTACTTATCAGGGACCTCACCTTTTGATTAACGTTGAGATCCTAAGGATCCTTAGTTTTAATGAAGGATCCTTAGCTATTAAGTATCTTAGAGTCTCTCTCATCACATCCTGAGTCACCTACAATAACTGCAAACCCCTCTTTCTCAAGGTCACCAATCGCATAAATTCTTGGACATCCAAGCACATCTCATACGATGGAAGACTCCAATTAATTAAATATGTTCTCTATATTGGTCAAGTTTACTGGTCATCGATTTTCATTCTCCCGATCAGAGTTTTGAAGGAGCTTGCTCAGCTCCTAAGGCACTTCCTTTGGTTGGGCTCGAAGATGAAAATCTTAGAGGCTAAGATTTCTTGGGACAGGGTAACAGTGTCTGTAGATGAGGACGGCCTTGGGATCCGAAATCTAAATTTTTTGGAATGAAGTGGCTGCTCTGAAACGTTTTTGGTCCATATTGACCAATAACAAGAATTCAATATGGACTCAGTGGACTATCACGTAAAAAATTAAAAACAAAAGACTTTGGACCCTTCCCCCTCCTTTCAACACCAGTTGGGGTTGACGAAAGATCCTTAATATGCGCAATCAGGCCATGGGTTTATACTCAAGTGATTATTGGAAATGGTAATAACACTTCAGTTTAGCATAACCCATGGTTATTCCCAACCTCATTGTCTAGCCGTTATGGCCTTAGCATTACTAACCTAGCAAGCTTATGTAATATTTGTAAGGTTACAGATCTCCTTTTCAACGGGAGGTGGGTATGGCCCACTCGTTTTAGGGTTCTTAACAGATATATGCAGCCTAATATCTTTGAGATCATTAACGTTGTTCATTCCCTCCCTTGCTTCCGATGATGATGATGTCTTCTTATAAATCCCCAACAAGTCAAAACCACATTTAACCATCAAAAGCACCTACGTCGCCCTCAGGCCAAGAAGGGACAAAGTCACTTGGGCTTCCTTAATCTGGAACAAGTGCATGCAGTGTTTGGTCTTAAAATGCCACATTCTTCATATTTTTGGAAAACCTATAGTGAAAACAAATTATTGATATTTGGGTTGCCACTTTTAAGCTCCTCAATACTCACATGTGTCGGGAAACTAATGATACAAATTTCTAAAACATTGATGATCAATGGAAAACAAAAATAAGCATAATTTTTTTGTTTAATATAAATATGAATCATAAAACACTGGATATAACTCAAACACTTGATTAACTAATATTGGACCTGATTACAACATTAAAATACTAATCCATATTAATATATGGGACAAGTTTTAATTTACATAAACATTTATTGATTATTAACAAAAAATTACAAATGATAAGATTAATATCAAAATTAAATTAAACTAATTAGATTTTATGCAAACCTGTTTTACTCGAACTATAGTTTGGATCAGATATAAATTCCGCTACATTGCCAAACTATTCCATATTAATATAAAACTAATTTTGATTTTTATAAATATTTATTAATGGATAATAGAAAAGATATGTTGTGAATGAGTCGAATAGTGCCTGACAGTGTACTGTGTCCGGCAGTACAGTTTTGTGTCTGTGATAGTGATATTGTGCATTGACAGTGTACTGTGTTCGACAGTAGAAATAAGTGTTGTGACAGCATCGCTGTCAATCTTTTGGTATGAGCCCATTAGGCCCATTGTCTAGTAAGTCTTTTAGTTCCCTATAAATAGATTACTAAGGCGACATAAAACACAATCTGAAATTTGTATCCTTTTCTATGATAGTGAAACTCTTTTCTCTGGCGGCGCCCGTGGACGTAGACAATTGTCGAACCACGTTAAATCCTGTGTTGATTCAAGTTTTTCCTTCACATATATTTTGTGCTTGAGCCATTTTGTGATAATTGCATAGTGATTTAATAACAAAATTTATATCAGAGCCACGTGGTGAAATTAGGGTTTTTGCAATTAGGGTTTCACAATGGCGTCTACAGCAACAAAATACATGATTGAAAAATTTAATGGGGGATCCAGCTTTGCTTTGTGGAAGATTAAACTGAAATATTCATTGGTACTGCAAGGATTGTGGAAGGTTGTGGAAGGTTGTGGATAATAAGTTACCAGAAAGAGATGAAAGAAGAGGAGAAACAAGATCTTCAAGAAATGGCTTTGTGCTGGATTTTAATGAGTGTGAAAGACAATGTGCTTTGCGAGATTAGTGGTGAGAAGACTGCTGCCTGCGCATGGAAAAATATAGGAGATCTTTACTCAGAGAAATCAGTAGTAAACTGATTATACTTGAAGAAGTGTTTGTATGATTTCAGATTGAAAGAAGGTATGTCCATAACAGAGCACTTAGATAATTTCAAATCAATTATAATGGACTTGGAGAACATAGATATCAATATTGAGGATGAGGATCAACCTTTGTTTGTATTGAGATTGTTACCATCTCCCTATGAAAACTTCGTAGATACCATTATGTATGGTAAGGATAAGTTATCGCTAGCAGATGTCAAAAGGGTACTGAAATCAAAGGAGATGAGACAGTTGCAGCCACACAATCAAGTTGAAGGGGAAGGTCTTATGACTAGGGGAATATCTAGAAGCAAAGCGAGTTCTTTAAGAAGGAAGAACTGGAGGTCCAAGTAAAGGGTAAAGCACTCAAACTGTTATGAATACGGTGAGCAGGGTCATTATAGGAGAGATTGTCCAAAACTGAATGGTAAGGAGGGAAATCAAAAGGAAAATGCAGCAAACATTGTTGAAGGTGTGAACGATTCTGACGATAGTGAAAACAGTGGTACAGGAGATCTACACATCACATGTATCAGTTCAAGCAGTGGGTTGATATGTACAAGCCAATACAGGGAACTGTCTATTTAGGGAACAATCATTCGTTGACTGTTGGTGGTACTGGTAACGTCAGAATCAGAATGTTTGACGGGGTTGTTAGAATCTTGACGTGCTGGCATGTTCCTGGGTTAAAGAGAAACCTGATTTCTCTTAGGAATCTAGACTCTCGGGGTTACAAGTACCGTGCAGAAAATGGTGTAATCAAAGTGACAAAAGGCTCAATGGTATGCATGAAAGGCAGTTTGCAAAAGCGTCTTTACATTTTCCAGAGGAGTGTTGTTATGGGCGATACTGCACTAGCATCATCAGGGAGTAATAGCCAAAGTAGGCAGGATCAAAATAAGTTGTGCCGTTGGCGTCTTGGTCACATGAGTGACAGAGGATTAGCTGTTTTGGGAAAGATAGATTTGTTGAAATGGTATAAAGCATAATCATTGGGATTTTGTGAGCACTGTGTGTTTGGTAAACAAACTAGAGTCAAATTCAGCAAATCGGCCGTAAGAAAGACTAAAGGGACAGTGGACTACATTCACTCAAATCTTTTGGGTCCAAACATAATTTCATCCAAGAGCGGAGCCAGATACTACATGAGTTTGATTGATGATTATTCAAGGATGGTGTGGGTTTACTTTCTGAAAACGAAAGATGAGGCATATTCAACCTTTGTCAAATAGAAGACGATGATTGAGAAGCAAACAGGAAGAAAAATCAAACGTCTTAGGACAGATAATGGGTTAGAATATTGCAGTCGTGAGTTCAACGAGTTCTGCGAAGCTCAGGGAATAGTGCGCCATCGCACTTGTTCTAGAACACCACAACAGAATGGAGTCGCAGAAACAATGAACAGAACGCTTTGTGACAAGGCACGAAGTATGCTCTCGCATTCCGGTGTGGGAAAGGATTTTTGGGCTGAAGCTAAATATAGCGTGTTACTTGATGAATCGGTACTCCATTAACGGCTATTGATTGTAAAACTCATTTTTAAGATTTGTTCTAGATCGTCGGCTGATTATGAACATTTGAGGGTGTTCGGTTGTCCTGCGTATGCTCATGTGAGAGATGGTAAGCTTGAGCCGAGGGCAAAAATGTGCATATTTCTAGGATATGCTACTAGAGTGAAGGGATATAGGTTATGGTGTACCTCTCCAAAGTCTTCAGGTTTTCTCATCAGTAGGGACGTTACTTTTAATGAGTTTGCTTCGATAGACAGTCAGAAGAAAGTAGAAGAAATGGTCGAATCAGGATCGATTGTGAGTAAACAGGTGGAGCTTGAAGTAGAATCAGTTCCTAGCATGTCCAATAATTCAAGTGGTTCTGAGGTGGATCCAGAATCAAGAGGTGAAGCGTCAGCATCGGATGATAGTGACGATGATGTGCCTCAACCAGAACAACAACCTTATAGTATAGCATTGGTCAGAGAAAGAAGAGATATTAGACTTCCAAAAAGGTGTGCGAATATAGTTGCATATGCTCTGTCAGTTGCAGAAGAAGTTGAGATGCAGGAACCTAGTAGCTACAGAGAAGCTATAGCGAGTTCAGAGGTAGATCGATGGATTGGTGCTGTGAGGGAAGAGATTAAATCGCTTCAAAAGAATACTGTGAACGTTGGCTTAACTTTTAACAGACTGATATTTGTGAATCGCTGGATGATGTTTCATGATCATTGGTTGGTTTAGTTGATTCTGATTTTGCAGGTGATATGGATAAAAGAAGATCTCTGACAGGATATTTATTTACTCTAGCTGGGAGTGCGGTCAGTTGGAAAGCACAGTTGCAAGCTACTGTAGATTTGTCTACAACAGAGGCAGAGTACATGGCGGTAACAGAAGGAGTTAAAGAGTCAATATGGTTGCAAGGTTTGGTGGCAGATTTGGGCTTGGATAGGACTACTACAAAAGTGTTTTGTGACAATCAAAGCGCCATACACCTTACAGGATACCAGATGTACAATGAGTGTACAAAACACATAGATGTCAGGTATCATTTTATTCGTGATATAATATCAAAGGGAATTGTTGATGTGAAGAAAATTTATACACACGATAATCCAGCAGATATAATGACCAAGGTAGTATCAATTCGAAAGTTTAGGGAGTGCCTAAACTGGATCGATGTTCGCAGTATAGAATAAATGCCTTAAGGGCATTTGGTGAGTCAGAAGAAGAGAAGTTTCTTTGTTGATAGTGAAGAAAGGACATTCGCCTCAACAGGAAGATTTGTTGTGAATGAGTCGAATAGAGCTTGACAGTGTACTGTGTCCGGCAATACAGTTTTGTGTCTGTGATACTGAAATTGTACCTTGACAGTGTACTGTGTTCGGCAGTACAAATAAGTTTTGTGACAGTATTGTTGTCAATCTTGTGGTATGAGCCCATTAGGCCCATTTTCTAGTAAGTCTATTAATTCCCTATAAATAGATTACTAATGCGGCACAAAACACAATCTGAAATCTGTAACCTTTTATATCATAGTGAAACTCTTTTCTCTGGCGGCGCCCGTGGACGTAGACAATTATAGAACCACATTAAATCCTGTGTTGATTCAAGTTTTTCCTTCACATATATTTTGTGATTGAGCCATTTTGTGATAACTGCATAGTGATTTAATAACATATACAAATGATGATATTGATATTACAATTAAATGAAGCTACTTTGCTTTTAGTTAAACAGTTTGCTGTTGATTTTTTGTTTCAATCAGATCTAAATGCATTTTTTGAAAGATATGACAACTTATGTATCGGATAATAGGTTAAAAACTCTGGTTAGTCACCGGTGTTTGATACCTGTTACATATGTGCCATTAAGCTTCAGTCGTCCCCAAAACGAGTCATTAGTGTTTAAGATCGTTGCATTCTTGCCACTAGCGCGTGCAAATTAACAAGAGAGTGACACGTGAAACCCCAATGTACCCAGGTTTGTTGCATATACGGTCAACCTTTATTTTCTTCCAAAACACCCCTCTTTACTATTTTTCTTTTTCCTTTTTAATTTTTACTTTACCTTATTTATATTTACTTTCAATATTTACTTTATTACTTTTACATTTATTATTTACTACCTCTTATATTCTAAAAGCCTAATTTTTCTTTTCTACATAACTGAATACACGTCTCAGATCAGACTTGACAGAAACAATTATTTACTATGGAGAACAATGGTACTACATATTGCCAAAGGAAACAAACTAGGATGCTTCATCATAGGGGACAAGCCATGTCCTCCTAAGTTTACTAATGATTCTGAAGGAAACGTGATTGAAAATACTGATTATGAAGAGTGGATCGCTAAGGATCAGCTTCTATTTGGGTGGCTCTATTCTACTATGAGTATAAAATAGCTACTCAACTGATGTAAGCAAGTACTTCAAAAGAGTGATGGGATGCTGCTAGCAAGCTTTCTGGCTCACAAACGAGAGACGGAATCACTTACTATAAATCTGAGTTTCAAAAGACACGTAAATGTACCTCTAGTATGACTGATTATCTAAGTAAAATGAAGAGTATAGTTGATAATCTTATGTTGGCTCGTTGTGGTGTGTCTGTTGATGATATTGTGACTCAAGTCCTTGCTGGTTTGAACTCTGAGTATACTTCTATTGTTGTTATTCTAGCAGATAAGGAGTCAGTTGGTTGGTTATATCTCCAGACTAGTCTACTCACATTTGAGAGCAGACTAGATCAACTTTTGAGCCTATAAAATAATTTCTCTAACCTAAATCTAGCTTCTGCTACCTTGACTCAAAAGACAGATTATAAATCACAAAATAACAACAACAATCAGAGAACTTCTTATGGACAGTACTGAGGTGCTTACAGAAATAACATAGGAAGAAGTAATTATTCTAACAATGGAAGAGGAAGGAACAATTTCTTTAGAGGAAGAGGGGGACGTTTCTCCCAAAATAAACCTAATTGTTAGATATGCAATAAGTATGGACATACAGCTCCAGTTATTATTATAGATATGACCCATCTGTTATGGGATCTACCTCATCAGAACAACCTAAAGGAGATGGAGATCATGCAGCCTATCTAACAACTCAAGACTCAGCTGGAGACTCTACCTGGTATGCTCACAGTGGTGCTAGTCACCATGTCACTGAGAATTCAAGCGTGTTGACTCAGAAAACTGAGTATGCAGTTAACAAAGGTATCATGGTTGGCAGTGGTCATAGGTTGCCAATCCAACATATTAGGAATTTCGTTTGCAATCCCTCACTAAAACACCTATTTCCCTAAACGATATTCTACATGTACCTAAAATAAATAAGAATTTGTTGTCTGTCTCACAACTTACTAGTCGTAACTGGGTATTTGTTAAATTTCATGATGGTTTTTGTCTTGTGAAGGACAATGTGTCAGGTACAGTGCTTCTCAAAGGGACTACTGAGAGTGGGTTGTACAAGATGGAGAGTATTCCTAAGTGACGAGCACTAGAGGTTCATTTTATCTTTGCAAAGCCTAGTTCTCAAGTACTAATGTGTTTCCCTCTACTGTTCTGTCTGTTGGTCTTTTTATTCCCTAAAGGATGGATGGCATAGGAAGCTTGGCCATCCATCACAAAATATTTTAAACACTGTTCTTAAGATTTGTAATCTTTCTTCCGTTTTAAGAGATTAGTGTAGTTTTTCTGAAGCTTGTCAGTTTGGTAAATATCATGATCTACCTTATCTTGTATCTGATTCTTATTCTAACAGTGTGCTAGACCTCATACATACAGATGTATGGCTCCTTCACCTATTCTCTCCACTCAGGGTCACAGATATTATGTTATTTTCCTAGATGATCACACTAGATTTACTTGGTTCCACCCTATCAAGCATAAAAGTCAGGTTGTTGGTGTGTTCAAAGTTTTCAAATGTCTGGTTGAATTTTTTTTGAAAAATCTATAAAGGTTGTTCATTGTGATGGTGGAGGGGAATACTTATCCTTGCTTGTTATGGATCAAGAATAGGGTTTTATTCTGAGGAAGTCTTGTCCTTATACGCCAGCTCAGAATGGTAGAGCTGAGCGTAAACATCGACATCCTGTAGAGATAGGACTGACTCTCTTAGCACAAAACTAGGCTGCGCTACAAGTTTCGGGTACAAGCGTTTGAAACTACTGTCTATCTCATAAACAGATTACCTACTCCAATTATGTCTAAAGAATGGGAGGCCAGACAGCTGGATATTAACAATGCGTTTCTAAATAGCTTTCTTACTGAGGATGTGTATATGGTTCAACCAGAGGGTTTTTAGGATCCTGCACAGCCTACACATGTGTACAAGCTCCACAAGGCCCTGTATGGTCTTAAACAGGCTCCAAGAGCCTGGTACTCTAGGTTGAAGGATACATTACTACAGTGGGGCTCCAAAAATTCTCGGGCTGACTGTTCCCTATTCTACTTCATTTCTAAAGCCACTGTGATTCTAATTTTGGTCTATGTTGATGACATTCTTGCCACAGGTACACAAACAAAGTGTTTGAAGGGTTTTGTTCGCGAAATAAATGTTATGTTCTCACTCAAAGACATGGGGCCAATCCATCTATTCCTTGGAATAGAGGTTCATCGTGACCCCACAGGAAATTATCTAACACATCAACAATACATTAAAAACTTACTGATTTTGCAGGGCCTCTCTCAGGCTTAGCCATATCCAACTCCCATTGCTGCTGGTGTCCACCTTTCAAGCACCTCAGGGACTCCTCTTGCTGATCATATACCATATAGAAGCTTAGTAGGCGTTTTACAGTATCTAACATCCACCCGACCTGATATTACCTTTGCTGTCAATAAGCTAAGTCAATATCAGCATGCACCTACTACTCTACATTTACAAAGCTTAAAAAGAGTGTTGTGTTACTTATATGGGTCTAGCTGGGTTGGAATTCATATCAAACCGAGTTGTAACCTTCAACTCCATAGTTTCTCTAATGCTGATTGGGCATCTTCCCCAGATGACATAAGAAGTGTATGAGCGTATTGTGTTTACTTTGGAGACTCTCTGGTATCGGTGGTCCTCCAAGAAGCAGAATATAGTCGCTCGTTCTTCAATTAAATCTGAATATAAGGCCTTGGCGAATTTCTCGGCAGAACTGATTTGGTTGCGTTCTATCCTCGCTGAAATTCAATTCCTCGTCACGCCTCCTTCAGTCATCTTGTGTGACAACTTAGGAGTGAGTTCTCTTTCCTGTAACCTCGTCTTCCACATGAGGACGAAGCATATCGAACTTGATATCCACTTCATCCGTGACCAGGTTCTCCAGAGCTCTCTCCAAATTCGATTTGTTCGCTCTCACGATGAACTCGCTGACTGACTCACAAAACCCCTCACTCACCATCGTTTCTCTTTCCTCCAATAAAAACTTGGGCTTGTTGATTCGGCCCTTCGTTTGCGGGGGGATGTGAAGATTATGTGACTGATGAAGTTTCAAGGAAACATTGAATTGCTTGAAATTTTAATAAAGTCTTTCATGGATGCTGGATTTATTTTGTACAAAAGATAGTGAAGAGAGAAGGTGATTTAGGGTTTCTTCAGCAACCCTCTACTGTGTCGAAATGGTTTCAAGGGCACTAGTGTTTCGGTCTTCAATCGGGTTGGATTTTCTATAAGGACATGCCCATGACGAGTCCATCAAACATATGGACTACATCACACGTTGCGATGTTGCTTTGGACTAGTCACACTTATTAATATACCTACTGAATAAATTAGTGAGTGTAACAAACTTTTGTAACAACCTACAATAGTTGGCGAAACTTCCTACAAACGTTTCGTACAACTTTTTGCTATAATTAACCACGACAAGTACAACATTCACAACTCTATCTAATATGAGATTTCTCTCTAGGGTTTTCTGTTACTATCGTTTCTTCCTTTCACTACTTAGAAACCGATTTTTTCCTTTCGGTTCTCCAAAGATACTTCTTTTCTTCATGTATTTTCACTATCAATAATTATGGTGCTTTCAGGCTCCCGAAAGTTTTTTTTTTGGCAGAACCCTTCGTGTTAGGCCATCTAAAGAAATATCTTATGTTCTTCGTGACTTCCTGATGCAGTTTTCTCTTGTTTGATGCCATCCATCTACTTTTAGAAACTCGTTCCTTCTCTCATGTCAGATCCACACAGGAGCTTTGGTTTCCAATCGGTTTCCAAAGGATTATTCTCTATGATTGTATCTCCATTTTTCCTGCATCAATCGGTTTCTTTGGCTATAGTTTGATTTTTCAGTGGTGTGGCTCTCGATTGTCTCTGCCCGTATAAGATTGCACGTCATCGGGCTTTCTCATCTCTCTGTGACTTTGATTTGTTGCATTTCGGCAAAGCTTTGGACACGATTCTATGTTCTTCATTCTTTACTGACTTATTCTCATTGCTAGCACTACAAGAATATTGGTTATATACAATGATATTTGTAGCAACAAAAAAAAATTATTGTAAAAATGATAATTCGAAACGACAATAAATATTCGTTGCAAGATAATAATAATAAAAACTGCAATAAAACATTTGTCAGTAAAGAACTAATTATTTACAACGAGTATAGTTATTTGTTGTGAAATGAATTTGCAACAAGTATTTTTATTGCCAAACCACCGGTACAACTAGCAACAAAATATATTTACTGCGCAAAAAAAAAAAATTGATGTTAAAATACTAGTTATTAACAATAACTAATTATGTGCGGTAAAATAAAAGAAAATATACACACTTGTTGGTTGGAGAAGAAAAAAAAACATTTCTGTACGAGCTGAAATACACTTTACTTTTTAGACATCTACCAATCCTACAATTTTGCACGAGCTGAAATACACTTTACTTTTACTTCTTATTTTTTTATTTTTTCTTCTAACCAATTAATTATTATTTTTACTCTTTTTTCTAAGCAACTACTTCTACCAACAAATATATATTACTTAAAAGTGTGAATTAAATGAAACATTATTTTACTTTTTTTTTTTTCTGTTTTTGGATTCTTCAAGTTCTAAACAAAAATTATTTTGAGTTTTATTATTTTATCATGGTGAATTTGAATGGTGTAAAAACAAATCTGAAAAGGAAAAAATGTAGCCGCTTTCTATACCAATATTTTGGCAGTATCATATTGTTAATACCAATGTATATATGATAAATTAGAACTCTATTTTTATATTTTTAAAAAATATATAATTTTATTAAAAATATTATATTGGGTTATGTATTTTAGATAAAAAAACACCTGGATAAAATTCACAATAATTTCAATTTCAAATTGATATCGATTTAAAATTTTCAACATAAAATAAAGATTATATTACCATAATTGAGATAAAATATTTTATTTTAAATGTAATATGATCAGTTTATAAATTTGAATAATTTTATTTATAAATTTTTTCAAAACCCTTAATTATTACGATTAGATATTAATTTTTAAAACTTATTAATTAATTGATATTTGTTATATTAAATATTATTCAACATGTTAATAAATATTTATTAGAATTAGGTAAATATTCTAAATATATAATAAAAATATTTAAATAGTGGATGATAAATAAAATAACATGAAAAATAATTGTGTCCAATATATATATATTTTGAAAAAGTAAAGATATTAAAAATATGTTTACCCGCATTTAATTCAAAATATTTTTTAAAAAAGATTTTATGTCAATTATACATATACTTAAATATTTAGAATATTCTTTAAGATATTTTCTTCCAATTAATATGCTAAAATGTATTTTAAAAATATTTTAATTATTCACTTGAAATATTTTGATAAAAATAAAAATAATATTTAATAACACGCTAAAATATCTCTTAAATACTAAAATATTTGTTGACAAAGATTTTGGTCAAATATACATACTATAACATCTCCTAAACATATTGAAATAACAAATCGAAAATATAATTTTTTTCTTATATCCAAAAATATATTTTAAAAATATATAAAATATTCAATTCTAAAATATTATTTGTTAAAATAATATCTAAAAAAACTATTTCAATTTTTGGGCACAAACTTCGTATTCGTCTTTTAGAATCTCCTTAAATTCCATAAACCCTTGTTTTTAACTCCAATCTAAATCTCTCAGTTTCCCAATCCAATCTCTCAGTTTCCCAATCCATTACAGCCGAGTCAGAGCTCGGTTCGCGCGAACCCTTACCTGTAGCGGAAACGAAGAACTGAACTCTAAGTCGCGCGAACCCTTACCTGTAGCGGAAACGAAGAACTGAACTCTAAGTCATGGTCTCTCAGCCGCTGAGTCAGTCTCAGCCGCTGATTAGTGAGAGAACCTTGGAGAAATTTATATCTCAAATCTATTCTCAAATTTATTTGGCTAATTGTTCATATAATCATTCTCAAATCTATCGATTTTCTGGAGTTGAATCTCTATTTGCTTTTTTCGAAGTATTCTAGATGGGACTTGTGAGAAAATCAATAATCAACTGGATTCCCAATTGATTTGATGGGCTCTCTTATGGCTCTTTACGAATTGGATTTTCCTCTCAATTTCATTCTTTTTCTTTCAAGGGAGCAGATTTTCTGTATTCACTGTGGATTATCTTCAAGCTGTGACATCTCCGATTTTTTTTTTTTTTTTTTTTTTTTTCGGAGGGAACCCGCAGCCGCTACTCAGAGTGCAATGAGTGCGCACAGGGTAAACCCTCAGTCTGACGCGATAGCCTGCAAACCAACGCCAGAAGGTAAACCACACAAGGTGACAGGCTCAGCCGAGAAAGCGTATGCAGAGGGACTCGAACTCATGACCTTTTGGTTATAAGAATGCCATGCTCAACCAACTCGGCTACCCCTTGGGGGCTGACATCTCCGATTTATAGTGATTTGGGTTGGATTATCTTCAAGCTGTGACATCTCCGATTTATAGTGATTTGGGTTATTCTAAATCGATTGATTCGATATCGAGTTGGGCCTTGTTATTTGGTTGTTTTATCATATTTCTTTTAGAGGAGTCGATTTCAAAGATTGGATGCTCCCGTTTGAAAGCCCCTCTATACTTCCCAAATCTAAAAGTTTTATTGTGATTAGCCTCTCGGTATGCATGAACCTCCCAAATCACATGTTTCTTCTTCAGAGCTTCCTGCTTTCTTCTTCAGAGCTTCCTGCTTTCTTCAATACTATTCCAAGCTTTCTACTATGTTAGCTCCTTTAGTTTTTCAGGTGAAAAGAATTAGAAATTCAAGTGATGAAGATTTTGTAAATTTATTTGGCTCTGTAACATTCCGAAGAAAAGGAAAAAGAAAAAAAAGATGAAAAGAAAATAAAATTAAAAAGATAATTATAATATAGGTAAAAAATATTGTGGATAATAAATATGATGAGGTAAGTATATATATACTAAATATATAATTTAACTATATTAAAAATATAGTCAATCATATTTAATTTAAAGTATGTCATGTAGATACTGAAATATTTAACAAAAGTATTTTTGAAATATACCGAAAATGTTCAATAAAAAAATTCCTTTATTGTATGCTAAAATATAAAGAATATTTAAATATTCGATCGATAGTATCTCCTAAATATAAGTGAAAGTCACTTTGTATCTTTTATAGTTCAATAAAAGACCCAATGTTTGAGATAAAAAAATGTTACAATATGATTTTTAAGAATATACAATATATATATATATAATTAATGTGATATAAGCTACCAAACCAAAATAATGTGTGAATCTAAACTAAAAATAATGAATTAAGTTATAATTCATAATCATGTAGTAAATGAGTATCGTTAATCGTGTTATAACGGATTAAATGTTAAATTCGTTAATCGTTAATCGAGAATCATGTTAAATTCGAAACTAAAAGTCAAGGATAAATTATGAACTATGTGTAAAATTTAAAGTGCAAATTATGGGTTAAATCCGAACTGAGCTATAAAGTTAAATACGAACTAATAATCTTATATGTTATTTAAACTAAGAATCGTGATTAAATAATCTTATATGTTATTTAAACTAAGAATCGTGATTAAAATGCAAACCGAGAATTATAGGTTAAATCCAAACATAGAATAATGTGTTAAATGTAATGTGTAAATCATTGATTTAATCTGAACTAAAATTATGTATTAAATGCGAAATGAGAATCATCTATTAAATCCTAAATGAGAATTATAGGTTAAATCCAAATATAACATAGAATAATGTGTTAAATGTGAATTGAGAATTATATGTTAAATACATAATGATATCGTTTATTAAATTTGAACTGAGAATTACAGAATTAAAGATAAAATACGAATCGTGAATAATTGTATAAATACGAAATGAAGTGTTAAAACCGCACTGATAATTATGGTTTAAATATAAATTGAAAATCATGAGTTAAATAAAACTGATAATTATTGGTTAAATGGAAATAAGCATCATTTCTTAAATTGAAACTGAGTATCATGGTTATACTTGAATAACAAATGAAGTCTTAAATGTGAACTAAAAATTAAGTCTTAAATGCGAATTGAGAATTATGTGTGAAATTTGAACTAAAAATCGAGCGTAAGTTTTAAATTATGTAGAATGCAATATATGTGTGAACTAAGAATCACATGTTAAATCTGAATTAAGAATCATGTTATGTGAACTAAGAATCACATGTTAGATCTTAACTGAAAATGAATATAAATCATGAATCATCGGTTAGACATGAATCACGTGTTAAATCTTAACTGAAAATTAATGGTTAAATATAAATCATGAATCATTGGTTAGACATGAATCACGTGTTAAATCTTAACTCAAAATCAATTGTAAAAAATGCAAACTAAGAATCATGTATTAAAGATGAACAAGAATCAATAGTTAAATTCAAAATGAGAATCAAAGGTCAGATAAAATCTTGCGTGAAAAATGAAGTGAGAATAATGAATTGAATATGAACTGAGAATCGTGGATTTAATTTAAATTATAATAATGAGTTAAATTATAACTAATAATCATGTAGTAAACTAGTATCGTGAATCATTTGTTAAATCGAAACCGAGAATTAAGGGTTGAATGCCAATTAAAAATCAGATGTTAATGAAATAGAATTTCCTTTAATTTCTAAAGGTACGATGATTGCTTTGTTCTTTCCGTTTCTAGTTCTTATATTTTGTGTGTTTAATGAAATGGAACACAGTGTAGATGGGTTTGTAAGAGGAAGTTGATTTGGGAAGGGTTTGTTATAGAAATTTCAGCTGGTGTTTTCTATATGAACTGCACACCAAATGACTAATGGAACGCCTATGCATTGGTGGATGTTTTTTTTCAAAAGACAAATATATGGTCAAGAATAAACCACATATGGAGAAATTGATAATACATGAAACTTTGGTGGATGTTTTTTCAACGACCTTCTCTGGCTTATGAATAGATAGTTTTTTATGCTTATGATATATTGTTTTTTTACAGTTATGAATGTTTTTAAGCAGAAAAAAATAGTCTATGGTCATTTCATATGTTACTTGTGTTTTTTAATGTTTTTGCAGGAAATACCGATGAAGCCTAAAAAAAGTCATTTGAAATTGATTTTGTGGTGCTCCTGCCAGCTTTGTGAATCAACGAGATTTTTAATAATCAAACGCCGCCTCACTGTGGCGAGGTAATTTTCTATTTGGTCTACATGTCAGTCTATGCAGAGTTATAAAAAATGATTATGTGTAATAAAAATGCACAGGCTGGAGATACTGTCAGCTTTCTTCTATGATTCTTATGATTTAGTTCTCATAAACACTAGATTTTATGATTTTAGTTTCATAAGTTGTCTTTTGACCCCTTCTGCAGTATGTATATTACCTTGAGCAGTTTGCTTCACATGACTAGAAATTACAGCCTATGTCTTTATCATACATTAACTATATCCTCTCCTTTAGAATTTATATTTGAGATATGGCCTTTTGTTGATTCAGTACTTAGTACTTGTGCCTCTGTTAGTTTTGATGTCCTAGAGGCTTACGAGATTTTGAGCAATTTTTTGTTTTGAACTGCTTGTCAGATTAGATTAGCAATGTCTCCTCTTCGCAAGAATTCCCTTTTCATTGACTACCACCGCAATCTCTTTTCCTTGTACTTTCAGTGTAGCTTAAATGTTTCTCTTTTAAGCGATGATCCTCTACAAATTCAGTTAACAAAGGAACCACTCGTCGAAGGATATAACCCTTATTTACTTCCCAGTCCAATTGATGTTATCATCGTTTTTTTATTTGGATGTAAATAATCATCATTTACGTATGTGATTTATGTGAAATCCCTAGGAATTCTGTCCATCATCTAGATTCTCCCAAGAAGCATATGTTAGGATGTAAAAAAATATCTAACACTACTAACAAACAGGGCTTTGAATGTTGGTTAGTCCTCAGACTATAAGGCATTAAAAATAAAAATAGTTTAGTCCTCTGACCAAAAGGTTCAAAACATTACACCATTCACCGTAGAGATTCACGTGAATGATTCACGTAACCTTGTTTAATATTTATAACACAGGAGACTAATTTCTATGTGATTTTATAACTCGGGGATATCAATGTAGAGATTAGTCTTATGTGTTGTAAATATTAAAAAAGGCTACTCCAATTGTGTAATCTTTTGAAGTCAGAGGACAAATTTTTTAAATGCCTTATAATTTGAAGGACTAACCAGTACTCAAAGCTTAGGATTATGGGATATTTTAGAGTAATTTATGATATTTTTAATGTTATTTTCCATAGGTGCATTGGCTTGGTGACAAGTATTAGATTAGAGGTCTAAAAGAAAATGACATCCACAAGTCAAATATTCCGAGTATGAGAATTGCTTACATACACGAAGAAAGTTTAACTGGTTTGCTACATATTTATTTATTTATTTTCCGTACGCATTAGAAGGTTTTTAAGTAATGACGATTGATCTGCACGACATGGAAACAGGAGATGGAGTATGTGTACGCAAATAGGCTCATTGGTGTTGGAGTGTAGATGTCTGATAGGTGCGTTAATCCTACTTGGCATGCTATTTGCTTCACAAGAGAGGTATTTCCAGTGCCCTCTGTGTTTATTTGCATTCAATTTGAATGTGTGTATTTGCATTCGGTTTGAATCACATTCTAATTTTATGTTAAAAACTGTGTAATAACTGTTAACTTATTTGGTAGATATTTATTGTGTAGGTGCAGTGAATTCTTTGATAGTAGGTGTTAATTCCAATGTTATAGAATTCTTCAATAGTTGTGTTAATGCCAGTGGCATGTTTGATTTATTTTATTGTAATAAGATGTTGGAATTTGTCTTTTATTAATTTTGGTTCTCCTTTTAAGATTTAGTTATTTTTGAATATTATAATCACTATATATATATATATATTCCTATTCAATGTGTATTAATTTAAAATTGGTATGAAAAACAAAAATCTCTAATTTATTAATTAAAAATATAAAATTTATAAAATTTAATATCGCAACATATTAACTATGAATATTAAATTTATAAATAAAAAATTTAAATTTAAATTATAAACAATAAATAGTTATATAATTTTTTTATTGCATAAAACAATATTTAGCAAAAAAATATTTTGTGTCTAATTACGATTTTTTACAACCACATATAAATTTGATTTTTTACAACCACAGATAAATTTATTGCAATTATGTATATCTTACAAAGAAAAAAAAACTGATTGCAATTATACGATTTTTGTAATGAGAATAAAAATTATTTCAATTAAAGATTTTTACAATAAAAATCAAAATTATTGGAATAACATGATTTTTGCCGCGAAAAAAAAAAATTATTGCATTCAAATATATTTTTACAACGATAATGATAAATATATTTTTTTGTTTCTAATGATTTTATTGCTCCAAATTTTTTGGAACCAATTTTTCATTACTAAAAGCTTTTAACTACGAATAAAAACTTCTTGCGGCAAATATTTTTCGTTGCTTATATCAAATATCCTTATAGTGTAGCAGCATGGTTGTTCACGATGCCATGGTTGTCCATCTCATTCTCCGACTGGTTAAATATCAGCTTTCTTCCCAAACAGGTTAAATGTCGGCGTCTTCCTTGTTGTTCTTTTTACGGCTAGGGTTTCTATTGTTTGGGTCTCTGTGTTGTTGCCACATAAAATTTATGGACCTCTCTTTTAATCCTTGTCACATATTTCCTATGAGCCTCTCCTCAATAATATCGTAATACTTTTACTATTTTAATTTAATATTATATTTTCACAAAGAAAAAAAAAGACTGTGACACGTTGTACCATTGCTTACATGACTTAAAACAATTGTTGTAGGTGGGTCTTTCAAACCGAAGTTCTTTACAAATGCAGAATCAAACCATATAAAGCTAATCTCGTAGTCAAAAGTTGTGATAAAAAATGCATTAATTATTCAAAAGCCTTCTGTTCATGTGTAAAAAATTTGATTCTCTTATAGTCATTGTGGAATTAGTATTCATTATGATCTTGAATTACATCTAACGAATGTGAAAATCGCATTTCATATTTTGTAAAACCTGTCGTGAGTAAATTGTAACTTGGCTTTTGAAGGAAAATCAAGATTATTTATGAAAAACTTAGTAGGATTAAAAACTCCCGAGCCTAAAATATGGTCTTTCTGTTGGCGGAAAAATAATAAAACAACACTCTTTTCAAAACAAACAAACAACTTTGATAAAATTGAAAAAAAAAAATATTACAAGAACACTCTCACAACTCACACTAGAAGAGAAAATATTTTTTCTTTCACTCAAGAGAGTTTAAAACGTTCTAGTGTAAATCGATGAATGCAGTACAAGATTAAATAGTAAAACACATACAAGGCAGTTACTAAAAAATAGCACTTAATGTTGGTAACTCCCGTAACGCTTTGGCACTTAATGTTGATAACTCCCGTAACGCTTCAGCACTTAATGTTGATAACTCCCGTAACGCTTTAGCACTTAATGTTGATAACTCCCGTAACGCTTTAGCACTTAATGTTGATAACTCCCGCATTCTCTTAACTACGTGGAAGACCAAATCAAAGCAAATAACTATTTTCAAATATCAAATAAATAACCCTAACGGAATAAATAAGTTTAGATTAATAAACCCAACATTCTCCCCTTTAATCTAAACTCGTGCCTGAAGAACTCGTGACCCCTAGTAGTTTCCTTAATCGTTTGAAGTCTTCGCTTTTGAGTGGCTTGGTGAAAATATCAGCAGCTTGATCTTGTGTCTTCACATGTTCAACTTGCACATCCTTTCTTGAAATACACTCCCTTATGTAGTGGTAGCGGACATCTATATGCTTGCTTCGATCATGGAATACTGGATTCTTGGCTAAGGCGATTGCTGATTTATTATCGACATAGACCTTAGTTGGCTCATGCTGTGTTAGGTCTATCTCCTTCAATAGATTTCTAAGCCAAATTGCATGACTAACACAGGTGGTGGCAGCAACATATTCTGCCTCACAAGTGGATAATGTGACAATCGGTTGTTTCTTTGACATCCATGTGAAAGCAATGTTTCCCATAAAGAATACAAATCCAGTAGTACTCCTTCGATTGTCTATGTCTCCACCCCAATCACTATCACTATATCCAACAAGCTTGTAATCATTAGAAATTGAATAGAGTAATCCAAAGTCGATTGTACCTTTCAGATAACGAAGGATTCTCTTTGCAGCCTTGAAATGAGTTGTTGTTGGAGATTCCATATAGCGACTAACCAATCCAACTGCATGAAGAATATCTGGTCTCGTACAAGTTAGATAGCGTAGGCTACCCACCAAACTTTTGAATAATGTTGGATCTACACTTTCGCCTTCTTCATGCTTGGATATTTTGACTCCAAACTCCATAGGTGTGCTTATCGAGCTACAATTCTCCATCTTAAACTTCTTGAGGATATCTTTTGCATAGCTTTCTTGTGAGATGAAAATTCCATCTTTTTGCTGCTTAACTTCAATGCCAAGGTAGTACGCCATGAGCCCCAAGTCTGTCATCTCGAATTCCTTCGTCATTACTTCCTTGAATTTATTAAACATACTTGGGCTGCTTCCGGTGAAGATCAAATCGTCCACGTAGAGACACACGATCAAAATATCTCCATCTTTGATCTTGGTGTATAGAGCGTGCTCGTACGGACATTTGTTGAAGCCGTTCTCTTGGAAATACTTGTCGATTCTACTGTTCCATGCCCTTGGTGCTTGCTTTAGCCCGTAAAGAGCCTTCTTTAGCTTCAACACCTTATCTTCGTGACCTTTGATCTCATAGCCTAATGGTTGTTGAATGTAAACTTCTTCTTCAAGGACGCCATTGAGAAATGCTGACTTTACATCCATTTGTTGTATCTTCCACTTGTTTTGAGCTGCCAAAGAAATTATTAGTCTAATAGTTTCCAATCGGGCAACGGGGGCGAATACCTCATCATAGTCAATTCCCGCCTTTTGACTATAGCCTTTTGCAACAAGCCTCGCTTTGTGTTTTTCAATCTCCCCCTTAGCATTTCTCTTGGTTTTGTATAACCATCTGACGCCTATTGTCTTGAACCCTTTGGGAAGTGAGGTGAGTTCCCATGTGTCATTCTTCTCGATGGCTCTAATTTCTTCATCCATCGCGTCTCTCCATTGTTTCTCTTGTGCAGCTTCTTGAAATGTCACTGGCTCACAATCAGCAAAGAGACAAAATAGTGTAATGTTATCCATTGGTTCGGTTACCTCATAAAGATCACTAAGGCTTCTTGTACGTTCCACTGCTCTCTCATTTTGACTACCATTTGACGATGATGAAGGTGGCGAGTCTCCATGAGTAGTTGCTGTTGGTGAGGCATGTTGGGTAGCAACATCTTCTGATTGCTCATTTGGTGTCTTCTCATCTTCTTCAATTTGGGGGAAAAATGTGAACTCATTTGTAAGAGACCCAAAATCCCATTCGCCTTCTTCATCAACTATCACATCTCGACTTATCACAACCTTCTTGTTGTTTGGGTTGTATAACTTGTAGCCTTTGGAACTTGAGTCGTAACCGATGAAGATAAAACTTTTGCTTTTATCATCGAGTTTGGTTCGTTGTTCGTCTGGTACATGGACATGAGCTACGCTTCCAAATACTCTCAAGTGGGAAATTCCGGGCTTTCTTCCACTCCACGCTTCTTGTGGTGTCTTTCCCCAAACACTTCTTGTTGGAGATCGGTTGGACAAGTAAACCGCACATGCCACTGCTTCCGCCCAAAAATCCTTAGGCAGTTTCTTGCTTTTAAGCATGCTTCGCGCCATATCAAGGATTGTTCTGTTCTTCCTTTCTGCCACACCATTTTGTTGAGGAGATCTGGGAACTGTCAAGCGGCGACGAATTCCATGTGCTTCACAAAACTCCATAAATTCATTGGATGTGAACTCCCCTCCTCGGTCAGATCTCATGGCTTTGATCTTATTTCCACTTTCCTTTTCCACAACTGCTTTGAACTTCTTAAATACACCAAAGACTTCGGATTTCTGTTTCAAGAAATATACCCACGTTTTTCTTGAAAAATCATCAATAAAGAGAAGGAAATAGTTACTTTTACCTAGAGAGCTCGGCTTGATTGGACCACACACATCGGTATGAATAAGCTCGAGAGGTTTATTGGCTCTTGACTCTGACTCCTTTGGAAAGCCTTTTCTGAATTGCTTTCCAAGTAAACATCCTTCGCATAGTTGGTCAGGATGATTGATACATGGTAACCCTCTCACCATTTCCTTCTTTGACAATAACTCTAAACTTGAAAAGTTTAGATGCCCAAATCGAACATGCCATAGCCACGACGAATCTTTGTAACACGCCTTAAGACACTTTGCAAAAGGCCGAATACTCCGCCTTTGTATATAAGTAAGAATACTCCGATCTCCACAATAGTGTGATATTGTCCGCTTTGGGCCCACTGACCCGCACGGCTTTGCTTTTGGTCCACTTCCAAAAGGCCTCACACTAGTTGAGGTATGTTCTCACTTATATACCATTAATCCTTCCCATGTTTAACCGATGTGGGATGTGGGACTTTGGTCGCTACCCTAACAAATCCTCCTCTCGAACAAAGTACCACTTTAGCCTCCTCTCAATTGACATCCATCCGCTCACTCTAATCAGGTTGGGGCTGCCTGATCTCTAGAGCCTTTACAGCAGATCTATCTGATCTCGACCATCCTGCCTTGTTCCTTAGCTCCACTCCAAACAAGTACCATCGTCTTGATACACTCCAATCAAGCCACACTGCTTGATGAGCAACGGGCACTGCAAACGAGGATCTCTCCAATCAAGCCACAATGCTTGATGAGCCTCAAATCAAGCCACACTGCTTGATAAGCTACGGGCACTCCAAACAAGGATCTTGAGCATGGCTACTAATTCATCATGTTCGACTAATGAGAATTTCACCCACATCACCCACCACACCGCGTACTGTCTGGGCCTGGAGCTCTGATACCACTTTGTTGGCGGAAAAATAATAAAACAACACTCTTTTCAAAACAAACAAACAACTTTGATAAAATTGAAAAAAAAAAATATTACAAGAACACTCTCACAACTCACACTAGAAGAGAAAATATTTTTTCTTTCACTCAAGAGAGTTTAAAACGTTCTAGTGTAAATCGATGAATGCAGTACAAGATTAAATAGTAAAACACATACAAGGCAGTTACTAAAAAATAGCACTTAATGTTGGTAACTCCCGTAACGCTTTGGCACTTAATGTTGATAACTCCCGTAACGCTTCAGCACTTAATGTTGATAACTCCCGTAACGCTTTAGCACTTAATGTTGATAACTCCCGTAACGCTTTAGCACTTAATGTTGATAACTCCCGCATTCTCTTAACTACGTGGAAGACCAAATCAAAGCAAATAACTATTTTCAAATATCAAATAAATAACCCTAACGGAATAAATAAGTTTAGATTAATAAACCCAACACTTTCTTCGTCTATAAATTATTGCTTTATAACCCATAACAACACAAACTTATGAATTCCACACACAAGGGTCAGGCAAAAAACACAAATAGAAATTCTCAGATTAATGGAAATATCAAAAGATTTTACATCTTTTATAGATATTAAAACACAACTGGATATTGCAGGAAACGAGAAACATGGAAAAAGAAAAACAAAAAAAACCAGAGAAATACATAGAACGACAAAGCATTTATTATGATAAAAAACAAATTTTTCACAATCAAGCGTTCACCTCAGGGACTGAAGACTTTGGGAACCTTAGGTCTGAAAGCTGTTTTGCAAGCCTGTACACAATAACAACAACAATAACCGAATCAGCTTGCTCAGAAATGGAGAATGTGATCTTCGTCAACCAAAGCCGAAAAAAGCTTTACCTTCAAATTATGTGGGTCTTCTAGGTTTCAAAACTAACTTTTTCTAAGCTAAAAATAAGATCAACCATATAAGTTGGTTTTTATTGGTAAGCCTAAAAACCATAAAGCATAATGTACTCAAGATCAAGGCCTTAGCACATTGGACCTATAGTTTTGAAAAGTAAAATTGTTGTTAGGGTTTATGATTTACCTATCGAGCTCTTCCTTGTTGGTAACGTCTTTAGGATAATCTTCATATTCACCTGTATCCAAATTTAGACGTGAAACATTCTTGTTAAGCAACCTCTCACCAACTTCAACAAGTTTTTTCATATTCGCGTCCGTAGATATATCGGTAGATGCCACATCCCCGGTTAAGGTATGATCCTGTTTTGGTAAGATTCAGAATGATAACATGTCATTCAGCTGTTTATCTTTAAACATTTTTATTATTTGAAAAATCAGTAATTTCGTTAACGAATTGGTAAGGGATTAAAGTGATATTTTGATCGAGATGATGATGATGATTTGTTGAAGTGCTAGTAAAATCTCACATCAATTAAACATGAAAATGATAAACATATATAAATAACATCATATATATATATACATACGCTTTGGACAAAATGCGATATATATACTTACATCGATTCGGAGGTAGTTGTCTTCACAGAGAAGAGCTTGAAAGACCACAGAGCTATGGTAATGGACCATATCCACACTAGCTGTACTATAACAATCAATTATAGGACTTGATGTTCCTTTAACTAGCCAAGATATAATTCCCCATGTTTTAGCCATTTCTGCGTCATATTTTGGGTTTTTCGCGTCGTGTTTATCTTTCTTCATCGATCCGGTCCCTAACGATATCACAAGAAACTTACTGTAATCCAAAGGATGTATTGCGCCTCCAGATTCTGGAGCCCTATTGTAAATCATTTTGCCTTTCGAGTCTAGAGACTTCCTCATAACCTCTTTTGTCGCTGCCCTAATAGCAATTAGGGTCTGAAATCAAATGTACAAAAGAATATGAACATTAATAAATGCCAGCTAGTCCACTTATAAGATATTGCAGGTAAATAACATTAGGGATAAATAAATTTTACCGGATTATTGGCGACGATTCCACCGTCAATGAGGTTGAAATATCGGGGCTTTCCATTATCGTCATGGTTTGTGAATCCATGAGCAGGAAGATATGTTGGAGCAGCAGAGGTGCCTAAGGCTATGTCCGATAACTTGGCATTCAAGGAACTGTCGCACCTTGCCTACGTTAGATCAATACAATCAGTTTCTTTTATTCAGATATTAGTACTAAATAAGTTTTATATTTCCTAATAAAAAATAAACATTGATTTAAGCATGTTTTTTAATAAAATTCAAACATACTCATATATATTACCGTATAAGTACCGAAGATAGTAGGTGTGAGCGTCTTGATGTCGAAAGAAGTGATCACAACATTAGTTACTGTTTCGCTCAGTTTCCTTTCGCCCAGATTCTTTTCCATCAATTTTTTCAAATGGACACCATCGTATTTAGGTCCTGCTAGATATGGTATAGGTAACCACCAATCCGATACAAGTTTTGGTAGCCGCGGGATCGGGAGATAACTTGTAAATCCGCTGTAAAATATAGAATAATATATTCCGTTATGTTGCTATAAAAATCTGTTAAACATGATATAGATTAATAGGAACATATTTTAGCTATTACGAAGTGTTTATATCCAAAACGAATAATATCATATTAGTGTTGAGATTGGATTGTCTGTACATGAAAATGATCAATGATATATGAGTAAGAGCATATGCCAGCTACTATAAAGCATTTAAGTCCAAGTTGGACAATATCATATTAGTGTTAAGATTGGGTTGTCAGCTAGTATAAAACATTTAAGTCCAAATCGGACAATATCATATTGTTAAGATTGGGTTATCCGTACAGGAATCAATTGTATATGAGTCAGAACATACGTTAAAACATTTAAATCCAAATCGGACAATATTATATTAGTATTGAGATTGGATTGCCCGTATTTATATACGGAAAAAGAATATGCGGTACCCATATTCTCAAAAAATGATATCAAAGCTCTAGATCCAGACGGAATGTGTTATAATTTAAATTTTCAGAAATCAAATATGTCGAACAAGTAGTCGTAGTCGTGCTTAAATTGAATGATATACTCTATACGAGGTTTAATTCAAGAAATAGTATTTTAACTATTCTGTTTTCTTTCGTTTAGTTTCTCGATTTCAAAATCATGGGTGAAGGTCCCTAGTTTTGGAAAAATCTATAAATTTAGTCCTTAACTTACAACATTTATAAACTTAGTCTATTGTGATGAAATTTTCTCTTGGATTCGAGGACTAATTAAGATGAGACTGAAACGATATTTTGTTCGAAAAATGAGTCGTAGGATGTGATCAAAATTCCAGATTACACATCAGTTCAACATTGGGCTGTTTTTAGTGTTTCAATTTAAAAATTACCTTGGTTGTGGGAAAATGTTAGGACACTCTTTTTGATAAAATTCAAGCACCTTCTGGGCAGTGAACAAAGGGCGACCTTTGTCATCAGGTGCAGTGAGCATGGTTGTTATAAGACCTCCTGTGCTTGTTCCTGCTATTATATCAAAATAATCTGCTAGCCTTTTGTCCTTCCCATCTAGCTCCTGTATCATTCTTAGTTTGTCACCAAATGTCACCATTTCGAAGTTCTTACAAATATATATATACATAAAATTAAAATACCTGAAGCTTAGTTTCAAGATAAACAAGGATAACAGCGGTAATGGTTCCTCTAACTCCTCCCCCATCAAGACTCAAAATAGTAGTGAATTGTTTCGGAGGTTCGTCAGTATTGCTAGCTAAACTTTTATCCATTGCTTTCTGGTTTGAGCTTGTTCTCAAAATTAAGTTTAAGTTGTAATGACAAGTAATAGATTTGCAATACACAACCAAGTTTGTGTGTTTATATATACTGATCGTGATCGAAGCTGATCCACCAATGGTTTGTAAAAAATTGACTATTTTATTTCCAGTGTCTTTTTTTATTAATCTCATGAATTAAATGGCAATATACTTTCCTAGCTACCTGTAACCAATAATAGTTTATATAGATAATTATAGCTGACTTTGCCTATTCGTATCGGGTGTCATCTTGAATATGGTAAGTAGAATAATTACTTGTCGGGTCGTGCTTTGCGGTGACAGAAAATATACAATTTACTATATAGTTGATGGTTTGATTAGAGCGGTTATCGATCTTGTTTGGATTTTGATGAAATCGTACAGAATTGCGAAACTTATCCGTTTGGATCTTATCGGATTTTAAGTTTTTGATTTCAGTTTTTTGAATCGGATCGTTAATATTCTTTTTGGATTCGGTCCATTCTAGTTCGGTTGGTTCCGATTCCGATTCGGTCAGAGTTTAGTTTGGTCTGAGTTTTGTTCAATTCTATTTCGGTTCAATTGAGCCCGTTATCGGTTGGGTTTGGTCAATTTAAAAAAAAGTCAAATCCAATTATAATTTGATTTTAATTTTTTTTATTAAATAAATAATATAAAAATTTAAATTTAGAGTGTAATCTTTAATTTTTTAAAATTGAACGTTAATTATTAATTTTAGTAATATAATGTATAAAATTAAAATTAGAAAAATATCAATAATTAGTTTTAATAGTTTTATTGGTTCGATTTCTTATCGGTTCTACCTATTTATCGTCGAAGCAGTGACGAACAGTTGGCGAACACCTACCAGAGAGGTCATAGTAGGTAATACGAGCTCCGGCTCTTACCTTATTTCAAGAACAGAGCTAATAAGAAAGAATAGAAAGTCAACAATCGCACAACAAGAGATTTAATGTGGTTCGGATCGTGAAAAATCCTATATCCACGGACAACGAACACTTATTTTATAAATAACAGGTTAGAGAAAGACTTTCAAACACAAATAACTCAATAATTCTTTGTAACAAAGGATGACGCGATTCACAGAACACTCACATGACCTAGAGCTAGTTTCTCTCTCTGAAAAAATACTTAGCTCACATCTCGTCTCGCTAAAAATTGCATAGCTACATCTTTTTTCTATTTATAGGCAAGCTATGATAATCTTAATCCATTAGTTAATGAATCTAATTAATATAAAAGACCAAATTAATAAGAAATCTAATTAATATAGAAGATCAAATTAATATAGAAATCTAATAATATAGAAATTGAATTAATGTATAAATTTAACTAATATGACAAACTAATTAAAAAAAATATAGCATGTTTTGGCTTATTTTAAATATTTAACAAAACTTTTAAAATTCGGTCCGGTTCTTATCTATTTGTTCATGTCCGGATATATTACATATACACCCACATTTTATGGTTTAAATTTTTCCTAGGTTGTAACTGTGGAGTCTTTTTAAGTCAATGGGGACTGCTCGAATCGAAATAGATGATTCGGAAATGCATCAATTGCTTGCAGTCACGCTCATATTCCATTATGCATGAGTTAACATCTGACGCAGCTTTGGTTTTCATTTTAGGATTTGATTACAGATAGGTGTTTTTTGTTGGTATAATAAGCTGTAATATTTATATATAAAAAAGGTGTTTACCTGGAATTCTGGTGGCTTTGGGGCCACATTACAACAATGAACAAAAACTTTAAGAAAAGGTAACCGAATAATAATATGCATATTACATAGGATAGGTGACCTTTGTTCCATGAAAACGGTGACGAAGGTCAGAAAGCACATGATGAGAAACACTGGAGTTTAATGCATGTTTGTTGTTTAAGATACGAGCGTTTCTTTCACTCCAGATATGGGTATATGGTCGAGCAATAAGCAGTCCGCCAAAGGAAACATTTTCCATGGTTAGGAGTCCAACCACAAGCTTCCTCAAGCCAAGAAACCCAGGATGTGGGGCTTGAAGGGATTATGAGCTTACGGTAGATGATCTCCCAGATGGAGGAGGAATATGGATATAGTATGAGGAGGTGTTCTAGAGTTTCCGTGCAGTTTGAACAAAGAACGCATTCAGATAGAGAGTCAAATCCCCAGCTAATGAGCTTATCTCATGTAGTGGGCTTGGTATGGATGGTCATCGAAGTGATAAAAGAGTGTCTGGGGATAAAGTATTTGTTCCAAACGATGGAAGCCCAAGTGACTTTATTTCTCGTAGGTCGGACAACGGAGTAGGTGCTACTAATGGTGAATTGCGGTTTGGACTTGTTAAGGATTCATAGAAAGACGTCGTCAGTCTCAGTGGCGGGAGGAAAGGCACTGAGGGCGCTTCTGATTTCGGTTAGCTGAGAAAGCATGCGCCTATTTGGGGCCCTAGCATGAGGGGGCCAATCCCAAAATCCATTGTAGAGGAGGTCCGAGACTCGAAAGATATTATGAAGTCGATCCAGATTTGTGATACTAGGGCCAAAACGGTCAATGATGGAAGATAGAAAGAGCCATATATCATGCCATATTGAGGTTTTATTCCCATTTCCAACAATAACTTTATATGAGCCCATAGCCTGATTCCGAAGCTTTAGAATTTTTCGACATGACCAACTAGTATTAGAAGGAGGGGGAAGAGTCCAATAGCTTCTTTTTTTTTCCGTAAGAGTCCATTGGGTCCACATAGAACTTTTATTTTCAGTTAATATAGACCAGAAAAGCTTTAGGGCAACCGCATAATTCCAAATTTTTGAGATCCCAAGGCCACCCTCATCTGTGTCCAAAATGAACGTATCCTAGACAACCTTCTGATAAGGGGTTTTAGTTTGAGGCTTAGCGAAGAAACAAGCTGACTTGAATTATTACCGAATAAGTGAGACTATAATAGTTCTAATAAAGAGTTGATGTGAAAAAACAATAGTTTAAAATTGATCATTTAATGTTGGACGCATAAAATTAAAATTAATGATAGAATAGGATTCTTGTTTTGAAAGCTTTTGATGATTTCTATTTATTTATATGATAATTGTTTCATTTATTTTACAATTTGTTATATAGGGATACTAAACTTTTACAATTTATACTTATCACAATTATGCTATCTAATGAATGTTATAGGTACTACTAATAATGATAGTATTATAATTATTTTTTCATCGTTGATGGTAGAGTTAGAAATTTGAGCTTTGTTTGGTAATTTATTAATGTTGAGTCTTTTGGTTTAACTTGTAAGTGTGAGCTCAAGTTAGAACCAAGACCCGAAGTATAAAAGATATAGTATGTGAAGTGTGTCTGTAACACTAGCACATTGCATTCGCTAAAACATTAAAAAACTATTTTTTTTCGAGTCACACAACAGAGATTCATCATCGAAACCATTTGTTAATAGAATGCCTGAGTCACACAACAGAAATTCATCATCGAAACCATTCGTTAATAGAAAGTCTGTTTGATCGATCGTTTATGTCATGATAGGGTTTGAATTTGATTGATGGCTTACTTCCTTTCAAACGAATAGGTGAATTAATAAGGTCGTGTTTGTCCTTAAAAAATAGATATAGATTGTGAGTCGGTGGCTTAGTGAGGAGATCGACGATTTAATAATGCGATAACGTAACGAACGCCGAGGGTATTTTAAATAACTTGATCCCTGAAAAAATGAATATCAAGCATTATATGTTTCTTCCTTGCATGAAACACTTCGGCCCAAGATTTTCACACCAAATCATTGGGGAACGAATCACCAAGAAGCCAATTTAATCGAGTAAATATAAAAAACCGAATGATTTCCACATAATGGATGGCAAGGTCATGGTACTCTGACTTTGTTACTCGACCCTGCAACAAGGTTTTGATTTTTGAAGAACCAAAACACTAGTGTATACCCGAAGAACACGCAATAGTCTCATACAGAATGACACTCATCCAAAGAAGAGGCCTAGTCTGCATTAGTAAAACCACTAAGTCTCGAATCACTATCCTTACTTATTATAGATGTACGGTCGTACTAATTATTGAAATTTAGTTAGTTTATTTACAGCATAGGCAATGTCGTCTCACTTTTGTATGCAAAATATATTGTAAAGAGCCTAACAAGTTAAGATATTTTGTTGGATGTAGACGAGGCATGTATGGGAGTGAAGCAAGGATTAGATATGGATATCTCTCCATTCTCTAGTAAGTCATTTATGTATTTCAGTTGTGTTAAGTGAAACCCAATAGAATTTCTATAAACTTTAATGCGTAGAAAAAAATATAGACTACCTATATGTTTTATGGAAAAACTAGAGTTAAGTGTATCAATAAACTTTTATAAATGGATAGGTTAGTTCCTTGTGATCATAATATCATCAACATATACCAGGATAATGATGATAACCTTCTTTGACACATATAAGAATATAGAACAATAAGTATGAAATTCTTGAAGCTCCATAGGATTATTGTGTACCCTTAATTTAGAATACCAGACCATTGGGCCTTTAAAAAAAATAGAGGACTTTGTGTAACTGACACACAAGAGAATACCTGTTGGAATCCTCAAAGGTGTTAGTTTGTACTATGAAAATTTATTTGTGATTATTCTATTGAGAAATATGTTATTAATATCCAATTTTCTATCATCCAAATGCTTAAAGACTGTTAGAGTTGGAACCAGCCTAATAGTTGAGGTCTTTGTCACGAGATTGAAAATCTTAGTAACATCAATTCATGGCGTCTGGTGGAACCTTGTTTTCCACAAGTCTGGTCTTGTAACATTGAACAAACATATTAAGGATATGTTTAAGTTTATAAACCTATTTATAGTCAACTAGGTTCATTATAGAAAAACATGTAATCAAAGATCAACTTTTCTCCCTTATTAAAGTATCTTATTCAACTTGTATAGCCTTTAGCCAATTAGGGTTAGTCACAATGTTATAAAACTTTGTATGTTCTGGTGAAATATTTGTTGGAGTAGTGGTGATACCAGCTAGTTCAGTCATAGAACAAGTATGAGAACTTGGGTTTTCTGAAACATGCCTCCTAGACTAGCTGTGAGAAGGAACAGTCCACCAACAATTGGTTTGTGTATTATGGGTAATGGTTATAGAAGATAAAGTCTTGGGACTGTGTTGTAACCCTAAGCAATGATCTTGTCATGCTTGGTGAGGTGTCTCTTGATGGTGAACTAGATGATAAAGAAGTATATGGATATGTTGTAGTTGTTACAAACCAGATTGGCCTAAGGGAAGTTTGGCCCAGAGGGCCTAATTTGGTGGTACGTGGTGTTGTAAATGGATAGTGCTGTTTTAGGGATCTAGAGTTTGACATCCACCTCTCTTGTAGGAGGTGTAAGGAAATTTATAGCATTATGTATATGGAGCATGTAATTCAGATGGGATCAACTCCCAAATTGGAGTTGGCTGGCTAATTCCAAGAGACGCAGTTGATAATATTTAAGACAGTGTTGTTGTTGTGCATATGAGCTTGGCGAATGATACTAGGAACATAGTGATCCACGAGAAAATTCGTGCAAATACCAGAGTGAATTGGAGGTTATTATTTCCAAATAAAGTCTTGTAGAGCTTGGAGACAATAGATCAAATTTTAATAATTTTCTTTCACACCCAACTGTAATAAGACCTAGTAGGGAGAGTCCAAAACAATTTATCCTTAACATTTTTTATAATGATTTAGTCACACCAGATTGAGAGGTTTGGTTTTTCAAAATGGATCATAAATTTTTGAGGGCAGCCGCCCGATACCAAAATATCAGGTTAAGAATCCCAAAGTCTCTCTCAAATAAAGAAAAGGTAACGGTGGACCAAACGACCTTGGAACCAATGGTTTTAAGGTCAAGGCTTGTCCAAATAAATATATGGAAGAGTTGAGATAGTTCTTCGAGGGTGCGAACCTGGAGAATAAAAACCGTTAACCAGTAAACTTGGCTCGTGAATAAGAAAACTTTGATAAGCTGGAGTATGATTGCATAGGAAAGTTGCTTAGAAGTCTATAAGTTGATCCTGCTAGTAATTTTATTGAAGAAAGGCATGAAATCTCGTTAAGTCATGCGGAAATTGATAAGAAGGGCTCTTAAGTATTTGACTGGAACGGTGTCCTCCTCGATGCCCAAAGATGAAGTGATAGAATGGTTAATTGGATGAGAGACATTCGAGAGACATATTTGACTTTTTTAAGGGTTAAGATGAATGACCGGGAAAGTTGCAAACTCATCAAGTCCCTCTTTGATGAGGTTGATGGATTTGGTGTTTTCACAAAACATATATCATAATATCATTAATAAAGTAGAGATTTACGATCTTACACTTCTAGTATTTTCACTGGAGCCAAACGAAGGTTAAAAAATTTCTTCCCTGAGGATGGAAGGGAGGACATGCATAATGAGCATAAATATGAAAGGGAATATGGGGTCTCTTTCGTCAAGGCCTCTTTTACATTGGAAGGATCGAAAAGAATTCCCATTAGTGTTAAATAAGTAGAAGAAGAGTTTGATATACATTGAAAGATCCAACTTATCGTACGAGTAAGGAACTTCATCATGTAAATAAGATCAAGTAGCAAGTGACTATGTACGTTATCGAAGACCTTCATGAGATAAATTTTCAAGGAAGCCCGTTTATGTTCGTATGATATTAATGAAGTAGATCCCGATAGAGATCAATGTTATCTGTAATACTTTGACCTGGAACGAAGGCAGGTTGTGTTGGGTCGACAAGGGAAGCGAAAGAGTCATTGATCGTGTTGGTAATAATTTTGAATATGGTTTTATAAATAACTTTAAAGCAGGAAATTGGTATGAATCAAAAAAGGATGAGGGTTTATTTAATTTGGGATGAGGGTGATAAGAGCTTTGTTTCATTCCAGAAGCATGAGATTTTGAAGAAACTAACATTGAGACCATCCTAGGAAGGGGCTTTGTTGCTATCAATGTGAAGACATAAATTTTTATCTCTTTGACGGTAATATGGCGCATTATATATTCATATTCAAAAGTTTTAAAGTGATTAAGCTTCTAATTTTATCAAAGAGAGGGTAAAAAGGAAACGTTTTTACCCCAATAAGGTTGACGAAATGGCTAACAAAGACATAAACCACCTTTTTTGGGCTAGAGACGATATACCCGTTATTATTATAAGTTGAAAGTATTTTATTCCTTGAGATCCGAGTCTTGATATTATTATGGAAGAACTTAGAGTCACTGTCCTCAATTTTAGCCCAAGTTTCATACGATTTATGTTTAAAAACGGATATTCAACGCGCCTAAAGAAAATATAGCTCTTATAAGCATTGATATTAGCCTCCATAACATTAGAGTTTGTGGGATAAATACTTAAGAGCCAAACTTCGAGGTCCATCTCCTCGAGGATCAATAGAGCCATTGTTAATAGCACCTGGGACGACTATTTTCCTAACTTCTTGCCCCATTTCGACCTCCCTCATACCTCAGACCACACCCCCATTATAACCTATCTTACCACCCCCTTTTTGCCAACCCCCAAATTTTTTAAGTACTTCAACATGTGGCAGCACATCCTACTTTTTAAAGCATCGCCTCCTCTAGCTGGAGCCTCCTGTGCAATTGCAACCCCATGAAATTCATTGTTTCCAAGCTCTCCCGTCTTTCCTCTCAATTGACTCACTGAACAAACGAGAATTTAGCAACACTAGTCATAGAGTCGAAAATACCCAAACTACCCTTGGCCAAGCTGAACAAAACCATGCCGCAAACCCCTTGGAAAACTTCTTCATCACATGTGATAAGAAGGCTACCCAAACATACATTTTTTACAGTTGTATTGATGAATCTTTTCCCAAGCAGAAATCTAGAGCGTGGTGGCTAAAGCTTGGAGATAAAACCTCTAAGTTTTTCCACAAACATTTAGAGCCCGTAGTGCTAGAAACAAAATCATGTCTATTGCTACCCTGGATGGTCATATTAGCACCTCCTCCAAAGTTATTTCTGACACCTTTGTCCATCATTTTTCTAACCTTTTGGGCTACCCCAAGCCCTGACAATTACCGCAGGCTCTACAAAATGAGATCCCTTATTAAGGCCACTGTCTCGCCATCTGATAAAGCCAATATGATTAAGACCATCTCGGATGAGGAGATGAAATCATCCATTTTCCAGATCGATAGTGACAAGGCCCCCGGGGCCCGATGGTTTTAGCGCCGGTTTTTTTTAAACTTACTGGAAGACTGTGGGACAGGACATCTGCGCTGGGGTTAAGCACTTTTTCCATAAAGGTAAAATGAACCATGATTGGAACCAAACTATGATTTCCCTCATCCTTAAGATGGAATTCCCTTCCTCCACCTTCGAATTCAGACCCATTTCTTGCTGCAAAATATATAAGATCATTTCCAAGATCATTGCTAATAGAATAAATCCCGCCCTCTCATCCCTTATCGACCCTTCCCAATCGGTTTTTGTCCCGGATATATCCATTGCTGATAACATCCTCCTTACCCAAGACCAGATGTATGGCTACTATATCAATTGAAAGGTCCTAAGATGTGCCCTTAAGATTGACTTGATGAAAGCCTTTGACAACATCAGATGGGAAATTGTCATGGACATCCTCTTTATCATAGACTTTCCCATATCTATCATTAATTGGATCCTTCAGTGCATCACCTCTCCTACATTTGCGGTATGCATCAATGGTAAGCCTACCAGCTACTTTCAAAGGATGAAGGACTCCGCTCGGGAGATCCCCTCTCCCCTTATATTTTTGTTATTGTCATGCAAGTACTCTCTAGCATCCTTCAAGAGAAGAGTAATAATCCATGCTTTGGTTTTCATTGGAAGTTCCAAAAACTCAAAATCATCAAAGTTTGCTTTGAGGACGACCTAATGATGTTTTGCCGGGAAAACCCCAATCTATTAATCTCGTTCATGAGGGATTTTTGGAGTTCTCTGCCTTCTCCGACCTCCAGTTGAATTCGAGTAAATGTCACATCTACTTATCGCGGACCTTACCTTCTATTAACGCTGAGATCCTAAGGATCCTTGGTTTTAATGAAGGATCTTTAGCTATTAAGTATCTTAGAGTCTCTCTCATCACATCCTGAGTCACCTACAATAACTGTAAACCCCTCTTTCTCAAGCTCACCAATCACATAAATTCTTGGACATCCAAGCACATCTCATACGACAAATGATGATATTAATATCAAAATTAAATTAAACTAATTAGATTTTATCCGACCTAGTTTTAATCGACTTTTGTTTGGTTCAAATCTAAATGCCGCTACATTACCAAACTAATCAAAATTAGTATAGAACTAATTTTGATTTTTACATTAATAGAAAAGATACAAATGACGATATTATTGATATTACAATTAAATGAAACTAATTTCCTTTTAGTTAAACAGTTTGTTGTCGAATTTTTGTTTCGATCAGATCTAAATGCATTTCTGAAAGATGTAACAGCTTATGTATCAGATTGAATCGATCAGTATTTAAGAAACAATAAATAATACAACAAATTTCAAAATTTCATTAACGACGATCTACAACAAGCTACTTCTTTTCTTCATGTATTTTCACTATCAATAATGATGGTGCTTTCAGGCTCCCCTCCCCGAAGTGATTTTTTGGGCAGAACCCTTCCTGTTAGGCCATCCAAAAAAATATCCTAGGTTCTTCGCGATTTTTTGATACAATTTTCTGTTGTTTGATGCTTATCTCAAACGAAGAATAAACTTCATCCCATAGAGGAACCCGCATCCCACATTGCTAAAAAAACATTAAAAAGTGTATATAACGGTGAACTCATCTCAACTAGTGAATTGTTGCAACGTAAAATTTATGGACCTCTCTATATATCCTTGTCACATGTGTCCTATGAGCCTCTCCTAAATAATATTGTAATACTTTTACTATTTTAATTTAATATTATATTTTCGCAAAGAAAAAAAAACTATGACACATTGTATCATTGCTTACATGACTTAAAACAATTGTTGTAGGTGGGTCTTTAAAACCAAACCTGTTTACCAATGTAGAATCAAACA
This sequence comes from Limnanthes douglasii subsp. nivea, assembly GCA_036936605.1. Taxonomy (NCBI): domain Eukaryota; kingdom Viridiplantae; phylum Streptophyta; class Magnoliopsida; order Brassicales; family Limnanthaceae; genus Limnanthes; species Limnanthes douglasii. Next base: position 280,845,034 of record JAUPFV010000005.1, read on the forward strand.
ATATAAAGCTAATCTCGTAGTCAAAAGTTGTGATAAAAAATGCATTAATTATTCAAAAGCCTTCTGTTCATGTGTAAAAAAATGATTCTCTTATAGTCATTGTGGAATTAGTATTCATTATGATCTTGAATTACATCTAACGAATGTGAAAATCGCATTTCATATAGTGTAAAACCTGTCGTGAGTAAATTGTAACTTGGCTTCTGTAGGAAAATCAAGATTATTTATGAAAAACTTAGTAGGATTAAAAACTCTCGAGCCTAAAATACGGTCTTTCTTCGTCTATAAATTATTGCTTTATAACCCATAACAACACAAACTTATGAAATCCACACACAAGGGTCAGGCAAAAAACACAAATAGAAATTCTCGATTAATGGAAATATCAAAAGATTTAACATCTTTTACAGATATTAAAACACAACTGTATATTGCAGGAAACGAGAAACATGAAAAAACAAAAACAAAAAAAAGACCAGAGAAATACATAGAAGGAAAAACCATGAATAACGAAAACAACAATCAAGCAAACAATTAAGCTTCTTTGAGAAGAATTTATAATGATAAAAAACAAATTTGTCACAATCAAGCGTTCACCTCAGGGACTGAACACTTTGGGAACCTTAAGTTTGAAAGCTGGATTGCAAGCCTGTAGAGAATAACAACAACAATAACCAAAACAGCTTGCTCAGAAATGGAGAATGTGATCTTCGTCGACTAAAGCCAAAACAAGCTTTACCTTCAAATTATGCGGGTCTTATAGGTTTTAAAACTAACTTTTTTCTAAGCTAAAAATCAGATCAACCATATAAGTTGGTTTTTGTTTGTAAGCCTAAAACTATAAAGCATAATGTAGTCGAGATAAAGGCCTTAGCACATTGGACCTATAGTTTTGAAAAGTAAGATTGTTGTTAGGGTTTATGATTTACCTATCCAGCTCTTCCTTGTTGGTAACATCTTTAGGATAATCTTCATATTCACCCGTATCCAAATTTAGACGTGAAACATTCTTGTTAAGCAACCTCTCACCAACTTCAACAAGTTTTTTCATATTCGCGTCCGTAGATATATCGGTAGATGCCACATCCCCGGTTAAGGTATGATCCTGTTTTGGTAAGATTCAGAATGATAGCATGTCATTCAGCTGTTTATGTTTAAACATTTTTATTATTTACATAGTTTTGTCCAATTTTCACTATTTATTTGCTAATTTTAAAAAATCAGTAATTTCGTTATGGAGTGTCGAATTGTTTAATCAGTAATTTTCACTTTATTTATATATATATATATATACATACATACGCTGTGGACAAAATGCGATATATATACTTACATCGATTCGGAGGTAGTTGTCTTCACAGAGAAGAGCTTGAAAGACCACAGAGCTATGGTAATGGACCATATCCACACTAGCTGTACTATAACAATCAATTATAGGACTTGATGTTCCTTTAACTAGCCAAGATATAATTCCCCATGTTTTAGCCATTTCTGCGTCATATTTTGGGTTTTTCGCGTCGTGTTTATCTTTCTTCATCGATCCCGTCCCTAACGATATCACAAGAAACTTACTGTAATCCAAAGGATGTATTGCGCCTCCAGATTCTGGAGCCCTGTTGTAAATCATTTTGCCTTTCGAGTCTAGAGACTTCCTCATAACCTCTTTTGTCGCTGCCCTAATAGCAATTAGGGTCTGAAATCAAATGTACAAAAGAATATGAACATCAATAAATGCCAGCTAGTCCACTTATAAGATATTGCAGGTAAATAACATTATGGATAAATAAATTTTACTGGATTATTGGCGACGATTCCACCGTCAATGAGGTTGAAATACCGGGGCTTTCCATTATCGTCATGGTTTGTGAATCCATGAGCAGGAAGATATGTTGGAGCAGCAGAGGTGCCTAAGGCTATGTCCGATAACTTGGCATTCAAGGAACTGTCGCAACTTGCCTACGTTAGATCAATACAATCAGTTTCTTTTTATTCAGATATTAGTACTAAATAAGTTTTATATTTCCTAATAAAAAATAAACATTGATTTAAGAATGTTTTTTAAAATTCAAAAACATACTAATATTTTTAGTTTTTAATTAAAATTAGTCCAACAAAAATATTTACTTCTTTAACTATTACATTCAGAGTAAAAACTTGGTTAGACACAACAAAGTCTTTCTTTTATAAAAAGTAAGGATCACATATGCAAATTGAGACAAAAAAAAAATTATAAATACGAATCAAAATCAACGAAAATAGACGATAAATAATGAAAACGTTCCATATTGTTGGTATGTTTTGGAAAGGTAAATTTAAAGTATAACTATAATAATCTTCTATTTTATTAGAAATTGATCTCTTATAGTCATCTGTTGGCATATGTATTACCGTATAAGTACCGAAGATGGTAGGTGTAAGCGTCTTGATGTCGAAAGAAGTGATCACAACATTAGTTACTGTTTCGCTCAGTTTCCTTTCGCCCAGATTCTTTTCCATCAATTTTTTTAAATGGACACCATCGTATTTAGGTCCTGCTACATATGGTATAGGTAACCACCAATTCGATACAAGTTTTGGTAGCCGTGGGATCGGGAGATAACTTGTAACTCCACTGCAAAGTATAAAATAATATATTATGTTATGTTGCGATAAAAATCTCAAATTTCGCATATCGGTTAAATAAGATATAGATTAATGATATACGAATAGAAACATATTCTAGCTATTACGAAGCGCTTAGATCCAAAACAGATAATATCATATTAGTGTTAAGATTGAATTGTCAGCTAGTATAAAGTATTTGAGTCCAAATCGGACAATATCATATTAGTGTTAAGATTGGGTTATCCGTACATGGAAATGATCAATGATATAGAGTAAGAACATATGTCAGCTAGTATAAAGCATTTAAATCCAAATCGGACAATACTATACTAGTATTGAGATTGGATTGCCCGTATTTATATACAGAAAAAGAATATGCGATACCCATATTCTCAAAAAATGATATCAAAGCTCTACATCCAGGCGGAATGTGTTATAATTTAAATTTTCAGAAATCAAATATGTCGAACAAGTAGTCGTAGTCGTGCTTAAGTTGAATGATATACTCTATACGAGGTTTAAATCAAGATATAGTTTTTCGACTATGCTTTTTTTTCATTTAGTCTCTCGACTTCAAAATCACCGGTGAAGGTGTCCAGTCTTGACAAAATCTATAAATTTAGTCCCTAACTTACACAATTTATAAACTTAGTCCCTCAACTTTGCTAAATTTATAAATTTAGTCCTTCGCGATAAAACTTTCTCTTGGATTGAAGGATTAATTGAGATGAGACTAAAACGATATTTTGTTCGAAAAATGACTCGTAGGATGTGATCAAAATTTCAGATTACACATGAGTTTAACATTGGGCTGTTTTTAATGTTTCAATTTAAAAATTACCTTGGTTGTGGGAAAATGTTAGGACACTCTTTTTGATAAAACTCAAGCACCTTCTGGGCAGTGAACAATGGGCGACCTTTGTCATCAGGTGTAGTGAGCATGGTTGTTATAAGACCTCCTGTGCTTGTTCCTGCTATTATATCAAAATAATCTGCTAGCCTTTTGTCCTTCCCATCTAGCTCCTGTATCATTCTTAATTTGTTACCAAATCTCATCATTTCGAAGTTCTTACAAATACATATATACATAAAACTAAAATACCTGAAGCTTAGATTCAAGATAAACAAGGATAACAGCGGTAATGGTTCCTCTAACTCCTCCCCCATCAAGACTCAAAATAGTAGTGAATTGTTTCGGAGGTTCGTCAGTATTGCTTGCTAAACTTTTATCCATTGCTTTCTGGTTTGAGCTTGTTCTCAAAAGTAAGTTTAAGTTGTAATGAGAAGTAATAGATTTGCAATACACAACCAAGTTTTGTGTGTTTATATATAGGGATCGTGATCGAAGCTGATCCACCAATGGTTAGTAAAAAATTGACTATTTTATTTCCAGTGTCTTTTTTTATTAATCTCATGAATTAAATGCCAATATACTTTCCTAGCTACCTGTAACCAATAATAGTTTATATAGATAAAATTATAGCTGACTTTGCCTATTGGTATCGGGTGTTGACTTTGCCTATGGGTATCGGGTGTTGACTTTGCCTATTGGTAAGTAGAATAATTTACTTGTCGGGTTGTCGGGTCGTGCCTTGCGGTGACCGAAAATATACAATTTACTATATAGTTGATGGTTTGATTAGAGTGGTTATCGGTCTGGTTCGGATTCTGATGGAATCTTATTATAAGATCGCGAAACTTATCCGTTTGGATCTTATCGGATTTTAAGTTTTCGGTTCTACTTTTTTAAATGGATCGGACTGTTAATTTTTTTTTTTGGATTCGGTCCGTTCTAGTTCGGTTGGTTTTCGATTCCGATTCGGTCGGAGTTTAGTTTGGTCCGAGTTTTGTTCAATTCTGTTTCGGTTCAATTCAGTTGGGTTTTGTCGATTTAAAAAAAAGTCAAATCCAATTATAATTTGATTTTCAATTTTTATATTAAATAAATAATATAAAAATTAAAATTTAGAGTGTAATCTTTAGTTTTTTAAATTCATCGTTAATTATTAAATTTTAGTAATATAATGTATAAAATTAAAATTGAAACAAAAAAAACATAATTAGTTTTAACGGTTTTATTGGTTCGATTTCTTATCAGTTCTACTTATTTATCGGTTTTATCGGTTCAATTCCATATCGGCTTTATCGGTTCGGTTTCAAATCGGTTCTACCGTAGTTTTATCGATTTAGATTAGAACTAGTTTTATTCTTTCTGTTATTTATCGAGCTCAATTGTTAGAATGGAACCGCAAACCGAACCTGTTAGGAAAACCATCAATATTCGAACAAGATCCGACACAACCTTAACAAGACTCGCTAGACCGAATCCTAGCAACTTCACCGAAGCAGTGACGAACAGTTGGCAAACACCTACCAGAGAGGTCGTAGTAGGTAATAGAAGCTTCGGCTCTTACCTTATTTCAAGAACAGAGCTAACAAGAAACAATAGAAAGTTAACAATCGCACAATAGGAGATTTAACGTGGTTCTCATTGTGAAAAATCCTATATCCACGGACAACGAACACTTATTTTATAAATAACAGGTTAGAGAAAGACTCTCAAACACAAATAACTCAATAAATATTTGTAACAAAAGATGACGTGATTCACAGAACACTCAGATGACCTAGAGCTAGTTTCTCTCTCTGAAACAATACGCAGCTCACATTTTGTCTCGCTACAAAGCTATATCTTTTTCTATTTATATGAAAGCTATATCCATTAGTTAATGAATCTAATTAATATAAAAGACCAAATTAATAAGAAATCTAATAAATATAGAAGATCAAGTTAATATAAAAATCATATTAATATAGAAATTTAATTGAAGTGTAAATCTAACTAATATGGTAAACTGATTTAAAGAAATATGGCATGTTTTCCTTATTTTAAATCTATAACAGAAACTTTAAAATTCGGTCCAGTTTTTATCTATTTATTCATGTCAGGATATATTACATATACACCGAAATTTTGTGGTTTAAATTATTCTTAGGTTGTAACTGTGGAGTCTTTTTAAGTCAATGAGGACTTCTCAAATCGAAATAGATGATTCGGAAATGCATCAATTGCTTGAAGTCACGCTCATATTCCATTATGCATGAGTTAACATCTGACGCAACTTTGGTTTTCATTTTAGGATTCGAAATACTGATAGGGGTTTTCTGTTGGTATAAAAAACTGTAAATTTTATAGATACAAAATGTGTTTACATGGGATTCTAATGATGAGCAAAAAATTTGAAAAAGGTAACCGAATAATAATATGCATATTACATGGGATAGGTGACTTTCGTTTCATGAAAACGGTAAGGAAGGTCAAAAAGCACGTGATGAGCAACACTGGAGTTTAACGCATGCTTGTTGTTAAATTTACGAGCGTTTCTTTCACTCCAGATGTGGTATATGGTCGAGCAATAAACAGTCCGCCAAAGGAAACATTTTTCATGGTTCGAAGGATTCCAACCATAAGCTTCCTCAAGCCAAGAAGCCCAGGATATGGGGCTTGAAGGGATAAGGAGCTTACGGGAGATGATCTCCCATATGGAGGAGGAATATGGAAATAGTATTAGGAGGTGTTCTAAAGTTTCTAGGAAGTTTGAACAAAAAACGCATTCAGATGGAGAGTCAAATCCCCAGCTAATGAGCTTATCTCGTGTAGTGAGCTTGGTATGGGTGACGATCCAAGTGATAAAAGAGTGTCTGGGGATAGAGTATTTGTTCAAAACGAGGGAAGCCCAAGCGACTTTATTTCTCGTAGGTCGGAGAGCGGAGTAGGTGCTACTAATGGTGAATTGTGGTTTGGACTTGTTAGGGATCCATAGAAAGATGTCGTGAGTCTCATTGGCGAGAGGAACAGAACTGAGGGCGTTTCTGATTTCGATTAGGTTAGAAAGCATGCGCCTATATGGGGCCCTAGCATGAGGGGGCCAAGCCCAAAATACATTGTAGAAGAGGTCCGATACTGGAAAGATATTATGCAGTCGAGCCTGATTTGTGATACTAGGGCCGAAATGGTCAATGATGGAAGATAAAAAGAGCCATGGATCATGCCATATTGAGGTGTTATTCCCATTTCCAACAATAAATTTATATAAGCCCGCATCCTGATTCTGAAGCTTTAGAAGTTTTTTACATGCCCCACTAGCATTGGAAGGAAGGGGAAGAGTCCAAGAGGGGGCCCTAGCATGAGGGTGCCAAGCCCAAAATCCATTGTAGAAGAGGTCCGAGACTGGAAAGATATTATGCAGTCGAGCCAGATTTGTGATACTAGGGTCGAAACGGTCAATGATGGAAGATAAAAAGAGCCATGGATCATGCCATATTGAGGTGTTATTCCCATTTCCAACAATAGCTTTATATAAGCCTGCAACCTGATTTTGAAGCTTTAGAAGTTTTTTACATGCCCCACTAGCATTGGATGGAAGGGGAAGAGTCCAAGAGCTTTTATTTTTTATTTTTGTCTGTAAGAGTCCATTGGGTCCATATAGAACTTTAATTTTCAGTTAACATGAACCAGAAAAGCTTTAGGGCAGCCGCACGATTCCAAATTATTGGGATCCTAAGGCCACCCTCATCTGTGGCCAAAATGAACGTATCCAAGACGACCTTCGGATAGGGGGTTTTGAGTTTGAGGCTTAGCGAAGAAACAAACTGACTTGAATTATTAACGAATAAGTAAGACTACAATAGTCCTAACAAAGAGTTGATGTGAAAAAACAATAGTTTAAAATTGATCATTTAATGTTGGACGCATAAAATTAAAATTAATGATAGACAAGGATTCTTGTTTTGAAAGCTTTTGATGATTTTTATTTATTTATATAATAATTGTTTCATTTGTTTTATAATTTGTTATATATGGATACTAAACTTGTACAATTTATACTTATCACAATTGTGCTATCTTAATGAATGTTATATGTACTACTAATAATGATAGTATTATAATTACTTTTTCATCGTTGATGGTAGAGTTAGAACTTTGAGATTTGTTTGGTAATTTATTAATGTTGAGTCTTTTGGTTTAACTTGTAAGTGTGAGCTCACGTTAGAACCAAGACCCGAAGTATAAAAGATAAAGTATGTGAAGTGTGTCTGTAACGCTACCACATTTCATTCGCTAAAACATTAAAGAACTATTGTTTTTTTTCCGATTCACACAACAGAGATTCATCATCGAATCCATTCGTTAATAGAAAGTCTGCTAGATCGATCGTTATTTCATGATAGGGTTTGAATTTGATTGATGTCTTACTTCCCTTCAAACGAATAGGTGAATTAATAAGGTCATGTTTGTCCTTAAAAAATAGAAATAGGTTGTGAGCCGGTGGCTTAGTGAGGAGATCGACGATTTAATAATGCGATAACGTAACAGACTTCGAGGGTATCTTTAATAATTTGATCCCTGAAAAAATGAACATCAAGCTATATATGTTTCTTCCTTGCATGAAACACTTCGGCCCAAGATTTTCACACCAAATCATTGGGGAACGAATCACCAAGAAGCCAATTTAATCGAGTAAATATAAAAAACCGAATGAGTTCCACATAATGTATGGCAAGGTCTTGGTACTCAGACTTTGTTACTCGACCCTGCAACAACGTTTTTACTTTTGGAGAACCAGAACACTAGTGTATACCTGAAGAACACGCAATAGTCTCATACAGAGCGACACTCATCCAAAGCAGAGGCCTAGTCTGTATTAGTAAAACCACTAATTTGAAGGTCACAGCTGGGCTTCATGTGAAGAACGAGAGATATACTCCCAAATAAGTATCGAATCACTATTCTTACTTATTATAGATGTACGATCGTACTAATTATTGAAATTTAGTTAGTTTATTTACAACATAGACAACATCGTCTCGCTTTTGTATGCCAAAAATATTGTAAAGAGCCTAACAAGTTAAGATATTTTGTTAGATGTAGACGAGGTATGCATGGGAGTGAAGCAAGGATTAGATATGGATAGCCCTTCGTTCCCTAGTAAGTCTTTTATGTATTGCAGTTGTGTTAAGTGAAACCCAATGGAATTTCTATAAACATCAATGCCTAGAAACAATATAGATTACTTGTATGCTTTATGGAAAAACTAGAGTTAAATGTATCAATAAACTTTTATAAATGGATAGGTTAGTTCCTTGTTATCATGATGTCATCCACATATACCAGTATAATGATGATAACCTTCTTTGACACATATAAGAATATAGAACAATAAGTATGAAATTTTTGAAGCTCCATAGGATTAGTGTGTACCCTTAACTTAGAATACCAGACCGTTGGGCCTTTTAAAAACAGGGCCTTGTGTAACTCACACACAAGAGAATACCTTTTATAATCCTCAAAGTTTTCAAGGTCTACTATAAAAATTTATTTGTGATTATTTTATTGAGAAATATGTTATTAATATCCAATTTTTTGTAATCCAAATCCTTAGAGACTGTTAGAGTTTTAACCATCCTAATAGTTGAGGTCTTTGTCACGAGATTGAAAATCTTAGTAAAATCAATTCATGACGTCTGGTGGAACCGTGTTTTCCACAAGTTTGGTCTTGTAACCTTGAAAAACATATTATGGATATGTTTAAGTTTATAAACCTATTTACAATCAACTAGGTTCATTATAGAACAACATGTAATCAAAGATCAAGTTTTATCCCTTATTAAAGTATCTTATTCAACTTGTATAGCCTTTAACCAATTAGGGTTAGTCACAACGTTATAAAACTTTATATGTTCGGGTGAAATATTTGTTGGAGTAGTGGTGATACCAGCTAGATTAGTCATAGAATAAGTAGGAGAAACTGGGTTCTCTGATACAGGCCTCCTAGACTAGCTGTGAGAAGGAACAATCCACCAACAAGTGGTTTGTGTATTATCGGTAATGGTTATAAAAGATAAAGTCTTGGGACTGTGTTGGAACTCTAAGAAATGATCTTGTCATGCTTGGTGAGGTTTCTATGGATGGCGAACTAGATGATAAATAAGTATATGGATATGTTGTAGTTGTTACAAACCATATTGGCCAAAGTGAAGTTTGGCCGGGAGGGCCTAATTTGGTGGTACGCGGTGTTAATTGTAAATGAATAGTGTTGTTTTAGGGATCTCGAGTTTGACATCCACCTCTCCCGTAGGAGGTGGAAGGAGATTTATATCATTATGTATATCGAGCATGTAATTTAGATGAGATCAACTCCCAAATTCAAGTTGGCTGGCTAATTCCAAGAGACGTAGAGTGTTGTTGTTGTGCATATGAGCTTGGCGAATGATACTAAGAACATAGCGATCCACAAGAAAATTCGTTCAAATCCAAGGGTCATACCAGAGTGAAGTGGAGGTTATTGTTGCGAATGAAAGTCTTGTAGAGCTTGAAGACAATAGATCAAATTTTAATAATTTTCTTTCACACCCAACTGTAAGAGGACCTAGTAGGGAGAGTCCAAAATAATTTATCTTTAACATGTTTTGTAATGATTTAGTCACACCAGATTGAGATGTGTGGTTTTTCAAAATGGATCACAAAGTTTTGAGGGCAACCGCCTGATACCAAAATATCAGGTTAAGAATCCTAAAGTCTTTCTCAAATAAAGAAAAGGTAACGGTGGACCAAATGACCTTCAGACCAATGATTTTAAGGTCAATGCTTGTCCAAATAAATATATGGAAGAGGTGAGATAGTTCTTCTAGTGTGCAAACCTGGAGAATAAAAACCGTTAACCAGTAAACTTGGCCCGTGCATAAGAAAACTTTGATAAGCTGGAGTATAATTGCATAGGAAAGTTGCTTAGAAGTCTATGAGTTGATCCTGTTAGTAATTTTATTGAAGAGGGGCATGTAATCTCGTTAAGTCATGCGGAAATTGATAAGAGGGGTCTTAAGTATTGGACTGGAACAATGTCATCCTCGAAGCACAAAGATGAAGTGATAGAGTGGTTAATGGGATTAGAGACACTCGAGAGACATATTTGAATTTTGTAAGGGTTAAGATGAATGAACGAGAAAGTTGCAAACTCATCAAGTCCCTCTTTGATTAGGTTGATGGATTTGGTGTTTTCACGTAACAAATATCATAAGATCATTAACAAAGTAGAGTTTTACAATCTTAAACTTCTAGTATTTCCACTAGGAGCCAAACGAGGGTTAAATATATCTTCCTTGAGGATAGAAGGGAGGACATGCATGATGAGCATAAATATGAAAGGAATAAGGGGTCTCTTTCGTGAAGGCATCCTTTAGATTGGAAGGATCCAAAAGAATTCCCATTAGTGTTAAATAAGTAGAAGAAGAGATGGATATACATTGAAGGATCAAACCTATCGTACGAGTAAGGAAGTTCATCATGTAAATGACATCAAGTAGCAAGTGACTACGTACGTTATCGAAGACCTTCATGAGATAAATTTTCATGGCAACCCGTTTATGTTCGTGTGATAGCAATGAATTCGATCCGGAGAGAGAAGAATTTTATCTGTAATACTTTGACCTGGAACGAAGGAAGGTTATGTTGGGTCGACAAGGGAAGAGAAAGAGTCATTGATCATGTTGGTAATAATTTTTAAGATGCTTTTATAAATAACTTTAAAGCAGAAAATTCGTATGAATATAAAAGGGATGAGGGTTTATTTTATTTGGGATGAGGGTGATAAGAGCTTTGTTCCATTCCATAAGGATGAGATTTTGAAGAAACTAACATTGATACAATCCTAACCAGGGGCTTTGTTGCTATCAATGCTGAAGACATAAATTTGTATCTCTTTGACGGTAATATGGCGCATTATATGTTCAGATTCAAAAGTTTTAAAATGATTAAGCTTCTAATTTTATCAAGGAGAGGGTAAAAATGAAACTTTTATACCCCAAGATGGTTGACGAAATGGCTGACAAAGACATGAACCACCTTTTTTGGGCTAGAGACGATATATCAGTTATTAATAGAAGTTGAAAGTATTTTATTCCTTGAGATCCAAGTCTTGATATTATTATGGAAGGACTTAGAGTCACCGTCCTTAATTTTAGCCAAAGTTTCATACGATTTATGTTTAAAAAAGGATATTCAACGCCTGAAGAAAATATAGCTGTTATAAGAATTAATATCAGCCTCCATAACATTAGATTTTGTGGGATAATTAGCGAGATCCTCTTAAGAGAAGTTTAGGAGAATACTGGGATTTATCAACATGCTCACTAATTTGGCTAAACATTTGTTCATGTAAGAGAGGGAGGCCTGAATGTGATGGAGTTTAGACGACAAGATAACTAATGTGAAACCGGTTAGGGGGAGATTCCAGCTATTTTAACTATGAAATGGCAGTATGTGTGGGTTTGACTCATGTTAAATTAATGGAAAAGTTTCTAAGAGAATATGCATGGATGATAAGAATGAGGTTAATCCAAGTGCAGTCATGGTGCCAAAGAAGGCATAGTGGGAAAACTAATTTGGTAAGTGATCATATCAATGGCTATTAACCAGGACTCGACTAATTTTCAAGGAGATGAAGTTCAATGGTTGTTTATTTGACTGGATATATTGAAATCCCATAACACACAGATTGGTTAGCTCAATATCGTACTAGTATTTTTTAAAGTCTTATATTGAGCCGCTCTAGAGGTCTGAATTGCTACTTCTTTCCTCTGGTTTCTGCACAACATTGAAACCAAGAAAATCAATTCATGGTGTGCCTTGTGATTGTTAATGATATAGGTGATGTCATGATACAAGGGAAAACGGCTGGATGCATCATTAAAGGTATCTACATCACGAAGACAGAAATTGTTATTATAACCAACATTATTAATAGTGCAATGTATAATATGGAAAGTGATAAAGTTAAAGGTTAATCTAAATAGACCAAGTTTCATGTTAACCAGATAAGACCTAATGGGTGTATGCATTGGTTGTTTTAAAATGCCAAGAAATAGCATAATTTTCATGATTTTAGCAACGTTACACGCTTGAAATTTGGTTTTGAGTTGGAACATTAGTGTAATTTGGTTGGAAAATGCATACTCAATAAAATCATTTTATCTTATTGGTTCATTTCACCCTGAACATTCCATGCAACAAAATCATAAAATATAAGGGAAAAAAATACATGAGCTACTAGTCGAGGATTACAAGATCAACATGAGCGGCCGGGACGATAGGGTCAGTAATAGAAATCCTAGAACGAGAAGACAGAGAGATGAATTCAATGAAATGATTAGAGTTAGCAGAGTTAATCTGAGTGTTCGTAAAACTAATCCAATAAAATGATCATGAATAGTAGGATGGTCTCCTCCCTCTCCATAAAATCCATCATGAGAGCATTGTACATTGCCGAGTACGGTGCCTTACCATCACTAACGTGATCAAGTTCAGGAATATAACTATCACTCATAAAGTTCTTTCTTGGACGATGAACCCCGATATGGTTATCAACATCTCTAGTAAAGTTAGGGTTCTTATGAGGAATCAAGATTTTGTACCTCTAAAGAGGATCGGGTCATCTGGGAAGCTTTCATCAGGGTAACCAAAAAATAAGCATCGTAAACCAAGAGCCACCAGTTCATAGTATTTGATACTGATCCTAGTGGGTTGGTTCATACATATGATTTCAATGGATTTCAAGAAGTCATCAGATGCCTGCAGGATGATGTAGATACATACCAAGTTAAAGAAAACTCTATTAGTCGTATGCATGTCAACATAAATAGGTATTCCAATGTATGATCTAATGATGCTTAAGCCTTTCTTAGACCATAGCTTATGCGACAAACCATGGAATTTCATTCAAAAAGGAATAGTTTTTTGTGAATCCCTACTAGAAGAGGACTCGCCTCCCTTATCTTAAGGAAGATGGTATGGCTATTGTAAAACCAAGAAGTAGCCTTAAGGACGTAATTAGCATTGTTAGTTATGTAAAAATAAAATTAGAGATGTCTCGAAGGGGTAACTTTGCACTCTCAGAGGCCATTTATGCTCCATATCTTGGCCGCGATAACTTCTGTATGATAAGATATGGGCTTCTTACTCGAGAAATAGCTAGAAAATCATTTACCGTAGTCAAATTTGTCTCAACTTATGGCTTCACATGGAAAGACAAGGATCATGTTCTCAATATGCAAGTTTTGAACGTTATCCGCATTCATGGCAGACCGGTTGTCCTATAGAGGACTAACTATACTAGACTATGGTTGAGTGACCGAAAATGGGATGTAAGTAGAGATTGTTAGGATGGGTGCATTATTGAGCATGACACTTACGTGGGCCAATAGAAGCAGCAATGAATAGTGAGGAAGATAGGGCCACTGAGGGTGCTCGTATGTTTTGAAGGTTACGACAGGATGAGAAGGCTTGTGAAGTACAATAACCACACTTTCCATGAGACTGGTTAAATATGTGACCTCTATTGTTCTGATTCGAGAAACAAGTTGCGAAAGTGGTGGGAAGGTTGGTTCCTAGTGAAAACAACAAAGTAGTATTGACATACAAGTTTGGTTTAAAGGCGACACTTGTGTGGGTAATAGGAGCTCGTATTAGGAAATTTCTAGTTTGGTACGTGTAGTGATGATGAGAGCTTATAAATATTGAAACGACATTATTAATGGGTTGTGGGATCTAGATATTTTCTTAGGGAGAGAAACATGGCTGAACAAATTAATAAAGGTAATCTTGACAGAGAAGTATATACAGTAATTAAGTTTTGTGGTCCTAGTAAATGAGACCATTAGAGCAACAAAGTAACGCATGGCAGGGAACAAAGGAAGTTTCATGTAGTTGGACATAGTAGTAGAACAAGGTACCCAAGTTGCTTTGATAGGTTGAGAACTTACAAGTGGTGCGATAGGTAACCGGAAACAATTCTAAACGCTCCCTTAGAGTAGATGAGGGACGAGCAGAGACAGAATGTTGGTGCACCAAATAAAGGAAACAATTGTGCCAAGTTTTCCACTATCATGAGATGAGAGTACCTTACAATCTGCTTCCTAGAGACACGGATCCCCTGAAAATATAATAGCAAGTTTGTCGAACTTTTTAAGAAAATAAACTGCGCATATTTAGCAGGGTCCTCAACAGTTTCAACATGAGAAGAATCCCAGGAGACCGTGTGGATAGTTAAAAGGATTGGAAAGTCAAGCATAGGATGAGCAGTTGTCAAAGCTTTCGTGCAAGTGACGTCTTGGCTATACATCTCACTGATTGGATTCATCGAACGGAGTGGAAAATGGTGAGGAAGAGAGAAAATATGTAACCGAATGTTTCTTTACTTGAATTGCTACTTTGATACAACAATTGAATAGCCTTTATAGGTTGTTAGTAACCAACGATTGTTAGGAAGTTTTTCCAACTAGGTATATTCAGTTACACTTAGTTATTTCATAAGTTCACAAATATAACAACTAGACCATTGTAACATTATAACGTGTGATATGGATTATGTGACATTGGGCTGACTTCATAGACTCACCTTTCACCAACATAGACCCGTTTGCAAAACACTTTTGTTTAGAGAAAGGGTAAAGTACTGTTTGAAAAACCCTAGAACCATTCCTCTTTAACACACCCTCACACATCCCGCAAACGAAGGGGCGAAACAGTGAGACCGAGTTTGTATCAAAGGAAAGAGAATCAATGATGGGTCAACGGTTTCGTGAGGCAATCAACCAGTTAATCCTGAGAAGGAACAAATCGAACCTGAAGCAATCCCTGAAGAACTTGATCACGAATGAAGTGGATATCAAGCTCGATATGGTTCGTTCGTGCATGAAAGACTGGGTTAGAAGCCAAAGAACTTGTTTCCAGATTGTCACACCAAATTACAGACGGAGCTGTGACCGGAATTTGGATTTCAGTAAGGATAGAGCAAAGCCATATGAGTTCAGAAAAAAGATTTGCCAGAGCCCGATATTCTGACCCAGTTGAAGACCTCGCGACCATGTTTTGCTTCTTCGAAGACCAACAAATGAGAGACTCCCCTAGATAGACACAGTAAGCACCGACACTCGTTCTATTATCTGGAGATAATGCCTAGTCAGCATCAGAAAAACCATGCAGTTGAAGGCTACAGCTTGGTTTGATGTGTAAACCAACCCAGCTTGAGCCGGATAAGTAATGTAGAACCCTCTTTAGACTCGTCTAATGTACATTAGTAGGTGACTGTTGATATTGACTCAGTTTGTTCACTGCAAACACAATATCAGGTCGAGTATGGGTTAGGTATTACAATGCACCTAATAAACTGCGATATGGTGTAGGGTCTGGAAGAGGAGTGCCAGATGACATGGAAAGGTGAACACCAGCAGCAATCAGAGTTGGACAAGGCTTGGACAGAGAGAGTCCCTGAGCTTCAGTAATTTTTTAATTTATTGATGTTGTGTCAAGTACATCCCTGTTACGTCGTGATGAATCTCTATTCCCAGGAATGGATGAAGTGGCCCCATATCTTTCAACAAAAAAACTGCATTTAACCTGTGAATAAACTGTTGTAGACACGATGTTTGTATTCTTGTAACCAGAATATCATCCACATAGACTAAAATTAAGATGATAGTAGTTTTAGAGATAAAATAGAACAAAGAGGAATTTGCTCTTGAGTTCTTGAACCCCCACTAAAGTAGAGTTCCCCTCAGTTTAGAATATCAGGCCCTAGGAGCCTGCTTGAGACCATACAAGGCTTTGCGAAGCTTGCACACATGTATAGGTTTCTCAATGTCTTGAAAATCTTTTGGCTGAGTCATATAAACATCCTCAAATAGATAACCATTCAAAAAGGCATTGTTTATGTCAAGCTGTCTAACTTCCCACTCTTTAGAGACAACTATAGTTAGGACAAGTCTCACTGTAGATGGTTTAAAACAAGACTAAATGTTTTTTAGAGTTCAATATCGGGGGTTTGATGAAAACCTTTGACCAGTAGTCTTGCCTTAAACCTTTGAATTGAGCCATCAATGTGATGCTTAATTTTATATACCTACTTGCACCCAACAACATTCTTAGTAGGACACCATGGAACAAGAGTCCATGTGTCATTAGAAATAAGAGCTTTGTATTCAGCCTCCATAGTACTAACCCATCGAGGACTTTTAACAGCTTTAAAATAAGTAGTAGGCTAAATGATAGACAAATCAGTAGTAGTCACAGAGCCAATATAGAGAACCGTGGGTTTAAGAATTCCATCTTGAGTTCTAGTCAGAATAGGGTGACTGTTCGTATGAGATGAGTGTTTAGGTGAAATAACATGATGTGGTAAAGGAAGACATATAGTAAGTTTTGGTTGAGAAGTAGGATTAGGATTGTGGGAAATATTTGTGACAGTTTGAGATAAATAATTAGGATCAACATTAGGTGTAGTGTCACTAGAAACCAAATGACTCTGAGTGTGTAATGAAGAGAGGTTAGTCTGAGTTATAGGATAAACAGATTTGACAACACTAGGATTAGGAGTTGAAGAAATATTACCTTGTGATGACATAGGTTGCAGAGCAACAACTTCTTTAGATGAGTCACTGAAGTGGGAAGTTTGTGTTGAGGAGTCTCTACTAGTCACAAGGCCTGTAGGCAGATTAGGAAGGCACAATTTTACAGAACAGTGTTTTGCTGACTCAGAAGACTGACTGTTTAGGAACCCTATTTTAAAAGGAAAATCTCCCTCATTCAACGCAACATTCGAGAAATGTAGGTTCTCCAATAAGAACTAAGACATACATAACCTTTTTAGAACTGACTATAACCCAAGAACACACATTTTATAGAATGAAATTGAGACTTCTGAGTTTGACATGACATTAACCAGGGAAAGCAAACACACCCAAATATTTTCAAAATTAGGTAGTTAGGTTCTTTGTGAAATAGTAGTTCAAAGTGAGATTTATTTGTCAAAATAGGAGCAAGAAGTCTGTTTATGAGATAAACTGCTGTTTCAAAGGCTTGTACACAATACTTGTAGGGAAGGCTAGCTTGAGCTAGAAGGGTTAAGCCTATTTATACAAGGTGCCTGCATTTTCAAAATTAGGTACTTAGGTTCTTTCGTGAAGGCCTCTTTTACATAAGAAGGATCGAAAATAATTCCCATTAGCGTTAAATAAGTAGAAGAAGATGTGGATATACATTGAAGGATCCAACCTATCATACGAGTAAGGAACTTCATCATATAAATGAGATCAAGTAGCAAGTGACTACGTACGTTATCGAAGACCTTTATGAGATAAATTTTCAACGAAACCCGTTTATGTTCGTGTGATAGCAATGAAGTAGATCCCGAGAGAGATCCGAGAGAGATCAATGTTATCTGTAATACTTTGACCTGGAACGAAGGCAGGTTGTGTTGGGTCGACAAGGGAAGAGAAAGAGTCATTGATCATGTTGGTAATAATTTTGAAGATGGTTTTATAAATAACTTTAAAGCAGGTAATTGGTATGAATCAAAAAGGGATAAGGGTTTATTTAATTTGGGATGAGGGTGAAAAGAGCTTTGTTCCATTCCAGAAGCATGAGATTTTGAAGAAACTAACATTGAGACCATCCTAGGCAGGGGCTTTGTTGCTATCAATGTGAATACATAAATTTTTATCTCTTTGACGGTAATATGGCGCATTATATATTCAGATTCAAAAGTTTTAAAGTGATTAAGCTTCTAATTTTATCAAGGAGAGGGTAAAAAGGAAACGTTTTTACCCCAAGAAGGTTGACGAAATGGCTAACAAAGACATAAACCACCTTTTTGGGGCTAGAGACGATATATTCGTTATTATTAGAAGTTGAAAGTATTTTATTCCTTGAGATCCGAGTCTTGATATTATTATGGAAGAACTTAGAGTCACTATCCTCAATTTTAGCCCAAGTTTCATACGATTTATGTTCAAAAAAGGATATTCAACGCGCCTGAAGAAAATATAGCTCTTATAAGCATTAATATCAGCCTCCATAACATTAGAGTTTGTTGGATAATTAGCGAGAGCCTCTTAAGAGAATTTTAGGAGAATACTGGGATTTATCAACATGCTCACTAATTTGGCTAAACGTTTGTTCATGTAAGAGAGGGAGGCCTGAAGGTGATAGAGTTTAGACGACAAGATGGCTAATGTGGAACCAGTTATGGGAAGATTCCAAATATTTTAACTATGGTATGACAGTCGTGTGGGTTTGACTCATGTTAAATTAATGGAAACGTTTCTAAGATAAGATGCATGAATGTGAAGAATGAGGTTAATCCAAGTGCGGTCAGAGGTGTCATTAGCAAAAAGAGCTTTGTATTCAGCCTCCATAGCAGTAACCCATTGAGGACTTAGAACAACTTTAGAATAAGTAGTAGGCTCAATGATACATAAATCAGTAGTAGTCACAGAGCCAATATAGGGAACCGTAGGTTTAAGAATTCCATCTTTAGTTCTAGTCAGCATAGGGTGAGCGTTGGTATGAGATGAGTGTTTAGGTGAAATAATAGGATGTGGTAAAGGAAGACATATAGTAAGTTTTGGTTGAGAAGTAGGATTAGGATTGTGGGAAATGTCTGTGACAGTTTGAGATAAAGAATTAGGATCAACATTAGGTTAGTGTCACTAGAAACAGAATGAATCTGAGTGTGTACTGAAGAGAGGTTAGTTTGAGTTATAGGATAAACAGATTTGACAACACTAGGATTAGGAGTTGAAGAAATATTACCTTGTGATGACATAGGTTGCAGAGCAGCAAATTATTTAGATGAGTCACCAAAATGAGCAGTTTGTGTTGAGGAGTCTCTACTAGTCACAAGGCCTGTAGGCAGATTAGGAAGCCACAATTTTATAGAACAGTTTTTAGCTGACTCAGAAGACTGACTGTTTATGAACCCTATTTTAAAAGTAAAATCTCCCATATTGAACACAACATTTCGAGAAATGTAGGTTCTCCCATAAGAACTAAGACAAACATAACCTTTGTGGAACAGACTATAACCCAAGAACACACATTTTGTAGAATGAAATTGAGACTTATGAGTTTGAGAGGACCTTAACCAGGGAAAGCAAGAACACCCAAATATTTTCAAAATTAGGTAGTTAGGTTCTTTGTGAAATAATAGTTCAAATGGAGATTTGTTTGTCAAAATAGGAGTAGGAAGTTTGTTTATGAGATACACTGTTGTTTCAAAGGCTTGTACCCAATACTTGTAGGGCAGGCTGGCTTGGGCTAGAAGGCTTAAGCCTGTTTATACAAGGTGCCTGTGTTTTCTCCCAGCCCTCCCATTTTGGGCTGAGATATGAGGATAAGATCTCCTCAAAATGACCCCTTGTTTTGTGTCAGATTAGATACCCTTGTTACCTGTATACTCACTATCCTGAGTCAGTAAGTTGGAATTGCATGTGACATGGTGACTAGCACCACTGTCAGCATATCAGGCATTATCTCATGGTGATTCATGGGCTGTGAGATAAGCTGACTGTTCTCCTTTTCCTTTACGCTGTTCTGAAGAAGTTGACCCCATAACTGAGGGATCATCCCTGTAATAACAAACGGGTGCAGTGTGGTCATACCTGTTACATATCTGACAGGTAGGCTTGCTCTGAGAAAATCGTCCTCCTCTTCCTCTGTAGTAATTGTCCACGCCTCTGTTGTTGTTAGAAAAACTATTCTTGCATCTGTTATTTCAAAAACCTCCTATGTACTGACCATAGAAAGACATACTAATAGATAATAACAGAAACGCGAATAACTATGAACTAATTCATACTAAAAACTTGCATCTACATAAAAAGAAAGGGATACGCCTACCAGAATCATACACTCTCAACATACTTGGTTAAAATTTAGAAAAGTACGAATACAAAACCATGTTTTTCTAGAAAACAATTGTCGACCTACTTCACTTGCTCAACCATTAGAAAAAAATAGGAAATACAAGATGTGCTAAAAACACAAAAACTCGCTCATAAAAAAATTAAAGAGATCTTGTGTAAACCTAAAAATCTTACAAATATAAATTGCAAAAATAAAAATTACAAAAAAACAAGGTACAATAATAATATATATATATATATATATATAAAAGCCAAAACAAAATATAAAAACTATGGAGTAAGACGATGAATCAATCGTGTACAATATGGCTCGAGCGTACCTTCAGGTAAAGTATTCCTTTTTTCCACCTTCAGAATAGAGCATCATCATCTCCACTTCGCTCAATCATAACAAATAAAACCATATAAGAAACAAATAAATCTCATAACAGTATAAAAAGAACTAGTTGTAGCGTTTATTTAATGACAATACGATGGAAATGAGAAGCTATTTATCTGCGGTTCAACTAAAGATGAAAACAAGAGAAACTAGTGGAGGATATGAAAATCCCATGGTTGAATACCGGTGGTGCCGCACATTGGCGGTACAAAGAATTTGTACACCCTGTACTCAAAAGTAATGGCGAGTTACGGGGAACACAATCCCCATGAAACCCTCTAAAACCATGAAAAGACCTAAATCTAATATATGTTTGATAGTCATGGGTCTTTTAATCTTATGATCTTCTATTGCTCTTCTCTAAGAGAGCATTTTGTTAACACTTAAACTACTTTTCCAATTGTTTTAATTTAATTTAATTATTATTGTGATGATTTAGAATTTTGTTTTATAAATATTAATTTATTCAATGTATAAATATAGATTAAAAATGTAACATAGTCTTGGTCGATAGGTTTAGATATTGGAATAGTTTAGGATAATTAGGGATGCAATTTTGTGTCAATCCGCGTCTATTCGATCCAGGCCGATCCGATGGGATGGATTATGAGCTTAAAAATTATCCGCGGATGAATTGTGAGTTTGAAAATTTATTACTCGTCGGGTTTGATATGAGTTATGGGTTTAAAAAAATTTCCACCGTCCCCAATTCGAATCCGACCCGTTGGATGAAACCCGACGTGTATCAACTAAATTGATATTATATAAAATTATATATTATATATCAAACTTTAAATAAAATTATTATATTAGACTAGGTAATACCAAACCCGATTATTATTTGTTAATATATACAATATGTTTTGAAAAATATAATTCTACACTTAAAATTAAATAAAATTTTCAATTTTTTTTTACTTTTTCTATTTTTTTGGCTAGCTTCATACTATCGGTATCATATTCAAAATGATACCGATAGAATTAACATGTACTCTTTCATGCACCGTGGTACCACCATTGTACCATCATCGATCCATAGAATATAAACATCCGACTTTGCATCGTTTTAGTAGGTGTCACAGTAACAACTTTAGCTTCATGTTCATCTGCTTCTTCAGCTCACTTGGCGGCCGTAAATTCTGCATCTTCTACATTATCGACCAATTTCTGTTCCGTTTGATCCTCTGGTGTAGCGTCCTCTTCATCATCTTCAGCTTCATCTGATGCTTTCATGTGTACATCCTATTCGCTCTATTTCATTATAAAATCATATTTACGTGACACAAAAAAATAGTCTTATGTGGTACATGCTTAGTTGGTATCACATGCTTTATTTCTAGACCCTTCTTATCTATGATAATAATATTAAAAAATAGGGGCTTAAATATAATGAAGCTAAGGTTGTATGTGATAGATTGTATAGTTGAAAAAGGATATTTAAAATACTTGTAAATAAACGAGGGGCTACAATTTAATATACCCAATTATCTAACGAATTCAGTTATAGAAGTGATACACTCATATAACTAAGGAGTGAGACGATGAAAGATTGATTTCTAGAAATACTTTCTCTCCCTATAATTAAGTTCTCTCTTTTACTTTATCACACTAAAAGCAAGATTCTAACTCAACAATCTACACAACAAAAATACATGGAATATGTTTTTTTAAGTGCTTCATTTTCAGCTTCAATGACTTCCTTTTATTGTTCAAACTTTATTTCGAAACATCTAATTGTTTTGCAAAGCTTGGATCTGTCAGAACAATAACACATAAAATATTAGAACTTATTTGCATAACCTGCTTTGGACAACCAAAGTACAACAATACTTACAAGTCTCTGTTTTCCTGCTAGTAAAAAACTTCAATTGATAACCGATATGTATTGGTCTTCCTTTTTTCTTCCACTCGCTCACATAAAAGTAAACGTGTAAGTTCTCTAAACAATATTGTGTTTGTTGTACCGAAACCGGTCTTGAGTTTTGATTGCTTTCTTTTTTTCTTTGTTTTTGTTGGAGACATGATTTGTTGTACTATAGTTCGCTGAACGATAATTCAAAGTTATCAACACCACCTCCTTTGACTGGAGACGCAGTTTCTCTTGGTGTTGTGAGCAGGTTTGAGTTATCGTTAAATGAGGATTCTATTTCACTTGGGGATGATTGTGCTGGTGTTGTAGGCAGGGGTGAGGGATTGTTAAATCTAGTTTCTATTTCACGTGCGAATGTTGGTCTTGCTGTTGGCGAAAGGGTTGAGGTGTTGTTTCGTTGTTGTTCGGTGTAAAGAGGTTGCCTTGATTTCTTTGGCCTTTTGGTTGTTTTTTGCGCCAAGCATTTCTTTAGTTTGAAACTCCTTTCGTCATGCAATGTCGGTTGCCCTTCTGAGGTCCCGCCAACTTCCACACATCCAAAGGCTGCTCTTTCAGCCTCTTTCAACAACAGCTCAGGCTCCAAAACCTATCAAGTCAGTAACAATCACTTAAAGCACTGGTTAGTTACCCGCAATATGTTATCTTTAAAAATATGTGATTTGTTTGTTTTTATAGAATGCGAATTCAGTGTTACTATTAGTTTGTGATTTACATTACTAATACAAAATCATGCGTGAGACATCTATCTCAATCTAGGTCTTACAACAATTAAACTTTGTCCTATTGTTGGGAGGTATCCATGTGAAGAGCAGCTGACCTATAACTTTTTCTATATGGTATATAGTGTCCTGATTATAGATATAATTATAGATGTAATCAGGTCGGCTTCGAAAGGTTACCCACACTGTGGTAATTGGAGATTCAACATTAGGATTGAATATATGGAGTCTTTTAAGGAGTCTAAATGAGTGATGTCCTAAAGTCAAAACATTACGTTTCCACAACTTTCTAAGATCATCAATTTGATCTAATTCTATGAAAACAGACGGTGATACCATAAGGATTAGCTTAACGGTCTTATGAACTTAAAGTTTTCCATTTTTTTTTAAAATTGTAACTGCTTAGGTTTACCAAAATAGAACTTTACAATGATAGTATATTTAAAGATAAAGCTTATATTCATATTATCGTGCTCCTTAAATATGATAGATTTGAATTTCATTTATCTTTAATGATAACGTTTTCTTAGATGATTACTTTATGCTTCATTCTTGTTACTTAAGCAAAAGATTTATGATTTTCTAGGTAGTTTGTTAGGTTGTTGATGAGACAAACAAAGGGTTATCTCGAATTACTTGTTGTTGTGTGACAACAACATGATTCTCTAACATATTTTAGAAATTTAGTAATGAGCAGTTTTCTTCATATGATTTGTAGACATGTTTAATGTATCGTTTAATTGTTTGAATTCTCTATTTAATGAAATAGAATCCTGTGATTCTTGAATTTTTTTCGTTGATTTGTATTTGTTTCTTATGTAAAAACTTAAAACCGAGTCAATTATGAAGACAATTTTCAGGATGATCTTCTTCCAAGAAGAATGAAATTAACCTTAATTATTATGCGGGGTGAAGCACTATCCTTAACTTTTTAAGTCATTTTTCTAGAGCTTTTTCATTTTCTATTTTGTTATGTATTATCAATATAAAATTCTGATTAGTAAGAAAAAATATAAAAATTAATAAATACTATATAATAAACCAATTTAACAAAACTTTTATACGAGTGATATGTATCGCATATTTCATTTATATTTCAATCTACCTAATGTCCTAGCAGTTAGACTACTATTTTTATGTCTCAATATAGGATTATGATTTATTTAACAAGTGGGTTTATTGTTTACGGCCTACGGTCCGATTTTTTTCCGTAACAATTTTTTCTATTATCATTATTTAAACAAATCGATATTACTGTTAGTTACTATGTTTGATTATGTATCACATGTCACTGGCTGGAACTCTAGTTAAAAGTTATATTAATTCTAGTATTTTTCATTTTTTATAAACACTCATCGATTCGTATTTATCTTTATATGCATATTTTGTCTTATTATACATGAGTTGTTATATATATATATATATATATACATGTATAGAATTTCATCGAAACTAAAATCATATACGAAATAGCTTAAATAAGATCTAACTGATGCCCCATCCGAGTCAAAATTTTTGAGTCCGCCTAAAGGATCTAAGCATGCCTAAAGGATCTAAGCATAAGAATCGCCCAGTAAAAAAAACTGTTAAGTTTATTCACATAACTGTGATCATATTTAATTCTAGGTTGTGTATGAGATACTCTATAAAGTATCTCACTCAATATTACTTATTAATTCGTTCAACTAAAAGCCTTTATTTATATAAAACAAAAACCTAAAAGGTTATAAACTTCTTTCCTCGGTGGTTATAGACATATTAATGACAGGACGAATTACAATACCAATATCATACTATTTTATATTCTATTTCCAATAAATATCAATAAAACAGTATACACAAAAGAGTTTATTGGTCTCTATGGGTAGCCGAGTTGGTTGAGTATGGCATGTTTGTGACTAAAAGGTCATGAGTTCGAGTTCCTCTACATACGTTTTCTCGGCTGAACCTGTCACCTTGTTTGGTTTACCTTCTGGCGTTGGTTTACAGGCTATCGCGTCAGACTGAGGGTTTACCATGTGCCCACTCATTGCACTCTGAGTAGCGGCTGCGGGTTCCTTCCGAAAAAAAAACAAAAGAGTTTATTTGTGCTATTTATAAACAATTTAGGCTAAAAAGCACTGTTAGTCCCTCATGTTTACCACTTGTATCAACATGGTCCTTTTTGTTCACTTCTGCATAAAACTCATCCCCTTCATTTTAAAAATTTGCACGATTAGTCCCTCCGCATATTCTGGGGACCAATAGTGATAAAAACTTGGGATTTGGGGACCAAAAGTGATACAAAACTTAGAATTTAAGTGCCACGTTTCAGTTTTTAAATGGTTTATATGTGCGGGAAGATTATATTTGCAAAATTTTAAAACGAAGGGGATGAGTATTATGCAGAAGTGAACGAAAGGGACTATGTTGATACAAGTGGTAAAAATGGAGGACTAATAGTGTTTTTTACCCAACAATTTATATATAATTAGAATGGGTTATATCCATCAGATTTCCTCATGGGCCATCCGATAAAGATAAAGAAAGATGGATAAAAGCAACATCGGAAAAGAGAATTGTACAATTGTACAAGTTTCAAGAAGAAACAAAAAAACATTGAGAAATTTAGACTTATAGAGGAGAGAAGACGATTGCTATCCATTGATGGAGATAAGATGAAAAAATCTAAATGATGAATCGTCGAATAAACAATTAAGTTATGAATTGATATGGTCGATAAAAATGATACCAATAAAAAAAATTATATAGTGAAGAGAATAAGTGTAATAGTAGTGGAAACATGAGAACCTACAAATATCTATTATACGTAAATAAATAAATAAAAGGCTCGAAGTAAAATAAAAATAAAAATTACATTAGAATTAGAAAAAAAAAAGGTGGATCTAAATCATGAAATCATATTTAAAAAAATAAGATAATGATAAAAGAAATAAAATCATGTAGAAAAAAAATAAGTCTTCATTCCAAAAAAACAAACATGCAGATCCAGTAGAAAAAATAGACATAAGCAAACAAAAAAATAGCCCGAGATAAAAAAAAACATGTATGCGGTAAAAAAAACGATAAACTTTTATCCACCGTGACTTGAACCGACGATTCTGGTATCAAATGAAGCTACTAAAATTGTTTGGTCAAAGTATTTTCGGAAAACATGTATATGAAAAGACGAAATATAGTCATGAGTGCAAAGCTAATAAAAAATAAGACTTGAGCAGTTACGATTTAGACTTGGACACCAAACTATGATAGGATGATCTTAAACATTGGAAAACAGTAGCTTCAGTTGTTCACGTACGCGATTCTCCGACAAATATCGGTTTAGTTCTATTAATACTTTTGTCAACTTCTCTCTAGATTTTATATGTTTCTCTCTAAGCAATCTCATCCAAACATAGCTTAGACACATAATCCTTCTAAGTAATCTTTGAAACTATCATTAATAATTATCCAAAATATATCAATTTCCAAAGGTGTCTAATATAGCAAAAATAACACGATGTTTATAATATATTTAAAGTATAAAAAAATTAAACGAAAAAGATACAACGAAAAATAAAAAAGGAAAAAACTAAGAACAAACCATCATTTACTTCATAGATGGATATTTCACCATGATAAAGATACAATAAATATAAAATAAGTATAATTATATACTATGGATAAAAGAATAAATAAATAATGTGTAAAATAGATTTTGTGTAAAATATAAGTGTAAAGGACTAGCAGTATAATAACTAACAAATGTTTTTACATTCAGTAGATAAGTCAGTTGAGATATCCAATATACAAACATTAATATGCTACTTGTAACATACATTAATCTATTACTTGTAACAAATCGCCTATAAATATGTGTACGTGTTTTGGAAAACATTTATTGAATCTTGGACTAATAGACTTGACATTTGGTGATTTCCTCTCTCTAAAAAATAAACTAGTTAATTTTTCCATATAGCAATTATTCAATTGGTCTAGAAATCTTCTTAGGCCACCTTATCACTTAAAACAAATATTAGAAGCGATCAGTGGCAACCACAACGGGAGGTACACTTGTTACCTAGATTTCATATCATAAACATGAAACATGAACGTTCAAATAAAGGCAATATCATGGACACAGAAGTGCAAATCGAGCCACATGTGTTTGTTGAAGATGAGGTGGTGGAGTCACGTACTGGTCGAAGAGAAGCTCTTGTTGATCGGTAGGCGGATAATCAACGTAATAATTTGAATTTAGAGGATCGGATGGACCAGTTTCCAAAACACATAGTTTAGTTGGATGACCACGTGGTACAACAGACCAGTCGGGTACACGAGGGAGGGTTCTATCCGAAGTGAAACAGGTGAATGAAAGAATAAGTACAGATGATCATTCCGATGAGGCTCATGAAGTTCTTCGACCAAGGGACAGTCGTTGGGAGGTACAACTTCAGTTAGATAAAAGATATCATTCTTCTAGATATGAGAAAAAAAGATAAATATCGGTATATTCTCTCTGACTCTAGCGAATCCTTTTGGTCTGATTTTGATCGGCATTCTCAGAACCTCGGACGAGTTGATTTCTATAGGAAGAAGAAAGGAAAATATTATTCGAAGAAACGTTATAGCCGATATTAGGGATATCGAAAACAACAAAGCCCAAAAATAAAAATGAATCTAGATTTGTGGTTGAAAATTCAACCTTTGAGTATTACATGGCTAATAAATTTACCAATCCCTCGGAGTAAGGATTGTGTACACTTATGAAAAATGGTATAAGAGGTAGCTAATATAGGCAAGGGGTGGATTGAATAACTTCCTTTTTTGTCAGCAAAAATAAGGTGAAGTGCGCTTCCAAAGCATTTTGATACCGCTAAAATTAAAAAATTCGATCAGGTGTGGGATCTAGATAACCATATTGAGAAATTTAAAAATTACATGATGAATTTCAATGATGACGACAATTTATTTTGTAAATCCTTCTCACACACTTTCAAAGACGCAACCTTTAAATGTTATAATAGGATTTTTAAAGAAATTCGTGGAAATTAAAGAGATGCGGGAGAATGGGGACAATATAGTTAATGAAAACAAGAAATTAGGGAAAATTTGAAAGATTATACTAAACGGTTTGTGTTCACCAAGAGTGATTTGTATGACTATTATGAATATGTGACATGTGCTGCTTTCAGACAAGGATTTCTCCCCGGAGATTTAGCAAACGAATCCACCAGAAGAAGAGCACTCTTTGAAGTTTTCATGGCTCAAGTGGAGGAGAAAATTAAGGTTGGAGAATCTGCAAAGCTCCAAATCGGACCTCGCCTAATGCATATTCATTCAAATCAGGTAAGCACTCCAATCAATCAAGGTTATTAGGATAAAAATTCGAATTATTAAGAATATATTTTATCCAAGGCATTAAAAAGTTTGCCTCCTAGGTCTGCACCATCTGAGGTCCCGCGAACTTCCATGCATCCAAAGGCTTCTCTTTCAGCCTCTTTCAACAACAGCTCAGACTCCAAAACCTATCAAGTCAGTAACAATCACATAAAGCAGTGTTTAGTTACCCGCAATATGTTATCTTTAAAAATATGCGATTTGTTTGTTTTATAGAATGCGGATTCAGTTTTATTTAGTTTGTGATTTACATTACCAATACAAAATAATGCGTGAGACATCTATCTCAATCAAGGTCTTACAACAATTAAACTTTACCGTATTTATTGGGAGGTATCCATGTGAAGAGGGGCTGACCTAGAACTTTTTCTATATGTTATATAGTGTCCTGATTATAGATATAATCAGGTCGGCTTCGAAACGTTACCCACACTGTGGTAATTGGACATTCAACATTAGGATTGAATTCATAGAGTCTTTTAAGGAGTTTAAATGAGTTCTGCCCTACAATCCAAACGTTACGTTTCCAAAACTTTCTTGGATCATCAATTTGATCTAATTCTATGAAAACAGATGGTGATACCATAAGGATATGCTTAACGGTCTTATGAACTTAACTTTCCCAATTTTTTTTAAAATTATATCTGCTTAGGTTTACCAAAATAGAACTTTACAATGATAATATATTTACAGATAAATCTTATATTCATATTATCGTGCTCCTTGAATATGATAGATTTGAATTTCATTTATCTTTGATGATAACGCTTTCGTGGATGATTGCTTTGTTCTTAATTCTTGTTGCTTTAGCAAAGGATTTACGATTTTTCTGGGCAGCTTGTTTGGTTGTTGATGAGATGAACAAAGGGTTGTCTCGAATTACTTGTTGTTGTGTGACAACAGCATGATTCTCCGACACATTTTGGAAATGTAGTAATGAGTAGTTTTCTTCATATGATTTGTAGACATGGTTTAATGTATCATTTAATTGATTTATTTCTCTATTTAATGAAATGGAATCTTGTGATTCTTGAATTTTAATGTATCCTTTTTTTGTTTAATGAAAGGGTTGTCTCGAATTTCTATTTATAGTGACTATCATTCACTATACAAGGAGCTCGGTCGACTTGACTTGTTCACTACTTCAGGTGTTCGTCTAATCCTCTTATTTTTGGTAGCGCTCTCTGTCAGTTTCTTCCATAGGAGAGTACAAGCTCTTATCTGCCTATTGCTCTTCTGCTCGGTGTCACCTTTGCTCATTCTTCTTATGACCTCGACGAATGACTGATTGTCCTTATATGACTTTTCTTTGTTCTCGTTCGTGTTTTGAAAAGTCTACCAAATGCATGGTTCAACCTTTCTTGCGACTTCCATTATATCCATCATCAGCTTGGTTATTTGCATCCATTCTCTTCATGTGGTGACTAGCCCCTTATCAGGGCACCTCTACTTCATAAATTGAGTGACGAAGTCGCAAAATTCTTGAATTAACTAATCTATTCTAATCAAAGAGAATATTCATGACATTTAAAATATGTAAGTGTAGTGTAGATGACGTTACTGTACAATGATAGATTTCTTGAATAATCATTGATTAGGAAGTGGAAACTTAAGGACTAAAGTGTAAACAATAAAACATTATGTAACAAATGGTAAAGTTAGAGGAAGAATTCAGAATTATGTATTTTAGTCAAAACTAAAAGTGTAATTAGCCCTTTTTATGTAACTTTTTTCAGTTGTAAACTAAGTCTTTACGCCTTTATATAAAGGCCAGAGCTTAACTAATAGAAGGGTTGAATTTATGAGTTAGAAGACTTATACACTTTGACTTCCTCTCTCTAAAATCTATTCATCTCTCTAAAGTTTTACTTCTCTCATTTACTAAAGTGGTTCCAATAACCAGACTCACCAAATTGATGACTTCACTAGGGACGATAAACAATCAATGTCTATTTGGTCAGCTCGAATTTTATCGATCTTAAAAAAAATCTTGAAACTTTATGACAAATCCAGAAAATAATCCTTTGGTTCGATTAACTATCGAGACATTAAGAGAATATTTGCCGAGGATGGATGATAGACCACAAGGATCTGCTCTGATCCATCAAACTCATTCTGATATAGAAGTGAGAATGAATCATATCTTGGATAAAATAAATGCTTTGAATGAGAAATATAATCAGAGAGAGCAAGAAATTCAGTCAGCAAGGCTGGAATCCAAAATGAGACAAATGAATGAACAAACTGAAGCTGGAAACCAATTTGATTGATCTTGCAATGATCTTCAGATCAGGAATGAACAGAAGAAGGGGCGCTTCAAAGATCCAAGAGAGTGTCACTCTTCCCGAAAAGAAAATAAAGATAAGAAAAAGTGTGTCTCAACATGTGAAGAGGAGGTTGAAAGCTTTGGCTCAGGTTTTAAAAGGTACATGGGTTCTTCGAAAGAAGAGAGAAATCTGCCTCGAAAATACAAGAAAGGGCACAGATCTAGAAGAGATAGTGTACCTCGATGTTTGAGGGAGTCTAGTTGGTGTGAAAAAAATACTCGCATCAGTATGATGACGTTGATCGGAATTCATACGTAGTAATGGGACCGAAGATCAATATGTTCAAGTTTTCGATTAGAGGAATTATCTATTGACAAGTGAAATCAGATCTATTACGCTTCCAAAACGTTTTGATATAGCCAAATTTGAAAAGTTCGATGGGGATGCAGGATCCAGATGATCACATCGAACAATTCAAAAATTATATGATGACGATGGGCTGGTATGTCGGGATTTCTCACAAAATTTTATAGGTACAACTTTGAAATGGTATAACCAAATTCCACGGGGATCCATTTCAAATTTCAGAGACTTTTATATTGCTTTTCGAAGGCAGTTTGTTCGTAGTAAAGAGATGAGAGCGAACAACGACAAAATTATCTAATGCAACTAGGCGGTTGGAGAAATATTCGAGGATTAAACGAAGAAATTTGTATTGAGAAGGAAAGTTTGGATAACTGAGAAGAGTCGGTGGCGATGGCAGCTTTTTGCCAAGGATTATTGCAAGTAGATCTGGCTAATGAGACAACAAAAATGAGGGCTTTAACTTTTGGATTATTAATGGCTTATGTTGAAGTTCAAATCAAAGTTGAGGAATCAATTAGGGTCCAATGATGAGCAATTAACGTTCTAAAGAACTCTGGGTAGGTGTCCCATAACCAATGGCAATCTTCAAATGCTAATCAGTAAGCGCGTCCGAGGAGTAACAATCTACCACCTCGAATCGGGGGATATTCAAATTAAGCTCCATTTTATGAATTTAATATGCCAAGGCCGAAACAGTGGTTAATGCCTGAATATTATGCGGATTTGAATGAAAGCCTGGTAGTAATTTTTGATAAAACTAATATTTATGCAAATTTCAGGAAGCCCGTTCCAATTAATAGGCCAAGAGAGGAGCATAACAATAAATTATGTAGGTACCACAAAGACATTGGTCATAACACCAATGATTGCATTGCTTTGAAAAAGGAAGTCTAAATTTTGATTGAGAATGGAAAGCTATTGAATTACGTAAAGTCACAGGGCAGTGCATCGAAAAATCCAAGCTCAAATTCACAGCCAACCAACCCAGTTGCGCCACCTGAAACATTTGATGATTTTAGATTCAAAATTTGAAGAATTTGATGCTGCCTCGGAGTATTTGGATATGGATCCAGATAGATTAATTTTGATGGCGGTGGAAGAGCTAATATATAAATGGCTTGTTCGAAGTCTGTGTGAGTATTTCAAGTCATTGGCTATTTTTGGGTATGATTCGATGACTGGTAATACCAATAATTCGAGGGGATATTGTCTACTCATTTGTATGGCAAGAAAGACATTTCTTTTATTCTATTCGATGACGATGATTTTCGAGGAACTGCGGGGCCGCATGAGGATGCAGTGGTCATTAGATTAGAAGTTGTTGGAGTTGAAATTAGACGCGTGTTTATAGATACCAGGATTTCCGCGAATGTCTTTTTTATAGCAACATATGATGGGATGCACAATCCTCCTCGAATTTCTCAATCAGAATGCACAATTATTGGTTTCACTGGAGTGACTGCACGAATAATAGGAGAATTTGAGGGGAAGGTGAGCTTGGGAAAAGACCCTTCAAAAGGAAGGTTCAAGTGCTTTTATGGTGGGGGACTGTCCCACAAGTTATAATGTCATTTTTGGAAGATCTTGGTTGCCAAGGATGTATGGCGTTGTGTTAACAATCCATCAGTGTTTTAAATATGTAGTTGGAGATCGTGTGGGGGTCTTTCGAAACTATTAAAAAGTTGCAAGAGAAAGCTATGCCACTGCACTTGGGATTTGAGGATCCAGCAGTGGAGATATGATGAATGAATAGCAATCAAGGGGGTTGACCTCAGATTTAGATAAAAGGGTTGACGATCCGAGGGAAACCCCAGGATCCTTAACAGTAAGTGAAAAATAGAGGAATATACTTTTTATGAGAGAAACGTATTTCCAATATGAACCTTACTGACCCCAGTTTTACGTCAACGACTGTTGCAATTTTTGTCTCATAATATGGATGTTTTCAATTGGAAAACAGAGGATGTGGTAGGTGTAATGATCGAAGTAATCTCTCATAGTTAAACTGTTAATCTGAGGGTGAAGCCTGTAATCCAAAAAAATGAGGGCATTTTCGTTGGGAAAAGAAGAAGCAATTATTTCAGCGGTGGATCGTTTATCCAGGGTCGGACATATAAAGAAGTCACAGTATCCTTTATGGATGGCGAATTCAGTTGTGGTCAAGGAAAAAAAACTTATTTCCT
This sequence comes from Limnanthes douglasii subsp. nivea, assembly GCA_036936605.1. Taxonomy (NCBI): domain Eukaryota; kingdom Viridiplantae; phylum Streptophyta; class Magnoliopsida; order Brassicales; family Limnanthaceae; genus Limnanthes; species Limnanthes douglasii. The sequence continues at coordinate 280,878,558 of JAUPFV010000005.1, forward strand.
GTTCCTCGAATAGACCAATTGATTGATTCCACTTCGCGAAATAAACATCAACTTTCATGGATGCTTTTGCGGGATATAATTAGATCCATATGGATCCGAATGATCAAGAATGTACTACTTTCATCACCGATACGGGTTTACATTATTATAAGGTTATGCCTTTTGGATTGAAGAATGTCGGGGCCACTTACCAAATCTTAATGAATAAAGTGTTAGCCACTCAAATTGGAAAAAATATGGAGGTATACATTGACGACATGGTGGTAAAAGCTTAGCAGATGAGGCACACTTGGAAGATTTAGAAGAAACATTTTTTACTTTAAGAGCAATAAGACTAAAGCTAAATCCTGAAAAATGTAGTTTTGGAGTTCAATCAGGGAAGTTCTTGGGTTTTGTTATCAATGAAAAAGGTATAGAAGCTGACCCAGAAAAGTTGAAAGTTGTAGTATCAATGAACTCACCTCGAACTATCAAAGAAGTACAAGTTTTGACAGGATGGTTAGCAGAACTTAATAGATTTATTTCTCGATTCTCTGATAAATGTTTTCCTTTCTTTAAATGTTGCGAGGGACAAAAATATTTGAATGGACTTCGGCTTGCGAAGCGGCATTTTCAAGAATCAAGGATTTATTGTCATTACCATAAATTTTATTTAAGCCTCGAAGTGGAGACCAACTCTTTTTATACATTACGGTATCAGATTTTGCAAAGTGCAGTATTGAAAAATCAGGAATTCAGAAGCCGGTGTACTATGTTAGCAAAATTTTGGTGGCTGCAGAAAATAGATATTTGAAGCTTTGAAAATTAGCTTTGGCATTGGTGGTGGCTGCTAAAAATATGCGTCCTTATTTTCAAGCCCATACAATTGAAGTTCAGATTTCATTTTCTCTGAAAAATATTTTACAACACTCTGATATTTCAGGGAGAATGATCAATTGGTCAGTGGAGTTGGGAGATTAAAGCGCAAGTACATCGAAAATAGAAGATAGTAAGGATGTCTTACAACGGAATTATATTTGGCTTATTCGAACTGATGGTGAATCTTGTGTTTTGGGATGTGGGAGTTTAGTTAGTGGCTCCATCTGAAAAAATAATGCTTTAATCTATTAAATTTGGTTTTCATGCTTCAAATGACGAAGTTGAATACAGAGCTGCTTTAGCTGGTTTGGGACTTGTGTAAATATGTGGAGTAACTTCAGTACAATTAGAGACAAATTCTCAATTAGTGGCAAAGCAACTATCTGAAAATCCAAATCAAAACAGGATCGCCTAATTTTATATCTTCAAGAGCTTCAAGATTTGATGCTCTTATTTGATCACATTGTTGTGGAACATATAAGTCGAGGAAAGTAACACAGTGGCTGATTCACTAGCGAGCGTGGCGTACAAGAAAGAGTATCCTTGGATTATGCTGCAAGGGAGTCCTTCGATTTTAAATCAATCCGACCAATGTGATTATATTAAGGAATTGTTTGTTACTACTGGTGCAGTCTAAGGCGATTGACGAACTGATATTCTGAATTTTTTGCTTCGAGGAGAACTGCATCTTGATGTAAAATTGGCCAAAACGTTGCGCGACAAAGCTTTTGGATACATAATTTTGGATGGAATCTTGTATAAGAAAAAATTGAGTATGCCATTATTAGGATGTTTGAATAGAATAGAATCACATGAAGTTTTATTAGAGTTACATAATAGAAAAGAATCAACACATTGCAGATTTAAGGCATTATCTCGTTGAGTTTTACTTGCAGGGTTTTATTGGCCTTCGATTATGGATGATGCCAAGAGTTTGGTTCGAAGTTTTGATAGTTTCCAAAGGTTTTCAAATTATATTCATAAGCCAGCAGTTCCACTTATGTCTATTACTGAAGCCATTCTGTTTGATAGGTAGAGAATAGATTTAGTGGGACCTTTGCCGATGACATCTGGAGGATGGAAAATGATAATTATTGCAGTAGACTATTTTAAAAAGTGGGAAGATGTAGATCCATTATCTAGAACAAAATCAAAGGATGTGATTAAATTCATTGCAAACAGTATTTGCCGTCGTTTTTGAGTGCCTCAAAGAATTATTACGGACAACGGTCATCAATTTAATAATAAAAAAATGGCTTTATTCTACTCTTCGAAAGGAATTAAACAATTTTTTTCAACACCATTTCATCCCCAAGAAAATGGATAAGTGGAGGTGACAAATAGATTTATTTTAGAAGGTTTGAAAAAAAATGAACGGAAGCGGCAGAAAAATGGTCCAATTATTTGCAAGAGGTTTTTCGGGCTTATCGAACAACTCCTAGAGAAGCCACTAAATAAAATCCATTTGCCTTAGCATATGGAATGGATGATATTACCCTGTAGAATCTACGATGTCATCTTTTAGAATAACTCAATATTCTGAAAAATCCAATGACGAAGCTAAAAGGGCAAGTTTGGATATGATTGATGAGAAAAGAGTTCGAGCTTATTTAAATGTAATCTATTATCAAACTCCTATGAGGAATAGGTAAAATTCGAGGGTAAAAAAGATGGAGTTTAAAGTAGGTGATAAAGTGTTAAGAAAAGTATTCTTACACACCAAGGAGAAGAGCCTTAGAAAAATGTCCCCAAATTGGGAAGGACCTTATATGGTTGTTGAAAGGATAAAGCCAGGGTCTTATCGTCTTTGTGATAATTAGGGGAGGATGCTTCAACATCCATGGAATATACAACATCTGAAGTTGTACTGGAATAACTATGTTGTATTTTTAATTTGTTTCTTTTGATTGATTAGCGCACTCTTTCCTACCCTGTTGGTCCAGGGATGTTTTAACGAGGCGCTATCAATAAAATTCATTCTTTTACCAATGGTTGTTTAACAAGTACTTATTTGAACTATTTTGGTAACTGATCAAAGACTTATCATCTTTGAGGTTGGCCAAGAGTAGAATATTTCGAAGTGTTAAATATACTTTTCGAACAAATAACCATGTTCGAAGTGATACGTTCATTAAACAATCTATGATACTCGAGGTGTTTTGTTCAATAAACGCACTATGATGTTTGAAGTGCTACGTTCAATAAGCGCATTATGGTTTTTGAAGTGTTACGTTTGATAAAGGCACTATGTTTTTCGAAGTGATACGTTTATTCACTCTGCACTATAATATTCTAGGTGTTATGCATTGTAATGATTATTCAAAGTATTTTATTATGTTTTTACCTCGAATAATAATTTCTATAAATAATGGTTAAATATGAATATAACTTGATTTAAAACATGTAGTGTAAACAAAACCTTTTGTCATTCAGAATAATTTGATGAGTACAAGAGTTGTAATACTGATATGACATGTACAAAAAGATAATAAAAATTAAAAATAAAGTAAAAATATTCGTCTTCAGATTCCTGTTCGGATGATGAACTTGGGATAGAATCGAAGGCTTCGATGGGGCGCCGTTATCATTTGAAAAGTTAGAAAGATTTATTTTAGGATATATGGCATGAATTTCTCGAAGAAGCATGGTGGCTTTCTCTTCTTTGCCATTATTGATAGTTGCCAACATATCCTTGGTACACTCATCTTCAGCAGCAGTGACAACAAGTTGTTTTTTCTTCTCAAAATTGGTCTTCAGTGTGATTATCTCATCGATCAAGTTTTTATTTTCTGCTTCGCTTTTGGTAAGATAAATCTGAAGCTCATCGAATTTCTTCTTCTCAGCAGCTAAGTCTTCAAGGTGTTTATCTTTGAGTCGAGCTATCTCTTCCTGATGCGATGTGTTTAGATAATATTTCTTGATTTGATGCTTCTCTCATAAATGCTTTTTGACAAATAGAAGTCCTCTGATTAACTCATACATTGCCATTTCGAATCCGTGAAATTGATCTCTTATATGATTACCAAATTTTTCCCTTAGATGTTTCTCAGCTTCGGAAACTCCTTTGTAGTGAACCATATATTTAGCCATTTGCTTCAGATGATTTTGAGAATCCTCAATTTCTTAAGTAAATGTTTTCGCTGCAGTATTAAGATCGAAAAAGGGTTGAAGTGCAGCGTGGACGTCTAGGTTTGGTGCAATAGAAGGAAAAAATACTAGACTAGGCTGACAAATGAGATCTAAAGATGTTGTAGACACAGTAGGAACAGTGATTTTAGGAGATGTTACTTCAGAGGTAGAGAGTGCGAATCTCCTACCAAAGCTATGTAGATGAGTTTGAACTCCTTGAATGATAGGATCTTCTTCTCCAGTAAGCTCTTGTGATTCATCGAAGTTGATCAAACTGTCAGGGTCGAAGTGATCACCATTTTGGTTATCTTCTATGGTGGCAGTTTCCTTTTGGTGAATGGTGGCATCCTCAGCGATATTTTCATCGTCTTTTTGATGATTTTGCTGATCATCCGTAGCTACAATCTCATTACCACCGAATAGTATTTCTTTGATAGTCTCATTTATTTTGTTTTTTGTTTTCTTCTAGGGGATGGCTCTAGTATTACTCTTCTCTTTTGAAGGTGCAACCGTTTTCTCCTCTTTTTGAAAAAGACCTGTTTCTATTCCTTCTTCGATGGTAGGAAGTATACTTTCTATTGTTTTTTGTTTCGAACCTATCAACGTCGGATCTGTGGAAGGGCTAGCACCAAATGTACTAACTTTCTTCTTATTCTTTTTTCCTTCTTATTTTGAGGAAGATGGTTGTGTGATCTATTGCGGATGGGTAAGAACATTTTGCAATCAGGGTGGACCAATCTTTTAACAGCTCGTCGAGGATTAGGTTGTTGGGTTGCTCCATCAAATTTTCAGGAGGAAAGGCTCCACGTGTGATTGGAAACAGGTGACTATATTAGAAATTGATGGGTGCAAAAGCTGTGTGGAAGGAGTTATTCCATTCTTTTTTAGCCTAAACAACAAGCTTAGCGAAGGTTTCTATTGTTTTTTCTCGGGGAAAGGCGTAACGCCTAGGAATTTATGTTCAGAATATATAAATTGATAATGCATAAGGATAACAATAGTTAAAAATTTAATTTAGAAAAATAATATTAAGATACTTACGACCACTCCTCGAAACGAAGTTCAATCTTGAGGGATTGGCTTCAGATATTTCTTTTCCATTTTCTCATGCGCTTGAAATAAAGATAAAGTTTTGCTTCCAATTTTTGTTTTGCTTCCAGAAGATCATCAATGATCTTTAGGTCGTCAGCCAATGTAAGATAGTAAAACGGAATCACTGTCCCCTTGGATAATTTGGTTAAAGATATAAAGTCTTTGATGTTGATCGCGGTTTTGGACAAGCAGGAGACCATGATTACAGAAAGAAGTGTGAACCATAGATTTGGTGTCACTTGGGTTGGACACAAATCCAATAGTTCAAAGTAATCAATTATCATGGGATCCAGTGGGAATCGAAGACCCCAGTTGATCATTTCTTGATAAACTACTAGCCTGTTTTTTTTTTACAGTCAGGGGGTGTTTCTCCTTTTTTGGGAGACAAAATGTGATTTTGTCTCCCATTCCCCATTGCTTCTTCAAATCAGTTGCTTGGCTTTATTCGTAGTATATGTACGAAACGGTTTTTAGAGCTACAACATAATTTGAATCAAGAGACCTTAATTTCTCACCAATGAGAGCTCTTTCATCCTCGGATATGGTAATAAAAGATTTCTTTACTCTTGGTTTACAGATTTTCCCTTGACCATCATTCTCCAATTCTAAAGAAACTTGTTTCTCTGTATCAGCCTCATTATCTGATTGAGTAGCATCAGAGTCAACTTCTTCTGATATTTCATCTCTCAATTGTGGAGGATTATTCGAGGGATTTTGATGAGATGACGTATTTGTCTCAACATTATCCCTCGGGGAAGGAGAATTGGTAGATGGAACCGATGTAACATCAACATCGTCTCCCATAGCTTTAAATGTATGTTTTTTAGGTGCTTGTGGGGGATACATTTTTGAAGGTTGCTTGAGGAAAAGGTTACTTCAGACTGCTTCGAAGAAGATCTATTTATTTCACTACTAATTTGATGTGATGATTGATAAATAGTGGGTGAGATTCGAGGAGCTTTGGCGTTCGAGTTTTTGAATAATCACTCTCTTTCTCTAGTAATAGGCGAAGGTGAAAAAACAACAACTTTAGAAGGATTGAAATTACCGTAATAGATAGTCTTTATGGATGTTCCAATAAGAGCGTTGTTTATTAACCCAACAGCTCTATATTCTTCTGATCTTTCGTTGATGCAGAGATAATTGTACGCTCCAAATACGTTGTTGTCTGGTTTTGGAGATGTAGGATTTTTAGGAATTCTCGCCTTGGATCTTCTAGATTTTGGGTGCTTTATCATAAACTGGTTGAATATTGATCGAAAAATATGAATTTTCCGGTGAAGGTAGTCAGTAAATTTGAAGAAGCCGGTGAAGTTAGGAAATGAGCTTAGAGGTTTTCTACACTTTCTCTCTCAAGAAATTTTGTTTATGGATCAAATAATTAGTTATAAAGGAATTTATAGGAGGAGAAAAGACGTGTTGAGAAATATAAAAGGTTTATGTTAATTGGGCAGAATTTGAAACGGTTGCGTGGATAAGGGTTCAACACATATTATGCTAAGGGCTTAGGTGCAGGCCTAACACCTTGGGGTGATGATTTATTTAGAAATAGAGTTGATACTTAAAATTATTAGTTCTACTTCGAACATAAATATGAGAGGATGATTATATGTGGGCATATTTAGAGTCATTTGGAGCAAATAGTGATGAAACAGAATGATTGATTTTTCTTCAGATTTTGGACGAAGAAGTTATCATTGCTTTTGCCTAGATTCGAAGTTAATTAGTTCTCATTTATTTAGATGGCATGAGAACTGAGAGGGCTACTTATAAGTAACTAGAATTTTAGGGACTAAAGTGTTAACAATAAAACGTTATGTAACAGATGGTAAAGTTAGAGGAGGAATTCAGAATTATGTATTTTAGTCAAGGACTAAAAGTGCAATTAGCCCTTTTATGTAACTGTATTCAGTTGTAAAATAAGTCTTTACGCCTCTATTTAAAGCCTAGAGTTGAACTAATAGAAGGGTTAAATTTCTGAGTTAGAATACTAATACACTTTGACTTTCTCTCTCTAAAATTTATTTATCTCTCTTAAGTTTTACTTCTCTCATTTAAAGTGATTCCAAATAATCAGACTCACAAATCATGAAATGGTACCACGTGTTAACCATTAGAAGCGCGTGATGACGATTATTATGACACTTAAATCCTATTTTTAAGATAAACTCTTTGGTTTCTGTTTAGAGGCGTGTGAAATTGGATTTTCTTGCATTAACCTCTCATACAGTTAACTAACAGTTTAGAAATTCCTTACTTGTAATTTTAAAAATTTGTAAGTTTGGATACACTTTTGTGGGGCGATTGTTCAAACGGTTCGTGACCTGCTTCATCAAGTTTAAACAGAGTTTCCAAGCGACTATTCATAAAGGTAATTTACCTATTCTCTTTGGTTTCTCTTGATTGCAACAAACACCTTTATACTAGACCCTCTTGGCGCAAGTATAGGAAACCAGTGACCCCAATTAGTGATAACAGTGTTCATGTGTTAATTGTTCCACAAATTACATACTCTTACTCCTCCCTCATTATCATTCCATTATATCTAGTCGTAAGATTGGTCTGAAAAATATCATTAAGAAGAAGGAGAAAACCATGAAGTTCATTGAATCAAAGATTGAAGATCTTACAGTCTCAGAAAACTATGTTTCTCAAATAGCTCATAAGTACACACACATTGATGCCACTTCCCTTCCTAGCTTTAGGGCCCAGTATCTCATACCTAATGACGTGACTGTTAGGGTTCCAGAGGTTGGGAACATATTTTTCAGGATAGGGAGAACGAGACTTTCTTGTTTACTACCGATTTTGATTGGGGTTTACGGTTGCACTTACTTAGCCTTATTCAATATTTCGTCAGCTTCTTAGGCATATGCCCAACCCAATTAATAGCAAATGGGTGGCGGACCTTACTGAATATACTTTTAAACTCATGTTTGCTTGAAATAAAAAATTTGCTTAATTGATCTTCTAGTAGCAGTTGATGTACCCAAATTATTTAGGTCACCCTTTTTCTATGCTCAAGTTGTTGGGATTCACAAAATAGTTGAGTTGCCCAGTTCTGACAAAAACTGGAAAAATTTGTTTGTATTTGGTTCTGGTAACTGGGAGCATGAAAATGTACTACTGAATTTGCAGCTCGAACGGAGGTGGAAGACCAAATGTAAGGAAGACATCCACAAAAATCGGTGTTGCAAATTTAGCAAGTTCTACGTGGTTGTAAGAGCCCTTACGACTATTTACACAAGTGAACTATTTGTAGGTTGGGGTGTGGCCAATTGTAGAGCTAACTATTGCAGGAGACAGACATTTACTATGGTTGGAACTGGGGAAAAAGCGACAACCACACGCCTAAAGGCGTTGACGAAGCGACATTTCAGGGAGAGAAACAGTACATGAGTATTCCTATACATCCCTCATGGTAGGAAATTGGGAGAAACAGAAGGGTCCTCTTTTTTGCATTTATGGACAGATAAGGTGGAAGAAACACTAACTACTGCAGGGGCTGTTGAAGAACAAGATGCTCCTCCAGAATGTAATTCCAATTTGGATATGGCACGTTAATCCCGCATTGATGAGGATGATGAAGAAGACATAGAGATTCCATGAATAAAACACTCAAGGGTGATAGTGGATGCGGTGCCACTAGCAACAACGAAACCATAGTTAATTGATAAAGAGGAAAGAGAAGATGGTGTGGGGGGGGGTGATGCGAGAAGGACATGATGAGCAACCCCATTTGTTAGCCACACAAAAGGCTCGGGGGAAAGTGCCCGAGGTGATTAATGTAGATGCAGAGCAAATAGAGGTGCCAACAAGTCAGGCCGAGGTAGTTGGAGCTGAGCACGGGCACAAGAATAAGATTCTGGAAGATATTTCTTGTGGGATGGAGCAATTTGTGAAGACTGGTGTGTGGCCAATCTTTGTGCATGAGTTTGGTAGTGGGGTATGTTGGTTTAATGTCATTAGGCTTGATAATATATTTACAACCGGCCAGGGTTCAAAACCGAGCGGGTCTAAGACAGTGTTGGAAGAGCTGCCACCTTCTAAGATTCCAATGCCGAGGCATTCCATGCTAATGTTTGAGCAATTGAAGAAATATCTTGAGTTCTCGTTTTACGATAACATGTCAATCAGTAAAATACTTCAGAGGGAATGTGGAACTGGCCATAGATGCATGCCTTTAACATCGAGTAGCATGCATTTATAACTAATTCTACTTTGCTGAGTTAGATGTCTTTTGCAGATGCACCATAATTCAGTCATCTTGTCATATCGGCGTATGTCCGTCAAAGGGTTAACCATGAAGCTTGCCTAATATAAGCATGCATATGGGTCAGCACAAACCCTTAAGGCTAATGAAGTTCAGGAAAAAGAGAAGTTAGACAATGAGGTCATACTACTACGAGGGGCTCAAGAGGCATGTGTACAGAAGAACAAGGAATTAACGTTAGAGACCGTGGCATTGGATCACAAAACAATAGGTTTGTCAAAAAGAATGAAGATCTGATGTCTCAAAACTCAGAGCTACATGCACGGGAGATGGCACAGGAAAAGAGGGTAGAGGAGCAAGCGGATCGCATTGCTGGACTTGTGGTTGAAAATGCGAATATAAAGGCCTCTGTGAACGAACTGAAGGCGCAGATGACTAGCCAGTGTAAAGAGTTATTAAGTAAAGCAAAGGCTGATTTAGAGCAACATGAGAAAGAGGTGATAGAGATTTCCATGGACATGGTGACGAATAGTCAGAGGGGTATGGTGGCCGAGCTACCAAAGTTGAACCGTGGAATGAAGCTTGGGCCCTTTAGCAAGTTCGCACCTCAGTTGAAAGACCTTGAAAATTTGAGTAAAATCATTTCAGAGGCAGACCCACCTATTCGTAAAACCAGAAACGAAGCTATCCCAGTGGTGCAAGATTTCGGAGGTCAGCAACAATTACCAGAGCAGATTTATCATCAGTTGCCCCTAATGCATAAATGTTGATTTATTATGTATGAAACATTTTAGGACCTTCTTATGATTATGTGACATCTTAAATGTAAGACTTGATTGTGTTTGTTGGTTCACAGGGTGGGTAACTGGTGTTATAATGTTTTTTGGAGATATGTGATTATTTATTCAATAAAGTTTAAAATAAGTCCTTATAAGGTTGAGCTTAGTATTACTCATTGGGTAGCTGCTCAGAATAATAATTCTCAGCTGTAATCACGGAGAGGTCTATTCGACCCATTGCATAGTCCTAAGAGGACTTGACTTAATAGTCAGCTCGCGTATATACCATATAGAAGGTATGAGGCTTAGTGTAGCCTTTGCATAGCCCGTAGGCGTGGCCAGTTACCCCTATCGCATATAGACTTCATGGTCTGGGCTCAGTATGGCTCTTTGCTTAGCCCGTAGGCATGGTCATTGACCCGTTTGCTATTTATAAGGACGGAGAGACTAATAAACACACATTATGGAGAAATTATATAAATTATATTAATAGAAGTTGTTATCTAGCTTTACAGCTCGGACCTATATAACTTAAGATGATTGATATTCTAAGGATACTTCAAAGCAGAGCCCTTTGCATCCTCTAAGCGATAGGCTCCACTATGTTCTTGGAGATTACTGTGTATGACCCATCCTAGTTAGGCCCCAACTTACCTTATGTCTTATCTCTAGAGCCTTGACAGTTCTTATTCATCACCATATCTCCTATATTGAAAGTACGAGGCTTGAGGCGTGCATTGAAGCGACATCTCATTAAGCTCATGTAATTCTCTGCTTGGACTCGTGTCTGATCGTGACACTCTTCAATAAGGTCAATCTTTACAGATCTGCCTTCATCGTTGTGATCCTCGTCATAGGAAGACACGCGGTGGCTCGGTACTATGACATCGGCCAAGACTACCACTTCACTACCATAGTAGTTCTGCGCGGCGTAGTTCTGTAGGCCCAGAATACTTCGGGCAACTTGTCCGGCCATTTGCCTTTTACTCCTTCCAGATTCTCTTTCAGACCCTCCAAAATTGTCCTGTTAGTAACTTCCACCTGACTATTAGCTTGAGGGTAATATGGTGTGGAGAAATGTTGGCTTATCTTGAATCATTTACAGAAAATCGTACCAACAACATTTTAAAATTGGGGGCCGTTTTCAGTCATTAAAATACGAGGTACTCCAAATCGTGTGATAATCTTTGTGTGCACAAAATTGCATATCTCATGAGCTCGAGTATGATACATGGCTCTTGCCTCTATCTATTTCAAAATAAATCGACTACGACGCCAAATCATCCCCCATTTATCGAAGGGGCAGAGAACGAGTACACTCTTTGCTGGCTCGCTCGGGAGATGTCCTGTATTGGCGAACTGCTGGCACGGATGGAAACGTAGGACCAATTTCTTGATATCAGTAGCTAACTCTGGCCAGTATTAGTCGGAGAGTAGGAACCTACGTATTAGACTTTGGTAGCCACAATTGGCTCCCGCTTCTCCACTGTGGAGGTCGTGTAAAATTGTGGTTCCTTCTGCACAGCTCAAACACCTGAGCAGGGGTCAGGTGATGCTTTTTTGATATAAAAGTCCATCTAGAATGCAGTATTTGGGAACTCGTGTTTGAATCAATCGAGTTGCAGTCTTCTCAGTTGGGAGAATAGCGGAGTTAAGGAAGAGTAAATAAGGCTCTCTATAATCAACAATATCGCTAATCGTATTTACTCATTCTCTTGTAAAAATGAGTTCTGTCGAATGCAGTTTCTGCACAATAACAAATGGTTTATCCCCTGAAGCTGTAACTTTTTCCAAGGCGTCTGCAGAGCTGATCTCCTTCCATGGAACTTGTTCGTAGTACCCTCAAAAAATTCGATTCACATTCTTTATGTACCACCAAGTAATCTCTAATCCCTTCTTGTTTAATAGCATAAATACTTTGTGCTTGATTCATGACCAATTGCGAGTCTGAATGTAACTTGAGATTATCCGCCCCACATATTTTTGCCAGTTTCATTTCGTAAAGCACTCCTTCATATTTCACTACATTGTTGGTAACTGGGAAGTTGAAACGAATCGCCTGCCAAATCTCTTCTCCTATAGGCAAGTGTAGGATAGTACCTGCTCCTCCCCATTATATACTGGGAACTCCATCAGTTTCCACTATCCATTCTACTAGGTCAGGCATTGGTTGTACGTCGTGTTTGGCACGGAATGCAACCTTCCGTGAAACAAACTCGGTGAGGAAATCTGCTACAACTTGTCCCTTGATCACTATGCACGGTTCGAATTGTATATCATACTCTCCCAACTCAATGCTCCATTTTGTTAGTCTCCCTGATCCCTCTAGCTTCTGCATAATAGATTTGAGAGGAAATAACGTTCGGACAATTATCGTATGACCCAAAAAATAGGGGCGCATTTTCCGAGCGGCTACGACCAAAATTTTAAGCGAGCTTTTCCAAATTCAGATATCTAGTATTTCCATCAATTAATATCTTGCTTGCATAATATACCAGACATTAAACTATTGGTTTCTCTCTGACTAAGACCGCACTGACCGAAAATTATGAAACCGAAAAATAGAGAAACACTGATTCCCCATTTATGGGCGCGGATAATATTTCTGGCGACACCAGGTAAATCTTGAGTGCAATGAATGTCGTACTGCATTCCTCAGTCCGTTGAAATTTTTTGGCGCCTCGTAGTACCTCAAAGATGGGGTGACTCTTGTCGGATTCTTTGGAGATGAAGAGTGAGAGTGCTGCTAGGCGCCCAAATAAGATATTTGACTGGATTGTAATTGTACAAGGTCGGCGCTTGTAATGTCGTTTGGAGATGAAGCATGAGAGTGATACTTTGGACTTCTTTGATGTTGTGTGGGGGTTCTCTCTGGATCAATGCTTGCAATTGTACCAGGTAAGCCTCAGTCCCCTTTTGGCTGACAACATATCCAAGGAACTTCCCACGTCGGACGCCATTTAACATTTGACTGAATTAAAATTTAAGTTGAACTCGCAAAGAAGACAAAAGAAGGTTTGCAATGTAGAGAGATGTTTCTCGGCCGTGTGTGTCTTGACGATCATGTCATTGATATAGGCCTTCATATGTTTTCCAAGGTGATAGACAAATATGTAATTTCTTAGACGTTGATACGTTAACCTTGCATTATTTAGCCCTAAAGGCATAACCGTCTAGCAATAGAGCCCCCTCTCAGTCTAGAATGAAGTATGCTCCTCATCACTCTTGTTAAGTTGGATCTCATTGTACTGTGAATATGCGTCCATAAATGATAGACAATCGTATCTTGAGACTGAATCCACTAGCTGGTCAATATGAGGTAATGAGAATGCGTCTTTCAGACAGGATTTGTTTAAATCAGTGAAATCGATGCACATGATCCACTGACCCCCCCCCCTTCTTAACTAGGAATGGGTTCGCCAACCAAATTGGGTATCACGTTGGTCGAATATGGCCGAGGTGAGAAAGATTCATCACTTCTGCCGAGATAGCCTCTTATTTTTCCGTGGAGAAGGGTCAACGCTTCTACCGCACCGTCTTTGCATAGGGATCGATGTCCAATTTATGGAAAATAATTGACGGATCCATACCATAAACGCCGCTAGCCTCCCATGCGAAGACATCCAAATCGCTTTCTAATAGCTCTATAAAAGACTGTTCAAAAGGAAATTGTAAATCATTACCTAATTGAAACATTCACCCATTGGGGAGTACCCCCTCGATTGTGTTGGGTGGTGCCTCTGCTCTGCCTCCCGTGGATCATCCAATGGATTGGGTAAGGGAGTTTTATGACCCTCATTAGCTACCCCCCCTCTCTTACCATTTGATTGATATTTGAGAGGTTTAGCCGGATCTACTATCACCCCATAACATGACATTGCAGTGCGCTGACTTCGGTTGATTATACCTACTGCGTTTCCTACAGGATACTTAATGCGTTGTTTGAACGTGCAAGGTGTAACCTCCATTCGGTGTAGCCATGGTAAGAACTAGCAGCATCCGATATCATAAACAAAGTTTTAAGCTCCCACCTAGTAGCCTCCTAACCTGCCTTAACCATGAGTTTTCCACTTCGCCCACACACGGGGATACCTGCCCCTGATATCTGAATAGTGTTCGCTGAGTCGATTTAAAATGTGTGACATTCTTCATCCTACCGTAGCTTCTTTTAAATATTCTATTAGTTGAGCTTCCTCCGTCGAATAATACCTTAGTTATCATAACCCCTCATATGTCAAGGTTGATCGTTAGTGCATCATCGTGAGGCGTGCTGACCCCGCATAAGTCATCATCATTGAATGTGATGTCGGCAACGAGATCATGATAATTGTGGTACGATGGAGTCTCCACCCCACAAACTTCCAGATATGACCGTCCCTTTTTGTTCATCTTACCATCTTGCCTATTCTCAGAGTTTCCACCTGAAATCATGTAGAGCGAAGGGGACTGGTCACCGACCTCGGATACCGTGTTGCTAGCTACTTCTGACCACCTCCCGGTATCAAGATTCTCATCGTTGATCAGTTCAGATTGGCCCTCTGCAATAGCAAACAACAACTGTTGATTTCCCTTATCGTTTGGGGCGTCATCGCTAGTTCTTTCCACGGTGACAGTTTCTCACTCCCCTTTATGCTCGGGTCACCTCTGGTAGTCTTGTTTTTTTTTTATAAACTAAATGAGCTCCCCATTATCTATCAGTCTTTGAATTTTTTCTTTGAGTTGCCAGCACTCGTTGGTCAGGTTTCCATGATCACTGTGGTATGAACAGTAGTACTGATTCAAACGTTGAATTCGGGCGCACTCATTACCCGTGGTGTCTGGTATCTCGTCCTTCCATTAGTCTGGTCGTAAATGATGGAGATGGTTTCAATCAAGGGTGTGAATTTCGTAGATGAATTCTCATAGTATTGAGGTCGGCGTCCGGTGTCTCACTGAGGAGCTTCATCGGTTCTTTTACGCGATGGGACTCCTCTCTTGGAATCAGTCGTATGTTGGTCAGGTGAATCTCCTCTGTGGGCATCATGTACACATATGAATGTGTCTGCTCGGGCGAGCAGATCTCCTATCACTTCACAAGGGAACCGTATCAGATCAGCGTACAACTCCCCTTTCATGTCGAGACCCCTCTTGAGTGAGGCCACAACCATGTTTTCTTGCAAGTCCGGTAGCGCATTCATGGGGTGAGCAAAGCGTCTGACGTAACTTTTAAGGGACTACCCTTGTCTCCGGTAGAGGTCCATAATAGAATTGCACTCATACTTCAGTTCTTTGTTGCTAACAAAATGCTCCCTACATACTTTCCATTTGCCGGAAAAATCGTGGATGGACCCTTTGGGAAGACCACTGAAACAATCCATGGCGTTTTCCTTAAGGATCATCGAAAGCGCTCGGCATAGCATGGCGTCATCGAATTAACGTCATCATCATTATTGTGGAGCTGCTTGAGGTGCCTTTTGGGGTCGCCTGTTCCGTCATAGGCCTCCATCCATGATCAAATTTCCATAAAAAATGGGCCTCTAGGATTTTTTCTACAAAATACGATTCTTTAAGGATATAATTCGGCATTTGAGGCCTTACTTTATTGTAGTAAATGTCAGCTTCCTCCCTAGCCCGCTTAGAGGCGGTGCGGTGCAGTTTCTTTCTTGGTTCAACTTCTTTAGATCATTTTCGACTTCTACTGTAGCCCTCTTCTTCAGTCTTGTCATCAAGTTTGAACGATCGATATCTATTATTGATGCAGCTCGTATTGGGTACGGACGGATAATTAGCTCGGCTCTCCCCCTTTTACCTTAGTGGTTAGCGTATTGAGTGTGTCGTTCATCCCTTCTAAGGTTACATCATTGCTTGTTCGTGAGTGTCTCGCTCCCACGACACTCTAAGTTGTTCCTGATGAAGATTCTAAAGTTATTGGTCCAATTGTCAGAAGTTCGTTGTACCGCTGGATTCTCAACGGGAAATTCTTGCATGACAGGGGTCGTCACCAATCTGAACAGGTTGATTTCTATTCCTGCGGTGGTTGTTGGTTGTATCACTCGCGAGACAGGTTCCATAGGTGCAGCTGAGGTTGTGATTGTAGCTTTCGGGCCGGTGGTTGCAGTTGGATTTTCCGTGTCCAATTTTACCTACAGATTTTCTCCAACTCTCCGATCTACAATTTCCTCGCTTGATTCCGGGTTCTCTCTCAATCTCGGACCTAGTTACTACCATGGTTTGTGTGCTTGTTTATGCTTTGTTAGTGTTCTCACAAAAGGCACGAAATTTGTTACGCAATATAACAAAGTGAATTTCCAAGTACTAAAATATATTTCCATAGAAGAAAAAAGTTACATTCATCTGGGTTCTATCCTTTTATTTATACTACTAATAACGGCTATTTCTCATTATTCCACTACTTGACTGTATTTATCACACATCTTAATTAAATTTACATCATGATACCGATATTTAAGTCATTAGATAAATGCTTTGATTCATTCTTCTCTCAAGGTATTTAAACCGTTATAGTGACTATCATTTACTATACAATTAGCTCGGTCGGCTTTACTTGTTCACTACTTCACGTGTTTGTCAAATCCTCTTCTTCTTGGTAGCGCTTTGTGTCAGTTTCTCCCATAGGAGAGTCCGAGCTTTTATATGCCTGTCACCTCTCCTCATCCTTCTTATGACCTCGACCTATGACTGATTGTCCTTATATGGCTTCGTTTTGTTCTCTTTCTTGCTCGGCGAAGTCTACCAAATGCATGGTTCAACTTTACTTGCAACTTCTATTATATCCACCATCAGCTCGGTTATCTGCATCTATTCTCTTCGTGTGGTGACTAGCCCCTTATCATTAATAATAATAACAACAATAATACTAGTAATATTTAAACTAATAATAATAACAATAATATATATATATATATATATATATATATATTATTACTAATATTAATACTAGTACTATTATTATTAATATTGATAATAATTTTATTAATATTATTATTATTAGTTAATATTATTATTAGCATTATTATTAGTAATATTTAAACTAGTATTATTATTATTATTACTGAGAAGTCTTAGAATATTTTTGGATGGAATGGTGTCACGTGAGTAAGTACAAAGTTTTAGAGAGAGAAAGTAGTCAAAATAAAGTACCAATGATTACAAAGTATCATTTCCCCATAAAGGGATCTTTCTTTATATAGCACCAGTTGTGGGCTCCACTCTCACATGTTATGTTTATTCTAATTATATATTAGCCCCCATATTTACACTTATTTCTTATATTTTCTATCTTTATAAATAGGTCTCTATAGGTCTTTACATTATCAATTGAGCCCTTTAATAATCTTGGCATTTTATGCCCTTATAAGTAGCCCCCTAGTTTTACGGAGAGTCAAGCAAAAATTTCTTGACTGCTGAACTTCCTGGTCGAGATTTTGCGTTAGCATTTTTGTCTCCCCCTTCAATACCGATGCTGCGATTTGCATGTTACTTGTCGATCCTTCATTGCCAGGTCGGAATTTTGGCCCTTCAAGACTGGTCTGCTAAAGGCCGACCTATTGGTCCATTATAATCTAGCGTGTCGGATTTAATCAGGACTGAATTTGACCTATTTGGCCCATCTCTTACAGGCCTTGGGTCAAGCCAATTTTTTCCAAGGGCCCATTATATTTTATTGTAGAACCGGTTCATTGATTCACCCACATGTCACTCTTCAGTTTGCCCACGTTTCACTTGTCAATTCATCGCTTGTATTCATAGTTGTTCACATGTTGAGCTGCCTCACGCGTGCATCATAAGTCCAACCCCCTAGGTCTGTTTTAGTCGTTAGAGTAGACACGTGTCTTGTGATAACCGGAATATATTTTAACTAGCATTTTGCTAAAGCGACTCTCGATATTCCCGACGCTCTTTTCGATTGCGCTTCTCCATAGAGCAAATTTTCGCCACACTTACTTGCTTATAAATAGCTCTACTTCTCCATTCTCATATTTTATCCGAGTTCTAGAGAGATAAACACATGCTACTCCCCATTTCCTAGAGAGAAACTCTGATTTTGTTTATAAGAAAACCTTCATCTCGCAAGAAACCTAAGAAGAAAACCGATCCTCCCGAGAAGCCAGTCTTTGGTCTCATCGACTACCTCAGCATCATCGACAGAGCAGAAGAATACTGAGCCGTCGGGTTAATTCACAAAGGTCCCGTTGATTTTTCCAGGACCCAGAAATTCGGTCCCATCTACGCCCTCTCTTGACGCAAGCTTTCGGACTATCCCAAGGGCCTCTTTGCCAAAAACTCCCGACGATATTGCTCATTTTACTCCTTTAACAGCTGGAAAAGCCGACGCTAAAACTCGCGCTGCTCCTTCAAAGCCTCGGGATATCGTCGACCGACCCAAAACTCATTTCCTAACTATAGGTTATTTTATCTCTTCATCCACCCCTCCCAAATATGTCCAGCTCACTCCAACTATTGTAGGAGTTTGAACCAGCCATAACACCGCAACCACTCCTAAATAGGTGGTCCAGCAAGATGAAGATAAAATAAAATGCGAAAAAGTTGCATCTAAAAAGGTTGAGGTCCCAGCGCATGGTCATGCTCAAGTTAATAGCAGTTCAAGCGTAATTCTTGCTACTTCTTCCAAAGGATTAACATGTGTTGATAAGCCCTAGCCAAAGAAAGTCCAAAATACCGAGGGCAAAAATCTATCGCTTAAATCTTCCAAAACATCTGCCTCGACGAGGGTCGAAGATAAACCTACTGAAAAAGCTACTAAAAAACCTTCGTCCAAGGTGTTTGCGTCGATAAGATGGAGGACAAAGCTGCTAAAAAAATCACTGGTAAGCCTTCAACCAAGGCTTCTGCGTCAACGAAGGTCAAAGATAGAAACAGTGAAAGAATTACTCAGGAACCCTCCAACAAAGCATCTGTATCGGCGAGAGTCGAAGACATACTTACCATGGCACCTATATCAGAAAGAGTTGGGGACAAAAGTGCTAAACCAGACGCTCAAAAAAATCTGGAAACTAAAAATACTTCTGCAGCTGGTGAAACTGAAAGAGAGCCTTTACCTCATGAAGTTATTGATATTATGACAAGCTACCATATCCGCCTTTCCAACGAGCGTATTATATCTCTTTTTCATGGGAAGTACCTGCACTATTTTCCCGACGAGGAAGCCGGCTTGAAGAAGATCTGGGGGATTCCTAATTGTGTAAATGTTCGCTTTCTAAAGCCTGGTGAGACTCCCTTGTTTGTACAAGCTTGAGAGATATTGTTTTTCACCGAGCTTTTCAACTAGGGTCTACGACTTCCCCTTAATCTCGAAATCGTCAGATATTTTGAAATCCTCGAGATTTGCCCGACCCAATTAACCCCCAATGCTTGGTACACTTTAATGTCTACCATTATGTCTTCTTGATTGGTTGTGATCCTGATCTCCATTGAGGAATACATAGGCATATCTGGGTTGTCAAAGTCTCCAAAGCTACCATTCTTCTATTCTTCCCTTGCTAATCCGAAAAAGATAGTAAACAACTTGTTGGAGGCTGACAGATCGTGGAAAGATCGATTTGTCTTTATCAACGGTGCTTGGGAAAATGGTCGGCCCTATAGCAAGGAAACTCTGAGTCGCCTGCCCTATAAGTGGACTCATGAAGGTATACATTTTTTTTAAACGGCCTTCTTTTTTAAGCTTGCAAGGTAGCTATTCAGGAGTTGAGGAAAGTCCACTTTAAAAAAGCCTCAACGATCGTTGCCAAAATTTTAGCGTTTTCCAGGAAGAATTGGGGTCAGAAATTTCGTCAATGCTTTAAGAACACTAATCTCATCAACATCAATCTTTGGCGTCGTTCCAACGATATTCTAAGTATCAAAAAATTACGAACTCCTCCTGATGTCGTCGACCTTGTGCGGAGTCTTGAAGCATTAGAATTTGAAATGTTTTTTCCCAAAAGGGATCGGGCACCTAACAAGCGTGTGAAATCGGATGAGTTGTCTGATCCATAAAATGAGCAGGATAACGCTGATGGTATTATCGTGGACAAACCTTTTGAAGTACCACCCTCAGAACCAGAAACCACTGTCATTCTGAGTGGCCCAGTTTCAAGCGTGGACAAATCTCATGTCTTCGTCAAAGGGGGACAGAAAGGTCGTGGTGAAAAAAGGAAGAAGAACGCCGCAGCTGATGAAGGGAATCGTACCTCTACAGAAGCAGTGTATTGCGACCCGGCCGTTGAACAGATCATTATTCCCATAATGTTTGAACAGTTTGGTGGTACGATGTTTTCTGCACCCGTCAGAGTTTGTGTAAGAGAAATAGGATCGGAGGAAATGCATTATGAAGGTAGAAACAAAGCGTCGGACCACTCTGGCGGTCTTGTTGTGTTGGCCCAACACGATCATACTCCTTGTCAAGGAGATTCAATGCCTCATTATCCTTCATTCTTGTTCGCGCTCAGAGTTCAAACTCTTTCTTCCTTCAAGATTCAGATGTCCTAGCCACCACTTTGCGGAAAATGCTCGCCTCCATAGCCTAAAAGGAAAGAGAAGTAATGAAATTTTAGAAAGAACTTGCAGAGCTCAAAAGAAGTATCTCCTCCAAATCTAAAGAATCACAGAACTTAGTTGATCTGGCCAACAACCGAGCTGAAATTTCCAAGGCTAAAATTCAATATTTTGATGTGAAAGAGAAAGAATGAGAAAAATCTATTACCCAAGCCAATGAAGATCGTATCAAATCTGTCGAAGAATTGGCTGCCCAGAAGCTTCAAAATGGCTACCTTCGTTGGCGATCGACAAAAATGGATACGAAACTTTCTGAGCTTCAAATGACCCTCAGGAAGAAAATCGTCTCTTTGTCACTAACTGCAAAAAGGTTATGAAAAGAGAGGTTGTCGATGCAAGGGCCAACTATGTTCTAAATTTTTATGCACAATGACCCCGGATGTCCCTTGGGTTGATATGGATAGACGTCCCTAAAGAAGATCGTCCTAAAGGCGTTGATTATACCGATCCTGATATTGAATCCTCTGAACCATCTGAAGACCCCTCTGATGCTTGAACTCTGCGGCTTAGATATGTTTTTTTTGTTAAAAGTTAAGACTTGAATTGGTTGTTTTTGTTCCATACTTTCGTTCCTATCCGTTTTTTGTACTCTCTGTTTGATGTCCTCCCTCTATTTGTAATCAAAAGTGATCAATTTTCGATGCCAGAGTTAATGGGTTTTACTGTATTTAAATTTGTAGATCAACGTTTTAGCTGAAATAACCTTGTGACAGGTTCGACTTTGTTGATCAACTTTGTAGTTGAAAAATCTTATTAGGTTCGAATATGTTAATCAAATTTAATGTTGAAAAACCCTTTAATAGGTTTGAATATGTTGATCAACTTTAATGTTGATAAAATCTTATCAGGTTCGAATATGTTGATCAACTTTAATGTTGAAAAACCCTTTAATAGGTCGACGTTGTTGATCAACTTTAATGTTGAAACAACCCTTTGATAGGTTTAAATATGTTGATCAACTTTAATGTTAAAAAACCCTTTAATGGTTTCGACAATATAACAACAGTAAACTTGTTTCTAAGGCTCTAAAGTTTTACTAAATGGGTCGGTTTACATAGACACCTCATTAAACCCTCCCTGCGCCACCAAGGTAGGAAAGAGTGTGTCCCCGACTAAAATTGTCTTACAATGAAGTTGAACGAAAACGGTGAAAATTAACAATCATTCTAAGTACAAATTAAGGTGCTCAATATTCCAAGGGAGACATAGAGGTCGACCAAATTTATCTTTTAACTGATAAGTTCCAGACTTTACTTTTTCTATCACTTGGTATGGTCCCTCCCAATTGGGTGCCAACTTCCCCAGATGCTTGTCTTTTGTCTGGAGGAATACTTTTCGCATGACCTTTTCCCCGACCTTGAAGTCTCTTCTTCGAACTTTTGAGGCATACCTACTTCTCATCAGGGTCTAATAGTGCAAGGAACTAAAGTGAGCCCTAGCTCGTATTTCCTCAACCAGATCTAGAGCCAAGTCCCGGCTTTCGTTACTAGCATTTTCCTCATAATGGTTGATCCTGAAGGATGGGAACATTTTTTCTGCGAGAATTACTGCATCCATACCATAGAGCAGCACGTAAGGTGATTCCCGCGTTGCAGTTCAAGGCGTGGTTCGATATGCCCACAACACTTCTTGTAAAAACTCCGGCTACTTTCTAGCTTTTCCTTCTAGAATCCTCTTAAGTCCGCTGACGATTGTCCTGTTTGTTACTTTAACCTGTCCATTAGCTTGAGGATGGAATGGAGCCGAGAAACACTGTTGTATATTGTGGTTCGAACAAAATTCCCTCATCTCATTGTTGTCAAACTGGGGCCATTGTCCATGGTTATCTTCTTAGGGAGCCCGTATCGAAAACAAATGTTTGACCATATAAACTTTACCACCTCTTTAGGTATGGTTCCTGCCATTGGTTCTGCTTCGACCCACTTTGAGAAATATTCCACTTTAACCACGATGGTTTTTCTTCCTCCGGTTGCTAGCGGAAACGGACATACTAAACCTATCCCCCACCTTTCAAATGGCAAACCTTATGAGATGGACTCGAGGGGGACTGTTGGGGTGTGGATTGAGTTGGTGAACCTCTGGCATGTATCGCACCTTTTGACCAACTATTTAGTGTTGGCTGCTAACGTAGGCCAGTATAAACCTGACAACAGAACTCTCCTGATTAGCGTCTTGAATCTGCAATGTGTCGACCTTTCACCATCGTGTAGCTTGGATAACACCATCTACGATTCTTCGTGTCCCAAACACCTTAACAAAGGTCTACTTCTGGACTTTTTATAAATAATGTTTCCAGACAAAACAAAACCTCGCGCCTTAAATCGAACGCTTTTGGCCTCAGTCTTGTCATCAGGCAATACATCCTCTGCCAAAAACTCTACAATGTTACTTTTCCAGTCAGCGCTTGAAGCTGTTGAAATTTGACAGGCCATATCTGGTCTGTTTTCTAGGTCTTTCCGTTTCAAAATAGATGGATACTCCTGAATCAGAATCCATGGGTATTCTCCAACATATGCTGTGGTTTCCAATGAATCAGCAATTGTATTATCCTCCTTTCTGACATGCTCGTAAGTAATATTTTTGAAGGATGAAGCCAAAATTCTTAAGGCTGTTAAATATTAGACAAGCTGTTCTTTTCTCGCCTCAGATTTTCTCATTGCGGGATTAATCTGTAACTGCAAATCAATTATCAACCGAACGTTCTTGGCTTCCCAAATCTGTGTCGACCTTAAACCTGCTAGTGCTGCCTCATATTCAGCCTCGTTGTTCGAAGCCCTGAAACCAAAAAAAATCGCTTGATGCATTGCAATCCCTGAGGGTGTAGAGATCTGGACACCACTCCTACACCCGTTAATACTTGACCCACCATTGGTTCTGATTATCCACTCATCTGAATCTTTTCCTCATTCGGTTATTATCTCTTCTGGTCTACTGAAGTGGAACTCTATTAAAAGATCTACCAGAGTTTGCCCTTTAATAGTCGTTCTTGGTTCGAAATCAATATCAAAGTCCCCCAATTCTACAGACCACTTTGACATACGCCCAAAAATATCAGGTCATTGTAATACATTTTATAGGGGGAAGGAAGTTCAAACCATAATAGAATGACCTTGAAAATAAGGTTGTATTTTTCGGCAGCAGTTACTCGTGTGGTCTATTTTCCACTGCGGGTAATTTTGTCTAGAGTTTTGTGATGTTTCAAGGGTATTTAATATTTTGATAGATTGTAGTGAGAGATTTGAGCTGCCTGGTTGTATTTAATGTTTGTTACCCTCATTAAATGAAAGTGGTTGGGTATTTATACCCTTAACTTTGGGCCACATGGGCTTTCGGGTCATGATTATGAATTTGGGTCGCGTTCAAAGACCCATTAAAGATCCATTGGTTTTTAAGTAGTTAGGTAATCAGCTTAGTCATGAAGTGATTAAGTTCTTAATACATTAGTTCAGTTCGGATGATTCAGTGGGTGGATCTTGTCCGAATTTCCCCTGTCCAATCCTTATAGTGAGTGGTGAAAAATCCGAACTCATCAGTAGCCCCTTTTTTAAGTTGTGTTCAAAGGCCTTTGGCAAGACCTAAAACATAGTTCATGTGCACTCACAACTATGTCCGGACAAATTTCAAATTGTGGAACGACTTTATCCGGACTGATAAAACTCTCAGAAACTAAACGTTTTTGCCAGAGATCGCGGGACACGTGTCCTTCTCTGATTTGCCTCACCGGCCGTTTTTCTCCTAGAACGGCGCTCCCACTTACTTCAAAAATTAACCTCTTCAATTAATGTGGGTGACATCAGCGTCGTCCTTAATCATTACACCTATCCTTTCGAATTCTCCTAGGTATCGAAGCATCTTTTGCTCTTTTACTATAAATTAGTCCACTTTTCACTGTTTTATCATCTTCATTATCTCTACTCTGTTAATCTCCAAAGCTTTCACCTCTCAAAAAACTCTTCTTTTGGTGTGAGTTTATGTTCATAGCAAGAAACGACTTAGTAAAAGGTGGGTGGCTCAAGTTGTCAGAGTTAGAAAAGCTCAAAAGGTCGAACGAGAAAGGCGCATTGCTGTAGGCCTCCCTGTTTCTCCTATTGACAAATCGGAAATACCAAGTCCAGGGCCTGACCGGGGTTCTTCTTCAGCTAAGAGTGCTAAACCTAGGAGGTTATTCCAGTCCAACCTTTCACCAATCGTATCGGGCTCATCTGTCCAGGAATTAGAGCATGTTGCTGAACCAGAGCAGGCAGTTACAAGTTTTAAGAGACCTTCCCCATTCATAGCCATGGGATCGGACGTTGACGCCTCCCCAGAGAAGCTAGTATACCGGTGAAGAGGTCATTTGGTGAAAGGGCAGGCTCCAAAAACTACCCTCTCCAAGTCTGGGGCTAAAAATAAAAATACGGGATTAGAAGCACCCATTAAAATTCCCAACGACAAGCTGTCCGGTCCGGAGGCAACCAGTTCAAGTCTCCGGAATGAAACCTCCGGATCCGAGCCCCAGCCGGAGCCTAGACCACAAGAAGATAGCAATGCCCAACCATCCGGTGGGCCTTCTGAGCGAACCACCAGTTCCTCTCACCCAACAAAAACTGATAATCCTTCCATAATAATTGAAAAAGTGATGGAGGATACCATTGAAGAAGCTCCCTTTTGAGTCTGACGTCTCCGGGAAAACAAGTGAGACTTCTTCTGCAAAGAAGGACAAGGGCAAGGAGAAGTTATGTTTAAAACATCCGGATCTGCCGGAGAGCCTTGTGGGAAAAGTGGGACCTTCCTTCCTCAAGGTAAGTGTCAAATACCTGCTAGCTTTGCAAAAACTTAAGTACGCTTTCATTCATACAGCCGAACTGGGTCGGATGCGAACAAAATGAGGGATCCCAGAGAATGTCAAAGTGAGGATACCAGTGGATCCGGAGACACCGATGGATTGCAAGCTCAGTGAGATAGTTTTCTTCACTGAGCTATTCAACTGGGGGCTAAGGTTTCCCCTAGACCCAGAGATCGTCAAATACTTTCACTTCATCAAAGTCTGCCCAAGCCAATTGAGCCCCAATGCTTGGTATACCCTTATGGCCTGTATTGTGGCTTCCAGGCTCTCCGGAATCCCTCTTCTAATGGAGCAGTTCGTAGCTGTGGCCAGCCTTTGCAGAAACCACGTTATCCCTTTCTACCATTTCAACATGGGTGATGATTACAAGGCCGTGGATGACCTTCTTGAGTCAGAAAGGAACTGGAAGACTCAATTCTTGTTTATTAGTGGCGCTTGGGAGAATGGGAGGAAGATTAAAATCGGTGTCAACCCAAGCCTGCTTACCAGCAGATGGCGAAGTGATGGTAAAAATCTCATCTCATATCTCCACCTTTAGTTATAACAAATTTGTTTGTCTAACTTTTCTTCTTTTGTTTTTTGGTAGTGTTGTCTAAGGACTTTAATGATTACTTAAAGGCTGGGAAGATCACTTGTTCCAAGCTAAATGCTTGGACTGCTGAGAAATGGGGAAACCGCTTCCACAACGCTTTGACCGGAGGCAATCTAACGAAATCCTACTTTTGGAATACAACTGACCGGATGGACTTATCTTGGGAGGAATTAACCACTTCACCCCCTCCGGAATTAATCCTCAGGAGAACATATGCAAAGCATGGAAAGTTGTCTTTGCCAGGTAGAGCTAAAGCCCCAAGCAAGAGGAAGGGCAAGAAGGGCAAAGGCAAGTAAGGTATGGTTGAAGCCAATCCTACCGAAGTGGAAGAAGTTGTTTTAACAAACCCAGTGGGGCCAGCCCAAAGACAGATCGATGTTGCTCTTCTACAAGTAGTAGAACATGAAAGTACTAAGGAAGTGGTTGGATCTCC
Source organism: Limnanthes douglasii subsp. nivea (assembly GCA_036936605.1). Lineage (NCBI taxonomy): Eukaryota > Viridiplantae > Streptophyta > Magnoliopsida > Brassicales > Limnanthaceae > Limnanthes > Limnanthes douglasii. The sequence goes on from JAUPFV010000005.1 coordinate 280,905,033, forward strand.
AAAACCCTCAATGGCTCCTAAGAAGGACAGGAAACGAGGAGCAGAAGGCAAGGATAGGGAGGCCAAGAAAAAGAAAACCTCCAAGGGAGATGAAGTTTCTCTCCGGCCTCCCGAGTCTTGTCCTCCAGTTGACCTAACTGACCCTACCCAAGCAGAATAGATCCCCGGTGACTTTTACACCGGAGAGGGTGCAGGAGGGGATATCAACATTGATGGTGTCAACATCAGTGGGCTTGAAGAGATTGGTCTTTACTTCGAAAACCTTGGCAAAGACAATTTTGCTGGACCCTACCTCCCCCCAAGTTCTTCGAACATCGTCACATTCAATGGTAGGTATTTTTCTGTCTCAAGTAAAAGAGATGTCATCACTCACTCCTTACTGAGCAATATCCAGCCAGTGCTTACCTTGGAAAAGCAAGTACGAAATCAGTCAGCCATCATCAATACCCTCAACTCTGAAAAAGAGAAATTGTCTAGCGACCTCCTCACTGCCAATCAAAATACTGATGCATTGAAGAGGGAATTTGAAGAGTTGAAGAAACATCCGGAGGATTGGGCCACAAAACTGGCCACTTTGGAGGAAGTTATGAAAGAACTCCAATCAAAGTAATCCAACTTGGAGAATAATCTTTCTTCTTCAAAAGAGGAGATGAGGGCTAAGGACAACGTCATTCAGACTTTAACTAATGAGAAGATTTCGCTCGAGGACACTGTGTCCAAGGCTGCACAAGAAAAAGCTGATTTGTTGAAGGAGCAAGAGAAAATAATCCAAGCTAGGATTTATGCTTATACCAACAAGGTGATAGACACTCAGGAGGAAAAGTATATCGAAGTGAAGTCGGACATGGTCTTGCTCTTTCATGAGAAATTCCCGAAGAGGACATTGGGAGATTTATGGAGTTTTGTAGAGTATGAAGACCTCCCCTTCCACACGATGGCTGATGGTGACAAGCATAACTACTCCAGTGGATGGGATGACACGACCGATGAAGAAGAGAAGACCGGGGAGAGTCCGGATGAGGAAGATGATGACCCCAAGAAGAAGAAACCAAGTGAGGCTGAGCCATCTAAGAAAGCTCAGTCTTAAATTATCAATTATCTTTTTAATTTTTTGTGATTGAACCAAAGTCCTTGGATGGCTAAGGCATTTTTTGTAATCGTCCGGCTCTTGTCCGGATAAACCTTTTTGTTTGAAAACTCAAAGTCCTTGGGTGGCCAAGGCACTTCGTATATCGTAATGGGAAATTTTACCTTGCACAAATCTTGCATTATTTCATAGTTTTTCAGCTTTGGTGGCTAATGTTTAAATAACCCTTAGTTAGTTTACAAGCATTTTAAAGTGAGAGTGTTTCAATTCTCCGGTGACAAATGTTTAAGTAGTCATCACTCTACCAATTCAATTCGATCTGACATTGATAGAAAATTTCAAAGAAAACACTAACTGCAACACTTCCGAATCTTTTAAGAAGGCATCAAAGTTTATTAAAAAGCCCGGACACCTTTTTAAAACCTCCCCGCGCCACCAGGGTAGGAAAGAGTATGCCCCCAAATATTTACATGAACTTTTAATCAAGTAAATATTTACATAGTTTTCATTCCAAGTACAACCGAAGGTGTTCAATGTTCCAGAGGTGATTCAAAACCCTTCCATCCTTATCTTGAAGCCGGTATGTCCCAGGCTTAATCTTTTCACTGACCACATAGGGTCCTTCCCAAGTTGGAGCTAGCTTGCCGAACTGCTTCTCCTTAGTGTGTAGGAAGACGTTCCTCAATACTATATCCCCTGGCTGAAAGTCCCTTCTCTTAATTTTAGAAGCAAACCTGCTTCTCATCAAACCTTGATAGTGTATGGCTCTGAGGTGAGCCTTGACTCTTCTTTCCTCCATCAAGTCAAGCTGGCCTCTTACTGCCACTTCGTTAGCGTGTTCGGAGAAATTATAAACTCGAAAGGAAGGAAGAGTAGCCTCTATGGGAGCTATGGAATCCATCCCATACACTAAAGCAAAGGGAGATTCTTGTGTTGCAACCCCAGGAGTGGTCTGGTAGGCCCATAATACTTCTTGTAAGTAACTTGGCCATTTTCCAGCAGCTCCCTCTAAATTCTTTTTAAGACCGGACAAGATGGTCCTGTTAGCCACTTCAACTTGACCATTTGCTTGTGGGTGGAAAGGAGAAGAGAAGCAATGTTGTATGCCTCTAGAGCCGCAAAAATTCTTCATTTCCTTGTTGTCGAACTATGGCCCATTGTCTGTGGTTATCTTTTGTGGAATTCCAAATCTGTAGCAAATATTAGATAAGCTGAATTAGATAACAACTTTCGATGTTGTACCTGCCAATGGAGCTGCTTCTATCCATTTGGAGAAGTAACCAATAGCAACAATTATAGTTCTGCACCCTCCGGATGCCATGGGTAGAGGCCCTACTAAATCCAGCCCCCAACGAGCAAAAGGTATTGGTTCAGAAATTGAATCTAAAAGGATAGCTGGGATATGAATTTCATTGTTGTATCTTTGGCATGGGTCACACTTTTCTACCAATTCCTTGGCATCTTGCATTATGGATGGCCAGTAGTACCCAGCTTACAAAACTCTTTTTGTTAGAGCCCTGACCCCATAATGAGCCGATCCCTCACCATCATGTAGTTCGGAGAGCAATATTTGGGACACCTCGACTCCCAGACATCGTAAGAGGGGTTTACTATTGGATATTTTATAAATAATATCCCTTAGGATGACAAAACCACGAGCCTTGTATTTTATTTTTCTTTCCACTGCTTTTTCCGGAGGCAAGATGCCATCTGAGAGATATTGAAGGATTGGAAATCTCCAATCTTGGGGTTGTTTGACTTGTATATTCAAACTTTCTTCTTCCTTATCTGGATTGACTTGAATAGATGGGCACTCTTGCACATGTATCCAAGGGTAGGACTCACAGTAGGTTATGGTTTCCGAAGATTCTGCTAACGTATTTTCCGCTCGGGGTATGTGCTCATAAGTGATGTTTTTGAAATTGAGGGCCACTTCTTTAAGGATGAACAAGTATTTAATCAGCTGCTCTTTCTTGGCTTTGGATTGACCTTGTGCATGATGGATAAGAAGCTGAGAATCGCTCATTAACCTGACCATTTTAGCTCCACAGATGAGAGCTAACTTTAAACCAGCTATAGCAGCTTCATACTCAGACTCATTATTGGAAGCCCTGAAGGAAAAGCATATAGCCTGGTACATTCTGTCACCATACGGAGAGGTTAAACATATCCCAGCTCCACAACCCATGGTACTTGATCCACCATTAGTCCGAACAGCCCATACTTTTTTATCTTTTACACCGGTTGGTTGCTTAGTATCCCTATATGAATGGAATTCAACTAAGAAATCAGCTACAGTTTGGGCTTTGACTGCCGTTCGAGGAGCAAAATCAATGTCGTAGTCTCCCAGCTCTACTGACCACTTGGTCATTCTACTTGAAATGTCAGCTTTTTGGAGAACATTTTTCAGAGGAAAAGACGTCCGGACGATGATAGAATGAGCCTGAAAATAGGGCCTCATTTTCCTTGCTGCGATCACCAGGGCCAATGCCAATTTTTCAAGTTTCAAATATCATTTTTCTGCATCTATCAAGCTTTTGCTGATATAGTACACCGGATGAGGATAATTGTCCACCTCTCTTACCAATACTGCACTTATTGCACAATCAGAAACTGTTAAATACACATAAAGGGTTTCTCCATCAACATGTTTAAACAAAGTCTTGGGGGAAGACAAATGCTTTTTAATTTCATCGAATGCCTCATCACACTGTGGGGACCAGTTGAAGTCCTTTGCACCTTTCAAAGTTTGAAAAAACAGGGCACACCTGTCTGAAGACCTTGAAATGAAACGATTTAATACAGCTAGCCTCCCGGTCAATCTTTGTACCTCTTTAATAGTCTGAGGCGGCTCCATCTGGAGTAAAGCATTAAGCTGGTCCGGATCAGGCTGTATCCCTTTCTCACTTATCACATACCTCAAATATTTAGCGGACTGCACTCCGAAGACACACTTTTCTGGGTTTAATTTTAAATTTACCTTTACCAAGTTGGCAAAAGTTTCTTTAAGATCTGTCAAGTGTAGTTCTTCATCCACACTTTTTACCATCATGTCATCGATGTAAACTTCCATGTTTCTTCCAATCTGATCAGCAAAAGCCTTGTTCACTAACCTCTGATAAGTAGCCCCAGCATTTTTTAATTCAAACGGCATCACCTTGTAACAATGGAGGCCCCTATCAGTAACAAATGTAGTATGTTCTTGATCTTTCGGATCTACTTGAATCTGATTATACCCGGAGAAGGAATCCATAAAGGACAACAGCTTGTTCCCAGATGTGGAATCCACCAACTGATCAATTCGGAGGACTGGATATAAATATTTTGGGCAAGCTCTGTTGAGATCCGTCAAATCGATGCACATACGCCACTTACCATTTTTCTTTTTTACCAACACCGGATTGGATGTCCACAAAGGGTATTGAGATTCCTTTATGTGCCCCATTTTAGTAAGTCGGTCAACCTTTTGAACTATGACATCAGCCTTTTCCTTAGAAAAGGCTCTCCTCCTTTGTACAACAGTTGCTACGTCTCTTCGGATGGATAATTGGTGTGATATAATATTTGTTGGTACTCCGGTTACATCAGCATTGCACCAAGCAAAAACATGTTGATGGTCTTTCAAGAAATCTAACATTTTACCCTTTAGTTCCGAAGTCATCTTGGATTCTATCTTGACACTTTTTCCTTCAGCCAGAGAGTGAGTTTCAACTTCTTCAACCGGTATTAAAACATCAGGGGTCTCTCTGGGGTCATCAATTTCACCCTCTCCCCCAGAAGGCCCCTCAAACTGTTATTCCTCATTAATTCGGATCGCCCCCAATGTTCGAGGGGCCAGTGCTGTCGCATAACACTCCCTTGCTACCTTTTGGCTACTTCGAACAACTCTCACTTGTCCTTGCACAGCATACTTCAAACACTGGTGGATTGTTGAAGCCACGACATGCATCCTGGAAAGCCACGATCTCCCCAGAATAACATTATAACAAGTAGGACAATCCACCACAATAAAAAGTATTCTAATCATCTTTTTAAAAGGGCTTTTGCCAAACAAAACCTCCTCCTCGAACTCCCTGATCACATCTGCTGAGCTCCTAGTGAAACCCACAATTGATCTGTTCGAACGCTGAATTACTGTTGGATTCTTCATTTTTTGGTAGGAAGTTAAAAAGAGAATATTGGCTGAACTTCCGGTATCCACCAAAATTCATCTTATATCATTTCCTCCAATGGATGCTCCTATGACAACAACATCTTCATGTGGACCAGCAATATCCCTCAAGTCATACTCGTCAAAAACAATAAAAGGAAAAGGAATTTGCGATTGGTAGAAAGTCATGCCTCCTTCAAGCTGGGTAGCTAGAGTATGAACATGCCTCTTTCTCGAAGAAGCAGTTGGTGCAGTCATGGTGTCTCCCCCGAATATTGTAAGTTACTCAAAAAAACGGATGAGTCCGGACACTGTCTTGCAACGCTCTGTGATAACACCCACCTTATTCCGGGTTGGATAAGGGTCCAAATACTCTGATTCTACATCAAACCTTTCAATTATCACCATAGCCCCATCCAGAGCCGACGTGCCTGCATTATTTGGACCAGCCTGATGGGCGTTATCAGGTGTATTTCCACTTCTTCTTTTGACGTAAGCTCCCAACTTCCCCCTTTCAATCAAATTCTGCACTTCTTGTTTCAACGCAATACAATCTTCAGTAGTATGGCCAATATCATGGTGATATTGACAGAAACAATTATTACGGCTCTCCCTAGGAGATTGCAACGCAACCGGCTTTCTGAAATGTACTTCATCTTTTGTTTTGTCATAAATGATGGCTACGTTTTCTTTCAACTCAGCAAACCACTTTGGTTGAACCCAAGGCCCTCGTTTATTTCTGGATTGTTGGCTCTGGGCTGGTGCAGCTGGACGGGACTGAGCTTTGGCTCTGTTATGACCTTGTCCGGCTTCCTTGGCCTTGTTCCCGGACTGGTTCTGATTTTGATTTGGTGCAGCTGGAGCAGACTTTACCTGCCTGTGCACCCTAGTTTTCTTTGTTTCATCGACATTGATCTGTTTACCGACCTGATTCAGTAGCCCCCCCCCCCCCCCTCCCCCATGTCATGGCTTTTTTCCTGGTTACTGAATCAGCCAAGTTTCCAGGGTTCAAACCCTGCCTTAGAGAAGCTATTGCTACTTGTTCAAAGCAATCAGCCAAACCATTTTTGGTATTTACAAAACGAATTATGTATTCTTTTAAGGATTCATTTGGTTCTTGAGCACAATGGATAATTGTGTCTCCATTGCCCTTCACCTCTTTACTTCCAACAAACTGTCTACGAAATGCCACCCAAAAGGTGTCAAAATTTCTGATGCAGCCCTGTAGCAAGCTATTATACCACTTCAGAGCACTCCCCGTAAAAGATTGGGAGAATTCCCTACAAAGTAATTTGTCGCCATCATCGAAATTCATCATAAAGTTCTTGAATTGTTCCAAGTGGTTATCCGGATCTTTACTGCCATCATATTTTTCCATTTTTGTACTGTCAAACCTCTTAAGAAGGTTTCCGGATAGTATCTTGGAGGACAATGGAGATTGTCTCCAATTTCGACCACGGCTAAACACAGTATCTTCGTTTGGAGTTGCAAAGATTCCTGGCTCATCATGGAAGGCAAAAGGATCCATTAACAAGCGGTCTACGTGTCTCCAGCCATGGCCATGACTGTGAGACAATCCTTTACCCAGATGCCTCTTCAACCTCCCATGCCTATCCCTTTTTCTTGAGTACTTTTTAACCAACTTTTGCTTCTTTTTAGAACGGCCTTCATCACTACTGGATGACAAGGACTCTTCAACTCCATCTTCATTCGATGAGCTTCTAGAAGAATCTGAGTCTGAATCTGAACTCTCCACCGGCTTTGTCCAGTGAGACTTTTTTGAGCTAGCATGAGTCTTTTTTGTACTTACATGAGTTTTTGATCGCTCATGTTCTCTTGGATAGTCAGTATGATGAGCTGCTGACGCCTTAGACTTCTCTTTTGTGCCCATCTCTGCCCTCTTGACAGCCCTCAAAGCTTCTATTTCAACTTTCAACTTATCTCGCTCCTCAATCGTATATTCATCATTCTCACCCACCACTTCTGCCAAAGCTGGTGGCACTTCTTGTACGTCTGGATTCATCCGAACTGGTTTTTCCTGATGGTTTTGAATGCTAGATTCAGGAACCTTCTCCTCCCACTGTGGTCGCCAATTTGGTGTGGTCTATTTTCGATTGAGGGTAAATTTGTTTTGAGTTTTGTGATGTTTCAAGGGTATTTAATGTTTGGATAGATTGTAGTGAGAGATTTGATCTGCTTGGTTGTATTTAATGTTCGTTACCCTCATTAAATAAAAGTGGTTGGGTATTTATATCCTTAACTTTGGGCCACATGGGCTTTCGGGTCATGATTATGAATTCGGGTCGAGTTCAAAGACCCATTAAAGATCCATTGGTTTTTAAGTAGGTAGGTAATCAGCTTAGTCATGAAGTGATTAAGTTCTTAATACATTAGTTCAGTTCGGATGATTCAGTGGGTGGATCTTGTCCGAATTTCCCCTGTCCGGTCCTCATAGTGAGTGGTGATAAAATCCGAACTCATCAGTTACCAGGGCCAATGCTAACTTTTCAAGCTTTAAATACCGTTTTTCAGCGTCCAGTAAACTTTTACTCACATAATAGACAGGTTTAAGGACCCTATCCTCTTCTCGAACCAACGTCGCGCTTACCGCATGCTTTGAAACCGCTACATATAAAAAACAAAATATCTCGAGATAGTGGTTTTGTCAGTAGTGTTGGAGATGATATGTAGCTTTTGATATTGAGAAAAGCCTCGGTACATTCAGGTGTCCAACTAAAATTCTTAACATTTCTCAACACTTGAAAGAAAGGTACGCATTTGTCCGAAGATCACGAGATGAACCTGATCAGTGTCGCAAGCCGTCCGATGAATATCTGTACTTCTTCAATATTCCTCGGGGGTGCCATACTATTCAAAGCATCTAACTGGATTGGATCTTCTTGTATCTCTTTCTCGCTGATCACGAACCCTAGGATTTTTCCGAACCGAACTCTGAAAGAGCATTTCTCTGGATTCACTTGGATACAAGTTTATCTGGTTGTACCATGTGTAAACGTCCATAAACGATAATAATTTGCTCCCAGACATCGAATCTATCAGCTGATCGATCATTGGCATGGGAAACAGATCTTAGGGCACGCTCTGTTAAGGTCCGTAAAGTCCACGCACATTCTCTATTTTCCGCTCTTCTTTTTCACTAAAACTGGATTTGATGTCCACCGCGGATATTGGGACTCCTCGATATGTCATACCCTTGTTAACCTTTGAAATTCACAAATAATCGCCTCTGTCTTCTCTTGGGATAAAATCAATCAATTTTTCCCAAAAGAAGGGGGGTAGATTTACACCAATCTTTTAAAACCTTTCCTTTGGAAAATTCATAACTTTCATAATTCTCTTTAGTAAGCAATAACTCTGGGGTCTCCCTAGGATCATCTGCAGGCTCCGATCCAGTGGCCGACCCCACTAGTTGCTAATCCCTTACATCAACCATTTCCTTATCTAATTTTGTCGCCAATACTGCTCGGTAATATTCCTTTGCCGTCTTTTGGCTGCTTCTGACAACGCCAACATTATTCCCGATCATATATTTCAAGAACTGATGAGCCATGGAGGTTACGGCATGCATTCTTGATAACCAAGATTCGCCGAAAATTGTGTTATGTAACGTAGGAGCATCTTCTACTATAAATGGAACCGCTACTTCCTTTTTGAAAGGTCATTGTCCAAGCTAGACCACACCTTCGAACTCACCAACTACCTCTGTTGATGCTCCCTTAAAACCAATAATAGTCCAATTCAACTTTACAATCACTAACTTCTTCCTAAATCTAGATAAAGTTGATAAGAAAATGATGTTCACCGAACTCCCAGTCTCCACAAATATCCTTCGAATCTCTTCACTAGTGATCGCTGCTACAATTACGATCGCGTCTTCATGAGGTCCGAAAATGTCTCATGTCATCGTCATCGAAACATGGGATGGGAGATGTGTTCTGATATAAGTGTGGCGAAGTCCTTGCCTTTAACTGCATAGTCAGATTAACCACATGCTTTTCCGAGAAGAATTGGTAATCCCTGCCATTGAGTCACCACCAAAAATAGTTAGAGACTCAAAAACTTGCACAAGTCGCTCACCTTTTCTCGCGCTGCAAGTACTATTTCCTCAATTACTCCAATCATATTCATGTTTTTGTCTGGGTCCAAATACTCCCTGGATATGTCGAATGAGTGAGAGACCTCGGAGATCACCAAAGAAATTTTCTTTTTCGGCATTGTTATTATCTGTTTGGACGCTCTGCTTTGTTGAAATTTTTTATTTACGTATTCAACAATTTCTCATTTCCAACTTGAGCGCAATATAATGCTTGGTGTCATGGCCTATGTCTTCGTGATACCTGCAGTATCGATTGTTTCGGCTCTCACAGGGAGTTCCGATCGGGAAAAGCTTTTGGAAATGCACGCTTTTCCTTGATTTGTCGAACATAGTTGCAACACACTCGGTCAAATCAGCGTAGTGATTAGGTCGAACCCATTTATTCGATATGGGTCGATATGAATTTCCCTGGTAATTATTTTGTACTCTCTGTGTCTGATTCCCCGATCCTTTTCCGTTCGACTGTTGTGTTGTTGGTGCCATGGTAGTTATTGGTTGTCGCTGAGAAACCGAGCTGTCTTTTATGGGATCTTCTGATATGTTACCACCGAAGTTTCGCAATTTGCTGGATTTGCACTGCCAATTCTGACGCTTCAGTTTCTCTACCTGAGCTAACAAGACAGAAAAAGTAAAAGCATGCTTCTTCGTTACCGCTTGTTTCATCGGACCAGGTTAGAAACCCAATCTATAAACGGTCAATGTCACACTCTCATCGCAATAGTCAAGATCAGTCTTTGCATCAAAAAAGCATCGAGTATAGTCCTTCAGACTCTCTCTGAACTTTTGTCGGTAATTCACAATTATATCTCAGTTGGCTCGGAAATTCTTACTTCCTACAAATTGTTGCCTGAACATCATCCAAAACATACCAAAGTTTTTAATGCATCCTTGCGGTAGTCGATTGTACCCTTTTGATACTCAGTCTTTAAATGTCATCACAAATGCTCGATAGATCAACTTATCGTCGTTGTCGACGCTTAACATGAAGTTCTTAAATGCTTCCAAGTGGTTGTCAGGCTTTTCTTTCCATCGTTTTTCCAGTCTTGAGATATCAAAGCGCTTTGGAAGATGTCCGGACAAAATTTCATCTCAAAGGAGGGACGACCTCCAATTATGCCCAAATCCAAAAACTTTACTTACTAACCCTTCTGCATGAGTTGCAAACAATCCCTCCTCAAGTGGGTTTGCAAATTGGTTTCCGACCTTGTAACCATAAGATTGACGCCCTGACGGGAATAGAAACTGTGGAACGTTCTGCTGTTCTCTGTTAACTATGATTATGCCTTCTTTTTCCATCGATGTGGGAGTCACTTTGTCGACACTGCCTCCTTAAGGTTTGCCTGTCTTCGCCCATTGCGCCTTACTTCTTCAAAGTTCTCGATCCCTAATTATTTTTTATCCTTTTTGAAGCATTGGACATCTCAGTCCGGGAAGAGGACTCATACATATCTTCCCCAGTTGAATATTCATATTCATGCTTGGCTCGGAGTCCAGACTTCTTCCTTGTCGCCTCGTCGTGCTTCCGCACTCGATTTCTACCTTTGTAAAAATTTAGCATTATCTCGATCGACAATGCGATTGGCCTTTTTTCCATCTTCGCATGATCGTTCGCCTCGGTCATCAAGCCAATACTTATTTTCAGCTAAAGCCATCTTTTTCTCAACGTTTAGCTTAGCAATATTTTCCAACAAGTGTTTCTTGATCATAATAAGGGTCGACCGTTTGCTTCGGCCCTGGTTTCCCTAGTCGCCATCACCAAACTGCTCTTCAGAGTGTCGATCCTTTGAATAAGACATTTCCTTGTCAGAGCCTCTCTCATGTGCCATTCTCTTTTCTAGCCTACATATTCATTCCTCGAATTTTATGTTTTACCAGGGTCGAGATTTTGGAGAACCTGATCTCCGGGTATCACTCGTTCCCACGGACGGCACCAATGATAAGTCTTAGAATATTTTGGATGGATTATCGAATGGTGGAATGGTGTTAGGTGAGTAAGTACAAAGTTTTACAGAGAGAAATTAGTCAAAATAAAGTACCAATGATTTGAAAGTACCATTTTCCCAAAAGGGATCTTTTCTTATATAGTGTCAGTGGTGGGCTCCACTATCACGTGCTATGTTTATTCTAATTACATATTAGCCCCCCCCCCCCCCCCCCCCATATTTATAATCATTTCTTACATTTCCTATCTTTATAAATAGCTCCTTATACGCCTCATGCGTGGCGTAGACAAGGGTTGGCACGCCAAGAGATGGTGTACGTAGTGTCCTCTTCACCACTACTGTTGGCGAAGAACACTAGCCCGACGCCAACGTATTGCGAATAACACAAAAAATGGTTTTTTTTTAAATTCGTTTTTTTGCAACAAAAAAAAGTGGAAAGCAATGTACATCATCGGCGTCCATGTTAGTCCGCAATAGAACTGGTTCCGACTCAATTTTGGTCATGTTATAAAGGTTAGAGCTTTGACATTTTTAATTGTTTAGAGAAGATGATTATGATTGGTGTGTGAGATTGTGTTTGCAATTTCATAGCGTAGTTAAAAATTCTCAATGGCGTGAATTGTAATTAAATATGATTTCCAAAAGAAAATTGGATTTTTTACATGCCGACAAGTTTATACATATTAGACATCAGAAAAACAACGATTTCACATAATAAAAACTGTTAGGGTGGCGACCAAAGTCTCACATCCCACATCAGTTAAACATGAGAATGATCAGTGGTATATAAGTAAGAACATATCTCAACTAGTAAGAGACATTTTGGTAGTAGACCAAATACAAAACCGTAAAGATCTTCTGGTGCCAAAGCGGACAATATCGTACTAATATTAAGATCGTGTTGTTCGTACTTATATACGGACCGGACCCATATTCGTAATCACGTGACTTTAACGATTGGGTTGACAGTCGAACAGCTTTTCGATGGGTCAAAATGATAATACTGGATTACTGAGTTTACACACCACGTCTTTTTATATTTTATGGGCTGCAATTCTTGCAGTATCGACTGATATCTAATTTGTATTTCAATTTTCTTGACTTCTATTTAATGTTTTTCCTGGCAGCTATGATGACAGCTCGTTTAATATTATTTATAGACAAATAATTGTTAATTTCTTTCATTTTAGTTGATTACCGATCCATGTGTGAAAGCTTTATTAAACATAAGTCAATAGCCAACATGGATAGAGATGTTTATTCAGGAAATTTAAATTTTATCCTATATGTTATCTTTGTTCAATACATTTTAATGGAATGAAAGGAATTATTTGACACCAAAATAAATGAATTAATGTTCAAGATTATACTTCATTCTATATTTGGTGTAGAGTTTCGTATTGTTTAGCAATCAGTTCAAGATTATACTTCATTCTATATTTGGTTTAGAATTTCGTATTGTTTAGATCGCTATATGGTATTACAGTCCGTTCACTACAATGCGCAATGAGATCAAGTTTAAAAAAAATATTGAAAAATAAATTTTAATCCGTATTTGGTCTAGTGTTTCACGTTGTCTAGATTGAAAATAATAAAATATATATAAGTGTTCACTTCAACTATTAAGAAACATTTTAGGAGAGTACCAAAAGCAAATTCCTGCGGGTCTTTTGATCTAAAATAATTGAAGTTGCCAATAAGAATAATTTGTTTTGGGTTATTGTTTTATTAATACTTTTGGTTTTATAATTATCTATATATAAGTTGTTATATATGTTTTGAAATGTAGAAAATATCAAGTCAAACTTAAATCGTAGTGAAAACGGTTGAATTTAAAACCTAATTTTAATTAAAAAATGAATGATATGTTTTGAATTTTTTTTATAACTCATGATAAATAAATAAATAACCAAAGAGCTGACTGGATGGTTAGGGAGACATTAAAATGAATGTCAAATTACACTACGATAAAGGTTTGACCCCTAATCAACTAAGGGCTATTACTTTCCTTGAAAGCTTAGAATTGAGTTAAATACGAATGGATGATTAATAGTTGCTCAAGCAAATCTTTCAATTCACTAAGCTCGAGATAAATCTGATTTGAGAAGATCGATAGATGCATTTTCATCTTTAGGGCTATAATTTATCCTTATAGAAGAAATAAAAAAAAATAAAACTGACATGTATTAATTCTGATTTGTTAAGAGAAGATCGATGCATGCATTTTCATCTTCAATCGGGTTTTCTCTACAAAATCTAACAACTAGACTTGCATGAAAGTTAGAGTTCTTCAAGGAAAACATGAAATGGCATCGAAGAACAAATTATTAGGCGAGTTCGAGCTTCTCAGTATCCCTCCAGCACCAAGACGATTATCACAAATTAAAGTAATCTTGATATTGATACCAATATAACCATCACTATTTTTGCTCATGATAAATCAATATGAAAAGAACAGCAGGTAACGATCAGCTCGTCAGGTGGACTTTCACATGCAGATACTCAAAATATGATAAAAGAAGCCAAAATACACACGAACCAAGAAAGAAAAGCTTTAATCAAATTGAAAACAATGTTTATAAAATTGTATACATCATTGAAAAGAGCTTGAGTGAGTATAAAGATAACATTCAAACAGAAATTACTAGTGAGGTGGAATCTGCAGTAAAAATTATGAACAAACTTTATTGAGCTGATTAGTACAAATTTGGATCGAAAGTACTTAATGAAGAAGAAGTGTTGGTTTTGGATCAAGTTTCTTAGTAAGAAGACTATGAGTGATATTAGAATAGAAACTTTAACAAATATTTAGATAAATTATGTCTAGGTGATAAAATGAGAGGACAACTTAAGATTGGCAAAAGCAAAGATAAAAAAGAAAGAGGTTCAAATTATCACCAAATCTAACAAGGAAAATTCTAAAAAGTTACCAAAATTTTAATTATATTTTGGAATATCTGTGCCAAATAAAAAAAACGGTTAGTTTTTAGAGAGAGATTTCGATCTTTCGCTATGAAATTTTCTTCGATGTTTATCTTTCAACCATGGATTTCCAAGTTCAACAATAATTTTATTTGTATTTCTCTCACCCCATCCCCTTCACATACCTTAGTGCTATTTAAAGGGGAATTTTACAAATTATGTACATATTTTTAATTTGTTTTTCAGCAGTCCCATAAATTTGCTTCTTCTTCATCTCTCCCACCCCCTATCCTTCAAATTTTATTCTCGTTGTTACTTTTGAAGCAAATAGCTTTATGTTAAGATGGCTCTCATACTATGTTAGAATAGATATTGTCCGCTTTGGCCCCGAAAGGCTGCACGAATTTGCATTTGGTACACTCGCAAAAGGCTTCTTACTAGTTGAGGTGGGTTAAAAGACACATTTACTCAACGTTTCAGATGTTTTGTTTGTGCTTCTAGTTTATTTATTTAATGATATTTTCCTTCTCCACATCTTCAAAGTCTACTGTCATTTGTTTCACACATATAACACATTCACAATTCTCTTAATATGGTATCAGGGCCATCTTAATATGGTATCAGAGCCAAGTCCAAAACAATGTGGAACTAAGCAAATATGTTGAATATCCAACGATGTTTATTCCACTCTGATTAAGTGACATTCTTTCCGCTCATCAACACATCCATCGATGTTAATTTCGCTGTGATTTGGCGACATTTATTCCGCCCATTAATGGGATCAAGTTTAAGAGGTTATGTCAAAGTGTAAACTTCATCCCATACTTGGTCCAGAATCTTACATTGCTAATATTAAAAAAACATAGAGTGTATATAAGTGTGAACCCACCTCAACTAGTAAGACACCTTTTTGGAGTGTACCAAAATCAAATATGTTCGCTCATTCGAGACCAAAGTGAAATATATCTTGCTAGTATTTGAGGTTGCTTCACACCTACACATCTATTCTAACATGGTATCAGAGCCATAGCCTCCAAAGTTTACCCCTTGCGTCGACGTTTATCCACTCTTTTTTCTTTCAAGACCGATGTATTTTCTGTCTTTTTCCTTGGCACCGACGTGTTCTCGATGTAGCCTTCAGCACCCGGCGTGTTTCAGGCCTTTGTTCTTTCGAAATCGATGTATTTCTGGTCGTTTTCCCCTTGCGCCCTATGTATTCCAGTATAGTCTTCATTAGGCAACCTTTATCTGACCTTTGTTCTCTCGAGACCAACGTATTTCCGATCTTTTTCCTCTTATGTCGACATATTACAGGTGTAGTTCTTTGTTTGGCCCATGTTATTTTCAGCACTTTTGTACTTATTGTCACACAATTGGTCATGAGGAATCCCATTGCTACGAAAAACATGGGTATCCTGCAAGCTAGGTGAAACGTCCAGGAGATACACCACCTTACGGCCTTGGATAAGGAGGTCTGCGCGGACCGCTAGGCGGCAGCGGCGCTGCAAGGCCCCACAACATGATGGTAGGGACAACCACCGTGGGTCCGTCGACTGCGGTTATTACCGAGTTACCTGCTGAAGAGGTTTCTTGTCTTTCTGGTCAGTTGCATCAGTTGCTTTCCCTTATTCCAGCAGACAAATTTTCTCAGACTTTTGAGCTTCTAAGTAGTGAGTTATTCAGTACCCGTTGGATTATTGATACTGGGGCTTCTAATCACATGACAGGTTACATCTCTCTATTGGAAAATGTTACTGTTATGCCACTGCTACACATTGTGGTAATGTGCGCTTGTCTTGTCAATTGTCTTTGTAGAATGTATTTTTGGTTCCCAAGCTTACCTGTAATCTGTTTTCAGTGTCCCACTCGACTGATGATCTCGATTGTATTATTTGCTGTGTAAATTTTGGTTGTGTTATTCAAGATCGGCGATCAATCATTGTGATTGGACTGGGTAAGCGGAGAGGTGGAATGTACTACTTCACTGGTGTTGAGAAAACTAAAGTTGGTAGTGCTGCAATGGTTGATAGTGATGCTAACTTGTGGCACCATAGGTTGGGACATCCTTTAGCTAAAATAGTTCAATCTTTACCTTTTGTCTCTAGTACTGGTGATAGAAGCGTAGCTCACCCATGTGATCTTTGTTTTCGCGCTAAACATACTCGTGAGTGTTTTTCCAATCAGTAATTCTAGAGCCACTACTTGCTTTGAATTAATTCATTGTGATTTATGGGGTATTTATCATACTTTATCCTTATGTGATGCGCGATATTTTCTCACTGTTGTTGATGATTACTCCCGTGTTATATGGATTTAATTGTTGGCCAAGAAAACATAAGTAACTTCCATGTTTTTACATTTTCTCGCAATGTCTAAGAAACAATTTAATAGACTTGTTAAGATAGTGTGCAGTGACAATGGCACAGAATTTTTGGTATGCCTCCTGTTTCATATGAGCTTCATGTGTTTGAGTCTATGTGTTATGTGCATGATCAGAGGTCTAAGGGTGACAAGTTTTCGAGTCGTAGTCGTCGTTGTGTTTTTGTGGGCTACCCGTATGGCAAGAAATTGTGGAAAGTATATGATTTGGAGAGTCAAAATTGTTTTGTTTCCCGTGACGTGAATTGTTTTGAACATATATTTCCATTTGCATCTGTTACTATGCTCTCTGAGTTGGCTTGTCCTGAGACTAGGGTCACTGCACCTCCTCATACTTCTCTGGAGTTTTGGAATGAAGTTAAGAAGACCTCGCCGATTGAAGAGGGGGAGTCGTAGTATGGCGACATCCCTGTGGTAGCGCCACTTGCGGAGGTTACCGAGGTTGGTGATGCAAAATCTCCGTCTCCGATTGGTGGCAGCGGGGTCTCATATCTGCCAGTAGTTTTGGTTGTTGTTTCAAATACTCCATGTATTTCTTTAGATCTTGGACGAGGCAAGCGTAGTAAAGTTCCTTTTACTCGTTTGAAATTTTTTGTAATGACTTAAGTAGTCCATTCAGTGCCATTTACTCCTTCTCTCGCTTCTAGTCCATCTCTTGATCACGGTATGCCTTATCCTCTCACTCATTAGATAGACTGTTCTCATTTCTAGTTGGCACGCCATTCTTTTCTTTCATTTATTACCTATAGAGATGAGCCTAAGTCATTTCGAGAGGCTATGAGACACCCTGATTGGATAGAGGCAATGCAACAGGAAATTGAGACATTAGAAGATAATCATACTTGGACCTTGGCGCATCTACCTCCAAAGAAAAAAGTTATGGGAGTCAGTGGATTTATAAAATTAAATATCATGCTGATGGGAGAGTAGAGCGCCTCAAAGCTCATTTCGTCATGTTTGGTAATCCCAAAGTAGAAGAGTTTGATTATACAAAGACCTTTGCCCCTTTTTCCAAGATGGTTACTATACTGATTTTCTTGATGGTTGCAGCCGCTCATAATTAAGAGTTACATCAGATGGATGTACATAATTTATTTTTGCATAATGATTTGGATAAGGAGGTTTACATGAAAATGCCTTCAGTTTTGGAAGAGGGCGCGAAGGACAGGTCTGTCGCCTTCGCAAATCATTGTATGGCCTAAAGAAGGCACCTCGGTGTTGGTTTGCCAAGTTAGTGGCTTCACTGAAGAGGTACGGGTTTCTTCAGTCCTATTCAAATTGGTCTTTATTCTCTTATTCCATGATGGGTTGTCGTATGCGTGTTTTGGTGTATGTAGATGATCTTATTCTATCTGGGAATAACCGTGGTGCATCAGTGGAGTTTAAGAAATACTTGAGCACTTACTTTCATATGAAGGACTTAGTTCACCTCAAATATTTTCTTGGAGTAGAAGTAGCAGGGAGTCCTGCAGGTATCTTTCTTTGTTAACGTAGATATACTCTGGACATTATTATAGTTACAAGTTTACTTTGCAGCAAGCCTACACCATTTCCCATGGAGAAAAACCACCATATCGGTAAGAGTGAGTCGACGCTACTTCTTAACGGGTCTGCGTACCGTAGGTTGGTGGGCAGGTTGATTTATCTGACATTTTCACAGCCAGATACCTATTTTCGGTACATATGTTATCTCATTTTCTGCAAAAACCACATGAGGATCATTGGCATGCTGCATTACGAGTTGTTCATTATCTGAAAGGGAGCTCGGGGCATGGAATTCTTTTGCCAAGTATTTGTAATCTCACTTTGATGGCTTGTATGTTCTAGGACTTAGTGAAGTGTGAGTGGTTAGATGGTGTTCTTGGGTGATTCTCTTGTTTCTTGAAAGACTAAGAAACAAGATGTTGTTGCATTATCTTCCGCTGAAGCATAATAGTGGTTTACGGCAGGATTGACTTGTGAGTTCAAGTGGTTACACGGTTTGCTCAAGGATTTTTGAGTCTCACACTCAGGGTCTATGCAAGTTTCTATGATATTCAGTTGTCTTTACATCTTGCCCACAATCATGTGTTCCATGAGCGTTCAAGCAGGGAGAAATATGGATTAAGAGAGGAAAGGGCCTTTGTGTCAAGTAACTTCTTACTGTAGTTTGTATGTGTTAAGTACATCCGGGTGTCATCTGTGTGAACCTTAATACCTAAGAATAGTCGTAGGCAAACCATGTCCTTTAAGGAAAATTCAGAATTTAATCTGTGAATGAGGATGTATTACCAGTGACTATAATGTCATCAAAATAAACCAATAGTAGAACACAAACCTCCTTAGTAGCCATAAAATACATTGAAGAATCTTCTCGAGAATTCTGAAAACCCCATAGTAATAATATATCTTTTTGTTTAAAATACTAGACCTTTAGAGCCTGCTTTAGACCATATTGATATTTGTGTAGGTGACAAACATGATTAGGATTTTTGGAATCTATAAAACCTTCAGGTTGAACCATGAACACTTGTTCATTGAGAAACCCAACAAAAAAGCATTATGGATGTCCAACTGTCTCATATCCCAACTTTAAAAACAACCATAGTCAAAATGAGCTTGATAGTAAAAGTTTTGATTATTGTACTAAACGTCTTAGTAAAATCAATGCAAGGGGTCAGATGAAACCCTTTGGCAACAAATCTTACCTTATGACGTTGAAGAGACCGATAAGGATTGTATTTGAGTTTGTAAATCCACTTGTATCCCACCAAGCTCATATTAGGAGTATATGGAACCAAAGACCAAGTAGAATTAGCTATGAGAGCATCATATTCAGTTTTCATAGCCTTAGAACGGTTATAATAAAAAATAGCTTCAGAAAAAATTGTAGGTTCCTTAGCTAAACTATTAGAAAAAATAATGCATGAGTAAACAACTTTAGGATAAAAAATTCCAGCTTTAGCTCTAGTATTCATAGGGTAGTTGTTAGAGATTTTTTGTGGTTGAATGCTAGTGCTCAGGTTGTCCAAACGTAGATCAATTACTAAGGGGGGTGGTCATTTATTCTGTGTGGGTATAAAGTTATCTTGTATTGACTATTTGTGTCTATGATTGTTGTTGGAAAGATTATTGTATGATGTTGTTAGGTTTTCAGTCGATGTAGGTTGTGAACTTGGTTATTTGAAGACATGTATGTATGTATATATTTTTCCAAACAATTTCATCTTCTTATTATTATAAAATTTCGAGTTATTTTCATAGGCATAACGAATTTTAATTTCAGATACAAGTAATTGAAAATAGAGGTTTGTTCGAATAATTATTCAGTAAATAAGAGAGATATTGTAAAATTTAACTATAAAATTTTGAAAAAAATATTATTTGAATATTTTCATCCTCAAATTTATAGCCTATATATAGATTTCAACAAAATTCTATAAAACAAATTAATTCGTTTTTTAAAGTTTTAAAATTTTCAAAAATTTATATGTATTTCTAACAACGAGAAACAATTGTTTAATTGTTTCTTCAACCGCGATGATCTTCAATCTAGTTACTAACATGTTGGCCACGCCGACCGACATTCTGAAATTTCTAAATGGTAGCACTTACCAATATATCCGGATTTAACATCTTCTTTATTGTTGTTACCACTTCAAAACTGATGTAATTTCGTTTTGTCTAAGTAAAACACTAAGGTAAGTCTTTTTTTCTTACAACGTTGACCTCGACATCCTTCCCCGATTTTATCTTTAATTTCTACCATATTGGTCATCTAATTCACTCTTCTAATTTTATATTTTTTAAAAGTTTAAAACTTATTTTTAATGAGAGACAATACAATACATAAATACATAGACAACATATTTTCTTACACTCCGTATATAAAGCTAATTTTATTAAAATGTTTCAGAAACTAATCTATATACGATTACAGGGAACATAAACCACTGATAAGATATTGATCTCATTTTTATATGTTGAACCGCTTGCCAATTATTGGTTGCTATGATTTTCAAAATATTATTTTAATAGTGTTACTTTCATTGCTCGACATGTCGAACTTATTAATTCTTGAGCTTATAAACATGTATAATATGACCTTCTTTTAATGCACAAAAAAGAGTAAATGTTTATACCTACATATATCGTAGATTGATAGGTCTATGGTGGCGGTGATATAAGAGACGACTGAAAACACAAGAGATAGGAATACGAAACAGAGAATGAATAAACCTTAATCCTAAGTTAGAGTATAAGAGACTTAGAAAAAAACTCAAATTTAATTCCAAAAAGTCTGACGACAAAAATAGGATTTGAGAGCCTTTTATAGAAGTTCTCGAAACCTACGCCAATATTGCAGATTGTTCCTGACAAAATAAATCTCAGCCCAATTTCAAAGTGATTAGAGTTAGTTAAGTATTTGAATTAAATATAATAAAACTAGACAAGTGCATAACATTAACAAAAACAACAAAACAGAGGCCTAAACGATGGATTTTTGGGCCTGGACTTCTCGACGCGTTCGATTTGAGTGGTCGCAACGCCTAATTCGGATAACGGAGCCCCAAATAAATATGTTTTCGTTTGTCCAAAAGGGTCATATAGCCATGGACTTGTGCAACTACACCAGTCTATGATTTTCTTGGTATATGCTAGTGTACAATTTGTTAAGTGTTATTTGACAATTGAGTGGTATTTCTCGCAATAGTTCTCTTAGTAGTTGAATATGATTTCCTATTGTGAACCATGTTATAAACTCATACTCTAGTTTCAAATGAAATATAAACGTCGGTCTTTTTAGCCCTATTAAATAACCTTATATGCAAAGGTAACCACATATCACGTAATGGATTTGTTATAAGCTAGACTGGTAATGTAACTTGCATTTGTGTGTCCCTAAAATACCATAGAAAAATAAAAAAATTAAACCACATGATTTTGGTATGTTTCAACAACTACAAACCTGAATAAATACTGCTCCATATAATTTTGGGATAAAACCCACTATCTTTAATATTTTTATATATTCAAACTAGTTTTTATCTTCTCACGTTATTCATCTTAAAGAAAGAAGAAATAAACATTTTCATTTTAATAAACTATATCATGAAACTACTCAACATAAATGAATCATCTAATTATATGCACATGATTAACATTCTATTAGCACAAATTTTACTTTACAAACATTTATCAATTTTATTGTGTGTAAATCCATCACATATTATACCACATATTATACCATGAGAATTAGTTTTATTTAATATCATACAATGATTTTACAAGCTAATACCTATGTTTTTATAACCTAGAGGAACAACCCCTAAGGTTTATATATGTAATCCTCGTCACCATGATCTTCATTTGAAAATATGAATATCTGTTTATGAATCTTAGGATTGTATATCAAAGAACTTGTAAAAAGAATTGTTGGATTTGTGGTTCCTACGGTTGGACCATATATATCAAAATAATTTATTCTTTCGTTTTGTATAAAATTATTAGCTATCCATTTCACCTTGAATGCTTAAATATATAATCGAGGTAGAATTTCATTTAAATTATCCCCTCATAATTAATTGGTCCGAAATCCGAAGATAAGTCGACCAATTACTAAGTTTTGTTTTTTATTATTATTGAATTTCTTTAATCATTTATAAATTATTTTCAGGAATAAATGTGTAGCCAACACCAATCTACTAGAAAGCATCGTCTCACTTGCTTGTGTTAGAATAGCGCTACCTTTCTTCGCAGCGGGGGCGTTTTCTCAACCACGTTTTGGACCCGACATTTATTTCCCTTTGCGTGATTTTGTGGTTGGAGGCTTAAACGTTTTTCCTTACGATGGTGAACTAAATTTTTTGGAATCTAGCACATGCTCGTGGAAATATTTGTCACGTTTAGTGGATTATTTGGATGCGGTAATACACAACTTGCGTTTAGAAGGTGGACGACCGCATGCTTTTTACTTCACCAGTGGCTCCAATGGGAAGTTGTTTCGGGATGGACGACAGCAAACCATTTCTTATAAACGTGATATATGCATGCTTCATCATTAGATTCCATAACATCGCATACTATTTTCTTGATTTTGTTTTCTTTCAATTGCTCGATTATCTTGAGATTGGTACGCACAATAATGTCTAACCTCTTCCAATGTTCGTGAAATAACTGTATAGGCACCTCTAAGACTTTCATAACAAATTCTTCGATTTTGTGCGTG
Organism: Limnanthes douglasii subsp. nivea; assembly: GCA_036936605.1. NCBI lineage: Eukaryota > Viridiplantae > Streptophyta > Magnoliopsida > Brassicales > Limnanthaceae > Limnanthes > Limnanthes douglasii. The sequence goes on from JAUPFV010000005.1 coordinate 280,927,839, forward strand.
CAAGGCATACTGTGGGAGAGGTTGTTTTTTAGCTTACCGTACGCAATATTCGTGAATTTATGTAGGGCTAACAAGCGGCTCTTTTCAAATGACCCCTTGATGTCCTCATATTTAAATTCGATCAAAGTATGCAATTTCAACCAAAAAGACTCAAAGTTACCTTTACTCGTATCGATGAAACACTTGAGGCTCAATGACCGCTTTCTATGCGGTTTAGGTTTTGGTTACCAAAATGCATCCACTTGTTAGTTCTCCACGTAACAAACTTATCATCGTACGAGCCTAACCAACTTTCGGTATATTCAATTGCTTTCGGATACTCTTTGAAGTCACGGTGAAATTCTGACAGGTAGTCGTTGAAGGTTACCTTCGTTTCCGCCAACATCATTTAACCTCTTTAGTGCACCCAACAAGTATTGGAATTGCGACCGACCGCCTTTCTTGATCTTTCAGTGTTTTAGTTGAGTGTTGTATACGGTGCGCATGGAAGACGAATTCTTAGGGTTTAATTTTTTCAATCCACCGAGAATGTCACGAGAACATGCTCTCATTTTTGTAGAATTAAGTACAAAATCAATCTTTTCTTTGTTTAATCTTCCCAAGTACAAATAACCTTCTTTGTAGGATGTAGTATCGTGATTGTGAACGCCGCATGAAACCTCTAAGACCCGTAAATCATCATCCACCTTCTTTCGTTTAAGGGTGAAAGGGCATCCACATTTTTTTGTGTTGGTAGACTTCCTCTTAAGATCTTTTGGTTCTACCAATTTTGTGTAATTTCTGAATCTTTCGCACACAAAAATGATTTTCAAAAAATTTCGACCAAGTCTATCGCGATGACGTAATACAACCACAAAATTGTTGTCTATCGTGGTTTTCTTAACCCAATCAATTATTTATTGTTGGGTATAGTGAGACATTGTGTCGAACAAGTGACTATAATCAACAGAGCAAGGGTCCGACATTATCTCCTCTTTTACCATGTATGAATCATATAAGTCATCATTTAACTCCTCTTCCTCATAAATTTATCAAGAATAAATGATATCACAACTTGGTTTTCACTGGAAAACGCAAATTCGCACGTCGCAACCCAACGGTTTACCAATTCTCAACCTCCGATGAGGTCTCTACCCGGCGGTTGAAAATTACAACATCAATGGTTGAGAATAGGTCCCCCGTCGGGGGAAGATACTAAAACTTAATAAAAAAGGCCAATAAGTATGGGGACTCACTAATGAGGATATAATATTCGGAATTAATTATAGTAAATATAGAATTAGAACGGCATGTTAGCACGTTTCAATATTTAATAAATAAATGATATATTTATATTTTAAATTTAACGTTACATTTATTATTTATATTTTTATTCTGTAGCGGATATAAATAATAAATGTAACATTAAAACGTATTGTACAACTCCTATAAATAGGAGCTCAGTTCGATATGTAAAGCATCTCAAATTATATACAGTAATACAAGTACATATTTTTCTTCATTTTCTCTCTACATTTGTTTCTCTTTTTTATCCCTTTTTATATAGAACGATTTAGGTAATTTGTTAGAAACTTTTCCCTAACACTCCCACCAGCCAGGTAAACAATTATCAACCACCAGGGATATTTTCAACCGTTAGGTGAAAATTTCCACCCCGGGTGAAAACTTCTATACCACCGGTTGATAATATTGCACCTTTCGGGGACTTAAAACTTAACAATTTTAATATTTTCAAAAATTAAGCCTAATTAGAAACATCGGGTGGAGTCCATTTCTCTGGTGGGTTGAGGCTACTTCCTCGGCGGGGGGACATGGCCTCGCCCGACCATTGGTTATGGACTGATCCGGCGGGTCAGAGTCTAGATCTACAGGGATTTTAACCCTCCCCTGCCGGGGAACAAGGCCTCAACCGGCGGAGTAACACGGGATCAGTTTTTTTCAAATCTGGAAGAACTACAAAAATGAATTTTTTTTAGCAAATCAGTTAGAGATACTACCTTGTTTGGAGTTTCATGGTCTTACCAAACTCAAAAATGAAATTGGGTTTTTTTGAGTTTTTGAGAGGCTTTAGATTTTTTTGGGGATTTTTGAGTTTTTTGAGTTTTTTGAGTTATTTGAAATTTTGTTAAGTTGTGTATAAGAAGGAGAATGGGAGAAGTAATTTTGTAATTTTTTTCAGTTTTGGTTAAGTATACCCAAAAACTATTAAATGACAAAAAAGAATCTACCTAGTCAAAAGACAAAATGGTAAATGGCAAAAAATTAAAAACGGTTCAAGAAAATGGAGATGGTTAACATTAATTGGAGCCACATTTAGCCAAAACCTTAAAAGAATCAATTTAAGTTCTACAAGTTAGATTTCTGAAGCTGAGTGTAATCTAACATAATCGGTTAACATTTAAAAAAACTAAAACTATAAAGTTAATTATATATTTATTGATGTAAGTGTTTTTAAAAATAATTAATTTATTCATTCATCTAGTAAAAATTTCAAAAGATTTGACACTCGCTGATGTAATTAATAATGTTTAAAACTCACCAAATAGACGGCTGAATTGATGTAATGTCATTTTTCAACAGATTCCATCTTTTATCAATTCGACCAATTTGGATCAGTTTGACAGTTAGGGTAAGTTAAGGTCTTTAAACGGGATTTGTAATAAAACGGCTGAAAATTTGAAATTTGAATAAAACGGTTAAATTTCCAATTTCAAAATTTTGACTCCGCCCATTGGACCCCGCAAGGGGCTACACCCCTTGACCCCGTTAATCATGATATAATCTAACAAGCGTGTACTCCGCACTCTACGACTTGTTTGATAATGTATCATGATTCAATTGGTCGACTAGTCGATGCAATTACACTAAAATATCTAACAATCTTCCCCTATTTTATTGTAATTCATGATCTACTAAACACAATCACAACAATTAATAAATTTATGCATAAACGAAATATTTTAACGATTGAATTTCACATTAGTATATTACACATTCCAAATATTTGAATATTAAGGTATCACTAATGATTGAACCTTTACTATTCACAGTGAATACATGAAAATAATATACATATAAATTTACATACTCACTTGTTCTTGCTTGACACTATTTTTACTAGCCTTGTGTCTTTATCCTTCTTAAGCATATCAAAGCCAAGTCCTAGCTTCTTGAGGCGGCTAAACTTCATGCTCAAATAGATAGTTCTTTTCCTTTTACACCTGCATATGCAATTGTCCAAAATAACTATTAAGAAGATACTATTCAACCTTCACAACTTGCAGGTCTGAACACATACCTTGACATGATATACAAATGTGTTCCAATCTCTAGATGTTAAGCTTTCCACATTGAACTCAGCATCTAATGTCATATCAGATGGGAATTGGGTATAGATTTCAGATGGGCTTTAATCCCATCCTTATAGTTGATTTGTGCATAAGATCTCTACTTAATCCTTTGGTTAAATGATCGGCTAAATTATATTGAGTTCTCACAAACTCTACTGAAGTAACATCATGCATGATGCACTCACGAATTATATTGTGTCTAATACCTAAGTTTCTAGACCTGCCTTTGTAAATTTTCCATAGACATTGGCCAAGGTAGCTTCACTATCACATCTGACAGATATAGGTGATATTGGTTTAGGCCACAACAGAATTTCATACATTAAATTTCTTAGCCACTCAGCTTCTTTACTCGCTGCTGCTAATGCCACAAACTCTGATTCCATTGTTGAATCAGTAATACAAGTTTGTTTCTTAGATGCCCAAGAGATAGCACCTCCCCCAAGTAGAAATGCCCATCCACTTGTGGAAGAATAATATTTTATATTGGAAATGTAACTCGCGTCTGAATATCCTTCAAGTACAAAAGGAAATTCAGTATAAGTTAAACCATAATTCATGGTTCCTTTCAAATACATGAATACTCGATTTAAAGCTTGCCAATGATGCGAACTAGGATTGCTAGTATACCTACTAAGTTTTCCAACAGCAAAGGAAATATCCGGCGTAGTGCTAGTCATGGCATACATAAGACACCTGATGGCTCTCGAGTATTCAAGTTGAGATATAGCAATACCTTTATTAGGTAGAAGCTTAAGACTATGATCTATAGGTGTGCTTAGCGGAGAACAATCTTTAAAAAATAAATTTATTTAATATCTTCTCAATATAGTGAGATTGAGAAATCGATATACTATTATTCTTCGCTTGATTCTTATACCAATAATCATTTCAGCTTCCCCTGAATCCTTCATCTCAAAATTAGATGATAAAAATTTCTTCGTTTCATCAACCTGATTTTGGTCAGTACCAAAAATCAACATATCATCCACATATAGACAAATCATAACTTCTTTACCAGAATTGTCAAATTTACTATATACACACTTGTCTGCTTGGTTAAGAATAAATCCATTAGACAATATTACATTATCAAAACTTTTATGTTAATCTTTTGGTGCTTGTTTCAAACCATACAAAGATTTTTTCAACTTGCACACCTTGTTTTCACAACAAGACATAACAAACCCTTCCGGTTGTTTCATATAAATATCCTCATCCAAATCACCATTCAAGAATGCAGTTTTAACATCCATTTGATGAATTACAAGATTGTATATAGATGCAAGTGTAATCAAAAATCTAATGGTGGAAATCCTAGAAACCGAAGCATAAGTATCGAAGAAGTCAATTCCTTCTCTTTGTCTAAATCCCCAGATAACCAATCTAGCTATATACCTTTCAATAGTACCATCTACTTTCATTTTTCGTTTAAACATCCATCTATTTCCCAATGATTTGCACCCAGGAAGGTAAATCAGCCAATTATCATGTATTATTATGCATGATAAACTCTATCTCATCTTGGATAGCTTTTTTCTAGAATGCAGCATCCTTTGATGCCATAACATCATTAAAAGTCTTTGGATCATCTTCAATAAAAAAAACAATATTATTATTGATAGTCATCTTATCATTCAGCTAAATAAAGTTGAAAATCAGATCCGAACGACTTAAATTTTCTGGATCTAGTAATTCTCCTTGGTTCAGAGGGTTTAGGTACACAATTGGTACAACTTCATATATTTTAATTTCACTTGAGTTCATATTCAAAGAGTTTTGAATCAAATCATTAGGTATAGGTATAGAAGTAAATCTCTCTTCATCAAATATTGCATCTCTTGACTCGATAATTGTGTTCACCGACACATAGTCATTGGATTCTAACACATAGAACCTATATGCAATGGAATGCTCAGCATACCCAACGAAGATATCATCTATACCTCTTTCACCCAAAGTTTTCCTTTTGGGTTCAGTGAGTCTTACAACTGCTCTACAACCTCAAACTCTCAGATAATTTAGTGTTTGAGGCTTATTAAACCAAAGCTCATACGGGGTCAACTTATTCCTTTTAGTAGGAATACGATTCAATAAATAACATGCTTTTAACATAGCCTCACCCCAGAATCTTTCACTCAAACCCAAATAGGATAACATGGAATTGACCATTTCTTTTAAAGTCATATTCTTCCTCTCAGCTATACCATTTTATTGTGGTGTATAAGGAGTCGTGGTTTGATGAATTATTCTCGTAGACTAAAAATATATAGGATCATAATATTCACCTCTTCTATCCGTACGTAGATTTTTAATTAAATCATTATTACGTAACTTTACTTCTTCCTTATATGTTTTAAACTTATCAAGAGCTTCATTTTTAGCATGCAACAAATAAATATAGCAATATCTAGATACATCATCAATAAAAGTAATAACATACTTTTTATTTCCTAACGAAGGTGTAGCATGGAAATCACATAAGTTACTATGTACTAGTTCCAATATTGAAACTCGGTTAACATTATTGAAAGAGTTTTTAGTTATCTTAGTTAACATGCAAGTTTTACATTTTTCATTGTTTGCATCAACAGGAGGAATAAGGCTCATTTTCGACATGTCTTTTATTCTTCCATAATGAACATGTCCTAATCTAGCATGCCATAATTCTGTTTTATACAAATTTCTACGAATACTAGTAGAAGTCACACAAACAGAATCATTCTGGAACGAAAAATTAATATTTAGCATAAACATACCATTACACAAATATCTGAATCCAATAAATACACTATGTTTCGACAATACATATTTTCCACTTTTGTACACTTGTTTGAAACCACGGTTGTTTAAAACAACACCAGATAAAAGATTCTTTCGAATCCCATGAACATACAATACATTGTTTAATCAAATGTATTTTCCAGAAGTAAATAGTAATTTAACATTTCCTAGTCCTTTAATTGGTTCGGTTGCAATATTTCCCATCTTAAGTGAAGATACGTCTTTAATTGGTTGATTGTTACTTAACTATCGAAGATCCTTACATACATGAATTGTTTCTCCAGAATCAATCCACCAAGAAACATCGTCATCCTGCACATAAAATGCCTCAGATATTAAAGATATATAATTCTGAATTAAATTTTGACCTTGTTGCTTTTCAGGATCCTTAAATCCACTTGAACCAGCAATCTTCCCACTTGGACTAGCATTATTTTACCTTTTCCAACTAGACAATCCCTCCTAAAGTGACCAAGTTTGCCACATTTCAAGCATGCCATTTTAGGATTTTTGCTGGAAAAAATGTTGTTTTATTGTTGTCTTTAAACTTTCGTTTATTCCCCTTATCTGTATTTCCATTCTTAAAGAATCCGCTGCTTTCAGCCATATTTACAGATAAGTTTCCCACTTGGTTTTTACCCTTAGGATTACTTATTTCATCTTGAGCCCTTAGAGACTCTTCAATCTTAAAACGACTACCAAGTTCGACTAAAGTCATTTCTTCTTTGGTGTGTTTTAGTGTGTGTTTGAAATCCTTCCATGAATGAGGCAATTTGTCAATAACAGAAGGCACCAAAATACATTTTTCCATTTTCATATTGTGTTGAACGGATTGACCCGGAATTCTTAATAGTTCATTATATTGTTTCATTACAGGTCTAGAGTCAACCATTTTGTAATTTATGAAATTACTAACCAGGAACTTCCTACTGGAAGCATCTTCTGCCATGTATTTCGATTCAATATAATCCTATAACTCTTTTGCAGATTCGACATTTTGCCATGCATCAAACAAAGTATCAAACATATCGTTTAATATGTGACCGTGATAAATGTAGTCACCATTCTCCCACTTGCTGCACCTCCTTGTTCGTTCCAACGTTTTATTTTCCATGAACTCGGGACACGGGGTACTCAAGACATATACACCCTTGAGGGTAGTGAACAAAAAATGCATCTTTTTCTTCCAGTGTCTGAAATCATGTCTTCCGAACTTGTCAAGTTTAACGAATTTGCTTGGCATCTCCTTCGTTGATTCTCCTCCGTTCACCATCTCTATCTTCATCAAAAAGACCATAATATTTCAATAATATGTAGAAAACAACTTTTTCATTCCGGATTATCTCTGAAGTCTTGTAAACAATTTCTTATTGAAATATTTTTGGGGTTCTCCAAAAATTTCAATTGGATAAATTCAGAGATATTCTATTTGAATAGAGAGTATGAATTGATGTAATGTCATTTTTTAACAGAATCCATCTTTTATCAATTAGACCAATTTGGATCAGTTTAGCAGTTTTGGGTAGTTAAGGTCTTTAAACGGGATTTGTAATAAAACGGCTGAAAATTTGAAATTTGAATAAAACGGTCAAATTTCCAATTTCGAAATTTTGGCTCCGCCCCTTGGACCCCGCAAGGAGCTACGCCCCTTGACCCTGTTAATCATGATATAATATCACAAGCGTGCACTCCGCACTCTACGACTTGTTTGATAATGTATCATGATTAAATTGGTCGACTACTCGATCCAATTACACTAAAATATCTAACAACATGTAATCAATCTGAATTCCAAATGCCAAAACAGGATAATACCTTAACGGGGATGATACCTTAACGGGGATGTGACATCTAACGATATATCTACAGACGCGAATATGAAAAAACTTATTGAAAGTGGTGAGAGGTTGTTTAACAAGAATGTTTCAGGTCTAAATTTGAATACGTGTGAATATGTAAAAGATCATAAAGGTCTTAGCAACATGAAAGCTCTCAGTAGGTAAATCATAAATCTGAACAACCAAGGACGGAACTACTGTGAGTTATTTGGACGCTCACGAACCGACAATCTTTATGATGTCCTGGTTATTGTCCGGGAATGAAATAAAAATTCCTGAGATTTAAACCCCAAAACCTCTATCTTCTTACCTTGGATTAAAAAAACAATAAATTCAACCATAACCTAACTAAATTATACATATATATATATAAGCTAGACCTTTTTAATCCACTCCTTTCGTTATTGTTGTTGTTATTGCTACAGCTTTTCAGTTGAAGCTTTCAAAACAAAGGTTCCAAAAGTTTTAAACCCTTCAGGTGAACCCCGGACTGTGATAAATTAATTTTTATCATCATAATTGTTTTGTCAAAGAATTTTAAATGTTTGTTTGATTGTCGTTTTTGGTTTTTTATGATTTATCATTCAATGTATTTCTTTTGGGTTGTTTTTTCTATTCTATTTTATTTTTGTCCAAATAAAAAAAATCGAAATTAGTGCAGTGATTTTTTACGGAGAAACAGATAAATAATATCATCATGCTGATTTTCCTTTGGAGGAACCAGAAATCTGAAATTGTTCCTTTGATGCTGAATTTTATATTTGGCTGTTGATTTTCGTTAGAGGCTGAGTTTTTTGAAAAATGGGGAAGTAAATTAAAAAAATCGATTAAAAGAGTTTTATGTATCTACCAAATTTTTGAAACAAAAACAAAATATTATATACTAAAACAATTTTAATATATGTGTTATAATTGAAAACAAAACTTAAAAAACATAATTCAAAAACTTCATTCAATAAATGAAACGTAAATAAAAATAAGAAAGGGAAAAGAATTACAATATTATTATTTTTTTGTTTATCAAATACAATTATTTGTGTACTATTATTGATTAAATACAACTACATAAAATGAATAATACATATTTAGTTTATGAAATAAATAATTATTTTTAATATTATCAACAAAAGACGACTATATAATAAATTATTGTAAAACAAATTGTTATATTTATTTGTTAATAATTGATCTTTTATTTAATTAAAATGTATTAATGTTATTTTGATAGTGTAAGATGGTTGAAAATATACGTACACCATGCAGATCCAGTATTATTTTTATTTTTATTTTAGTAATACTTATTATATTTTATTTGAAGTCGCATCAAATTAATATTGAAAAAGCGAAAAAAATAATATAAATTCTTATTTGAGATCCACTTTAAAATAAACAAAATAAATAGAATACAATAGATTTTGTGTTTAGGAATTAGGATGATAAAAATTCTTAAACCTAGCCCTTTATTTATAGGTGAGGATGCCAGAACAGGATGCATGTTGTTGCTGCAGTAAATTGAAGCAGTGAGCTTTGCCCAGAGAGATTTCTGGTTTCTGAAATTAAACCAAAGCTTCACAGAATAGGTTAGTTGAACATCCATTAGCTTTTTAAGATTAAGACCACCATCATCGTTTGTTTTGCACAATCTATCCCATCTGGCCCAGGTGATGACATTCTTACTCTCTTTGTTTCCCCATAAGAACTTGTTGAAAAGAACCTCCAATCTGTTGATTATAGTGCTGGGAAAGACTGTATAATGAAAAAGATAAGTAGGGTAGGCTGCTAAGACAGTTTGAATCAAAGTTGGCCTACCAGCGAAAGAAAGAGCAACTTTATCCCATTTCAAGATCTTGCCTCTAGTTTTGTCAATCAAGTCTTCAAAATTTGTAATTCTAGTAGAGGTAGCAATAGTGGAACCCAGGTACTTGAAAGGTAACATTTTGTGCTTGATATTCAGAATTTTTTCACTGGTGACGATACCCTGCTTCTTCATGTTACTAGACACAATGATCTTAGATTTTGTTGTGCTGATTAGCTGACCCGATACATGCTGATAATGATTTAGAAATTTTTTGATAGCTTGAATAGAAGGAGCTTCACCATTGCTGAAAATCATGAAGTCATCAGCGAATGAAAGGCAGGATATGCTGATATCACCTCTGTTCTTGAATCTGAGGTTAGAATTCTCGTACAAAGTTTTCTTGATGCTTCTGCTAAGATACTCTTCAACCAAAATGAAGAGACTATGAGACAATGGGTCTCCTTGTCTCAAGCCTTGAGTGTTGATAAAAAACCCCTTCATTTCTCTATTGATTGAGATAGAAGAACGCCCCTTGCTGATACAATTGCTAAGGAGCGAGATCACATTAGAATTAAAATGAGTAGGTTTATTCTGGAACTTGTGATGAAACATGTATATTTAGTAGATGCAAAACGTTGATGTTTTTATTTATGAAGATGTGAAACATCAATGTTCTTGATTGAGAAGATGCGAAACATGTTTTACAGATAAATGCGAATTTCATGTATTGTTTACTAATAACAGATGCGAAACCTTTGTCTGATGCAGGTACGCAATGTCTAGTAGTAGGATGTACATTTTTAAACTAAATGAGGAGCTTGCAATTTGTGACCTTGGTTTGTTTTCTAAGTTTGAAGATATTGTTAAATTTGTTTTTTAGTAGATATGGTACGTTGGTTTGGGGTAAATTCAAATTAAGATACTCTTGTGGTGATCTAGAAAACGTTATCTCATGTTGTGATGGTGATTTAATTTCTTTGGTATCATTTGTTGATAGTTTGAGTGTTTCAAATGTTACCATAAAGTTGAAGGTGATGTTGTTGTTCGTGATAATATTAGAGAAACTGCTGAAAGTATAGTTGAAGTTTAAAATGAAGATTTTGTTTGTGGAGAAACTTGTGAAACTTCTGATGTTAATGATATTAGTCGCAAGCAAAAAGCACTTGCTACTGTTGGTTGGGTTAATGAAATTAGTGGTGTTGGGCAGGTGTTTCAAGATGGAGCATTAGGTTTAAGATTAGCTGTTAGTCAGTTGGCTTTACAAAAAGGTTTTTCTTTCAAATATTTGCATAACAATAAACAAAGAGTAACTGTTTATTCCATGAAAAAAGATTCAAAGAGTTGTCCTTGGAGACTTTATACTAAACAAGAGAGGTCTAGTGGTTTTTTTATTATTAAGAAGTATGTCGAAACTCATACATGTGGGATTGGTTTTAGCAAAGAAAATAGAAGGCATTTGTTATATAATTTGATTAGAAATGAAATACGTGATTATGTGAGGAGGAGAGTTGACGTTACAGCTACAAGCGTGAAATCATTTAAAAAAATGATTACGGTTTAAATATTTTTTATCATGTTCCATGGCTTGCTCTATAAAAAGCTTTGAGGGTTGTATATGGAGATAGTTCAACTTCTTATAAACTTCTTAAGAATTATTTTAAAACATTGAAGGTTCTTGATAGCAGCAGTGCTTACATACTGGAGTATTCTTTGGAAACTAATGTGTTCAAGGGATGTTTCGTAGCATTCGGGTCTTGCCTCTATGGTTTCAATTCGTTTCGTCAAGTATTATTTGTTGATGGGACTATTTAAACGGGAAAATATAATGGATTTTGGCTATCTGTTATAGCCAAAGATGATAACAATGGTAATTTTTATTTCTATTGGAATAGATGTTATCTTTTAACTATGTTATATATGAATCTGCGAAAAACAGGATTAAAGATGAATAATAAATAGATAGATATGAAACGTTCTGAATAAATAACGCGATAGATGCGACATGTGTAATTTATGATTAACGTGATAGATGTGAAACACCTATAATATATGATTAACGAGATAGATGCAAAACATATCTATATCAATAAGCGATAGTTGTGAAACCTCTTATAATGAGTCATTTATACTATTCTTTGTTCTATATATTGGTTGCAGGTAGTTTCCCTGTTCCATTTAGTATTGTTTCATCTGACGATACTGAGAATTGGGTATGGTTTTTGGAGATGTTGAAACCTCATTTTTTTGGATCGCGAAATCACATTTATTAGTGATCGTCATTTAGGTATTGTTACTGTTGTATCTGCTATATTTCCAAATTTCCATCATGGATACTGTCTCTATCATCTTATGAATAATTTGAGGCATTATTTAAGGGTTACACCGTCGACATTTAAGGATACTATGGTAAAACTATTTAAAAGATGTCCATATGATTCTAATCAGAATTTGTGTAATCAATATACGGATGAATTACTTAAGCAGGGAGGTGAGAAGGTTGATAGGTTTTTCAAAAATTTATCTCTTGAGAAATATGTTTGTTCTTTTTTCAAAGGCAAGAGGTATGGTTCCATTGCATCTATTCCAGCTGAATCTTTTAACAATCAAGTAAAATAATTGTGTGGTTTGCCTATACTGGAGTTAATTGATAAGATTATAGTTTTAGAAATGAGTCAAATTTTGAGACGTTTTGGTGATGCTGAACGTTGGACTAGTGGTTTGTGTCCTGAATTTGATCAACAATTTAAAGTTAATCTGGAAGAAGGTCATCCATAGATAGTTCATTCGTCTACTCTTCTTTTTGATGAAGTATTTTGTGATCCTGTTATGGTTGTTGATCTTAGTGTACATCGTTGTTCTTGTGGTTTATGGCAACATGAGTGTTTCCCTTGTTCTCATGTTGTAGCTGTGATATTTTATATAGATGTTGATCTATGGAATATGTTGAGCTATGCTATTTTGTAAGCTCTTATAAGGCAAAATATTCATATGGTATAGCTGCATTTACTACTTTTGGTCAAGGATCTATCTCAACAACTTCTCCAGATCTAATTCCTCAAGTTTTAAAAAGGAGAGCTGGACACGACCTAAGAAGAAAATAATTCCATCTAGATGAGAATTAAGTATTCGTAAGATAACATGTTCTTGTTGTCGTAAATCTGGTCATAACAAACGAACATGTGTAGATATTTTGTAAGATGAATGTAATTTTTGATACTTTTAGTTTTTTTTAGTTGTGTATGTCATAATGACAATAGATTGGGAACATTTCAATGGATGCTAGATGTGAAACCTTTTATTATATATCGACCTGATAGATGCAAAACGTGTAATAACCAACATGATGGGTTGTGATAGATGTGAGACACGTTTTGCAAGATTTACTGAAGTGGATGTCAAACGTTTGATAGATGCCAAACAGCTTACATACAAATACACTGATTTGATAGTTGTGGAACCTTGGATAATTAAATACATTATATTTTGATGGTTGTGAAATGTTGGATTTAAGTACATTTTTTGCAATTGCTAAACCAGGTCATAAAATACGTTTTTTTATGTAAGTGTTAAAATTGAATGCAAAATAAATAAATAAAAGGATCTAGTTCATTATGAAACAGGTGGAATACATGCTAAATTCGGTAAAACGAAATACATACTTAAACAAATTTAAAAATAGAGTCTACATGTTCAAACTCTGTTTAAGCAGACCCTTAGTCTTCTTGTTTGATTTGGGTCATCAAAATAAAAATAAATAAACTTCTTCATACCCTTGGTTAAAACAACAAACAAAAAGAAAACCCTTCACCTAACCATCAGTTAGAGTCCTCTTCGTCGTCTTCACAGTCATCTTCCTCCGAATCTTCTTCGTCTTCATAGTCATCTTCCTCATAATCTTCTTCGTCTTCTTCGTCTTCATCTTTTTCTTCTTCAGTGTCTTCATCCTCTTCCATTTGGTGCCTTTTTCTCTTTCTTTTTAAGAGGATAGTAATAGGATCCTCATCTGGCTCCTTTTCATCTTCAGAATAAGCATCTTCGGTATAAGCATCTTCAAAAAAAGAAATGAAACGTTCATAAAAAATGTCGTTTGAAAGTTCGTTTGTCATTGTATGTTTCCACTCTTCCCTAGCCTCGGAGCAACGAGTGGCAGAACTGATATCACTATAACAGGGACCATCATCTGAAGAATAGTTAAAATTTGGCATTTTTTCAAAGAAAATTTTTAAGAAGTAAAATATTTAGAAGATTTTCACTGAGAATGAAGTGAACTTTTGTGTTTGAGAACTGAAAGAATGAAGTGATATTTTATAGAGGTAGCTAAAATGTTATAAGAAGGTGAGAAGTATAATGATTAAACAAAAATTGATGAGTCTGAATTCAGCATGCTCCCTGGAAGGGCAAATCAGCCTAAGTCTCTCCGAATACCGGACAGGCTACAAGCACATAAATCGGACAGATAATTCGGACCGGACAGATCACTTTGAACACTGTAAAATTAAGGCTGTTCGAACTATGACTAAAGTACTAAAAAACCTAAACACTTCTTGACTAAGCTACCTGCCCTCCTGCTTAGAACTCATCGGTCTTTAAACATGACCCGGGTCCATTAAACATGACCCGAAAGCCCATAAGGGCCCAAACATCACACTATAAATACCCAACCACCAGCATTAACTATGGGTAATGAAAATTAACTGCTACCAAGCTGCTTAATTATCTCTTGACCTTTAAACACCCTTACACTACCGTTAAACACCCTTACACTACCGTTAAACACCCTTACACCACCTTGAAACTCCACTTAAAATTACTGGCCTACCCTCAAGCAATTATTATCCACACCAAATTGGCGACCACAGTGGGAGGAGAGAGGTACCTGAATCAAGTATTCAAAACCTGCCAAGAAATTTTGTCCATATGAATCCGGACAATCCAGAAGTGCCACCAGCTTTGCTCGAAGTGGTGGGAGAGAATGACGAATACACTATCGAAGAGCGTGACAGGCTGAGGGCTGAAATAGAAGCTCTGAAGGCTGAGAAGGCCAAGATGGGCGTGAAAGAAAAATCCAAAGCATCAGCTGCTCATCATACCGACAACCCTAGAGAGCCTGAGGCTTCGAAAACTCATGTGAGTACTAAAAAGACACATGCCAGTTCTAAAAAGTCTCACCGGTCCAAGCCTGTGGAGAGCTCTGACTCAAGCTTAGAATCTTCAGGCAGCTCTTCGGACAGTGAGGGAAATGAAAAATCCTTTTCCTCTAGCAGCGATGAGGGTCGAACCAAGAAAAAACAGAAGCAGGTTAAGAAATATTCAAGAAAAAGAGATCACCATGGAAGAATGAAAAGGCATATTGGAAAGGGGTCATCTCACCACCGGAGGTATATGGACAAGATGCTGATGGATCCCTTTGCTTTCCACGATGAGCCAGGTATCTTTGCAATTCCCAATGAGGATACTATGGTCAGTCGTGGAAGGAATTGGAGGCAGTCTCCACTGTCTTCTAAAATCCTGTCCAGAAACCTCCCCAAGAGGTTTGACAGTACTAAGATGGAGAAGTACGATGGCAGTACTGATCCGGACAATCATCTGGAGCAATTCAAGAACTTCATGATGAACTTTGATGACGATGATAAACTACTGTGTAGGGCATTCTCCCAATCTTTTACGGGGAGTGCTCTGAAATGGTACAACAGCCTGCCTCAAGGTTGTATTAAAGATTTTGATACGTTTTGGGTGGCCTTTCGAAGGCAGTTTGTAGGGAGTAAGGAGCTGAAGGGAAATGGAGACACAATAATCCATTGTGCCCAGGAGCCAAATGAGTCCTTGAAGGAGTACATAAGTCGTTTTGTGAACACAAAGAATGGGTTGGCTGATTGCTTCGAACAGGTGGCAATAGCATCCCTAAGGCAAGGTTTCAACCCAGGCAATCTGGCTGATTCGGTGACCAGAAAGAAGGCCATGACCTGGGGGGGATTGCTAAATCAGTTTGGCAAGCAAATAAACGTTGATGAAACAAAGAAAACCAGGGTGCACAGACAGGTGAGATCCACCCCGGTGGCACCAACTCCAAATCAAAACCAGTCTGGAAACAAAGCAAGAGAAACCGGACAGGGGCATGGTAGGGCAAAAGCTCAGTCTCAGCCAGCTGCTCCTGCTCAAAGTCAACAATCCAGAAACAAAAGAGGGCCATGGGTCCAACCGGAGTGGTTCGCAGAGCTCAAAGAAAGCGTGGCCACCATGTTCGATAAAACAAAAGATGAGGTGCACTACCGGAGACCAGCAACCTTGCAGTCTCCCAGAGAGCATCGTAACAACTCCTTTTGCCAATACCACAATGATATTGGCCATACCACTGATGATTGCATAGCTTTGAAACAAGAGGTTCAAAATTTGATTGAAAGGGGAAAGTTGGGTGCATACGTTAAAAGAAGAGGAGGCAACAGGCCTGACAACACTCACCGGGTTGGTCCAAGTAATGCTGCCCCGGAGGGGGCCATGGTAATAGTTGAAAGGTTCGATGTGGAATCTGAGTACTTGGATCCTGATCCAACACGAAATAGGGTGGGTGCTATAGAGGAGTGTTCTAGGACGGTCTCCGGGCTCATTAAATTCTTCGAGTCACTGACAATTTTCGGAGGGGACACAATGACTGCTCCTACTGCTTCTTCGAGAAAGAGGCATGTTCATAATTTAGCCTCCTAGCTAGAAGGAGGCATGACATCTTATCAATCACCAAACTCATTCCCATTCATAGTCTTCGATGAGGATGATTTAAGAGATATTACTGGCCCTCATGAGGATGCTGTTGTCATAGGAGCATCTATAGGGGGCAATGAGATAAGGCGAATTCTGGTGGATAACGGAAGCTCTGCCAATATCCTTTTCCTAACCACTTACAAGAAAATGAAAAATCCGGCTGTGATTCAGAAGTCAGACAGATCGATCGTGGGCTTCACGGGCAGCTCAGCCGATGTGATCGGGGAGTTTGAAGAAGAAGTGTTATTGGGCAGGGGCCCTTTCAAGAAAATGGTTAGAGTACTCTTCATCGTGGTGGATTGTCCCACTTGCTATAATGCTATCCTAGGGAGATCTTGGCTCTCTAGGATGCATGCAGTGGCTTCAACAGTCCATCAGTGTTTAAAGTATGTTGTTCAGGGACAGGTTGGGGTTGTCCGGAGCAGCCAAAAGGTTGCAAGAGAATGCTATGGCACTGCCTTGGCACCACGAACGCTGGCGGCAGTCCGAATAAATGATCAATAGCAGTTTGAGGGCCTTTCTGGGGGTGAGGGTGAGATTGATGACCCCAGGGAGACCCCCGGAGTGTTGATCCCAATTGAAGAGGTTGAAACACACTGTTTGGAAGAAGGCAAAAGTGTCAAGATAGGGTCCAAGATGTCACCAATATTGAAACAAGAGATGTTGAAATTTTTGAAAGACCATCAGCACGTTTTTTCTTGGTGCAATGCTGATGTTACTGGAGTTCCATCAGAGGTGATATCCCATCACCTATCTGTCCGGAGAGATGTGGCACCAGTGGTTCAAAAGAGAAGAGCTTTCTCGAAAGAAAAGGCTGATGTCATAGTACAAGAGGTTGACAGACTCACAAAGATGGGGCATATTAAAGAATCTCAATATCCTTTGTGGACTGCAAATCCTGTCCTGGTAAAGAAGAAAAATGGCAAGTGGCGCATGTGCATTGACTTCACAGATCTTAATAGAGCTTGCCCAAAATATTTGTATCCGGTTCCCCGGATAGATCAGTTAGTAGACTCTACTTCTGGGAACAAACTGCTTTCCTTCATGGATGCCTTCTCCGGGTACAATCAGATCCAAGTAGATCCAAAAGATCAAGAACATACCACGTATGTCACTGATAGGGGTCTACATTGCTACAAGGTGATGCCTTTTGGCTTGAAAAATGTTGGGGCTACTTATCAAAGGTTAGTCAACAAGGCATTTGCTAGTCAAATTGGAAGAAATATGGAGGTTTACATTGACGATATGATGGTGAAAAGCGTGGATGAGCAGTTGCACTTGTCTGATCTCCAAAAAACTTTTGCCAACTTGGAAAAAGTGAATTTAAAACTAAACCCTGAAAAGTGTGTGTTCGGAGTGCAGTCCGGGAAGTTCTTAGGGTATATCATAAGTGAGCATGGAATACAGCCTGACCCGGACCAACTCAATGCCTTATTCCAGATGGAGCCCCCTCGAAACATTAAAGAAGTACAACAATTAACGGGGAGATTAGCTGCCTTGAACAGATTCATCTCCCGGTCTTCGGACAGGTGTGCTCCATTCTTTCAAACTTTGAAGGGTGCAAAAGGGTTTGAATGGACCCCGCAGTATGGTGAGGCATTCAATGAAATCAAGAAACATCTCTCCTCTCCTAAAACTTTGTTCAAACCAGTTGACGGGGAGACTCTTATTGTGTATCTGGCCGTTTCAAGTTGTGCCATCAATGCTATGTTGGTAAGAGAGGTCGATGGTTGTCCCTACCCAGTGTACTACATCAGCAAAAGCTTGATTGATGCTGAGAGGCGTTACTTGAAACTCGAAAAACTGGCATTAGCTCTGGTGATAGCTGCAAGAAAAATGAGGCCTTACTTTCAGGCTCATCCTATCGCCGTCCGGACATCTTTCCCTTTAAAGAATGTCCTTCAAAAAGCAGACATTTCAAGCAGAATGACGAAGTGGTCAGTGGAGTTGGGGGACTTCGACATAGACTTTGCCCCCCGAACAGCAGTAAAAGCCCAAGTTGTGGCTGATTTTCTGGTTGAATTCCACTCCGATAGGGATTCAGAGCAACCTACTGATTCAAAAGACAAGAAAGTGTGGATTGTCCGAACAGACGGAGGGTCTAGCACCATGTGATGTGGTGCATGAATATGTCTCACTTCCCCATATGGGGACAGCATGTACCAAGCTATTTGTTTTGCTTTCAGGGCGTCTAATAACGAGTCCGAATACGAAGCAGCTATAGCTGGGTTGAAATTGGCCCACATCTGTGGGGCTAAAAGGGTCAAGCTTCTGAGTGACTTCCAGTTACTTGTCCACCATGCCTTAGACCAATCTGAGGCTAGAAAGGAGCAGTTGGTAAAATATTTACTCCTCCTCAAAAATGAAGCACTAAAGTTTAAAGCTGTTGTCTATGAGCATATTCCCCTGGCAGAAAATGAGCTAGCAGACTCATTGGCAACAATAGCATATACGGAGTCCTACCCATGGATCCATGTGCTTGAAAGCCCTTCTATTCAACTTAGTGATGGTGGAAAAGAGGAGGTTTTTGAAATACAAGTGAGCCGGCCTCAAGACTGGAGATCTCCTCTCATACAATATCTGTCTGATGGTATTATGCCCTCAGATAAGTCACAAGCCAGAACATTGAAACACAAGGCTCGTGGTTTCATTATGTTGAGAGAAGTGTTGTACAAAAAATCCTATAGTAAACCTCTCCTACGTTGTTTAGGGGATAATGAGTCACAAGTGGTCCTCTCCGAATTTCATGATGGTGAGGGATCAGCCCATTGTGGATTCAGAGCTATAACAAGAAGAGTGTTACTCTCCGGATACTATTGGCCATCAATCATGAAAGATGCTAAGGAGCTGGTAAGAAGGTGTGACCCATGCCAGAGGTACAGCAATGAAATTCATGTACCAGCCATTCCTTTGGAGTCAATTTCTGAGCCCATCCCTTTTGCTTGATGGGGATTGGACTTGGTTGGGCCTCTCCCTGTGGCATCCGGAGGGCGTAAGACTATAATTGTGGCTATTGACTACTTCTCAAAGTGGATAGAAGCAGCTCCCCTGGCAGGGACAACATCGAAAGCTGTCATAAAATTCATTTTGTCCAACATATGTTGCAGATTCGGTGTCCCACAGAAGATAACAACAGACAATGGGCCACAGTTTGACAATAGAGAAATGGAAAGCTTCTGTGCCTCAAGGGGTATACAGCACTGCTTTTCTTCACCTTTCCACCCACAAGCCAATGGGCAGGTTGAAGTAGCTAACAGAACTATACTGTCCGGTTTAAGGAAGAATCTAGAAGGGGCTGCTGGGAAGTGGCCTAGCTATCTACAAGAGGTCTTGTGGGCCTACCGGACAACACCTTGGGCTGCAACACAAGAATCTCCCTTTTCCTTGGTCTATGGAATGGATGCAGTAGCTCCTATAGAAAAAACACTCCCTTCCTTTCGTATTCACAACTTCTCCGGACACGCTAATGAAATGGCAATTAGAAATCAACTTGATTTGATAGAAGAAAGACGGGTTAAAGCTCATCTTAGAGTGGCACACTATCAGGGCTTGATGAGAAGCAGGTTTGCTTCTAAGGTTAAAAGAAGAGATTTCCAACCAGGGGACAAAGTTTTAAGGAAGGTCTTCTTGCATACTAAGGAAAAGCTCTTCGGAAAGCTGGCCCCAACCTGGGAGGGTCCGTATACCGTAGTTGAAAGAATCAAGCCTGGGACTTATTGGTTGGAAGACAAAGATGGTAGGGTTTTAACTCACCCTTGGAATATTGAACACCTTCGAATGTACTTGGAATAACACTTGTGTAAATATTTACTTGTTTAAACATCCATGTAAATATTTGGGGGCATACCTTCCCCTCTTCGGTGGCACGGAGAGCTTTCAATGAAATTTGATGCCTTCTTCAAAATTTTCTAAGTATTTTCAAAATTCTATCTCTTGTTATACTACCCGGACTAAAAGGTCTAAGGGCTATTTAAACTCTAGCCGGAGAATCTTAAACACTCTCACAATGCAATAACTCAAAGCTACTTAAATTCCAGCTATCTAAACTAAAACAAATAATGAAAGAAGAGGATGGTTGAGCAAAATAGAAACATTCATTCAACAACTAAAATTGCCTTGGCCTTCCAAGGACTTTTTGAACAAGTTTGGGCACAGTACAAAAAATCTGTCCGAATAATACCGGACACCACAACAAAAATAGTGCATTGGCCTTCCAAGGACTTTAGTTTGAGTAAAAGATAAATAAAATACACCATAAATTAAGGTTGAGCCTTTGAAGATGGCTCACCCTCGTCTACCTTCTTGCCTTTGATGTCACTCCCCCCTTCGACCACTTTTTTGCCCTTGGGATCATTCTCCTCTTCACCTGGGCTCTCTCCGGTTTTCTCTTCATTATCAGAAGAGGACTCACCGGAATATCCCTCATCAACCATAGTATAATATGGAAGGTCATCATCATCCACATAGAGCCATAAGTCCCCCAGTCTCCTCTTCGGGAATTTTTCGTGAAAAAGGAGAACCATGTCAGACTTCACCCTTTGAATCATTAGCTCTTCGCTTTGTGTCATCTCCCTGGCATAGGCGTTGATCTTGGCCTTGATTGTGGCCTCTTGGTCCCTTACCAAAGCAGTCTTCTCTTCAGCAGCCTGAGTCACTGCGTTTTCCAAAGCAATCTTGTCAGTGGTCAGGTTGGTGATGAGCTTCTCCTTTGCAGTGGTCTCTCCCCGTGAGACAGTGAGATCTTTCTCCATACCAGAAAACTTCTCCTAGAGATCTTTTATGGTCTGCTCTAGGGTGGCAACTTTTGTGTTGCTCTCATCATGACTCCTCTTCAGCTCCTTGTGTGCTTCCTTAAGTAAATCGACATTGGTAATAGCAATGCGGAGGTCTTCGGACAGCTTATCCTTCTCAGACTTGAGGTCTTTGATGGTGTCTGCTTGGCTCCGGACTTGTCTTTCCAGTGTGAGAACTGGCTGCACATTACTAAGCAGGGAATGGGCTATAGGTTCCCTCTCACTAGAAACCATAAAAGTCTTACCGTTAAAGTTGACCGTATTGGAGCTGCTCGGAGGGATGTAGGGCCCTGCGAACTCGTCTCTGAGCAGGCCAAGGAAATATTCACCAAGCCCGCCCAGACCGGTGATGTCCACTTCATCCAAGTTGAGCTCTCCCCCCTCGACTTCATCAGTGTGAAACTCTCTGGGGATCTCTTCGGCCAGCGTTGGGTCTGAAGGGCCAGTGGGAAAAGAGGGCTCCGGATCCCGGAGAGCGAGCTCATCTCCTTGTGAAGTCTTTTTCTTCTTAACTACCCGGTCAGCGCTTTCACTTGCTTGTTTGCGAGTCCTCTTGGGAGCCCTTGGAGGTTTTGGAAGGTCTACTCCCTGCCTCTCGGTCTCCTGCTCCACCACCTGCAAGAGGGTTGCATCAATTTGAACTTGGGCTGGCCCCTCTGGCTCTATTGGGGCATCCTTCTCAGCATCACCTGCCACCTTCTTGCCTTTTCTTCTGCCCTTCATTTTGCTTGGGGCTTTGGCCCGGGCAGGCAGGTAGAGTGTCCCATCCAGCTCGTGGGACCTTCTCAGCACAATGTCTTCATCAGGCTGGGTGGTGAACTCCTCCCAAGTTAGGTCTCTTCGGCCTGTGGTGTTCCACAGGTGAGACCTTGCTAGATTCTCAGGAGTGAAGGCCTTATGGAATCGATTCTCCCAATTCTCTGCGGCCCAAGCATTGATTTTTCCACAGGTAGTCTGTCCGGCCTTCAGGTAGTCCCCGAACTCCTTTGGCAGCTCTGATAGAACAGAAGAGAAATTGGTTAATATAAACTTAACTTAAAAAAAAAGAGAAAAACGGACAGAGACTCAAGTTGAGAAACTTACGGTCACTCCTCCACCTACTCCTGAGGAGGCTTGGGTTCTCTCCGGCCTTGATTTTCCTACCATTTTCCCAGGCACCACTAACGAACAGGAATTGGCTTCTCCACTTACTCTCCGATTCCAGGAGATCATCAACAGCCTTGAGATCGTTCCCCATGTTGAAATGGTAGAAGGGGAACTGATGATGCTTGCACAGGTTGGCTACTGCTGCGAACTCTTCCATAGGAAGAGGGATCCCAGATAACCTAGACGCCATAATACATGACATTAAGGTGAACCAACCATTGGGGCTTAGCTGTGTTGGGTAGAGCTTGACCAGGTGGAAGTAGCGCACGATCTCCGGGTCTAGTGGGAACCTGATCCCCCAGTTAAATAGCTCCGTAAAGAAGACTATCTCGTTTCGTTTACAGTCCATTGGGGTCTCCGGATCAATGGGGATCCTTATCTTCACGTTTTCAGGGATCCCCCATTTGGTGCGCATTCTACCCAGATCAGAGGTATGGATGAATGCATACTTGGTCTTATACAAGGCCAAGAGGTACTTAAACTCGACTTTGTGGAAGCACGGCCCCACTCTCCCCTCAAGGCACTCCGGCAGGTCCGGACGCCTTAGGTACAAATTCTCTTTGCCCTTTTTGGCAGCAGCAGCAGTGGTATCAGCCTGTCCGGAGGACTCGGACTCAAAGGGGACCTCTTCAGTAGAGTCCTCCATTCTCTCCTCCATAATTGTTGGAGGGACTTCTGTGGAAGTGGTTCGGGGAGGATTGAAGCTTGGCATAGCCTGCCCTCCGGACTGTTGCCTGCCCATATTCATCTGACTTCTCACCTCGAGTTGGGTTTCTGAGGCGGAAGATTCTCTAGGGGGTACTGGGCTGCTGGCCTCCGGACCAGAAAGCCTCTCCCGGGGAGCTCTTAAGGGCACTCCAAACCCAGAGTCACTATTTTGTTTCCCCGATTTCGAAGGAGTATTCTTCGAGGTTAGTCCTTTGACTAACCGGCTAGGCCTCTTAATGACTAACTTCTCCGGGGAGTGGTCAGAATCAGACCCCATGGCTATAAAAGGTGAGGTTTTCCTAACACTTGTAGCAGTGACTCCTGGTTCAACAGCAGGTCTTGACTCCTGAATTGATGATCCAGATACAATGGGAGAAAGGGTGGATTGAAAGAGCTTTTTGGGCTTGGTACTTTTGGAGGAGGATGAGCCTCGATCTGATTCTGTAACAGAAGCAACCGGTCTGTCAACTGGTGATGATGGTAGCCCTGCTGCTATTCGCCTTCTTTTTCGACCTTCTGCGCTTTCTCCAACTCTGAAAGGTTAAGCCAACCACCTTTAATCAACGATGTTCTTGCTGTAAACATAAAACAGCCAAGGGAAGGTTTGTTCTAGAGAGAGAAAGCTCTGAGTAAAATTGCAGAGTAAGGTTTAAGAGAGATAGTAAAACAGTGAAAAATGAATGTGAATTTATAGTAGATTTGAGAAAAAGGAGTTGATTCCTAGGAGAATCTGAAAAGTTGAGTAATGATTAAAAGACAGCGCTGATGTCACTATTGGCAATTAAAGAGGTTACTTGTGAAAGAAGGTGATGCGAAATTCAAGGTGAAAAAACGGCTGGAGTGGCCAATCAGAAAGCGACACGTGTCCCACTAACTCTGGCAAAAACCGTTTGGAATTTGTAACGTTTAATCTGTCCGGGTATACCCACAGCTTTGTCCGGATCAAGAACCACTTCATTCATCGGACTGTTTTTCAGTTCTTTGACAAGGACACTTGCTCAAACACCTAAAAAAGGGGCTCCTGATGAGTCCGAATTCAGCATGCTCCCCGGAAGGGCAAATCAGCCTAAGTCTCTCCGAATACCGGACAGGCTACAAGCACATAAATCGGACAGATCATTCGGACCGGACAGATCACTTTGAACACAGTAAAATTAAGGTTGTTCGAACTATGATTAAAGTACTAAAAAACCTAAACACTTCTTGATTAAGCTACCTGCCCTCCTGCTTAGAACTCATGGGTCTTTAAACATGACTCGGGTCCATTAAACATGACCCGAAAGCCCATAAGGGCCCAAACATCACACTATAAATACCCAACCACCAGCATTAACTATGGGTAATGAAAATTAACTGCTACCAAGCTGCTTAATTATCTCTCTACCTTTAAACACCCTTACACGACCGTTAAACACCCTTACACTACCGTTAAACACCCTTACACCACCTTGAAACTCCACTTAAAATTACTGGCCTACCCTCAGGCAATTATTATCCACACCAAAAATAATATATTGGTTGATATTGTTTAGATTTTTAATTAATTCAATGTAATAATGGGTATCTATCAGTTGTCAAGTCATGTAAGTAAATATTAAATCAAAGTAAAGCTACTAGTTTTTTTTTTAATTTTGAAGTTTATATGTGTGAGATTGGTAGATTATATGATCTACAAAAACAACTTACTCTATAAGTGATAAGTGGATGAAAAATAATTATACTAGAAGATGTGAAAGAGTTTCCAAGAGAAAAAACAATTTTGTAGATGTGAAACATGTATCAATTTAAGGGACATATGATATGCTAG
Source organism: Limnanthes douglasii subsp. nivea (assembly GCA_036936605.1). Lineage (NCBI taxonomy): Eukaryota > Viridiplantae > Streptophyta > Magnoliopsida > Brassicales > Limnanthaceae > Limnanthes > Limnanthes douglasii. The sequence goes on from JAUPFV010000005.1 coordinate 280,952,819, forward strand.
ATGCGAGACAATGTATTTAAATTTTTTATAGATAAAAGTATTAAGAAGGTGAAAAGACTACGAGAATATCTTTGGTTGATATTCGTGAGCTTTTATATTAATGCAGCGTAATGATGAGTATCTTAAACTTGTCAAATCATGTAAGAAAACATCAAATCAAACTAAAGCTACTAGTTTGAGTTTTGAATTTTTGAACTATATATGTGTGAAATTGGTTGAGTTTATTAAAAACAAAAACATATTTACTTCTGTAAGTGGTAATTAGATGAAAAATAATTAGTCCAGAAGATAGGATAGAGTTTCCAAGAGAAACAATAAATTGATAGATCCGAAACATTCATTAGAATACAAAGGATATATGCGAAACCTTATGTAAAAATTAAATAGTAGATATGAAACGTTTTATTTTACATTTCTCTAGTAGATGTGAGATAACCATGTAAAATATAAGGGACATACGATATGCTAGATGCGGGATAATGTATTTAAATTTTTTATAGGTAAATTTATTAAGAAGGTGAAAAGACTACAAGCTTTGACAGAAGTAATACCTTTGGTTGATATTCGTGAGCTTTTGTAATTAATGCAATGTAATGATGAGTATCTTAGACTTGTCAAATCATGTAAGAAACTATCAAGTCAAACTAAAGCAACTAGTTTGATTTTTGACTTTTTTTTAATATGTGTGAGATTGGTTAAGTTTATTAACTACAAAAACATATTTACTTTATGTAAGTGATAATTAGATGAAAAATAATTAGACCAGAAGATGAGAAACAGTTTCCAAGAGAAAAAATAAAGCGATAGATGCAAAACATGCATTAGAATATAAAAGATAAATGTGAACCAGTAGAAAGGTTCGAGATAGATGTGAAACCTGTGTAATTACACTATAAATAGATGCGAAACTATATTTATTAGACAGTTTTGTCAGTGAGATATATTTTATAGTAGACAAATTGTACATGTAAAAAATATGACAAACATCACAAAAAGAAGTAAAACAAATATTACAAATCATCGTCTCAATATTTGTTAGTGTTCATGTCATTAAGAAACATGTAGAACATTTCTGCTCTTCTTAATGGTGTTATCTCAAAGTTTTGTGAAAGTTAAGTTTCCCATGCAAAATATAATCTTTGAAGTAATCGCAGACCATTACTCTGCAATCAAGTGATCCAGGTATTTGTTTAGGAATGTTTATTGGACAAAGTATCTTTATTGGTTCTTCTGATTGTAAAATGTTTTTGTTTTGGAGTTATGCAATCTGTAATTTAATAAACATAAAAATAAATCAGATGATATATATATATATATATATATGTTCTATGAAATTATTATAAAAGAGAGACACTTACTAATCTTTCTGCAGTTTTTCTTGTTGGACCTGGACGTTTTGGTATTGGGTTTAAATTTACTGTTTTTTCATGTTCAACATCTATTGCTAATAATGTTCAATGGTTAAAATTCCTAGGTCTAGCTTATCTTAAAAGCGGAACGAATATTAAACCTTCTGTGATGTCTCGTAGCTTATCAACAACATATATTGTTACATCCATATTTCAGTTCAGCAGATGCTACGTTGGAGGAGTAATAATTACAAACATTTATGTTTATAAATTAACAAATCTTGTAAAAGTATTTATTCTTACCATTACGCTTCTAGATAAGTATGTTACTGGCATAAATTCTCCTAGACTACTTGCAACTGGTATTTGAAAGTTCTGTTGTTTAAGGTTGATATATATATATATATATATATATATATATATATATATATATATATATATATATATATATAACCATCAATTACCTGTGTTGTCAAAAGTGGAAACCATCAGTTTGTTAACATATGTATTGGAGAAGCAATGGAAATAAACTAAATTTAAATTTAACTTTTACCGTAGAGTCGATTTCATCTTCATTTGATACCTCCATTAAAGTACTTACAAAAATATTAGATCCTGGTACATTTGGACATGACCATACTGTTGGATCAGAATTGTTTTCTCATTTTTCAATCAGTTCTAATTTGTAGTAGTCCTTTATGTCAATTGCAGGTGTTACTTTGTTCGTAAATGGTCATTATTTTCTGTTAATTTCCTTGTTAGGTAGTTCTTTAGAGACTTGATGTTGAGTAGGATCTAAAATTAGTTCAAATGAAGGACCTTCATCCAAATATTTCTGCACAAATGGGAAAGAATTGAAACTGTAAGAGGAGATAGATGCGAAATGTTCAGAAATATAATGGATGGGAAAGAAGGGGAACCAAGCTAGATACAAAACGTTCAGAAATATAATAGATGGGAAATAAGGGAAAGCCAAAATAGATGCGAAACATTCAGAAATATAATAGATGGTAAATAAGGGAAATTAAGATAGATGCGAAACATTCAGAAATATAATAGATAGGTTATAAGGGAATTTAAGATAGATACGAAATATACGTAATATTGATAGATGAGAAACCTTATTTTTCAGAAAGATGCGAAACCTTTAGTAAATGAGAAAGCATAGAAACTATGCTAGATGCGAAACAGTAAAATATGATAGCTGGGAAAGTTTCACTTACTTTTTTCTTTTGTATATCCTTCTCAATTCTTATAATTTCTTTCTCAATTGTTGGGTCTAAGTCACTGACTTGTGGCATTTGGATTTCTTGGACTTCTGATGCCTTTTCCTTAACAAAACAGAAAACTGGACATTAGATGCGAAACTGGAGTAAAAGTAGTACATAAGGAAGATAGATGCGAAACATGTATCTTTAAATACAAAACCAGCATTCAGTTAAACACCAGAGGCAGATAAACATATAAATACAGATTATATTGCATTTTTAAGCCAAAAAAGAAGATAATACACAACAGTATATATCTTTAAATACAAAAGTTCTTCAAAACATGTTTTGTTAATTCTGGGTTATCTGTATCACCTCTTTGTCCACAGCAGCTTCCTTGGTCACTTTAGATTCTTCAGGAACATCCTTTGCCACACTAGATGCTTCAGCTACACTCTTGTCCCCTTTAAATACTTCAGCTACACTGCTTGTCGCTTCAGATTCTTCAGCAACTGATTTTTTAGCAATAGGACCAGCAGCATTAGTATTTTTATCCTGTTCTTCCATAACAGTATTGGGATTTTGATCTTCTGTAACATTAACAAGAACTGAGGGATCATCTTTGTTTTCAAAACCAACTTCAATAGGAATTTCAACTGTGGGATTATCTTTCTTTTCAAACCTAACATCACTACTAATAGTGGCATCAACTTGTTTTTCCACTCCAACTTCAATAGGAGTACAAATCTCATTTTCTACAGCAATAATATCTTCAGAAGTAACAATATCAACATTAATAAGGGAATCACTATTAACAGTGGCATCAACTTGGTTTCCACCCCAACATTCTTGTTTTCAATAACAAAAACATCCTCAGATGTAGTAGCAGCAACATGAAACTCAACATCACCAGCATGCTCATCTTTAACAGTAACAACAACATTCTGATCTTGTTTTTCCAAATCATCTTCACTTTTTTCTTGTTGTGGAGTTGGAACCTTGTCTTCCACAACAATATTTTGTGTTTTTATTTTATTTTATTTGGTGATTGGTGGCCTTGATCATTCAATCTCTTTCTTCTTGAATAATTTTTTGGTTGTTGTTCAGTTGTTTCTATGTTTAGCTTCGACATAGGAAGTTTAAGTGTGTTTTGTAGGTCAACCTCAATGTCTATCTTTGTATCAACTTTCATTTGTGTAATGATCTTCTCCTTTTTTCGAGTTTCTGTTTTAGTTCATCAATTTTGTTGTTGAAATTGTCGGCGTTTGATTTTAGTTTTTTCTACTTTTTCAAATGTTGTTAAGTTAAAACTCTGGCTAGAGACTGGGTCAGTTTGTAGTTTGGTTGTGTCTAGTGATGGTGCTGTGTTAGGGCTGCGTCTGGTTGTGGGGCTGTGGTTGGGGTTGGGGCTGGGTATATTGTGTTAAATTTCTGCAAAATAGTAAGCAATGTCAAAGATAGCTGCGAAACTTTTGACATCACAAGATGAATAATCGATGCAGAACCTTAACATTCATAAACCTAGATATGAAGCCTTCAAGTCAAACCAAAATGATAGATGCATAACTTAAATAGAAAGGATAGATGCGGAACGTAAAAGAAATGATAGGTGCGGAACACGCACATAAACGATAGATGAGAAATGTGAAACAGAATGATAGATGTGGAACGTTAACAAAATGATATATGAGAAACCTTAATTACAAGTAGATGTGAAACCTTCAATAATCATGATGCTAGATGCGATACATCTTAGGATAATATTCATGCTAGATGCGGAATGTATAGTAAATATGATAAAATAGTAGTTTTTTACCTTTTCTCTTGCTAGTAATTTCTTCAACCTTATATTTTCAATTTTAAGATGGTATGATCTATCCGAAATGTTGATTTTAGATCTTTTTTCTATTGTCTTTTCAGGTTTCTTGAGATTCCTAAGAATTTGTGATGTTGTATTCACCTTTCTTGCAATAGGGGCATCAGCTGTATGTACTGTCTTCTTTTTATTCAGAGGATAAGTTTCTACCGGTAAAGTTTTCTCTTTCACGTTATGTAATGGTTTTCTTCATCGTGTTGCAGGCGTTTTAGTTCGTGGAACTTTTTTGCATGGTCGAACTATATATTGGTCGAGTTTTGTTTCGCTATCAGTAGAATCTGTTACAGCTTGTTCTTATAGCGTATCCCAATGCAAACCATCTTCATCTCCGTTGAGGTTTACTTGTTCAGAATCTATTGGTGGAAAAATATTATTTTCTTGAGGAGCATCATTATTTTCTTCTTGTATTTGGAATTCTCCTCCAAATTCTTCTTCTTCTTTTGTTAGCTTCAATTCTTCTTCAAGAATCTATAAAATTGTTAAAATGTTATAGTAAAGAGATATATATGTAAAATGTGAAACAGAATAAAAAACATATCGTAAATATACATGTTCAGTTGTTATGTTTTTTATGGCTTCAACCAAATCTAAATTTGTTTTGCGTTCAATACCTAGCCATTTGAAGCATCTATGTATTCTGTCTTCAATTTCAATATCTTGACATAAAGTTATGTATTCCATGATGAATGGTTATATATTAACAATACTTTAGATATCATTTATTGACTAATATTTAATATGAAATAGAACAAAGAAAAATACTAACCAGTAAAATGGCAACACAGCCAACTACTTTTCCAGGTTTAGTTTCATGACAAGTTATTATTGAATTCATCAACTTTTCCCGGATTTCTTCAGCCCAATTATAGTTGTTTATTTTATCAAGGTATTCTACATAATACACCACAGTCAAAGCTAGTACATCTCCAGATGTAGAGAAAAACAAGATAGAACATGCTGGCAATATAAAGAGTATGACAACATCTTTTATTGCCTCTTGTCCAAATGTTTTTACTGCTACAAACAAGCAAAACCATTTTTCTAAATTTGATAGATGTGAAAACCTAGTAATTAAATTCAGATAGATGCGGAACCCGATACTGTAGATGCGGAACCTATGTAAAAGGTAAAATGATAGATGCGAAACAAGTACTAATTTTAGTAGATGCGGAACGTAGTTTAATTTGAAACAGGCCTAACGTGATAGATGCAAAATCTGTTTTAATCTTAGTAGATGCGGAACGTGTTTTAATATGAAAGAGGCCTAACGTGATAGATGCGATACCTAGTTTAATGTGAAGCAGATTAAGGAGATAGATGCGTAACCTTATGTAAAGCAGAAGTAGTAGATGAGGAACAACCTATACAAGTATTAAAACAGTCCAAAATGTGAGAAATATGGAATTTGCGAACCTTTATAAGTTTGTTAGTAATTGGTCTTGCTCGGCTTTAATTAACTTTTTTTGATGTCTTCTCAGAAAAATACTTCTTTATTATCCTTGATTTTTCTTCGTCTTCTAATTCTGAAAACTTAGGTTCAAATCTTTTTGCTTGAAGTGGCATATTTTCATTCTCATGTTTTAAACCAAAGATGATCTTTATGTCATGGTTTGTAAGCTGTAAAAACTTTCCCCCCAATTTATATGTTTCTTGTTCGTCATTATATATCAGTTCTATTTGCTCAATTACATCTGAGTGCTTTTTGTATGCAGTCTTCTTTGTCCGAAGATCATAGGCTGTTTTTAAAAGTGAGTAAAAGGGTGTCTTCTTTGCTGCTTCTATATGTTCTGGCCTCACTTTTGTCTCTTCCATTTTTTTTAACAGTGTAAAGAGGCCAGAACTGTAGAAATATGTTTTTGGTGCCATTTTTACCTGTAAAAGCAATAAAAGAGAAAAATATATCAGATGTGATAGATGCAAAACGTAAGGAGATCTATAATCAAGAAATCTGATAGATACGAAACCTATAGAGATCTATAATAGAAAAAATTTGCTAGATGCAAAACTTATGTCAAATGTTAAGGAGTACAATCTGATAGATGTGAAACTCTATATAAAACCTGCAAATATGAGGAAGATGATAGTTGCGAAACCTATGTATATATCAATGGACATAAAAGACTGATAGATGCGAGACCTAAGGAAATCTATAACCATAAAACACTAGTAAATGTGAAACCTATATAAAAAACATGCAATTACCCAAATACTATCTGCGAAACCTATACAAATGTCACAAAAGCAGGTATGAATTTAAGTAACATTTAGTAAGGCTTTCCGTAATTGAAATTACATTTTGATTAAGCAATTTCTACAGCGTCAAGCGAGACACGAGTAGGCAGTGTTTATCACTGAATAACAAACTGGAAACAGTGTTTTTGAACCCTAGATTTCAGTAATCGTAATCGAACTGAATAATCGTAATAGTCAGACACTGTTAAAATTACTGCTTCACTGTTGTTTGCCGTTGTTGATACTCTAATCAGAGTCTTAATCAGAGTCTTAATCAGAGTTGATACTCTTATCGGAGTCGAACGAACTGTCTTTTTGAATTCGTTGGAGTTGTAAGTCGGACAGTGGTTTTTGAATTCGTCGGAGTCGAGCGCAGTAGTTATCGTTGTTGTTTTGCCGGAGTAGTTTTCGTGTTGATTCGCCGGAGTCAATCGGAATAGTTAACGCAGTGATAATCGGTGTCGATATCGGAGTATTTTTGGAAGAGAGACAAAGGAAGTTAGAGAAAGAGGGAAATTCGAAAGAGAGGGAGATGAGAAGTTACATGTGTTCAAAAACGGGTCTTTATATCGAGGGTATTTTTCGAAAGAAATTTGTTAATTATTTTGTGTCTTTATTGGTAATAGGTTTGTAAAATGGGTCTTTATTGATATGTCTCACTTTTTTAACTTATAATATATTCTATATTATGTTTTTGAACATATTTATTCAATTTATTTTTATTAATTAAATTAATATAATGAATTATTTATTTTTTAAAATTTTGTGATTTTCGGAAAAAGAAAATGAGATCCCACATTTATTTGAAAAATTTAAAAATTGATTTTAAAAATAATACCAGTGACCCGTCACAAAAAAAGAGTGGCGAAAAAACGATTTTCGCAAAAAAAAAAATAAACAATCATGAAAAACTGATTTTGTCACAAAAAAAGTTAGGTTGTGTAAAGATGATTTCCTCATAAAAAAAAGTTCAGTTGTGTAAAAATGATTTCCTCGCAAAAAGTTTAGAATTTATTGTGAAAAAAATGATGTTGTCACAAGAAAAATACAGCTGTGAAAAATGATTTCGTCACTAAAAAAATTAATTGTGAAAAAAAGATTTCATCACAAAAAAAAATCAATTATGAAAAAATGATTTCGTCACAAAAAAATCAATTACAAGATCACAAACAAAAATCAGTTGGGAAAAATGATTTTGTAACAAAAAATGTCTTTGTGCAACAAATTGTTTTCTCAAAAAACAAGCCAGTTGCGACAAAAATTATTTTGCGACGAACAACCTTTGTCGCTTTATAGCACATATTGTGAAAAATATAGTTCATCACTTCAAATAATTTTTATAACGTTAAAATGATAAATTTGCCGCATAATACCTAATGCGAATGCGAAGATGTTATTGCACCGAATTGTGTGCGACAAACTTTTTATCGGAACAGAGACAAATTAATAGTTTTTACGACAAAGTAAATTTATCGTAGTTAAAAATATTAGAACGGCAGTTAATACAGCATTGACCAAAAAAATTATAATGAAACATTGTCTATGTTTCGGTCGCCCACCACATACAGCTCTCCCCACTGCATTAATAATTGAGCTCATTTAGTACAATATAATTCATAATTGAAGTCGTCTAGTAAATATGATTTATAATTGAAGGAGTTTAAACACGCAGAAACTTTTTAAAAACAAACCTAAATTGAAAATACAAGTTGACATGTCGTGGTATATAAATATTGGTTATAAAATAAAATTCAACGGGTTCTTAGATTTAGTAAACAATTTCTATCTATTTATTTTTTATTTATATATTTATATATTTTAAAGTTAATTTAACCATGGTCTCATTTTAAATTTATTTACGAATAATTAAGGTTTGATAAAATAGGATAACAACATATGATAAATGGATATTTATTACCGAAAATATTCTTAATAGTTCTTTTTTTTTTAAATATTAGATTTTTCAAACCGTAATATAAAAAAAAAAATCCGTAAGTATTATTGGTTTTGGTTTTTAAGACGAGCAAAACTAAATTTTAAAAATATATTTTTTAGTTGCACAATTACGTGTAACTTGGTTGTGAAATAAGTTTGGGAAAAAAATCGTGTTCCACTTGTGTAATTACATACTTTTGGTTAGTAAAAAAATTATGTTCAATTTGCGAAATTACGTGCAAATGAGTTATGCAAATAAGAAGAAAAGAATTGTGTAAGGACTTAAGAAACTATTTGTGTAGTAGGAATTTGGTTGCTAAGTGTGATTGTGGGAAAAAACAAAATACAAACTTGTTTTGTGAAAATAATTTTTAAATGGATTTGTAACAACTAATTTTTTATAGTTGCCAAAATATGTATATGTTTTAATTTACAAAAAGTAATAAGAAGAAAAAATGGATTATGTTCTAATTGCATAAATACGTGCAATTTGGTACCCTAAAAACAATTATGTTCAAGTTGTGGCATTACATGCAAATATGTTGCGTAAATAAAAAAGAAACTAGCTGAGTAACTAAGACTTTTGCTGCGAAATAAGTCTCGAAAAACAACTGTGTTTGTGTTGCGGAATTATGTGTATTTTGGTTGCTAAAAAATTGAACAAATTATATCTTACAAAAACTAACATGTCTAACTTAAAATCTTAACAAAATTGTCGTACAAAATCTTAACAAAATCTAATATATTTTTACTAACATTTTCACAAAATATAACCTTCCTTAACTAAAATTAGGTTTAAAATGATAATATTTCATAAAACATTGAATAATTATGTCAAAGAAAATAATTTATCTACGTTATGAAATAATCAAATTTTATTAAATTTTATTGAGTTGTCCAATATAATTTTATCAATTTGTGGAATAATAAATCTTTGTTCTCGTGATTAACTAATAAACATAGGATAAAGTACTTACAAGTTTTGTTATTGCTCATATTCATGATTGAATTTTACTTCAAGAACCTGTTAGATGCACGTTGGTTGTAGATATTCCTTTCAGCAAAACGGCGACAAACTTTTTAGATTTAAATTTAAGAAATATATTGATCCTAGTCTCTTTTATATCATGAATACAATTAGAAATCTTAACTATATTAAACCTATGTACTTAAGCCACTGTATGGACCACAACCACTAAACTGATTTATCAATTTACTCCCTGAATTATAAGTTCAAGCTTAAGTGTTCAGATTTGGGCTCATTCCTTTAGAATGTCCAAATTCAACTCGGTTAACACACTTATACCTCCATAATACATTTTCAAATATATATTCAATTCCTATTTAATTATATACGATATAATTATTCGGATTAATTATTAATTGGACTACCTTATAACAATTACCAAATATATATCTAACATATGAGTCCATAATTATTCCAAAAAATCTCTTTATTGGAACGTCATATGCTATTTAAGAATACATTTAACTTCAATAGGGCTCCTGAATTCATTGTCAATAGGTGAATGGTACAAGCACGTACATGATCAATAAATAATAAAGGACTAAAAACCTCGTTCTCATAATGTGAATAATAAGATGCAACAGTAATCACATTATCACCATCAATATATTACTTGGGCCAATTATGGTGTGTAGCTTAAGAGTAGTATGAAATGTAATTGTATATATCTACTCTTAAAAGGTCCTACCATGAAGATCTAATAGAGTAACATATGTCAAAACAATTAGTATCCATTGTAGAAAAAATGAGAAAATGGCATTGAAAGAAGCACTTTCGGTGTGGAGTAATATCGTGAGAAAGTTGTGAAGAATCAAGGTAGACGATCTAGTATCCAATGAGATAGATTTTCAAATTATTATTTTCTAATTTGTAGAAGAAAGTTATGAAAAATCACCTAAAATTTTTGTGGTTCTTTATTTCGGAGACGACCTAATCTTCAAGAAAATTTTGATAAGAATTTATAAATGATTAAACAAATTTGATAATAATAAACGACACTTAGTTATTGATGAACTTATCTTTGGGTGCCAGACCAATTAGTTATGATGGGATATTTTTTTTAAAAATCTACATGGATTATATATTTAACCATTTAATATAAAATTGGTATGCAATACTTTTATGCAAAATGAAAGAATAAATTATTTTGATTCATATCGGCAAACTACAAGAACCGCAAATAGAATAATTCGTTTTATAATTCCTTTGATATATAATTCTAGGATTCATAAATATATATTCATATTTTTAAATGAAGATCACAGGGGTGAAGATTATATAGATGAACCTTAGGCATTTGTTCTTCTAGGTTACAAAAACATAGATATTACCCTGTAAAATTATTGTATATTATGATTCACACACGTAAGAAAATGTATAACACAGATTTACACACAATACAACTGATTAATACTTGTAAAGTATAATTCATGCGAACATGATGTTAATCATGTACATATAAGTATATCATTCATTTATGTTCCATGACATACTTTATTGATACAAGACGTTTATTTATTATTATTCTAAGTTGGACGACTTGACAAGATAAAAACTAGTTTGATAATAAAAGTATTAAAAATAGTGGATACACAAATACAAATTGGATCATCAATCTAACTTATAACAAATCCCCTACGGGATGTGTAGTTACCTTTGCATGTGTGGTTATTTTTTAGGGTTAGAAAAAACACGCATTTATATTTCATTTGAAAATGGAGTCTGAGTTCATAGCATGGCTCATAATAGTAAAACATATTCAATTACTAAAAGAACTATTGCAAGAAATACCACTCAATAGTCAAATAACACTTGGTAAAGCTTACACTGCATATACCAAGCAAATTATAGACCTAAAATTTTAAGACATTTGTACTTTAGCCAATTTATGAAGATATGTTCATATCAATCTCGCGTGTACGTTAAAGGAAGACTCTAGAATATGTATTTATAGAACCATTAACTTGATAAATAATAAGTTCGACATATAGATGGATGAAAGTAGAACTCTTAAAATTATATTTTGTAAATCATGGCAACCAATCATTGGCAAGCGGTTCGACATATAAGAATGAGATCAATGTCTTATTAGTGGTTTATGTTCCATGTATAAATAAGTTTAACACTTTTAATACTATTCGCTTTATATATGGAATGTGAACAATATGGTCTCTATATATTTATGTATTGAGTTATCTCTTATGAAAGAATGAATTTAGATCTTTAGAAAAAAAAATAGATGAGTGAATTAGAAAGTCAAAATGGTAAAAATTAAAGATTAAATCAATGAAGAATGTCAAGACCACGACGACAAAAAAAAAGATTCACCTTGATGTTTTACTGAGACAAAACACGAATATTCGGTGTTTTGAAGTTGTAACCACAACAAAAAATGTACTCAATCCGGATACATGGATAAGTATTACCATTTAGAAAGATTAGAATGTTTCTCGGTGCAACCAACATGCTAGTAACAGTTGACCAATTGTTGCTTGTTGTGACAAACCAAAATACATTTTTGAACATTTTCAACTTTTATAAAAAGACCTAAACTGTGGCAGAATTTTATTGAACCATATAATCAGACTATTAAACACTATAGACATCCACCTAAAAATCATTAATGATAAAAAAAATACAAAGCACTATCAATTTGTATATGAACACCTATTAAAACTTCAGTATTATTAATATAAAATATATTTCTATCGTTATGTATTTATAATATATAATATTTATTTATTATAAAGTATCAAAAAATTCCAATAAAACACCGTCACTAATCGGATTTTATTTCAACGGTTTTAATTTTGATTTTAAATTTGACTTGATTGTTTATACATTTTTAATATATATATATATATATATATATATATATATATATATATATATATATTATATAATATGTATAGATAAAATATAAAATTAAAAGGGTTAATAATAAAACAATACTCCCTCTGTCTCATAATATGTGTCTTTCTTGAAGAGATTTTTTGTCCCATAATATATGTCGTTCTCGTTTTCCAATGCAACACTATTACATATATTCCACTTTCAACCAATAAAATAGTTAACTTTTTGCATAAGTTATTAACTCCACCAATCAAACTTATTTTCTTTTATTCTTTCAAAGTCATTATTACTTTTCTTAATATAGGTGAAGAAACCTTAAACGACTAATATTATGAGACGGAGGGAGTAATCAATAATAATATTATTGTTATTGAAAACTTCAATTAATATATATATATATATAAATATAAATAAATAAGAATTTATGTATAGGTAAAATATAAAATTAAAGGTTTAATAATAAAACAATAATCCAAAACATATTATTGTTATTGAAAACTTCAATTAATATCTTTTTGTGTCAATTAATTTATTTCATTCCATTTTCCTCAATGAAAATCTCTATCCGGTTGGCTATTGACTTATATTCAATATATCTTTTACCCATGGATCAGTTATCAACGAAAATGAAACAAATAATGAATCAACTGGTTAGTGAAAAGGAAAACAGTAAGTCGAAAGGAAAAAAAGTTCTAGCATAGTGAAATACAACTAAAATAGCATACTATGCTTGTGATAAAAAGTTATGAGTTCGAATCTCTATATACGCTTTCTCAGTTGAGTTGTACGCATTCATTGCACTCTATTTATCATCCGAAATCGAAACGGTACTAAGAACTGAATAAGGAAAGTTAAAAGACCAGTCGGTAACTATCAAATATAGTATATAAATTTATACCTCCTCTGCATAGATCTCCCTATCTCAGTATCTATAAGAAAACAAAAGAAATTAGGAAAATAAACCGGGGGACTTTTTTACTTATTAATGTTAATAGAGTTAGTGTGCCATCCTAATTTATTTTTACAACTTCACGCAGCTTTAAAATGTCATTATCAATTTATTTTTTGTCGCCGAAAATACCGAAGAATAAAAATTAAAGACCTAGTTTTGAGCTACGCTTGATGTTTGTTTGTTGGTGTTTTTTTGAATTTGTTTTCTCCAATATGTTAGAGTTTTTATTTAGATTATATATCGTGACTTTTAATTTTAATAAGATTAAGAATTATTTAGCAATGTTTTGTTTTGAAACCTATAAGTGGTATCAGAGCTTGTTTTTTCAGAGAGGAGTGAAAGTGAGCGGTAGAGAATGGTTGTTAAGTATACCAAAATTTAATGGAGATTATTAGCACTGGACAATGTTCATGGTGAATCTATTAAGATCGAAAGAATAGTGGGAGCTTATAGAAACAAGAATCATACAACCAAGAGACAACATGATATTGACGGAGGTTCAAAAGAGTGAGTTGGCGGCGATGAAACTTAAGGATATGAAGGTGAAAAATTACTTGTTCGCATCGTTGGATAAGACAATACTCAAAACAAATGCAAAGAATGAGACATCAAAGGTCATCTGGATGTCGATGAAGACAAACTTTTATCAGTCTACTATGTTCCTGGACTAAAGAACAATTTGTTCAGTGTTGGTCAACTTCAGTGAAAATAGATTGAAAATCATTATTGAATACGATTTGTGTGAAGTGTGGCACAAAAAATGACAAATGATAATCATGCAACCAACAATGTCCACAACCATGATGTTTATGTTTCTCGCAAAGCTAATGGAAGCTAGAAGCGAGATTGAGTTAAATCATTCACAAAGTCCGACTAACAGTTAAAATGAAATTTGGCATAGAAGGTTCGGCCATTTAACTCAAAAAATCTTGGTGATAGTAGCAGAAAAGGAGATGGTACATGAGTTTCCAAGAATCAACAAAAATAAAGCAGTGTGTGAGATTTGTATGAAGGGAAAATAAGTCCGACAAAACATAACTAAGAGGAGTGCTTGGAGGTCAAGCAAGTGTCTAGAGATGGTGTATAGCGACGGGCCGATTTCACCAATTTTATAGAGTGGAAAGAGGTATATAATTAACTTTATAGATTATAGCAGAATATGTTGGACATTTTTTCTTAAAGAAAAATCAGAAGCTCTGAATATGTTTAAGGAGTTTAAGGTCTATGCCAAAAGAAATATTGGAGAGTTGTTAATGTGTTTAAGAACTGACAGAGGAGAAGAGTATAACTTTAAGGAGTTTCAAAAGTTTTGCACAGAAAGGTATAAGAAGACAGCTTAAGGTAGCATACACTCCGCAACAGAACGGTGTTACGGAAAGAAAGAATAGATCTGTGATGAATATGGTGAGGTGTATGCTATTTGGAATGAATGTACCACTGAGGTTTTATCTGGAAGCGACACAGTATGCGGTGTATATATTGAATAGGATTCTGAAAAAAATCTTGGAAGATGAGACACCGACTCAGAAGTGGGGCAAAGGTAATCCTTTGGTGGAGCATTTGCGAGTTTTCGGTTGTGTAGCTTTTGCTCTTATTCCATATAAAAGCATAGTCAAACTAAATGATAAAAGAATCAAATGTGTAATGTTTTGAATTAACAAGGAGTTTAAAGCATATCAACTTTATTATCCAATCGCTAAGAGGATCATAATCAGTAAAAATGTTAAATTTGATAAAGAAAATGCATGGGACTGGGATGGAGAAATTGTTGGTGAAAAATTCATACATGTTTCTTGTGATGAAGAGCGGGGATATACGAGTGAAAACTCGCAAGAAGAACCATAGATTGATCAATTAAATCCAAAAGAAAAAGGGAAAAATTGAGATCAAAGAGAATGAACATAAAACTTGAGTTCACAAACATGTGAAGCGCAGTCAAATGAGGTTGCAGTCTTGAACAGAAAACTGGAGGAATCTAGTGCTTACAAAACAAAGAAAACTGGAAGAGTTATTCAAAAGCTAATTTGGATGAAGGATTATGGAAGACATAGAAGAAATAATAGCAATGTTCATTTTTGGAGATAATCCTGAAACATCTGAAGAAGTTGTGAGACACGAAAAATGGAAGAATGCAATAGGAGCATAGACGGGATCGATAAAAAAAATCTTACTTCGGATTTGGTGGAGCTTCCTGAATGTGTTAAGGCGTTTGGATTTAAGTGGGTCTATAAAACCAAACTTAATGAAAAAGTAAAAGTGGACAAGTTTAAGGCAATGTTAGTGGTGAAAGGTTTTCTTCAAATACATGGAGTTTATTTCTATAAAGTGTTTGCACCTGTAACTAGATGGGATAAAATTAGACTGATCTTGGCATTAGCAGCGCCAAAAGGGATGGATTGTATATCAACTGGATGTGAAAATCGCATTCTTACATAGAGAACTCATTGAAGATGTATATGTGGAGCAGCCTATAGGCTTTGAGCTGAGAGGAGAAGTTAGTAAAAAGTTTTACAAATCAAAGAAAGCTAGCTCCCTATGGACTAAGGCAGACGCCTAGGGCGTGGTACAACAAGATTAAAGGGTACTTCATACGAGAGGGGTTCAAGAAATGTTATTGTGAGCATACACCTTTTTTTCAAAATAGAGGGATAAAATGTGCTAATAATAATTTTGTATGTAGATGATCTCATTTCAAAGGAGATGCTCAAGGAATTTGATGAATCAATAAAAAATGAGTTTTCTATGACAGATCTTGGTCGAATGAGATACTTTTTACGGGTTGAAGTGATTCAAGATGAGCAGAGGGTCTTTATTATATAAATGAAATATGAAAATATGAGCAGAGGGTCTTCATTATATAAATGAAATATGAAAATAGTGGGAAGTCTGAGCTATGTAACTGCCACCAGAACTGACTTAATATATTCGGTTAATCTTGTGGGTAGATACATGATACATGGAAATACCAAAAATGAACAACACATGCTAGCAGCAAAAAGGATTTTAAGATACATCCAAGGAACAACCGAGTTTGGTATACAGTATCAGCGTGAGTTTGGTGAAGAAGAGAAGTTGGTGGGGTTTGTGGATAGTGACTACGCAGGTGATGAAGATGATAGGAAGATCACTTCGAGTTACAGATTTATGTTTGGAAAATGATTTGTTTCATGGTCTTCGAAAAAACAGCCGATAGTAACCTTGTCTACAGTAGAAATTGAGTTTGTAATAGCTGTGAATGGAGCTTGTCAAGTTTTATGGTTGAGAAATGTTATTGCAGAGATTGGTTTTAATTAAGAGAAGAAGACTGTTATGTTTTGTGACAATAGTTTTATAATCAAGTTGTCCAAAAACCATGTTCTACATGGAAGAGGTAAACATATTCATGGTAGATTTCATTTTCTACATGAACTTGTCAATGACAATATTATTAAGTTGAAGTTTTGCAGTACGCAAGACCAGTTATCTAACATAATAACCAATGAAGTAAAGTTGGAGGCGTTCAAAAGAATGCGAAGCGGGTTGGGAGTTAGGCTGAAGGAAGACTAAGCTGGAGCCAAGCGTATCCAGCTTAGGAGAATGAGTGAAGGATAAAGCTAAGACTCAGTCTTTAACCATGTTTGATGTTTGTTTTTTTGGAGTCGTTTTAGGAGTTTGTTTACTCAAGTTTTTTGGAGTCTTTATTGAAAATATGTTTCGTCACTTTGAATTTTAATAAGATTAATAATCATTCAATAATACTTTTTTTGAAACCTACAAATACAACTCATATGGACCGGACATCTTATTAAATATCATAACGCTGAATTCGATTTGTACTGAATTGCAAACTATTTAGGGATTAGAACTATAATTGAAAGCACTTCAACATAAATTTTAAAATATTTTTTAACGGTTAAACATTTTTATTATTGATAATAATTTGATTAATAAATAATCACAAAAATAAATATTATCCGAATAAATAATTTAGTATGAAAAATAATTGAATATATTTCCTGCCAAAATTGAATTCGGTAAATGGTTTAATACAAATATTTATATTTAAATGTTAAATTTTAAATTATAAATTATAAAATTAAGGGAGTAATTTGTAAATATACTAACACATCAAAATTTACCCCTCGTGAGCACAACTAGTACTATCAATGATTCTTGAGAACTGGAACCGACCGAGAATTGGAACGGACCAAGAATTGGAACGAATCTTAACCGTTCGGGTCATAGTTATATTCTAAAATTTGAGATCGATAAGGAAACATATCAGTAAATTCGGTTCAGAACGAAACCGACAAAACTGAAAAACCGGTAGAATCGATCTAAAACCAAACTCATAAAACCGATAAAACGATACAACATATACGGAACCGAACTGATAAAATTGATAAGCCGGTAGAACCGAACTGATAAAATTGATAAGCCGGTAGAACCGATCATAATTTAACCACTAATATCGTTAGTGCAAATTAATTTCTAAACTATAATTTTTATATAATTTATTTAACTAAAAAAATTAAAAATCAAATTATAATTCGAATTATTTTCTAAATGAACCAAACCGGACCAAAACTGAATCAAAACAGATCAAACCGAAACCAGAATGAACCAAAATGGGACTAAATCGAAACGAGATCAAATTGAAACCCGACCAAATTAGAGTCGTAACCGAACATGACTGAATCATATCAGGCAAGACCAAACCAAACCAAAAATTTAGCTGTCTGGTTTGATTTTGAAAACTAAAACCGAAATCTTAGCGGTCCGGTCTAATCTGAACCGATAATCTTAGCCATCAAGTCTCGTTTCATCGAAATTTGAAATCGAACCGAAACCATAACAGACTTAAGCACAACAATTTAACTAAGAAGATTTTCAAAGGTGATATATTAAACCTTAGTCCCAATCATATAGAAAAGAATGATAGTGTTTAGTTATTTTAACAAAAAACTAAAAACAAATCTGGGTTGTTGCTGGTTAGAGAATTTGATAATGAAAATCCGATTTATATTTTCCCTAAAACAAAAAAAAAAATAACTTTGTCATCATATTTGAAAAAATAATATTATCCCTACACGCATTTGGAGAAAGAAAGAACAACAAAAACAACATTATAGATCTGGAAGTTTTATTTTTTTTGACATTAACGAATAATTCAAAATGCTTAAAGGGTTGATTTAAGTTTAGATTAGGTTCAAACGAGTTTCGCCTTAACAAGAGGCATCAACACTGGCCTTCAAATATGATAAACATGTGATTTTCTATTTTATAAAAAAATCCACAACTAGGATTGGTTGTTGATTTGGTTTCGTAAATGTGTGTGTATATAAGAATTAAATCACATCATCTTTGATCTATTGAGGATTAAATAATTCTAAATTATGAGTCAATAAAACATGCGTCTTATTAGAAGTTTAGAATTTTGGATGATTTTGGATCGTTTTGCACAATAAAATGAGTTTCGATGAGGCATATTAAGTCAACCCAGTTCATAAATATTTATTGTTTCCATTACCGAGGCACTCTCTGAGATCATCGTGATAATGTTTTTTTTTCGTCATCACCACGACAACAACTTCATGTGTTGCGGTATCCTTTGTAGCTATCGCGCTATACAAGGGTTGCTCTAGTGAAAATGTCTTGTTGCAACCTTGCACACTATGTACATCTATATAGGTTAGTCTTTGTGATATAGACCACATCTTAACTTGGATTTTTTTATTTTTCGTTATCGTTTTCCGTTTTTAATGTGTTATGTGGATTGCATGATTAATGCTGGGAAAAGTACCATCCATATGAGGCAAGAAAATGAGGTACGATTATCGAACTTACAGAAAAGTAATTTATCATGTTCAAGAATGAGCAACAAATAAAATAAAGCATAAAAAAACCAAGCCCACGAGATAGATTTGACGTGGTTCATATTGTGAAGAAATTTTATATCTACAAGAAAAAATGACATTCTATTAGAAACATTTAGATTAGAGAAAGACTTTCAAACACAAATAAATCAATCATTCGTTGTTACAAATGATGGGGTAATTTAAAAAAACTTATCTTCAGTGTTTGTATCTCACCTAACTTATCTCTCAAAAGACCTAAAGATAGTTCTCTCCCTATGAAAGTGTGATGCTTATGAAAACCTACCGTCTTATCACATCACTTTAATTTAATATCTTAATCGATTAATAGGTTTAGGGAGAACATTAATTCTTCATCAGACACTCTAGATTAAAGCTCATTAACCAACGGTTGTGATAACTCATAATCTCTTTATATGGGAAACATCATAAAAATCTAATTAATATAGAAGAATCTGCTTCGGTCCCCCTGTGGTACATCGGTCTAGCTTGCTTTGTGTCACACTGCTTCAAATCAGCTAGCTTCAGACCAACCTTCTTCAGACCATCCTGCTTTGGATCAGTACGTATCTCCTTCAACTTAAAAGTTACTAGTCTTGACAACTTATCTCAACCGTTAGGATCATGTAAAATTCTCTTCCACTAAGTCAAGACCCAAGTTTCACCGATAGAGTTTCAATAGTTTTTGCCTATACATGTCACGACCGATCCAACTATACACATGTAGTCCTTTGGCAATACCTATGTTGATGAGTTACTTCTAGTCTACACCTAAGAATTTTTCACCATAGGCTTATGGTAACTCAAAGTATCCTTTAAACCCAATGTGCTACTCTTTAGAGACCAACTAACATATATCCTAGAGTTGCATCAAGCTCATATAGTTCACAAGCTTATAATATGATAATACTTTGTTCAGAGCATCTCAAATATTTTCTAGGCTAGCAATTTTAGCCATCTTCACTTGTTATCTTTCCTGGAATAGTCATCAATCAGTATATAAAATAATTTCCACCTATGGTAGGTTCACATGTTGGACCCCAAACGTTTTAATGAACATTATTAAGTACTTTATTTATTATCTAGTTATTGGGTAGAAACTTTACCCTCTTTCTCTTACCTAAAATAAAAACTTTTATAAAATTTCAACTTCTAAACTGCGATACCATCTAACAACGCTTGATTACTTAGTTTACTAAGTCATTTTCACTTAAATTTCACAACTGATGATACACAAAAATGGTAGAATCGGTCACCACACTAAAAATACCCTCTAATACTATAATATCCTTAAGAACTAGGACACCATTAGTCATATTGGATTTCATAACAATGAAGAAGAATTCTAAGACCCTAATTCTACCATCTTCATTAGTACTGCAAGGGTTATGGAAGGTTGTGCAGAATATATTACTAGTAGAGATGAAAGAAGAGGAAAAGCAAGATCTTCAAAGGGATTTATGTTGGATTATAATGAGTGTAAAAGACAATTTTCTTCACGAGATTAGAGGTGAAAAAACTATTTCCTCGGCATGGAAGAATTTGGGAGAACTTTACTCAGAGAAATCAATCATGAACCGGTTATACCTAAATTAACGCTTGCACGATTTTAGATTGAAAGAAGGTATGTCTATAACTGAACACATGGATAATTTTAAATCAATTATTATGGATTTAGAGAAAATTGATAACATCATTGATGATTAGGATCAAATTTCATTTGTCTTGAGATTTTTACCAACTTTTTATGAGAATTTCATGGATACCATAATGTATGGTAAGATAATTCATGTCTAAACAATTTCAAAAGGAAGAGTTAAGACGGTTGAAGCCACATTATTAGAAGAATTGGGAAGGTCTTATGACCAAGGGAAGATCTAACACAAGCAAGATCTTCAAAGAAAAAGAACTAGAGGTCCAAATAATGAGCAAATAAATCAAACTGTTATTAATAATGTGAGCCTGATCATTATAGGAGAGATTGTCTGAAAATGAACGGTAAGATGGGAAATCAAAATTAAAATGCAGCAAACCTAGCAGAAAGTATGAACGATTATGATGATCGTGAAAAACAATTGTAGAGAAGATGTGTTATATGTGAGTTCAACTGAGCCCTTATTGCAACTTCATCGCTTTTTATTGCAACATTCTCTAGGGGAGTGTTGTTGTTGGCGATGTTGCAGCATCATCAGGGACTGATAGCTAGAGTTAAAATGATCGGAATCAGTTTTTTACATTGGCTTTTTTGTCACATGAGTGAAGGAGGATTAGCTTTTTTGCGTTACAAAAATTTGATCACAATATAATGAGATTACATAAAAATGCAAAACGTTTTCGTATATACTAACATTTTCTACATCCTCCAATATTATCATCACTCTCCATACGCTCTACCTAGTTAAGCCATTTTGAGGTTTTGGTCATCTCATATTCTCATAGAATTAGAATTATATTGGAAGCATTTGGTCCAGTCTTACTCCACCAACTCGGCTATCCCTTTCAGGGTATTCCATAAATCACAATTTGTTTTGGAGGGAACTCGGAGCCGCTACTCAACGAGTGCGCATAGGATAAACCCTTAGTCTTACGCAATAGCCTGCAAACCAACGCAAGAAGGTAAACCACAACAAGGTGACATGCTCAAATCAAGAAAGTGTTTGTAGAGGGACTCGAACTCATGAACTTTGGTCACAAGCATGTCTTACTCCACCAACTCGGCTACCCCTTTCGGGATCCATGATTTTATAAAATTTTAGTCACCAAATAAAAATTTAAAAAACCTAAATTATAAAAATGTATGTAAATTAAGGATATTTTTTTACTTTAATCTTTCATCAATTTTTTCAACGAAATCAAATGCAGTCTTAGATCAACTATGAACGGTGAAATTCAGGCTAAAAACTATAATTAACCATTTGGGTTTGTCACATATCACAAAAGAGACACAAATATCAATTTTTTCTACTAAACAATTTTAATGTCATTTTACATCAACTATGAAGCCTAATATCGGTCATT
Organism: Limnanthes douglasii subsp. nivea; assembly: GCA_036936605.1. Lineage (NCBI taxonomy): Eukaryota > Viridiplantae > Streptophyta > Magnoliopsida > Brassicales > Limnanthaceae > Limnanthes > Limnanthes douglasii. Next base: position 280,975,124 of record JAUPFV010000005.1, read on the forward strand.
TATCACAAAACTGTTAGTAGTGTTATTTTTTATCAAAACAATTATTTTTATTACATTACGAATAAAAAATTAACAAAAATAATCATTTTTAATATGAAGGGAAATTGTACCTAAGGTACCTATTCAACTATTATATTGTCATATGGTACCCTAACTCTATAACCAAAATTTCTTTTTCCTACTTTTTCTTTTTATTTTATTTTTAAAATATCCATATCTTTCAAACTGGAGCTCGGAAAAAATAAATAAAATTACCATCCCTTTTATTTTTTTTAAATGAACAAAACTAGATCGATTGATGATATTTTTTGATTTTCTTAAAAAAAATCACCAGTAACAACTCTCAGGAAATCGAGAGAGTTGCAAACAACTCTCAGGTTAGTTTTTTAAACAACTCTCTGGTTAGTTTTTCAAACAACTCTGAAGTTAGATTTTCAAACAACTCTCAATCTAGTAGTGGTCAAGGTACCATCAGACATATATAGTCGGGGTATTTTTGTCCAATTATTAAATGAAAATACCAATTATCACCATCCTCATTTTAGATAGTAGTTGGTAATTAAATGGTTGAGTGGATATTTACTCATACTTTTCTCCGATATAAATATAACCATAATCATTTATATACACTAAAAAAAACACGAAAAATAAATAAATAAAAATATATTATAAAACGGTAAAAATATAATAAATTTGATATCTTCTATATCACAGCCGGAACAAATTGACAAAGTCAACTATAATTATCTATATTTAAGTATTATTGGGTTCAGGTAGCTAGGAAATTATATATATTGGGCATCAATAGTTAATGAGATTAATAATACAAGAAATGGTGGATCAGCTTCTATCACGATCCCTATATATAAACACACAAAACTTGATTGTGTATATTGCAAATCTATTACTTCTCATCACATATTAAACCTACTTTTGATTAAGCTCCAAAAACACAAAGTAATGGATAAAAGTTCTTCAAGCGATAAGAAGGAACCTCCGATGGTTACTATTTTGAGTCTTGACGGGGGAGGTGTTAGAGGAACCATTACCGCTGTTCTTCTTGTTTGTCTTGAATCTCATCTTCAGGTATTTTAGTTCATGTCGGTTAAACATAGAATGATCAATAGTATATAAGGAAGAACATATCTCACCTAGTATAAAATCTTTTTTTAGTGAACATATATTTTATATTGGATACAATCGTACTAGTACTATTGTATGTTGAAATCGGTTATTCTTATTTGGAGCCAAAATATGCGATATCCATATTTCAGTATATATGAGACAAAATATGCGATATCCATATTCCAGCATATCTTTTATAAACAACAAAATAATGAGACTGTAAAAATGATGCAGGACCTAGATGGGCCGAATGCGAGGCTAGCAGATTATTTTGATGTAATAGCAGGAACCAGCACAGGAGGGCTCATAACAACCATGCTCAATGCACCTGATAAGGATGGTCGCCCTTTCTCTGCCCAAAAAGTTCTCGACTTTTATCGGAACGAGTGTCGTAATATATTTCCACAGCCAAGGTAAGTTTTTTATTCTCTTAAGTTTACATACTAAAACTAGCTCTATGATTTTCTCAAAATATGTTTTTAAGTCAACTAAATTTAATATGCATTCTATATAACATCATATTATATAATATGGAACTCCAAAATAATGGGTCACCATAACTTTTGTATATGGCTAGAAAGAGTGATTAAAAATCAATAGTCTTGTTTCATGATGTGTTTTTTTATTAGGTTATTGTTTTAAAATTTTGTATGTGGGATTATTTTCGAAGATTAGTTTATTGTTAAAAACATTGTATGTTTAGTTTTTTGGGATGTGGAATTGGTCACCAAGATTAGTTTATTGTTTTAAAATATGGTATGTCTAGTTTTTCGGATGTGGGATTGTTTATGGAGATTAGTCTATTGTTTTAAAATTTTGTATGTTTAGTTTTTCAGAGCTTTGCATTGTTTATGAATTGCTACGCCGTCCAAATAATAAATCTTTCGTTTCACATTTGGTTCTCCAATCTTGTACTAATACTATCTATCTGAATATTATTTAGAAAAATGGAGTATATATTGATAGAAAATTAGAAGATTAAGTATGAGACAAAAATACATGACGTTGGATACAATCGTTTACAAATTGCTACGTGGCAGTCCAAATAATAGATCTTTCGTTTTATATTTAGTTCTCCTTTTGCTAATACTATCTATTTTTTATATTTGAATATTATTTGAAAAAAAAGTATATTATTGATAGAAAATTAGAAAATTAAATATGAGACGAAAATACATTGTTTGAGCGGTCCGTGACAGCTTCTAAGCAATTGCGCACATGGTTTGAACATGTAAAATTTTAAAATGTACAGAAGACATAAATGACAGTTTATAAACAATTGCACACGCCTAGAGTAACCATGCAAAATTTTAAGACATGAAAAACTACGTGGACAAAAGTGACAACTTTTAAATAATTGCGCACCATAAATTACCTATGCAAAATTTAAAACATAAAAAACTAATAGAAAAACAAAAATGAATATACAATACAAACACAAAACATGAAAAACTAATAATCATTTTCAAAAATTATATGTTATCTTTTGTTGGTTGTAGTCGGTGACTCGGTTCATGATATTTACAATAAAGTAAAGAAAACAAAAGTAAAAAACGAACATGTCATTCTATATTTTGCAGCGGATTAACAAGCTATCTTCCAAGGATACCAAAACTTGTATCCAACTGGTGGTTACCTATACCACTTCTAGCGGGACCTAAATATGATGGGCTTCGTTTGAGATATTTGCTGAAAGAACAATTCAATCTTGATAAAAAGAAACTGAGCCAAACATTCACTGATGTTGTGATCACTGCTTTCGACATCAAGACACTCACACCTACCATCTTCAGTACTCATCAGGTAATGTGTCTGCTAATCGTATTTTATTAATGTAGGCGAAAAATGAACCTTCCTTGGATGCCAATGTAGGTGAAAAACGACCCTTCCTTGGATGCCAACTTATACGACATAGCCTTAGCCACCTCGGCCGCTCCAACATTTCTTCCTGCTCATCAATTCGTTAACGAAAACGACCCGAGTCGCCGAGTGTTTAACCTCATCGATGGTGGAATCACTGCCAATAATCCCGTAAATAAAATTTATTTTTTTAATCTATTTATACTTATATTGTTTGACTGTTAAGTTTTATTTTTTGTATATGGTTTCAGACACTAGTTGCTCTTAGGGAGACAACGCAGCAAATTATGCAGAGTCAGACCGATTCACATGAGGCAAGTCCTTTGGATTACAGTCGTTTTCTTGTGATATCATTAGGGACGGGATCAAACAAGACCGAACAAAAATATGACGCAAAAACGGCTAAAACATGGGGAATTATATCTTGGTTATTCAACGGCGGATCAAGTCCTATCATTGATTGTTATAGTGCTGCTAGTGTTGATATGGTCCATTACCATAGCACCGTGGTCTTTCAAGCTCTTAAATCTGAAGAACGTTACTTCCGCCTTGATGTAAGTATATATACTCATGTAAACAAAATACAACGGAACCAATAGGGTTTATATATAGAGAGATAGTTCTTTTGCTGCTTCCGTGCGCGGAGTTGAGTCTTAACAACTCAGAATGGACTTCAAACTTCACATCAGATGTGAAGTTGTATATAGAGTACATGTTAGATGTACCGTTCGTACTCAAAGTGGAGCTTGTCCAGCTTGTTAGATTGTTTTGAATAGTAATTGGTCGTTTGACTATCCATTTTCGTGACCGATGGTCATTTGACTACAAAATGTCTGGTTTTTAGTCTTTTGACTATCCATTTTCGTGATAGCTAGTCTTTCGACTAAAAAAATGTCTGGTTTTTAGTCTTTTGACTATCCATTTTCGTGACAACTAGTCTTTCGACTAAAATATGTCTGGTTTTAGTTTTTTGACTATCCATTTTCGTGACTGATAGTCTTTCGACTAAAATATATTTGGTTTTAGTCTTTTGACTATCAATTTTCATGACATATAGTTCATCGACTAAAAATCATCTGTTTTTAGTTCATTCACTATCAATTTTGGATAAAGATAGTCTCACTCACGCATGTTCATTTAGAAAACCAATTTTATCGAAAATGGATAGTCATATAACTAACTTTATGAGAAACAGTCGATAAACTATGTCACAAAAATGATAGTCAATTCGAACAAATTTTCTTTAAAATTGATAGTTAATGGACTAAAACCAGACGTTGTTTAGTCGATTGACTATCTGTTACGAAATAGATAGTAAGTGGACTAATTACTGTTCAAAACCCTGGTTGGATAGCTAACCTAAATGTTAAGCATAAGTTTTTATAATCTCAATGTTGAGAGGATAAGATTATAGTTAACATTCTGAATGTTAAATGACAAAAACAGGATGATACCTTAACCGGGGATGTGGCATCTACTGATATATCTACAGACGAGAATATGAACAAACTTGAAGAAGTGGGTAATAAGTTGCTTGACAAGAAAGTTACACGTATGGATTTGGCTACGGGTAGATATGTAGAAATTTCTTCCTTTGGTAATACCAACAGGGAAGCTCTCCAATGGTAAATCATAAGACCATAACAGCAAGTTTTTACTTTTCATTATAAATTCAGTATGATAAGGGCTTGTTCAGCACATTATTCAATTAGTTCTTTTAGTTTATGAGCTAGATAAGCAACCTCTAAGTCAAATACTTTTGTTGTTGTTGTTATTGTCTACAGGTTTGCGGAGCAGCTTAAGTTTATAAGGGACTCAAGGCATTCCACCCCTGAGCCGAACGCCCCTAAGCCGAAAGCGTGATTGTAATGCATTTGTTGTTATCATAACGAGTTCTTCCGAAAGAAGCTCACTATAACTTTGTTTGTTCAATTGATTTCATGCTTTGTCATTTAAAGTATTTCTTTGGGTTGTTTCCTTGCTTGTCATTCCCTGCAAGAACCAGTTGTGTTTTATTGAAGATGTTAAATTCACGTACGATTGCAATTTATGTATTTTTAACCGGAGTATGTAAAAATTCATTATGTTTTTCGTTGTCCAGAGTATTATATCGGACCATTTCAGAATATTGGACTAAAGAAGAATACATATTTAACTGGAATAACTAAGACATAGAACTTTAAGATTTTAATAGATGAATTATATAATGATGGCTAATATGATATAATGTAAGCGCGTTTAATACCTCCTGACCTTCACATTAAATTAAATGTGTTGGAAGTTATTGATCAGTCCATATTTTATAGTATCTAACTGAAAAAAAGTAATCATTTGATTAGATAATTGGAAATTGAACTATCGATCACATCTATTTTGTAGCTATGATTCAATATATCTTTTTTTAGGGAACCCGCAGCCACTATTCAACGAGTGCGAACAGTGTAAACTCTCAGTTTGATGGGCTCGAACTAAGAAGGTAAACCACACAAAGTGTCAGACGTATATAAAAGAATTCGAACTTCAAGCAACTTTGCTACCCATTTGGGAGCCCCAATATAGTTTATATGAAGTCAACCATAAGAATTTCAGATGAAGTTTTAGACTGAGCGCAAACTGGGATCCATGTCTACACGAGAGGTTTTTGAACCGATTCAAAATAAACTGGTACAAAAAATAGTTAATTACTTTTTATTAATTATTCTAAATATTTAGAAGGTTTTAAGTTTTATGATTCTTCCACTACATGTATTTTGTAGATAGGAAACGGGAAATCTTTGAGGATATTGAGTTCGGGGGAATAATCAAAGAACAAATTTTTGTTTTGAGAAATAATCTACAAAGATAAGTAATATTTTAAATGGAAAAAATCAGGTATCAAGCGATTGGGCTCCAATGCCGATCATTTAAGTGTCGTTTAATCACGAAGATACTCAAATCAAATACATATTCAACTTGAGAGTTTTAACTATGATACAGATATGGTCTAGTTATAATATAAAGATACCCAATATAATATTATCTTCCACAAGTATAACAAAATGGTCTTGTTCTTGAAAATCATATTTTACCTCCTTAGGAAGTGGAACATAAAGTAATAGCGACATTAAGATGGTCTACAAAAGAAAATAATAATTTTTATCTTTGGATCATGTAGCATGTTTTCAAGAATGTGAAAAGTCATGTGGTTGAACAATAAACGATCGGTCATCCTATCGTGAAGTCATGAAGTGTTTAATTCTTAGTTATGATCAACTTGATGGAAGAAGAATAAAAATCGATGCAATATGTAGTATGGGAGTTTGTCTCATTACCTGAATGAAAACGTTATATTGGTTATAAATGGGGTTACAAAACCAAATAGAAAATTCCAAAGATAATGTTCATAGACATAAAGCGTGCCTTCTAGGAAAATTTTGTATGTTGATGACATATTGTTTGCCACAAACGATAAAGAACTGTTACATATTATAAAGAAGTTGTGCTCCACGAATTCGATATAAAAGATCTTAGTGATGTAGTTTTGGTATTAGGAAAGAAGATTCAGCGGGATCACTACCGTAGAATTATAAGATTATCACAAAAGACATATATATATATAGTATTTTGTAATGTTAGGAATGAAAAATAGAAATCCCTTAAATACCTCTATGGGAAAATATGAAAAAAATAAGTCTTAGTTAATGTCGAAAGATAAAATATGATATTGAGGAAATACAAAAGGTCTTTTATTCTTTGAAAGTTGGCAGTTGATGTATGTTTAAGATTGCACAAATACGTACATTGCCTTGTTGTGACTTTGTTGCGAAGTTATGTAAGAAACCCGAGAGTGAACCATTCAAGAGAAGTTATGAGAATCACATAATACCATTAACAAAAAGATGACACATGCTAACATAACGAAAGTTGGATAACCTTGAGATTATTGGGTCTTCCATCTTGGATTTTAGTGGATGTGTGAACACACTAAAAAAACACTTCAGGAAGAATAGTCTTATAAGTTGGGGGTAGAATATCATGGAAATGTTTTAAGAAAGAGCTCATTACATCCTCTACTATTGCAGCATAATTTATTGCATGCTTCAAAGCATCTAATCAAGCATTATGAGTGTGGAATTTTATCACCAGACTAGATATTAGATAAGAGATAAAAGATCACATGAAGTTGGATTATGAAGATAATTATGCAGTTTAGTACTCCAACGGTAACCAAAGTTTGTCTATGTCCAAACATATAGACATCAAGTTCATGTATTTTATAGAGAGAGTTCAGACACATCAAATAATTATAGAGAACATCGACACATAGTCCACAGTAGAATATCCTCTTATAAAAGTAGGATTACTTTAAGTCTTTTAGAAATACACCATTAGGAGAAATGTTGTTTATTTAGAGGTTATTGATTTTGACGAGAGTTTTGTATCATGAACCGATATATATTTGATATTTTGTTGTATACACTTTGGTTTATTGTAATATATGGCTCAAATAAGTTCATTGACTTTTTTTAATTTTATTAAGTAAATCTCCACCTAAGTAGGACCAGTTAAGAATAGATATGTGAGATTTAATTTCATAGTATTCTTATTATGTACACATAACTTATCCATGTGATTGACTGTGATAATTAAAAAAATTCATAGATAAGTTCATTGACTTCTCTAATTTTATTAAGTAGATTTCCACTTAAGTATGACCAGTTTATAATAGATATATGTGATTTAATTTCATATTATTCCTAAGATACACACTATCATTGATCCATGTAATTGATTGATTGTAATGTAATTAATGTCGCGTCCAATCGCTCACGTTGTAAGGAAAAGGTCTTTAGTCTTTCATTTTATTTTCATCATGTACATGATTTTTCAGTTCAACCATAAATAATAGCTTCAAGAAATTACATTAAGTAAATACATCATTTGGTAGCATATGATGACCCAAGTAGGAGATATTTGTAAAGTATGGACCAGTTTATGCTCAATGGTGTATTTAACTAATAATCAATAGACGATATAATTGATAAGTAATAGATTAACTAAAAAATATGAATTTGATCAATAGATAAAAATCCAATATGTAGGTATTGTATAGATATTGGTTCAATATTTTGGCCAGTGAATGATTGATCCCAAATATTTGACACTTAAGACTAAATAAATTGTTTTGGAACTAAACTGAATAAAAAAGATTAGTTAGGTTATAGTCTCTCACTACTGAATAATTTAAAGAATGTGAATATAATTAAGATAAAGTTTAACTTTAATCACTTTCACACATAAAGTAATATATGTTGTTATTGCTTCAAGCGTCGTTTTATTTGGTTGCTGCTCTAATGGTTAGAATAACCAAAACCTTTATGTTAAGGTGGCCACCAAAGTCTCACATCCCACATCAGTTAAACATGGGAATGATCAGTGGTATATAAGTAAGAACATATCTCAACTAGTATGAGACCTTTTGGAAGTGGACCAAAAGCAAATTTGTGCGGACCTTTTGGGCCCAAAGCGGACAATATCATACTAGTGTTGAGATCGGATTGTTCATACTTATATATGCGATACCCATATTCTAAACAAATGGTATCAGAGCTTTGGTTGTGAAATTAGGTTATGCTGGATTTTAATGAGTATGTTAGATAATGTTCTTCGCGAGATTAATGGTGAGAAGACTGCTGCCTGCACATGGAAGAAGATAGGAGATTTTTACTCAGATAAATCAGTTAGTAAACAAATTATACTTGAAGAATCACTTGTATGATTTATATTGAAATCAGGTATTTACATAACGGAATACTTAGATAACTTTAAATCAATTATTATGGACTTGGAGAACATTGATATCATTATTGAGGATGAGGATCAAAGCTTGAGATAGTTGCAGCCAGACAATCAGGTTAAAGGAGAATGTCTTATGCCTAGAGGAAGATCTGGAAGCAAAGCGAGTTCTTCAAGAATGAAGAACTAGAGGTCCAAATCAAAGGTAAATAACTCAAAATGTTATGAATGCTGTGAGTAGGGTCATTATAGAAGAGATTTTCCAAAATTAAATGGTAAGAAGGGAAATCAAAAGGAAAATACAGCAAACCTTGCTGAAGGTGTGAACGATTCCGACGATAGTGAAAACAGTGGTAGAGGAGATGTATTGTCTATAAGTTCAGATTGTATGAAAAACTCTTGGGTACTCGATTTTAGCGCTACATATCTCGTGTGCCAGTTCAAACAGTGGTTTGATACTTACAAGCCAATGCAGGGAACTGTCTATTTACGGAACAATCACTTGTTACCTGTTGGTGGTATTGGTAATATCAAAATCAGAAATATTTGATAGGGTTGTTAGAGTCTTGACGTGCTGGCATGTTTCTGGGTTAAAGAGAAACCTGATATATCATGGGACAGTAGACTCTCAGGGTTATAAGTACCATGCAGAAGACGGTATAATCAAAGTGGCAAAAGGCTCAATGGTGTGTATGAAAGACAGTTTTCATAAGGGGTTTTACATTATCCAACGAAGTGTTATTATGGTGATGCTGCAGTAGCATCATGAGGGAGTAATAGACAAAGTAGGAAGGATAAAAATAGGTTGTGGTGTACCTCTCCAAAGTGTCCAGGTTTTCTCATTAGTAGGGACGTGACTTTTAACGAGTTTGATTTGATAGACAGCCAGAAGAAAGTAGGCGAAATGGTTGAATCAAGATCGGTTGTGAGTAAACAGGTGTGATAAGGAGAATAAATGTATAAGGGCCAAAATGCATAGAAATAAATGTATAAGGGCCAAAATGCATAGAAATAAATGTATAAGGGCCAAAATGCATAGAAATAAATGTATATGGGCCAAAATGCGTTAATTGTAGAGATGTAGCCAAAATAGGAAAGAATTTTAGAGTAGGGACCAAGAGATGTAATTAACCCGAATTAAAGCGTGTGGGGTCCACAATTGTACTATAAAAGGACCTCACACGCTTCACGAATTTCGAGATGAATAGTACAACTTTATCTCTCTACTACTTAAACTCTTTCTCTCTCTAGATTTAATTCTTAAGTATTCCTCTGTCACAAAATCCCCTATCAACAAATCCTCATCTAACAAAATCTCCCTCGGACTAACTTTCAACTCTTCAGTGGCGCCGTCTGTGGGAAACGAGAATCGTTCCGACGATCATCACTCCCTAGAAATAGTTCTTGTTCCGAGGAGAACCATGGAAGGTCGGGGGGACGATCTAGTTGATCCCTGCGAGGAAAACATGGAAGGGGATGACTTTCGAAATGACTTGGAGTCCGAAGGAGAGGGAGGTCGGCGAGTTGAAAATGATTTTGACGACTCCGCTCTTTTGGCTCAGAGGAATGAACTGTTGCTGGAAATCGAAAAGTTGAAGGCGGAGAAAGAAGCCGCCCAAAGAAACATTCGATCTGAGATAAGGAGAGAGCCCGTCGAGCAAAGGGAGGAACGGGACGTTGAAACTCGTCCCAAGAAAAGGGATGATAGGTCCCGGAGGCGTGAGCGACCATCTCCAAGGAGGAAAGACAAGTACCGTTCGGACTCAGCTTCTTCGAGCGGCTATTCGCGGTATAGCACTTCTGAATCTTCTCCTCGAAGATGCCACCGGAAGAAAAAGCGTGGTCGAAGGCAAAATGAAGCCCGGAGGGGAAGGAGCTCGGAGAGGAAATCCTCGCGGGAGAAGAGTCGCCACGACCGAGTAGATGATCGCTCTCATGAACAGGTGAAGTGCCCAGGGAAGGATAATGTAGGTCCTCGGAATTCGGAATGGCAGCAACAATACACTTTGCCCTCCGAGGAGGGCTTGTACTTCTCGAACAATGATAATCTGAGGTCCAATGTTTATCGAACAGGGCACAATTGGAGAGCCTCTCCTTTGTCTTCGGAGATCTTAGTAGGGAATCTCCCAAAGCATTTTGACATTTCGAAGCTTGAAAAATTCGACGGAACTCAAGATCCGGATAATCATATCGAGCAATTTAAGAATTTTATGATAAACTTTGACGACGATGATAAACTCCTGTGCAGAGCATTCTCTCAGACTTTTAAGGGAGTGGCGTCCAAGTGGTACAACAGGTTACCTCAGGGGTCCATTAAGAACTTTGACATGTTCTGGAACATTTTTAGACAGCACTTCGTGGGAAGCAAGAAGTTTCGGGCCAACGGGGACACCATAATATACTGCCGACAAAAAGTGGGGGAGAGCCTCAAAAATTACACCAATCGTTTTGTCAAAACCAAGACGGATATGGAATACTGCAAGGACTCGGTGGCGCTCGCAGCGTTCAGAATGGGATTGCTCCCCGGGTTATTGAAAGACACAGTGGCTGAAAGCCAAGCGATGACTTTTGGAGCATTGCTGGATCAAGTTGAGAAGAGAATCTTGGTGGAAGAAACCCAAGCCTCAGAGAAAGGGTCCGGAGAGCAATTGGACCACAATCAGCTTCAACGGGTTGAACCAAGCACTCAGGGCCCTCGATTGACCGTTCAGGCTAAAAGCACGGGTCACTATCCTCCAAGGCAAAAATCGAATCAGCAGTATTATGGCAATCAATCGAATCACAATCAGGGGGGAAGATACATGTCAAACAAATGGACTCGGCCCGACTACTATGCGGAGTTGACGGAAAATGTCGCTGCAATATTTGATAAAGCCAAAAATTCGGTCACGTTTAGAAAACCCTTTCCTATACAAACACCGAGGGAGAACAGAAGCGTCAACAAATATTGCAAGTATCACGAGGATGTGGGCCATGACACCAAAGATTGTATAGCCCTGAAAAAGGAGGTGCAGGCTCTCATCGAAAATGGAATGCTGTTGGAATATGTCAAAAAGCACTCCCAGAAGAATGCCGTGGTAAAAGCTGTCTCAAAGAATACTGATACAACAATGGTAATTTCCGAAGGGGTTGACGATTTTGACATCGAACAGGAATATTTGGACCCGAAAGCTGGGAGGAACAATGTGAACTTGGTCGAAGAAGAAATCCCAAGGGGGAAAGTGGATAGTCTGTGTGCATTTTTTGAGTCTTTAGCAATTTTTTGGTGGAGACACCATCGCAGGGAATTCGAACAGCTCGCGCAAGAGGCACATGGTGAATTTGACCACCCAGATCGAAGCTGGAGTCTCCGCACAAATGCATCGATCGCCTTCCCCTATTATTTGTTTCGATGATGATGATATGCGTAATGTAGCAGGCCCTCATGAGGACGCCGTAGTAATCGCGGCAGGCATCGCCGGGGATCAGGTTCAGAAAATACTTATCGACACAGGAAGCTCTGCTAACATTTTGTTTATGAGTACCTATCGCCGTATTTTTGACCCACCGGTCATCCGAAGATCTGACAGAACGATAATAGGTTTCACTGGCGCTACGGCAGTTGTCGTGGGAGAATTTCAATGCGTGGTGGAGTTGGGTCGTGGACCGTTCAAAAAAGAGGTAGAGGTACTTTTCATTGTGGTCGACGCGCCCACCTCATACAATGCTATCCTTGGTCGCTCTTGGTTGTCACGGATGCACGGCGTCATCTCCACGGTGCATCAATGCCTAAAATATGTAATCGGGAATAACATTGGCACGGTCAGAAGTAGCCAGAAGATGGCACGAGAATGCTACCAAATCGCTTTGTCTTCTAAGGGAGTTCGAGGGGGACCCTCTGACTCAGCGTAGCAATTAAAGGGGCCACCCTCCGAGGTCATTCCTTGTGATGATCCGAGGGAGGCCCCCGGATTTCAGGTCCCCGAGGAGGACTCTACGACACACGAGTTCATGGCTGGGAAAGTTCTGAAAATAGGGGTTCATCTCTCCCCCGAATTTAGAGGAAAGTTAATTAATTTTTTATCTGACAGGCTCGATATGTTTTCTTGGTGTGCACAGGATGTCACGGGGGTGCCGACGGAGGTTATATGTCACCAGCTCGCCTTGCGATCGGATGTCCGACCAATAGTTCAAAAAAGGAGGCCTGTCTCCCCGGAAAAGGCCTCCGCGATCTTGTTGGAGGTCGAACGGCTTTTAAGTATTGGTCATATTCGCGAGTCGCATTATCCCCTATGGGCATCGAATCCGGTGTTGGTGAGGAAGAAGAATGGCAAATGGAGAATGTGTATCGACTTCACAGATTTAAACCGTGCTTGTCCTAAGGATCCTTTTCCCGTCCCGCGCATTGATCAGTTAGTAGACTCGACCTCTGGAAACCGGTTGCTATCTTTCATGGATGCGTACTCAGGATACAATCAAATCCGATTGGCTGCTAACGATGAGGAGAGTACTTCTTTTATTACCGGGCGAGGTCTATACTGCTACAAGGTCATGCCATTCGGGTTAAAAAATGCGGGGGCAACTTATCAGCGACTGGTTAATAAGACTTTCGAGGAGCAGATTGGGAGGAATATGGAAGCTTATATCGACGACATGTTGGTGAAAAGTGAGAAAGACGAAGACCATTTTGCCGACCTTACAGAGACATTTCACAACTTGCGTAGGGTTAACCTAAAACTCAATCCGGAAAAATGCATTTTTGGAGTACGGTCGGGTAAATTTCTTGGCTACATGATCAGTGAGAAAGGTATTGAGGCGGACCCGGAGCAATTGAGGGCGTTGATCACTATGAGCCCTCCTCGAAACATTAAAGAGGTACAAATTCTGACAGGGCGATTGGCTGCCCTCAATCGATTCATTTCCCGCTCGTCGGACAAATGCGCCCCATTCTTTAAAGTTTTGCGGAATGCGAAACAGTTCTGTTGGACCGAAGAATGCTCGACGGCATTTCGTCAAATCCAGGAGTATCTAACCTCTCCGGAGGTTTTATCTAAACCATTGGTGGGGGAGACATTGATTGTATATATAGCGGTATCCGCGTGTGCGGTCAGTTCCGTGCTCCTCCGAGAAGCTGACGCTCTCCTAAGGCCAATATATTACGTCAGCAAAAGTTTGCTGGATGCCGAAAAGCGGTATCTTACTTTGGAAAAGGTGGCTTTGGCGTTGGTGACAGCAGCGCGAAAGATGAGACCTTATTTTCAAGCGCATCCAATTGTGGTCCGAACGACGTTTCCCCTGAAAAATCTATTACAGCGACCAGACGTCTCTGGCAGAATGACCAAATGGTCCGTTGAGTTGGGAGACTTTGACATAACATTTGAACCTCGCACGGCAATAAAGGCACAGGTGTTAGCGGATTTTTTGGTTGAATTTCACTCTGGCAGGGACGAACAGGAAAAATCTGATACAGTTGCTGAGGAAGAATGGGTAGTTCGAACGGATGGAGGGTCGAACATTTCAGGCTGCGGGGCAGGTGTCCAATTAATATCCCCGCAAGGGGTTGCCATGTTTCAAGCCATCCGTTTCGGTTTCAAAGCCACCAATAATGAGGCTGAGTACGAAGCAGCTTTAGCCGGCCTACGATTAGCTCAGATATGCGGAGCTCGACGGATAACGTTGGTCAGTGATTCTCAGTTGGTAATAAATCAGGTTTTAGGAGAGTCCGAGGCAAGGAAGGAAACATTGGTACAGTACTTGAAGCTGATAAAGGATTTGGCGTCGGGGTTCGAAGGCGTCAAGTTCGAGCATGTCCGACGGGAAATGAATGCCATCCCGGATTCTCTTGCTTCTGCTTCTCGAACCGAAGGTTATCCTTGGGTTTTGACCCAGACATGCCCGTCGATCTCTATCTCTGAGGACCATGTGATGAATGTCTCAGAGGAAAATCATGCGATTACCCCTGATTGGAGAACAGTCATCATTGATTTTTTGGCTCATGACATCTTGCCCGCCGACAAATATGAAGCCAGAAAAATAAGATTCAAGTCTCACGGTTACATTTTGTTGGACGGGTCGTTGTATAAGAAGTCTCTGAGTCGGCCATTGTTGAGGTGCCTGAATGGACCCGACTCACAAATTATCCTTTCCGAGTTACACGATGGCGAAGGATCCGCCCATTGTGGATATAAAGCTCTGATTCGCCGAGTATTCTTGGCAGGTTATTACTGGCCAACTATTTCAGCCGATGCAAGAGATTTGGTTAAGCGTTGTGACACGTGCCAGCGGTACGCTAATATAATCCACAAGCCAGGAGCACTGATGGAAAGCATCCCAGAGGCGGTTCCTTTTGACAGATGGGGCATCGACTTGGTTGGACCTCTACCTATGGCCTCTGGGGGCAGACAGACGATAATTGTAGCCGTTGATTACTTTACTAAGTGGGTAGAAGCTGAGCCACTTGCGGGAACCAAGGCCAAGGATGTGATTAAATTTGTTTTGTCTAATATCTGTTGTCGTTTTGGTATGCCATTACAGCTTACGACGGACAATGGTCCACAATTTGATAACAAAGAATTTCAGAGTTTTTGTGTATCAAGGGGTATACGGCAATGTTTCTCGGCGCCATTTCATCCTCAGGCAAATGGCCAGGTAGAAGTAACCAATCGCACCATCCTCGATGGGCTGAGGAAGAACCTAGAAGGTAAGGCGGGGAAATGGCCCGACTATTTACAAGAAGTGCTATGGGCTTATCGGACGACCACGCGAACAGCTACCGCTGTGTCACCTTTTGCCTTAGTTTATGGAATGGATGTCGTGGTCCCGTCGGAGATCCTCTTCCCTTCACATCGAATAGCAACTTATGATGCAGACACGAATGATGCGTGTAAAACATTGGCTCTGGACTTGGTTTAGGAAAAGAGACAGCGGGCGCAATTAACTTCCCTTCATTATCAAACTCTTATGAGGAGTCGATACGCATCCAAAGTCAACCGTAGGGACTTTCAGGTAGGAGACAAGGTCCTACGGAAGATCTTCTTACACACTAAGGACAAGAGTCTGGGGAAGCTAGGCCCTAATTGGGAAGGCCCCTATGAGGTCGCCGACAAGATTAAACCAGGCACATATCGGCTAAAAGATAAAGATGGGCGATATCTCCGCTTACCTTGGAATATTGAGCATTTAAAATTGTACCTCGATTAGCAGAGCTCAGATAGAATATTGTATTTCTTTTTATTTTCTTTGTACACTTCGAGAAAACTTTTGGTGAGGACACACTCTTTCCTACCCTGCTAGGCACAGGAAGGTTTTAATGAGGTGTTTCAGTGATCCCATTAATACGACGTTTCTTTGCCTTTAACTATTTTTTGGGTCACATTAACATGTGCCTCGAATTGTTGTCCCTCGCACTATTTTTTGAGTCACATTAACATGTGCCTCGAATTGTTGTCCCTCGCACTATTTTTTGAGTCACATTAACATGTGCCTCGAATTGTTGTCCCTCGCACTATTTTTTGAGTCACATTAACATGTGCCTCGAATTGTTGTCCCTCGCACTATTTTTTGAGTCACATTAACATGTGCCTCGAATTGTTGTCCCTCGCACTATTTTTTGGGTCACATTAACATGTGCCTCGAATTATTATCCCTCACATTATTTTTTGAGTTGCATTAATATGTGTCTCGAATCATTGTCCTTTGACCTATTTCCTGAACCAAATTAACATTAAGATATGCCACGATGATTTGGGACTTTCAAACTATTCTTCGGGTCGCATGACGATGTGCCTCGATGATTTGGGATTTTCAAACTATTCTTCGGGTCACATGACGGTGTGCCACGATGATTTAGGGACTTTCAAACTATTTTCAAGATCACATTATGTTTTTCATTATAGGTCTAAATTTCTTTTCCTCGGAGACCCTACAAATTGTCCGAAGGCCACGAACGTTGGAATTCGAAGGACTAATGACAAGTGTAAAACTTGGTACGTATGTTTCAGTACTTATTTTTCGAAGGGCTACATTCGAAGGCCACATAAACTGGAGTTCGAAGGCCTAGTTATAAATATAAAACTTGGAACATGTTTAAATAAATATTTTTCGAAGGACTACATTCGAAGGCCACATAAGCTTGAGTTCGAAGGCCTAGTTATAAAAATAAAATTTGGTGAATCTGCCTAAGTAACAATTTTTCGACGACCCACCGGGTTGACATTCGAAGGCCTTCTTATACATAGTTGTTCGATGGGCAAAAATTCGAAGGCGTTACTACAAGTATAACACTTGTTGAATCTTTCTAAATGCAAATTTTTCGAAGGCCAGGTCAATTTTTCAAATTCTGTCGCAGGCCTAATGATAAATTGGTCCAAATGTTGATTATTCGAAGGGCTAGTGCCATGATAAATTCGAAGAACAATACATTGATGAGTTAAATTTCCAATTACTTGTTGAAAAAGCACAACAACTTCTAACCATTACAAAAAAAAGAACAAAGGCCTTTTAGGCCATACAAAAAACTACCTACGACCCTTTCGTTTAATCGGCGTTCTTCGAATTATCACTCCCTTCACTTTCTGAGTCTTCACTCTCACTGACAACTATTTGGGGTGGACGAAGTTCTGGGGGGACAAGCTTCCAGAAGGAACCCAGTTCATACTCAGGGTGCTCAGTGTATATTTGGGTTAATAGGCCAGCTCGAGTGGCAGCGTCTCGAGCTTGTAACGTCTTCGAACATGTGGCAGCATAAGCATCTGCACCTTTTTCCTTTGCCTCTTCAATCTCCACTGAGAAACCTCTAATTTTTCTTTTCAAATTGTCGCGCTCCTCGACTACATTCTTAAAACCCTCACTGCATTGCTCGAATGCATCGCACGCCTTGCGATGCCCTGCTTTATATTCAGCGATCAATAGCTCTTGGGTGTCAGTCTTTTTCTTATACAAGTCCCTCTCTTCTTGGCAACACTGTTCTATTATTGTTATGTAGTGCTCAGCAGCAGAAAGACGTTCATACAAGGCATCAGCTTGGCCTTCGATAACTGCATGCTCCTTCTTGGCTTCTTCGAGCTTAGCGGCAGCAACTGATGCTTTGAACTTGTAGTGATTCTTGCGCTTCTCAAGATGGCGCATCTTCTTTCCTCGATTCACTGATGTATGAAGCAGCCTTCGTAGACTCATTGAAAATTCATCATCTAAAGGGACCTCGAATGAGCTCGAAGGAGACCCTAGATCCGCAGAGTCGAACTCAGAAAAATTGCCACAGGCCACATCAGGGTGAACCAATAAAGGGGGATTTGTTCGAGGGGCATGGACAGGAGCCAGTCTTGGACTGCCTTCGAAGGAGGCTGGTTGAGACGCTTCAGTTAGAGGAGAGTGCACAGCTTGGTAGGAGGCTTCCTTGGGTGATAGGCCACCCCTGTTTTCAGCATCAACTGCGCCATCTTGAACTTCTCTGTCGAAGTTTGTACCTTCATCGTTATCAGGAGTTTCTCCTCCTTCAGATTGCTCTTCGATGGGCTCAAGCAGAATGCCCTTTCCCTTCAAATCCTTTTTCTTGTTGTCTTTCTTGGGTGGAAGGATAGTAGCAGCAGGTGAAGGAGTAGATATTGTTGAAGTATTTGTTGGAGGGATTTCATCTGTTCGACGGGTTTCGGTTGTTCGAAGATTACTGAAGTTCGAGGCCCCTATGTTCTTCGAAGAGCTTGATTTTTGAGTCATTGCGATTGGTTTGGGATTTGTTGGTTGAGGCGGTGTGGCTTCATCTTCTGGAGATTCATCCAGGTGACTTTGCGAACGTGAGCGTTTGGGTAGATAGATTATTACGTCCTGCTTGCTGCACCGCTCTAACACTTCTCGTTCAGAAGGTGGAGTCATTAGGCCCCTCATACTTATACGATCCAGAGGGTTGAGCCTCCAGAGTCGACTTCTGGCCAAGTTCTCATCGACGAAGCAACGGCGAAAACGATTATCCCACTGTTCTTTTGCCCACAAGCGAAGGTTAGTGAAAACAGTGGTAGCTCCTTCGACATAGTCGGTGTAGGGTTTGGATACTCCGGTCATAGCTGAAGCAAATAACAAGGGAGAAAAATGGTTATACTAAATATGCTGTTCGAAGACGTATGTGTCTTCAAGGGTGTCAATTCTTCGAGGCAACTATGAGATTCGAAGAGGTAATTGACTTAGAAAAATGTACAGAAAAATTAAACATTCGAGGGCGTATAACGCTTCGAGGAGCACTTACATTTCATGGTCCATTTCAAGGAGAGTTTATGTGGATTCGAAGGGGTGGCTTGGGAGCCGGTCTCCCAACATCCAGAGAAAAAAAGGAACTGTTGCCTCCATTTTTTGTCTGCTTCCAAGAGGTCCTTTAACACCTTTTGCCCTCGGTTGAATGTCATTGAGTAGAAGGGGAAGTACGGGTTTCGAGCAAGGCCAGCTAGACCGATTATTTGTTCCAGCAAAAACTCTTGGCATGAAAGCCTTGAGGCCATTATGCAAGCCATCAATGTGAACCACATGTTGGGCCCAACTTGTGAGGGACAGAGATCTATTTTGGCAAGGTATTCAATAAAGAAGGGGTCTAAGGGATACCTTAGCCCCCAGTTCATGATTTCTGTATAGACCACCACCTCGTGATCCCTAACAGACAATGGTGTCTCTCCTTCGGAGGGAAATCTGATATTAATATAAGAAGGAATGCCCCATCGAGCCCTAAGCATTGTCTCTTCATCCTCCGAAAAGTACTTGTACTTGATATTAGCCAGGGCCACCATATGTTTGTTTTCGATGCCTCTAATATTATTTCCGGCGATGTTGTCTAACTCCAAGGGCAAAGTCACATCTCCCTTCGATTTTGGCGCAATCCGGTGAGCTTGTTCCTCGGATATTGCCGAAGAGGAAGTACCACCATTTGCAGGGACTGACAAGGAAGTAATGGGTTTTTTCCGGCCGAGGAACTTGTTGAAAGGTTTCATAACTATGGGGTCTAACGTTTCTTCATGCCTAATCCGCATATCCTCCTCGGTGATAAGTGTTCTTGAAGGAGAGAACTGAGTACCATGGATGGTCATGGATGGTGTGGAGGGCAGACTAGAAACTTCTGTTCCTTGTTTTCGAGGAGGCTTTCAGTACTTTGATCTAAGTTTTGCCTTCGAGGAGGACTTTCAGTGTTGTGCTCCAAATTTTGCCTTCGAGGAGGACTTTCAGTGTTGTGTTCTAAGTTTTGCCTTCGAGGAGGACTTCCAGTGTTGTGTTCTAGCCTTTGCCTTCGAGGAGGACTTTCGACATTGTGCTCCAAATTTTGCCTTCGAGGAGGACTAACTGAGTTCCGAGGAGGACTCCTCGAAGTCCTTCGCGGGCTTGGAGATTTTTGGGGGTGGTCTTCAACATTAGTTGAGACAGTGGGTTCTCGAATGGTTAGGGAAGCCCCCCTAGCCCGTTTTCGCTCGTGAGAATTTTTTCTATCTCTATGGGACTTTTTCCTCTTCGAACCTGACGAGTGCTTGTGAGACTTCTCTTTCCCCATTTCTTTCGGAGGGTTGTTTTCGCTGAGTAAGCTTTGACGAGTTACCTCACGAGGTATAATGGCCGTCGAATTGTTCGAAGGAGGCCAAGGACCGAAGTATGTTGTAGTCAATGGCGGGGGATGAGGCCTTACGTCTTCACCAGCGGCAACCCTCTCCTCGAACCGTTTACTAATCAACAGCCAATCAGGAATTCGACGAGCTTTATGCGCCAGCTTTATCTCTCTAGAAATGATTGAACAGAAGTTACATTAATGAAGAAAGAGGTTGGTATTTATAGAAGCTTAGTGGGCTTCTTTGATGACATGAGCCTGGGGACATTTTTTGTGTTGTTTGCCTAGGGGCATGATGGTCCTTATAGGTGAGTAATATATGACAGCCTAGCTAAAGTAGAAGATGAAGAGTCTTGTGTCAGAGGTTGTCATGGGAAGCGGAAGGGTTTTCTGACAAAAGAATAGGTACCGTTTCTTCAAACACATGCTGACGTTGGTATCTGCGCAGTGACATCATCAATCCTAGCACCATTTTTCGCCTAAGTATACAATTGTCCGATGAGCATTTTACTTAAAATGTTGCAAGGATTGGGGGGCTACTTGGTACAGCAGAAACTCGAAGGGGTCTTGGTAGATATTCGAAGAAACAATCTTTCGAAGAAGCGACTTTTATGCCTGAGGGACTTATGAAGTTCGAAGAGGCAATCTTTCGAAGAAGCGACTTTTATGCCTGAGGGACTTATGAAGTTCGAAGAGGCAATCTTTCGAAGAAGCGACTTTTATGCCTAAGGGACCTGTGGAGCTCGAAGAGATTTTGGCCGATTAGAAGAATTATTCAGTCTTAGCAAAACAATTTTTTACTAAGACTGGGGGGCTACTGATAAGGAGAATAAATGTATAAGGGCCAAAATGCATAGAAATAAATGTATAAGGGCCAAAATGCATAGAAATAAATGTATAAGGGCCAAAATGCATAGAAATAAATGTATATGGGCCAAAATGCGTTAATTGTAGAGATGTAGCCAAAATAGGAAAGAATTTTAGAGTAGGGACCAAGAGATGTAATTAACCCGAATTAAAGCGTGTGGGGTCCACAATTGTACTATAAAAGGACCTCACACGCTTCACGAATTTCGAGATGAATAGTACAACTTTCTCTCTCTACTACTTAAACTCTTTCTCTCTCTAGATTTAATTCTTAAGTATTCCTCTGTCACAAAATCCCCTATCAACAAATCCTCATCTAACAAAATCTCCCTCGGACTAACTTTCAACTCTTCAAGGTGGAGCTTGAAATATAATCGGTTCCTAGCATGTCCAATAATTCGAGTGGTTATGAGGTGGATCTAGAATCAGGAGATGAAGCTTCATCATCGCATGATAGTGATGATGATGCACCTGAACCAGAACAACAACCTTATAACATAGTATTGGGCAGAGAAAGAAGAGATATTAGACTTCCAAAAATTATGCAAATCTAGTTGCATATGCTCTATCAGTTGCAGAAGAAGTTAAGATGAAAGAACCTAGTAGTTATAAAGAATCTATAGTGAGTTTAGAGGCAGATCGGTGGATTGGTTCTTTGGGGGGTATAGATTGAACCTCTTCATAAGAATCAAACATGGAAGCTTGTTGACTTGCCTAAAGGACGGAAGGTAGTAGACAGTAAATGGGTATTCAAGAAAAAGAAAGGAAATCTAGGGGTTGAGGCATCTCAATTCAAGGAAATAATATTCACTAAGGTTTTTACTCAAAGGGACAAAATCGACTTCAATGAATTGTTTGCTCCAGTGGTGAAGCATAGTTCGATTCGAGTTTTGTTAGCCATGGTAGTTTTACAAGATTTAGAGCTTGACAAATTGGATGTGAAGAATGCGTTTATACATGGTGAATTGGATGACCGAATCTACATGAGACAACCAGAGGGATTCATCGAACTTAATATGGAGGACAAAGTTTGTATGTTGAAAAAGTCATTGTATGGCTTGAAATATCCACCTAGGAAATGGTACAAATGTTTTGATACATT
Source organism: Limnanthes douglasii subsp. nivea (assembly GCA_036936605.1). Taxonomy (NCBI): domain Eukaryota; kingdom Viridiplantae; phylum Streptophyta; class Magnoliopsida; order Brassicales; family Limnanthaceae; genus Limnanthes; species Limnanthes douglasii. Next base: position 280,997,404 of record JAUPFV010000005.1, read on the forward strand.
CATGATGTCAAAATGGTTCACGAGAAGTCCATATGACAATTGTGTATATCATCAAAAGATGACAGATGATTTTTATGTTTACTTGTTGTTGTATGTGGATGATATGTTTATTGTTTCTTGTAGTATGTCACACATTGTGCAGATAAAGAAGCAGCTTAGTGCTGAGTTTGAGATGAAGGATCTGGGAAGAGCAAAGAAGATTCTTGGTATGGATTATCAAGAACATAAGTGTACGATCATTACATTTGTCTCAACGAAGCTATATTGAGAAAGTTCTACAACGATTCAACATTTTTGATGCTAAGGCAGTTAGCATCTCGTTTGCTACTCATTTCAAGTTGTCTGTTGTAGGAGAGGCCAAGGACGATGCTGAGTTGGAAAAAATATCGAAGGTTCCATATTCAAGTGCAGTTGGTAGTATTATGTATGTTATGGTATGCACACGTCTTGATATTTCACATGTTGTTAGTGTAGTTAGAAGGTACGTGGGATGTCCTCGAAAAGAACATTGGCAGGTAGTGAATGGATACTTCAATATCTAATAATACTGCGAGTGTTCGCTTAACTTTCAACAAGATTGATATTGGCGGATCGTTGAATGGTATTGCAAGATCAGTGGTTGGTTTTGTTGATACTGATTTTGCAGGTGATATGGATAAAAGGACATCTCTAATAGGATATGTATTTACTTTAGCTTGGAGTGCCATCAGTTGGAAAGCACAACTGCAAGCTACTGTAGCTTTGTCTACAACAGAGGCAGAGTACATGGCCGTAACAGAAGCAGTTAAATAAGAAATATGGTTGCAAGGTTTGGTGGCAGATTTAGGCTTGGATAGTACAACTACAAAAGTGTTTTATGACAGTCAAAGCGTCATACACCTTACAGGGAACCAGATGTACTACGAGCGTACAAAGCATGTAGATGTCATACATCATTTTATTCGTGCTATAATATCAAATGGAATTGTTGATGTGAAGAAAGTGTCAACGCACGATAATTCAGCAGATATAATGACAAGGCAGTATCAGTTCGAAAGTTTAGGGAATGCATAAACTGGATTGGTGTTCGCAGTATAGAGTGAATGCCTTAGGGGCATTTGGTGAGTCATAAAAGAGAAGTTTCTTTGTTGATAGTCAAGAAAAGATATTCGTCTCAAGGGGAAGATTTTTTGAGAATGAGTCGAATAATGCCTTGACAGTGTACCGTGTTTGGCGGTACAACTTTGTATCATTGAAAGTGAAACTATAATAGATAGTGTCATCTTTAGGCATGTGTATATGATCCCATTAGGCCCATTATCTAGAAATTTCTATTTATTCCCTATAAATAGACTACTAGGACAACACAAAATATAATCTGAAATTTGTAACTTTTTTTTATCATAGTGAAACACTTTTCTCTGGCGGCGCCCGCGGATGTAGATAATTTTGGACCACGTTAAATCATGTGTTCTTTTTTTTTTCTTTTATTCGTGCTTTGTTCTTTATTTGTGTTCAGTGCTTGAGCCATTTGTGATAAATTGTATAATGATTTCTAACAAATGGTATCAGAGTTCCAGGCCCAGACAGAACGCGATGTGGATGAAATTTTTGGAGGTCGAACATGATAAACTAGTAGCCATGCTCAAGGTGAATAATTTGCTCTATACAACCTATTTCGGAGTGCCCGTTACTCCTTGGACGAGACAGAATTTTATGAAGTGGCACTAAGGAACAGGCGATGTGATTAATGGTAAGAATGCCTATAAAGTTGAGCTAAAAAACATGCAAGGTGGTCGAGTGAGCAAATAGATCCGCTATAAAAGCTCTAGATGTCAAGTTGCCCCAACCTGATTAGAGTGGGCAGATGGAAGTCAATTAAAAGGAGGCTACAGTGGTACTTTTTTCGAGAAGAAGATTTGTTAAGGTGGCGACCAAAATCTCAAATCCCACATCGGTTAAACATGAGAATGATCAGTTTTATATAAATAAGAACATATCTCAACTAATATAAGGCATATTGGAAGTGGACCAAGAACAAATTCATGCGGGAATTTGAGGCTCAAAAAAGACAATATCATAGTAGTGTTGAGATCGGATTGTTCATACTTATATACGATGAATACTTATCTTTTAGTAGTCTCATCGATAAAAGGGATCAATTGCTTTAGTGAAGCGCATAAACTAAATTGACATTTATTTTACTCAATGATTTTTGTGTAACTAAAAATTCCATAAATTTAAAGTTATATCGCATTTCATTGGATGTAATTCATGCAAAAGAAACAACTTATTTATATAAAAATATTTAATATAAATTAATTATAATTTTCATAACTCATATGTCCTTAAATCAACATAAAACTCATGAAAATAGTCTACAATCTTTTGAAAACATATATAGTCATATATTGAACCATCATTGAGGGGGTCATCTTTCTTATTCATTATCTATACTAACTCAAGATAAAAAAAAAATGTGTTCGTTGTCCATCCTCACGAATTCCATATATTTTTTGGTAACGCACTCGAATGAGTAAAACCACAATCAAAAGTACAAATGCACGAAAAAATGAAAACCTTTTAGACTGTTTGAAGTATTTTACTCTCTATAAAGCTACAGGGACAGAAACTCACTATTTATGACAAAAGAGACATCATAATCCATTGGTATAACACCAATATCGTGAAATTATTTAACTATGACGATTGGAGTATAGTGTGTCGTTATAGCCAATATCTCATACTTTGTTACAACATTTATAGTATGCTCTAATTTTGCTTCTAACTTAGTTTGAGTGTTATTTTTCGTAATAGATATCTCACTCGTGCCAACAGTGGAAATTACCATATCAATAATCCTTTCTCTACCAACAATTCGTTAATTTCTATATTTTCATTTGTATTTTGAAATATAGTATTAAGAATATCGAAATTAAACTAAATTGGTACTTTAAAATTTTGAGTCTCCCTTATTTTCCATTAGACTCATTGGTTTTCTGCATATTATAAATTGATAATGATTTTATGTTAGATTTGTGAATCTCGACCAATTCACTCACCCTATTAACATTTTTTTTACAATTATAGTAGGTGTGTCCATGTAGACCATAGTTCCTATAAAAATGTAAATTAGATTTGTAGATAACTCTCTGCCAACAATCCAAATTTTCATCTATATTAACCCAAATTTTCTCAACTTCAAGAGTAACGAGTAGCTTCGGGAATTGAATTCAGTTCGATATACCTACCCATCCATGGTTAGGATCAATAGATATAGTCAACTTAAAATTCTAAATAAAATATTATAGACTCTATTAGAGTTTCGCGCCAAATATTTGATGTAACCCGATTGTAACTTGGTAAACACTCTTCCATGTCTTGGATCAATCAAACTTAATTTTATCGGAGGAGGTAGGTTCGATAACTATTAATTATCAGTTTTAGTCTCTAATTATCAAACTCAAATGTATTATACAAAGAGAATTAGTTTAAGACGGTGGGAAATTGACTATACCATATAAGCTATAGATAAACTGAAGAGAACAAACTTATTAAGAGAAACCAATTATCACATAAACAAAATTCTACTTAAGCAGACATAAAACCGCCAGTCTATTATTTTCCTACATTTATGAATAATGTATTTACAAACATACATCGATTGTATAATACAGTTGGAAACTAAATAAAACATGTCCAAAAAATTTAATTTATGGTTTAGCAGAAAATCTATGCAAACAATTGCTGTATGACAGTCTCCGCATTTCCATTGTATTGTGCTAGAAGGTGGATGGCATCTGACCTTGGTAGAGCAAGAAATTCCTGCAACACAAGAAAACATTGTCAATACCAAACTTGAAGATACTAAAACAGGGAGCTTGAAAATTCACACTTCAATCATTTTGCTGGATTAAAGATCCAAACAGAGTGACGAACTGACGACACGAGCTAACTTTCTTGTTAGTAGTATATATTAGGAATATCATCCATGAAATATCCATAGTTCCAATTGTTTGTTTCTAGTATATTCTCTAACCTATCTATGTGTGTATATATATATATATATATGGAGGGTTGTATTGTAGTTTCCTGAGGGATGGGAAACTTTCAGTAAGTCATAATCTGCAAGAGATGTACCCAGTTCCAGATTTTTTGTGAATTGGGCATGATGCTGTCACCTTTAAGTTTCCTATTTTATTAGGACTAGGCTACTATATAAGTGTATATGCTAGGCCTTAAATAAGATACAAGAGATAAGAACAGTTCAGTATTATTTTATTTTTTGTACATTTCTCGATACAGTTTCCAGAAGTTAAACGAAGCAAGAACGTGAGGGAGCAGATCAGACGTGTCAAACTCGAAGAATCTATATAACGGGAGCTATCTTTTTCTGACCAGTTAAAGACTCAAAATGAATGCTAAACTTACCATTACTTTAAGTATTGCATTTTCATCCCATCCGTCTCTCGACGAGACTTGATTCGAGCTATTACCATCTTCTGACATCTTAGTGTTTGAAGAAATAGTAACCTGGGAAGACTCGTGGGTGCAACTATCAGCATTCGACTTCGACAAAGCTGTACTGAGAAAATCAGACCTAGCTTCTTTCAAGGTGTCTATTTTCAAGAAACTTTCGAAGTGATCTTTACACATCTGAAGTTTGAACCACTCGGTATGCGTGTGAAGAGTTGCTCTCATTATTTTCATCAGCTGGGGTTCTTTAATACCAAGACTCCTGCCTACAGCATCCTATACAACATATAATTTCACTATCTTCCGTTCATATTTCAAGAAAACCAGTATGCATCATGCTCAAACTACAATCTGCACAAAAGAACTTTGTACATCCTAGCTCAGAATGAAGCCGTACCTGGAGTGAAGTCGCAAGAGCACTCAAAGGTAACCCTTTTCTAAGTGCATCTTCATTAGGCTGGAGTAAAGCCAACAAAGTCTCCTTCAAGGGTTTAAGTAAAGACTCATCATTGGCTGCCAAAGGACCTAAGTGGGAGCAGGCCACTTTTAGAGCACTAGAATGATCACCTGAGCTGACCAGCTTAAGGAATTCAACCTGAACCAGTGAAGAATATCAGACTAGGCGTCCATCAGAGATAAATGTGTTTCTTGCCAATGCATGGCTCACCCATGATATAATAACAACAACAGTGCAATTCTTGTTATATTGGATATTGTATCCGTAATGAAACAGGGATTTGTAGCTACACGTGAAAGTACTTCTGCATGCACTGCTCCATAACACGAGACTATCCCTTAGAACCCTAGAATAGAAAGTACAAGCTAGACCATCCTCGAAAATTAGTACATATTTAGGATCTGTCGTATAATTCTTGACATGTTTGATTTTATAATCTAAGTTTTATTTTAGTCTTCAAAAGAAGTCATATCTCCACCTGTGCATGCATAATGCATTCACTCTCTCTCCCTCTCTCTCTGTCTCAAATTCATGGATGACGCTTGCTAATGCCATACTTATAGAGAGTAAACTATTTTGATTACCTGCTTAAGCTGGAATAACAAAACAGGATTATGCACAAAAAAAGTTGGATCCATGGAATTAAGTTCCTCTACAACCTCTGCAGCCATTCCCCTGTTAGCCAGTTCTTTCATCCCCAGAACAATCTCATAGTTGTCTTCCCTGTTATACTTATCACACAGAAAAGGCCTGTCCACATCCTGGACAATAGTACAAATGTCAATTACTAATTTATCATCAATAGGGGTACCAAAGGAGATCAATAACCACATACCTGTTGTTCCTTTGGAATATTTGTAGTTGTATTTGGGACAATGGAGCAAGGCTCTTGCTTGGTGGATCCGCTAAAAGTAATATCGGAAATATAGCCTACCTCGTCATCTCTTCCCCTCCATCTTTTGCGTTTCATCCTTTCCCCAGTCACCTGCTTTCTGCTTCTGAGCATAACCCTTGAGTGTTCATGCTGATGCGACCCACTAGTGCTACAATCTTCACAAGTGCTGGTTTGCTCGCCAGCATACCTTAACTCGGCATCTATTCCTGGAATGCTAGTTGGATCTGTCTTATTTTCAGGCAACTTTTTAACCTGACTAGTATTTATTGAAGCCTCGCAATCTGAATGTTTACCATTGTTAGAGTCCACTTCAAGAGAACAATTTCTCGCTGATGCAATATGACAAGGTATCATCAGATTACAGAGATACATAAGAAGGAAGCAAGTATACATAAATCTATATGATATGAACAGTACAAGGAAGCTAAGCTTACCAAGTACTGATGCAGTAGGGGACTCCACAATACCCCTATAGACACAATACTCCTTAACAAGCTCGTCTAGCATGGAAGCATTAAATTTCATTCGACACAATTCGTTCTGCAATAATCAAAGATGAACATTTAACAGAGTCCAACCAGCTAATGAAACACTAGATACATGGACAATTTTTGTGGCTCGAAAAAGGTAACTACAAGGAATTAGTTGATAACCTGAAAGGCCAAGAACAGATCACCCTTAGCAAATCTCAAGCTATCAACAGCACCTTGTCTTGTAAGCTCAACGGCATGAGCAAGAGCTTGTATATCTACCTGAATTTGAAGATGATACATGCTTATTAGAAACAACAATAATAATTTTGAGTGCTAGAGAGGAATGACTACACAATTCTCTGAGATTTTTTGCATAGACAAACTAGAAAGCTGAAGTTATATTATTCCTTCAAGATGACTTAAATATCTTAATGGATTTTAGCCTATATCTAAGAAACATTACCTCATTAAACGGAGGTGCTTCAAACAGACTCTCTTGAGCTGCTGCAGGGGTATCACGTTCCTCAAAAAGCAACCTCTCGGTAAGATCCGCAATGGATGATGTAAGTCCTTGACGAAAGCAGAAACCTTTATGTATGCTGCAAAAATAAATGAGAGGATCAACAAGTATATTGAATGATATGTAAATAACTGAAAAGTAGATAGTAAACGGTAAGTGAAATCGACCTTAGTTGCAAGATACCTTATCAAATATCTCAATGTCATTGAAAAGAGTGGATCATATGCATGTAGATGAGCTCTTAAGACAGATGACATCAAACCAGCAATTTCAAGTCTCCTCTTTTCGCACCACTGTCATATGTACGAGGCAAAATCAATCTAAAACTTACAGTCATAAATACATTCTCAGCCATGATTCATAAATACAAATGAACTACCAATTCACTAGATTGAAAGGTGAAAGAAAGCCATTTCAGTTAATGAGGAGAGTTTAAAAAATCCAAATAGGTCAAAGCAAGAGCAAAATTACAACCCACCTCCTTTGCGACCGGAGAAGTTGGATCATCTTTGTCATAGATGAACGCAAGGAGAATATGTTTAAATTCCACATATGCTTCCTTAAACACAGACATGTCAAAATTGTCAGAACTACAATATCAATGAAGAGAAAAGTGAGAGTGAGAGTGAGATAAACTTTAGGTAGGTCAGGTCCTGCATGATAAAATTTTCTACATATACAAAATCCCATGCAATAGATAGTCTGCTGATAGGCAGCAAATAAATAGATCTCGTTAATCAGAGAGTCAAGTTTGTACAAACGTTTCTCAAACATATACGTGTGAAGTAGAAAAAAAGGTGAGGCGCATAACGTTTTCTACTATAGAAAAGATAGAAAGGGCATTCAAGATTGGACAGACAGTTTCCTACTCTAATGCCACAAAGTCAAAAAGTTGCCATTTACAAAAAAATGAAGTTCATGAATGATAGTAAAGTTTATTACAACGGATTTTTGGTTGGAGGTGGATTTGTCTTATCTACATATCAAATAATATACCTCTCCAAATGAAGCTTTGTATCAAAAAAAAAAAAATCAAACTTGACACTCAAACTGACCACTTTATTTTAAACTGGCACTAAAATTACGAAGACATATGATCATATTTGAAGACATATGATCATATTTGATCAAGAAGTAGAATATATGATCAAGTCATAAACCGGCTGCTACTTAGGGTAAGGGCAGCCCCATCCTCTTGATTCAGCTTAAGAATTGCAGCTGTTTCATATCTGTAGTCCAAACTGAATCTAACTCCAATAAAAGAAAGCTTTATAGGGGCAGTAAGAGACTCTACTGCTGCTACAAAGTTCAACTCTGACAGTTGCACCGATATAACTGAAACTCCATACTTGATGGATATAACAAATCGTGAAGGAAACATAAGAACTCTTCTCCTAAAATTGGAAGTAAGAGAAAAGGCATAAGAGCGATGATTAAGTACCGGATACGCATCAAGAGCAGAAGGAGCAAGAGAAGTCCTTGAACAATCAACAGCTGATGCAATATCCTCTGCAGTTCCTCTCCTCAACAGCTCAACAAATTTCTGCTCACATGCACAAATATCACAAAAGCAAAAACAAAGTCAAATCTACTAATATAACCACTAATCAACAACAGATACAAAATCAACCTCCTATGTTGAGCAGGAGTACTCGATTCAAAAAGCTAAACCGAAATTGGAGTATAAATTCTCAATTCATTCAAAAGCAACTGCATTTTTTGGGCAACCAAACAAGAAACACACCTGTTTCTGCAACCGGAAGAGAATCCTATGATCATCGAGTACGAAGGGGGCGTGAGAACGAAGAAGGTCAACCGCAGCGTCAATATCACCGGTCTCTATCGACTTTCTGATCTGAGAAATAATCAATCTCGAATGGTAAGACGAAGAAGAGAGAGAAGCCGATGATGGAGAAGACGACGAAGGAGACGATGATGGAGATGGAAACGAGGACGAATCTTCAATTAACTTTTCCGATTTGATGAAATCGATTATTAGAGCGTCGAGTGCTTCCCAGTTAACAGGGATAGAATCCATGTTTGTTTCTCGAGAAAAACTTTCCGGGAAAACCAAAGGGGAAGGGAAATCTGTTTCATGTGGTTTCAGAGATTTTACGATTTCAGGAAAGCAAGAAAGAAAGGCGGCGATAAGAATTTTAACTGAAAAATAAAAATAAAATAAAATAGAAGATCATATAGATGCCACGTGTACTGCTAAATGTCGTAAAATCACAGTCCTTCTTGTTTTACAAAATAGTAACAGTTAAAATAGTAAACTATCGTATTAAATTTGATTTCAAATCATTAATTAATAACTTTATATTTTAATATTTTGTCAATAATATTTAAATAGAAAAGATTACTATTATTGCAAAAAGAAATTTAAAAAATCAAATATAGAAAGAAAGAAAGGCAATTATTGTTTGAAAGGTTACGTGACAAGTGCTTAACCAACTTTAAATATGAAAACTAAGCAAGTAAAGGATTCACCAAAGATAAAACAATAAAAGGTTAAGCTATTTCCTCCATAAGATTTTTTATTTCCTCCATATTTCAAAATATATTCTATTTTGTTATTTTCTTTATAAAAAAATTTATTATTATTTTAATTTTACTTCAAACACTGATATTTACCTTTTTCTCCGGCAACCATCCAAACACCAAATCTACCTTAATATTTTCCGGCAACTTTGTACTTATCATATTTACTTTCACCCATAAACTCTAATCCAATATAAATACATAGTCATCAACTCTTTTCATCGAGAAAAAAAAAAACTTAGCCACCACTTTTGATTGAAGCAATCTATCAATGGTAAAAATCTCTCTTAAATCTTTTTTTAATCTATCGGTTGACAAGAGTTCCAGGAAGTTGGTTGTACTATGAATTAGGAGTCCACAAACTCGATATGCATAAAAATTACAGTTCCCAGAACTCTCTTGCTATGATTTTTTAAAAAATTTGTTTCCTGCATATTGAGTTCCATGTATAGATTTCTTGTTTTTTGGTATCAAAATAATTTTATAAAACTTTACAAATCTGTTTTTGATTTGTTTATTTTTTTTTAAACTTTAACTCGTTTTTTTATTTCTGACTCTCTAATATTTGTTTGTTGTCATTTTTACAAGATTAGATTTTATTTTTGGTTGATTTGGCGATGTTCTGAGGTGTTTGGATCTTTTGTTGGAGTGTCTTCCTTTTCATAATTAATTTTTAAGAAATTTGAGTTTTTTTTTGTTTTTGGAGTTTAATTTTAGAAGTTAAATGATATATGTTGCCTGTAATTTGACTTAATGATATGTTTGTTGGAATAAGGGTTGGATAGTGGATAGTGGCATCAAAATATAAATTGGAAAGTAAATTGAGGATAAAAAAGTAAAAACAAATGTTGAGTATTTTTTTTAGAAATTTGAAATGGAAGAAATAATAAATCTTATGGAGGAAATAGCTTCACCCAACAATAAATAGACCAACTCGCGCCAAACATTATAATGTTAGGTCGGTTGCTACATAGAAGTCGGATTGCAACCAAATCATTAAGAATTGGAATGGGTCAAATGTTCCATTCGTAGTTTTATTTTAAAAATTAAAATCAATAAAACATTAAAAGAATGAAATTGTTTCGAAATCGAACCGATAAATCAGTAAAATCGATTTGGAACTGAGCTGAAAAAATCGGTAAATTAAAAGAAGCGATATAGAATCAAACTAATGGAACTAATAAGATTGTTGCAACTAATTTTTTTTTAATTATCTTTCATACCTTATATTATGAAAATTATTAGGTAATGACCAATTATTTAAAAAAAAAAAGATAAAAATTACTTATGAGGGTTTATATCAACTAATAGACTAGGCAATATCATAGCAAATAGAAACAGCAAGAATATATGAACAATACCGAACCGAGCTATCTCGTATAAATATAAGATAAATTAAAACTATGAGCTAGTACAATAGCAAATATCAAGTAATTGAGACCAACCTGAGGGGTAAACGTACCTCCATAAGATAATTGATAATCTATCGACCAGTAAAAAGTACTCGTGACAAAGACCACAGTCATCCGACTGACGAATGCTGGTAGTTCAAAGAATAAATTCAAAGGTTGATTGATAATGGAGAGCTCGTTCAGTTCGTTAAACAGCAAGATCGGCATCGACAGCCCGAGCAGATGGATGAAGTTTGACCAGCTAATGAAGAGAAACCCTATGAAGATAAACGGGCAGATGCAGGCAGACATCAATGACTATTCGCCATTGCGGGAGGACATTATGAGATAACTGGCAACTCGAAGATGAAAGACAGTAATATTTCAACATCGGTGATTACTATTGTCGGTGGGCAATAAAAGGACCCCGCCAGATTTGGGAAAGGCGGTTCATTATTATAATATTCTTTTTCTCTCTACATTTGTTAACTTTCTCTCTCTAAAGATTTAGTGGTTAAGAAACTCTGTTCAGGAATATTTTAGTGGCTGAGAGTCAAGCGATGACTTTTGGAGCTTTACTCGATCAAGTTGAGAAGAATATTTTAGTATGAGAAAGGATCAAGTGATCAGCTAGAGCAGAATCAATTTTAGAGGTCTGAGTCTAGTAACCAAGCGCCTTGTGTTAATGTGCAACCTAAGGCGGTGGGCCAATATCCGCCGAGGCCACAAACGAATCAGCAAAACTACAACATGCAACAAGAAACCAAGCCTATTTCAAATAAGTAGATTCGTGCAGAGTATTTTGGCGAGTTAACAGAAAATATGGCTTCAATATTTGACAAGGCAAAGTCAACTGTACAATTCTGAAAGCCTTTATATCCAAACTCTCAGGGAAAGCAGAAGTGCTAATAGGTTTTGTAAGTACCATGATGATATTGGGCATGACATCAAGGAGTGCATTGCTTTGAAAAAAGAGGTACAAGCTTTAATTGAGAACGGCATGTTATTGGATTTTGTGAAAAAACACACTCAGAAAAATACGGTAGTGAATGTTGTTCTAAAAAATGCGGACACAACAATGGTGATTTCCGAGGAGGTTGATGCTTTTGATATTGCAACAGAATATTTGGATCCCAAGGTGGGAAGAATGTAAATATGGTAGAGGAAGTTATTCCAAGAGGAAAAGTGAATGATCTTTGTGCGTTTTTCGAGTCACTGGCTATTTTTGGAGGGGATACTATTGCATGAAATTCCAACAGTTCACGAAAGAGGCATGTGGTAAATTTGACTACACAATTAGAAGTAGGGGCTTCAGCATATATGCATCGTTTGCCCTCCCCAATTATATATTTTGATAATAATGACATGAGGAACGTAGCAGGCCCGCATGAGGATCCAGTGGTGATTGCTGCAAGGATAGCTGGTGATCAAGTACATAAAATATTGATTGATACGGGAAGTTCGGCAAATATCATGTTCATGAGCACTTACAGGAGAATTTTCGATCCAACCGTTATACGACGGTCAGATAGAACTATAGTATGCTTTACATGATGAACAGCAATAGTTTTTGGGGAGTTTGAGTGCCTGGTGGAGCTCGGTCGGGGACCATTCAAAAAGGAAGTTGAGGTTTTGTTTATAGTAGTAGATGCACCAACGTCTTATAATGCAATTTTGGGCCATTCCTGGTTATCAAGGATGCATGGTGTTATCTCTACGGTGCACCAATGTTTGAAGTACATGCTAGGAAATAATATCGGAACAATAAGGAGCAGCCAAAAGATGGCTAGAGAATGTTACCAGATAGCTCTTTTATAAAAACAGTTTGAGGAGGCAGATCGGAGAAAGCATAGCAACTAAAGGGGAATCTCTCAGCAACAATTCCCTGTGATGATCCAAGGGAGTCCCCCGGATTTTTGGTTTCAGATGATGATCATGAAGAATACAAGTATCATTATGGAAACATTTTAAAAATAAGACTGAAACTTTCTTTTGAGTTTAGAGAAAAGTTGATTACATTTTTATCAACAAAGTTGAATATGTTTGCCTGGTGTGCATAAGATGTTACACGTGTGCCTCCAAAAATAATTTGTCATAAGCTAGTAGTGTGTAATAATGTTCGACCTATTGTGCAGAAAATAAGACCTGTTTCTCGGGATAAATCTGCAGCTACAGTTTCAGATGTCGAGCGGTTGCTGAGCATAGGCCATATTAGAGATTCGCAATATGTATGGGCCTCGAATCCAGTTTTAGTCAGGAAAAAGAATGACAAGTGGAGAATTTGTGTGGATTTCACGGATCATAATAGAGCTTGTCCAAAGGATTCTTTCCCAGTTCCTCGAATTGATCAGTTAGTGGATTCTACTCGGGTAATCGATTATTATCTTTCATGGATGCTTATTCGGGTTATAATCATATCACATTAGATGTGAAGGATGAAGAAAGCACATCCTTCATTACTGGGAGAGGGTTATATTGCTACAAGGTAATACCGTTTGGCCTGAACAATGCGGGGGTGACTTATCAACGTCTGGTAAACAAAACATTTGTGGAACAGATCGGGCGAAACGTAGAAGTGTATATAGACGATATGTTGGTAAAAAGTTTACAAGATGAAGACCATTTTTCTGATTTAGAAGAAACTTTTAATAATTTGAAAAAGGTCAATCTAAAATTGAACCCGGAAAAGTGTATTTTAGGTGTTCGATCTGGAAACTTTCTCGGCTATATGGTAAGTGAAAAGGGAATTGAGGCTGATCCGGAGCAGATAAAAGCTTTGACGACAATGACTCCTCATCGAAATATTAAAGAAGTCCATATTTTGACAGGAAGATTAGCGGTATTGAATTGGTTTATTTCTCGCTCTTCGGATAAATGTGCTCCTTTCTTTAAAGTCTTCAGAAATGCCAATAAGTTTAGTTGAACCGAAGAATATTCTGAAGAGTTTCGCCAGATTCAGGAGTATTTGTTGTCCCTTGACATACTTTCTAAACCTTTGCTGGGAGAGAAGTTGATTATTTATTTGTCGGTGTCAGATTTTGCAGCCAGCGTTGTGTTACTTTGTGAAGAGCTTGATGTTTTAAAGCCGGTATACTACATTAGCAAGAGTTTACTGGATGTAGAGAAACGTTATTTGAAATTAGAGAAGTTAGCTTTGGCCTTAGTGACAACTGCTCGAAAAATGAGACCGTACTTTCAAGTGCATTTCATAGTAGTTTGAACTACATTCCCGCTAAAAGGTTTGTTGCAGAGGCCGGACATCTCAGGAATAATAACGAAGTGGTCATTCGAATTGGGAGATTTTGACATAAACTTTGAGCCTCGAACAGGTATAAAGGCTCAGGCATTGGCAGACGTTTTGGTCGAATTCCATTTGGAGCGAGCAGATATGGAAGTTGTTGATCAACAGGATAAAACTGAATGGTTGGTTCGAACTGATGGGGGTCGAATATTTCTGGAAGTGGTGTCGGGGTTCAATTAATCTCCCGGGATGGGATAGCAACGTTTCAGGCCATACGTTTTGGTTTTAAAGCAACAAATAATGAGGCAGAATATGAAGCGACGTTAGCATGGTTGAGATTGGCTCAAGTGTGTAGGGCAAAAAGGGTTAAATTAATCAGCGACTCACAACTGGTGATTAACCGAGCATTGGGAGAATCATAAGCAAGAAAGGATCAGTTATTCATATACTTGAAATTATTGAATGATTTCGTTTTAAGTTTCGATGATGTTAGATACGAGCATGTTCGAAGAGAAGCAAATTTGATTCTTGATTCCTTAGCATCTGCTTCACAATCAAAAAATTATCCTTGGATCATAACTCAGGAGTGTCCCTCTATTACAAGAAATGCAGAGCAATTGATGACGATAGATGAGGAATATAATGTTGTTATAGAAGATTGGAGGTCGAAAATTGTGGACTTTTTGGAAAAATGATGTTTTACCAACAGATAAATCAGAGGCTAGGAGAATCTGATTTAAGTCTCACGGTTATATCATTTTAGGAGGAGTTTTATACACGAAAAACTTAATTAGGTCATTGCTTAGATGTTTGGCTAAGGACGAGTCGCAATTTGTCTTATCAGAATTACATAATGGGGAAGGATCGGCGTATTGTAGGTATAAAGCGTTGATTCGAAGAGTGTTTCTAGCTGGTTATTATTGACCGACTATTTCTAGTGATGATAAATAGTTGGTAATAAAGTGTGATACGTGCCAAAGGTATGCCAATATAATACATAAACCAGGGGTTCTGTTAGAAAGTATTTCTGAAGCATTGACATTTGGTAGATGAGGTATTGATTTGGTTGGTCCTTTACCAATGGCATCCGGGGGAAGACAAATGATTATAGTGGCGGTTGATTATTTTTCCAAATGGGTGGAAGCAGAATCTTTAGCGGGGATGAAAGCGAAAGATGTTATTAATTTTGTTGTTTCGAACATTTGTTGTTGTTTTGGGGTTCCAATACAAATTAGAACGGATAATGGACCCCAATTTGACAACAAGGAATTTAAGAGTTTATATGTTTCTAGGGGCATACATCAATGATTTTCTGTTCCATTTCATCCGCAAGCTGATGGCCAGGTGGGGGTTATCAATAGAAAAAGCGTTGACGGGTTAAAGAAAAATTTGGAAGGAATGTCTGGAAATGGCCAGATTATTTACAGGAAGTATTGTGGGCCTATAGAACAACGCCACGAACAACGACTTCGATATCTCTGTTTGCTTTGGTATACGGAATGGATGCGGTGGTCCCCTCGGAGATTATTTTCCCATCATACTGTGTGGCAGCTTATATAGAGGAGTTGAATGATCAAAGCAAGACAACAAAACTTGATTTGGTGGAGGAAAAAAGACAGCGTGCACAGTTGAAATCCCTACATTATCAAACATTAATGAGGAGTAGATACGCTTCACAAGTAAAGCAGAGAAATTTTAAGGTGGGGGACAAGGTGTTATGAAATGTTTTTCTTCATACCAAATAAAAAGGCCTTCGAAAGTTGGGACCGAATTGGGAAGGTCATTATGAAGTAACATAGAGAGTAAAACAGGGAACGTATCGGTTAAAGGATAAAGATGGGAGATAACTCAAGCATCCGTTGAACATAGAACATCTGAAGTTGTATCTTGAGTAAGAATGAAAATCTTGACATGTAATTTTTCTTTTCTATTTTTCAGGATTGGAAAAACAGCGAAGGCATACTCTTTCCTATCTTGTTAGGCTTATGAAGGTTTTAACGAGGTGCCATTTTTAGCTGATAAATATATTTTAACTTTTGCCTTGAATTATTGTTTATGATTTATAAGTTATGATCGGACAAGCGGGTAAACAATTATGATAACTATAATTAAGCATGCCCAAATTCAGCATACGATGATTATTATGTCCAACAAAGGTTGGCATAACACAATTATTCTATTCAATGCAAGTTGACATACAATCATTTTCATACCCAATATGAAGTTGCAAATTTTATAAGTTGAAAAAGTGTTCTAAACGATGGCATACAAGGAAAATCAAGATAGATGTTCTTCGGAAAATGTTGACACCATTACAAAAACTGCCTCGAAATTAACAAGGACTTGTACAAAAAGGGTGGAACAAAAAAGAGTTGACTACTTAGAATGTTTCAAGGAGTCACTCTCCTCGAAATCAAATGTGTCACTTTCACTCACAACAATGTTAGGTGGGCGAAGTTCGGGGGAGACAAGTTTCCAAAAACTACCTAAGTCATACTCAGGATACTCCTCGTGGATTTCGGTGATCAATCCTGCTCGGATGGTAGCATCCCTAGCATTGAGCTTGTCCACGCATTTTGCTGCATAGGCATTCACAACTGATTTTTTTTTTCTGTCTCAAGATTCCTCAGTAGATATCTTTTTTCTTCTACAATCCTCTCGAAGTCTTCCAGGAAATCCTTAAAACCTTTTGTTGAAAGTTAGTGAGCTTTTTTGAGTTCTGTAAGGAGTTTTTCTTGAGCACCGGTCTTTTTCTGGTAGAGATCCCTTTCTTCTTGAAAACATTTTTCTAGAAGAAGAACATAGTTTTCTGAGGCAACCATTTTTTCCCAAATTGCATCTGTTTGTCTTTCTAGATTATAGTGTTGTTTCTTTATCTCTTCAAGTTGGGAGGAGGCAAGGGAAGCCTTGAACTTATTGTGGTTTTTCATGTCTTCTAGATGTTGCATCTTTTTCCCCATGTTGACAGAAGCATGAATTAGTCTTCGAACACTAAGAGAAAAGTCGTATCCTTGAGAAATTTTGAAGGAACTGCTGGGAGATCCTATTTCAGTGGAGTCAAAGTTCGAGGACTCCTCAGTTAATATGATGGGGTCAACAGTTTGTGGAGGATCCCTTTGAGGAATTTGAAGAGGTGCTAATTTTGGAAGATGATCATTATTCGAAGAGGGACTTGGAGATATGGTAAGTTGGGAGTTTGGAACCTGACTTGAATTCTCCTTCTCTTTATCTTCATCTTCAATTGAAGCATCTTGGTCTCCAGTGCCCCTCGGAGACTTCTTGGATAGGCTCCAGAATAACTTGCTTTTTCTTGGGTTCTTTCTTCTTGATGGGATGAACTGTTATTTGAGGAGGGGAAACTGAGATGGTGGTTCCAGTGTTTTTCGAAGATGATGGCTCTTGAATAGTAGCTAGTCTTTCAGAATCTGATTGAAGATCTTTGGTTGATACTTCTTCTTCGGAATCATCCAAATGACTTTTGGCTCGGGAGCGCTTTGGAAGGTAAATGACGATGTCTTTCTTTTCAACTCGATCGAGGACTTCTTGTTAGCCTATCTAGAGGGTTTAGCCTCCAAAGTCGACTCTTAGCCAGATTGTTATTCATGAAGCAAAGGCAAAATTTGTTTTCCCAATTTTATTTAGCCCATTCACTTAGTTTGGTGAAGACCTTCGTGAGACTCTCCACATAGTCAGCATAAGGTTTAGAAATGCCAATCATGGATGTGCAAAAGTTCGAGGAATGAAATTAGTAAAACAATTATACGAGGAAGATTAAGGTGGGAAATGTAGAAATTACCTCAGTTAGTCCACAAAAGAGAGAGCTTGTATGAACTCGAGGGGGTTGATTCAGAGCCTGTCTCTCAGTGTCCGGAGAAGAGGAGAAATTGTTTCTTCCATTTCTTTTCGGCTTCAAGTAAATCCTTCACTACCTTTTGTCCTCGTCCAAAGGTTAGTGAGTAAAAGGGAGAAATGGAATTTTTTCCAAGCCATACAATCCGATGAGCTCCTCTAAAGAAAATTCATTGCCAGAAATCCTAGAGGCCATGATACACGCCATAAGCGTGTACCACATGTTTGGACAAGCTTGGGTGGGGCAAAGATCGATTTTGGCAAAGTATTCGATGAAGAACGGGTCTAACGGATACCTTAGCCCCCAATTTCTAATCTTTGTATATACGACCAATAATACGAGGAAGATTAATGTGGGAAATGAATAAATTACCTCAGTTAGTCCACAAAAGAGAGAGCTTGTGTGAACTTGAGGGGGTTGATTCAGAGCCGGTCTCTCAGTGTCCGGAGAAGAGGAGAAATTGTTTCTTCCATTTCTTGTCGGCTTCAAGTAAATCCTTCACTACCTTTTATCCTCGTCCAAATGTTAGTGAGTAAAAGGGAGAAATGGATTTTTTGCCAAGCCATACAATCCGATGAGCTCCTCTAAAGAAAATTCATTGCCAGAAATCCTAGAGGCCATGATACACGCCATAAGCGTGTACCACATGTTTGGACAAGCTTGGATGGGGCAAAGATCGATTTTGGCAAAGTATTCGATGAAGAACGGGTCTAACGGATACCTTAGCCCCCAATTTCTAATCTTTGTATATACGACCAATTCATTGTCCCTAATAGACAAGGGAGTTTCACCTTCCACAAGGAATCTGATGGTAATGTACGAAGGGATGCACCATCGAGTCCTTATCATGGTTTCTTCCGATGGCAAGAAATATTTTAGGAGATATTATGAAGTATTACCAAATGCTTGTTTTCAATGTCTTGGATGTTGTTGCCCACAATAGCGTCGAGTTCCAAAGGGAGAGTAATATCACCTTTGGACTTTGGGGAAATTCTTAGAGATTGCTCTTCGGAATTTTCCGGAGGGGTTGCAGATAGTTGACTCGAGGAGGCTAAGGAAGGACCCTCAGATTTACTTTTCTCTGTGTTAGGTGCTTTGATTGGCTCCGAGTTAGCGTTTTTCTTCGGAAATTTCTTTTCTTTTGTCTTTTAAGGCCTCGTTTCTGGCTTATTGTACCTCCTCGTCAGTAATGGTAACTCTAAAATGAGAGAATCTGGACTTCCTTGCCCTGTCATCGAGGGGGTGGTTGGAAGGTCTGACACAGAGCCATCAACGTTTTTAGGAGGGTTGTTGTTAATTGGAGTTGGGTTCAGATTTTGTGGTTCCGAAGAGGTTTCTTTAGAACGCTTATGTTCTTTGGAACTTTTCTTTTCTTTGTGATGTCTTTTTCTTTTGCCAGAAGAATGTTTGTGGTGTTTATCTTTACCCATGGATTCGAGGGGATTAAGATTAGAGTTTTGGGTTTGACAAGAAATTTCGAAGGGTATGATGACAGAAGAATTTTCCGATGGAGGGCAGGTACCATAGAATGTGGTTACAGGCGGTTCGGATTGAGGATCAATAGGTACCAGCAACAAGTTTTTCTTCAATTTTTTTACTAATGAATAGCCACTCTGGAATTCGACGAGGCTTAGGGGGCATAAGCTAGCTTTCTCTGTCTATAAAGTTTTGAACATAATAGTCTGGATTGTAAAATGTGAAATGAAATTATTTATAGAAGTAGATGGGCTTTTGAGGAGAGGAAGGCATGAGGACATTTTCATTTGTTTTACAACGGGTGTTATCGGTAACATAGGTGAAATTGTGTTGTATTGGGAAATGTGATAGAATTTGAAGAGGCAAAAGGTATGATGAGAAACTTTGGGAAGTGGGATAGTATCTCTAAAAATATTTGGTGACAAGATTTTCTTTAAGATGACATCAACAAAGAAAAGACGGGAAATTGTTGATTGGAATATGGAAGATGACGTTTGGAAATTCGAATAAATTTACTGGCAAAAGCTTTTTCGAAGAACGTTTAAGTATGATCTAGTTTTTGCAAATTAGTTAGCCAAGACTAGGGGGCCACTATACTCATATGGTTGTTTTCGAAGAGGTTATTTCGAGGGCACAAAAGATGCTCATATAATTTTTTTCGAACAGGTTATTTCGAGGGCACAAAAGATGCTCATATAGTTTTTTTTGAAGAGGTCATTTCGAGGAGGCAAAAATTGATATTGCTTCACGCTCTAGTCTTTGCTAACATATTTCAAGGATTGGGGGGCTATAGGAATTACGTCGAGAAGGTAAAGTGATATGAAAAGGCTCGGCGAAGAGGATTGTTTTAGGAGAAATTCGAAGAACGAGTTTATAGACAAAATGATCATTTTGAGGAAGCTAGAAAGTTATTTTCGAGGAGGTGTCTCCTGTGGAAATTTAGAATAAGAGAAGAAATCTAAAGGCTTCATCACAGTCATCGTCAAAATTTTTTTTACAAGGACTATAGGTCTACTAATAAGGAATAATAAAAGATAAGGGAGAAATTGCAAAGAAACAATAAAGTTAAGGGAGGATTATAAAATAAATATTAAAATAAGATTAATTGTAGGTAAACAATAAAAGTAAGGGTCAACCTTGTACTTAAGAGGTAGTTAGGCATGTGGGGTCCATCATTTGTATTATAAAAGGACCCCCACCAGATTTGGGAAATGCGGTTCATTATTATAATATATGTTCTCTCTGTACATTTGTTGACTTTCTCTCTCTCTAAAGTTTTAGTCGTTAAGAAACTGTGTTCACAAAATAATCCCTCAAAGTATAGTTTGATATGAAAAAATCATCCTTAAGTTCATATCTCATCACTGTTAATTGTAAATTTGGACATTAGATGAGTAATGGGGACTCGGGTTTTAGTTGATGGAAGCAGTTCGACCAATATTATCTTCAAAGCCAGCTACGATCGCATGCACGAAGTGCCACCTTAAAAACTAACCCAACGAACTCTGGTGGGATATGAAGGCAAGGCATCTCAAAGTGCGGGGGAGGATAATTGTATGGTTAAAGTCGGTTATGGGGCTACTAAGAAAGATCTTAAGATGTTATTCATGATCTCTAATGCCTCCAGCTCTTATCGCGTGATTATTGGACGACCTTGGCTACATTGAATGAAGGTCACCCCATGCACCTTCAGACAATGTATAAAGTACCCAGCACGGAACGCAATTTGAATCATCAGATGAAGTTAACAAACTGCTAGAACGTGTTATGCAATCACAGTTGACCCAAAAAAAACCTCTCTGATAGCAATTACCTAGCGAAGGGGTGCGTGAAGAAGAAATCAAAGCACTACCTTCGCTTGATCTTGTTGATGATCCTAGAGATATGGAGCATCCCAACGTAAACCTATTAGACTCAGTCGAGGATTTGGTGGCAGAGAGTCGTACCTTGCGACTAAGTATCATGGGTCTTTTTGCGTTGGATGCCACTGATGTATCGTGGGTTTATCTTTCTATTATTCTCCACGAATTAGCAATTGATTCGTACGCCAAGCCTGTGCGGCAGAAGTGATGGTAATTTTCTAATTAAAAAGAAAGAGGCCATAAATGTTGAAGTAGACAAACTATCTCGGCTCAGGCATATCCCACGAGCTCGGTATCTAGTCTGGGTGGCAAACCCAGTTTTAGTGAAAAAGAAGGGAGGTCAATGGCGCATGTGCGTTAATTTTACCGATCTAAGCCAAGCATACCCTAAAAACGCATTCCCCCTACCTCGTATTGATCAATTGGTAGATTCGACCTCGAGTTGCGAGTTCTTTTCTTTTATGGATGCATATACCAACTATAATCGGATTCGCATTAACCCATCACACGAGGATCATACAACGTTTCAAATAGAGCACGGACTATACTATATACTATGATGCCTTTCGGTTTGAAGAACACGGGCTCCACCTACCAACGTCTGGTGAATCATATTTTCCAAGATCACATAGGAAAGCACATGGAGGCATATATCAATGATATGATTGTCAAAATGCACACAACCGACAAGCAACTCGAGGTACTTCAAACCGTATTCAACCTGCTCCGTCAATTTAATTTAAAATCAACTCTGTGAAGTGCTCTTTTGATGTACGTAGCGACAATATTCATGGGTTATATAGTAAGTAAAAAAGGCATCGAAGCCGACCCCACTCAGTTGCAAGTCGTTATACCGATTTCACCACTAAAGAACATCAAGGAGGTTTAGTGTTTGACGAGACGCCTGACAGTACTGTCCCACTTTATTTCTAGAGCCTTAGGTAAAAGTCACCCCTTCTTTGAAATTCTTGGAGGCTAAAAATTTCACGTGGACAGAAGAGTGCAACACGACCTTTGAGGTATTAAAGAATTACCTCACATCACCAGAAATACTATATGCCCCGCTGGTAGGTGAAATTTTATTTTTATATTTATCCATTTCATCATTATTTTTTAGTGAAGTATTTGTTAAGGAACCAGTTCGTGTTCGACAACCTATCTATTATACCAGTAAAACCTTGGTTGATGCCAAAACCCGGTAACTAAATCTAGAAAATATCGCGATGTACCTAATATAGTCGCACGGAAGATGCGCACATATTTTCAAGGGCACAAAATCACTGTTAGAACGTTATTTCCCCTCAAAGTTGTGTTGCAAAAACTTAATAAGTCTAGCCGGTTAACCAAGTTGAGTATAGAGCTAGGGGAATATGACATTAAGTTTAAGCTGCACACTGCAATCAAGGGACAAGTAGTTGTTGATTTCCACATATAATTTTTCTCATCTCGCGAGGCATCTCTGCAAGATGACACATCACTTACGAACGAATAGATGGAATGGATTGTCAAAACAGATGGGGCTTCGAGAACCTTAGAAGGTGACACTGAGGTCATACTTAAGTTACCCACAGGAAAAGAGGTTCATCAAGCTATCTGTTTTAAGTTCCCTCTAACCAACAACGTCGCATAATATGAAGCAGTGATTTGTGGCATGAAGCTCGCATTAATATGTGGTGCTCGAATTCTTCGCATTCGTTCTAACTCGCAGTTGGTTATCAATCAGGATAATGGTACCTATGATGCTAAGAAATAAAGAGTACGCGGATATTTGACAGTACTCAAAGAATATGAGTCCAAGTTTACAAAAATGGTATACGAATGAGTACCATTCCTAGAGAATTCTGTCGCAGACGCCTTAGCCAAAATTGCAGCGTTAAGAGAACATCTGTTTTTCCTTACACAACAATTACCAACCACTGAGACCCTCAATTAGACTGACACCATCTGCGCAATCAACAACACCAACGGTTGGAGACAACCTTATATGTTATAGTTCTATTCAAACAATATGTCGAATGATAAGGTGTCTGCTCGACCATTACAACTACGGGCAACCAAATATTATATATTAGACAACATCTTATACCAAATAAGCATAACGTGACCACTGCTCCATTACCTTGGTCAAGCAGAAGCTACTCCAGTTCTTCATGGTCTACATGCTAGAGAACTTTGGGCACATTATGGATACCGCAGCTTAATTTCATGATTCCTTCTAGTAAGATATTACTGGCTAGAATTAGCCGCTGACGCCGAACAACCAGTCCAATAATGCCATCATTGTCAATAATTCACTAACACCGCCTTCCAAGTGAGCTGATGCAGGCCACTGCTATCACTTGCCATTTTGATAAATGGGGCATCGATCTATTAGGGCCACTCCTCATAGCAACTGGTAAACGGAAATTGTTTGTGGTCGCGGTGGATTACTTCACAAAGTGGGTAGAATCCAAAGCTCTCTCTTGCACTCAAGCCCATGAAGTAGCTCAGTTTGGAATACCTCGCATCCTAATGACAGACAATGACCCTTAGTTCCAATATTAAGTGGTCAAGGCATTCGACAAGCATTATGAAATCAGTTAGCACTTCTCCAAGCCATACTACATGCATGCAAATGGCCAGGTAGAAGTCACCAATTGAACCATCGTAAAAGAAATTAAAAAACATCTTGAGGGAGCTAAAGGAAAATGGTCAAACAAACTAACCAAGGTCGCATGGGCATACCGAACCACCCCGCGCACTTTGACAAGTGACACTTCTTTCGCCCTCGTTTATGGCAGTGAGGTTGTGGTACCAGCTGAAATTATTATCCCAAGTCACAAGGTTGCCAACTATGATGAAGATAACAATACTAGTGGTCTACTAATAAGTGTAGACCTAATAGAGGAACAACGCGATCAAGCACGTGTACGAGCAAAACACTATCGAAGCCTGATGCGAGGTCACTTTAATGCTTAAATTAAGCCCCACAACTTGCAAGTAGGGGATATGGTCATGAAGAAGATCTTCCAAGGATCCAACGATAAAGCAATTGGCAAGTTAGGACCATATTGGGAAGAGCCCTACACCGTTATCTCCAAGGGACACAGTGGAGCCTACCACCTCGTCGATGAAGAAGGGCATACCTTAAAGCACCCTTGGAATATAAATCACCTAAATTTGTATCGCCAGGCATTGTAACTTAAGAGATGCGCTCTTTTTTCCCCCTGATGGCGCATGAGGTTCTTTTAACGAGGCATCAGATTTCCAATTAGTATTTCAATAATATTTTACTTCTTTCGCAAAAACGTGTGTTTGCTTTTTTATCCACGACTACACAACAAAAATAAAAATGTTTTAAGTCTTTCATAAACAAAGAAAATTAAACATTAGGTGTTGCGGGCGGGTCATTGACCCCTAATGCCAAAAGATCCACCTCGGTCTTCTGCTCCGTACCCTTCGCAACTACATGCGGAGCAACCTTGCTTACCTCTATTCGTGGGCACGTTAACTCAAAAGTAGAAGTACCACCAAAATGTGGTCTCTTTTCAACAGATGCAAACTTTTCGTACAATTCCAATTTCATGCCTGGATTGAGCATCAGCAACTCAACCAACGTTTCATGTTGTTTCTTGGCCATCATCACCATGACAACCTCCATTTTGGCCAACCCTATTTGTGCTTGTGCTGAGTAGACCTGCACTTTGGGATATCAAGTCGTTATTTCTTTTAATGAGCCCCTTATTCTGAGATATCATAAAGATAATTCATATGGTCAACTCTTTACATTTTTATTCAACATCTTTGACACCCTTGGGAGAGGCTACTTGACGACGAAGCCCATCATTTTCCAACGTTGCCTTGTCACTTCGTGTTTCAGCTGATCCATAAGCATTCTTGAACCGATCCAGTTTGGTGGTTAAGCCTTTCACCGACCCGAAGAACATTTCCAGGCTTTCATTTCTCTATAATTTGATAATTAGCACTTGACATGCGCTGGTATGACAGAACGAAAGAATTATAATGAATCTACAGTCACTTCACGATTAGTATTCTACTTTCGTTTATTTAACAAAATATAAGTTATAACATACAATACTGCGATAGGAAGCTTCAACTGCCTCTGCAATATCTCGATCATGGGCATAGTATCGTAAAAAGACAACTATGAACACCGCTTGAACTGCTCGAACATCATCATTGAAGGACGCAATATCATAAAATTTGAAAGGGAGAGCTCTTTAGTTGTTTTATTATTTTGTTTTGCCTTGGTTTCTTTGTTTTTTGTAAGCATGAGCTTCAGTCTTATGATATTCACAAAAGAATACCCCATGCATACCCATTGTAAAAAAGGATAAGGAGATTGTACACCAAACGTCTTCACAAAATGCTCCATCCTTCGAGATATCTCCTCAGGGATATGTTATATGCGCTCTTCTTCCTCACCACTTTCTTCTGCACGGATCGACTGAACCTTCACTCGAGTATCATCTAACATTATTACCTCATGGGCCTTTCCCTTGTTTAGCTCTGTCTCATAAACTGATGTTGGTGCACCCCGTTTTTCTAGCACCCGACCTCCATTATCATCGTCTTCATCCACCAACAGTAACTTCCTCATTTAAAGCGTCACAACATCCAAAATTACACGAGGCCTTTTTACAAGAGGGACTTCTTCTCCATCTGTCTTCTCATCTTCTTCTCGAAAGCGTCGTGTATACTCCTTAACTTTATCCCCCGAGGGGGTAGCATTATCTTCCTGCTGGTTCACGTTTCAAACATCCTCAATAGTTAGCAGTTCTCCCTCCTTCTCATTCAGACTTTTCAAGGACGTAGAAACCCTATGTCTTCCTCATTTTCAACTTTAGGGTACTGTCAGCCATACCCCCGTACTATTACAATCTTGATATCTTTTCTCCATCAGTGCTCATATTCGTTATGTGGTAGCCACTTCTCCACTATTAGCCATTGTCACTTTCCTGTCCTTTGCAATCACCAATTTGGGAATAGGTCACAACCCAGCTCTCAAGTAATTGATTTGTGTGAACAACCGAGATGTTTCCTCAAACCACATAAACCTGGCTAAATTAGATGCATTGCATCACTCCTAATGATTCCCTTCACTTACACAACCAAACATTAATATTAACATTCACACTTATTTATTAAGGCTACAAATTACAAAAACTTTATATTACACTTGGTTTTCCACTGTCATTTTAACTGGATATTCATGACAACATTTTCATGTTCCTAATTTTCATACACAAATACGAACGAATTCTTCAAATTCTTATCTGAGGTAGGAAGTTCAATTGTTTTCCTAACCTCACTCACCTGGGTATTTAATAATAGTGACTTCACTAGTTTCTCTACATCTACAGTAGCGAGTAAATCTGCAAGGCATACCGAGATGCCTAAAAAGTGAGAGCTCAACACAACACTAAAAAAAACCCTTCATCCATTTGCTGCCAGTTGCGTGTGACATATTCCTATAAAGCTAAAAAATCTCTTATCAGGGAGGGTAACAACAACCGCAAGCCTCAGTCGAATAAAGTGGTATGTAGGCAGGTCTCAATTTCCTTAGGCCGATAAGGATGTTCCCCCGACCGTCGGTACCCTCACTATTACATCACTGGGTATCCCGTACCTAACCTTAAAACTCAGAAGACCATCTTCATCAAGATACCCATACTTTGGGGCTAATCGAGAGAAATAACTCTCTAAGAACATTGGGACTTCATATTCTGATTCTATAGCTTTAACAACTTCTCCTTCTTTTTCCCATCCTTTTTTTGCCTATCGCGATCACTAGAGCGACTGCAATGAGCCAACATGATGTATAAGAGCAAACAAATTATGGGGATAACTCAGACACAAGAACCACTACCATTAATGAAGGTTTTTATTCTCCATGGTGTAAGAAAGTTAGGGTTCAAGCGCAGACGACTGAGCCAAGAGGGTTCGAAAACGGAAACATTATTTGCAAAGGGAATTACAAATTTTGAAATATCCACATACCTTTTTTACTGAAGATGATGAATGATAACAATAGTGATGGATGTTTCCTCCTATGAACAAATACTTTCTCTTTTGGCCAAAGTAAAGTGATTTCAATAGACAATATAAGACGTCATAAATTTTAACCGACTATTGAAATTCTAATTTACTCTCCACTACACGTGTGATGTGATAACAATTTTCATTTGTTATTACTTCATAACACGTTTCCTCTATAACCTAAGCGTCATTTAGATAATGGTGGCTTGTTTGTGAGAACCGTCATTTTCCATGCGCTGTTTAAATATCACCACGGTTATACTATAATTGAAAAATGAAATACTTCATCACTACACACATTACGTCACAAAGCACACATGAGATATAATTAGTTCAACAATTATACCATCTCTTCTGCTTTATTTAAAATTTTACTTCATCGATTTTATGTTCTCAACATATAATAAATGAATTATGGGGGTGCCCTGGTGGAGGAAGTTTCTACCAACTAATAGACTAGACAATATCAGAGCGGATGGAAACGACAATAATGTATGAAAAATACTGAACCGAGCTATTTATGTATAAATATAAGGTAAATTAAAACTACGCACTAGTACAATATCAAATATAAAGTGGACGGGGCCAACCCGAGGGGTAAACGTATCCCCATAAGATAACTGATAACCTATCGGGCAGTAAAAAGCACTCGTGACAACAACAAGGAAATTATAAAAATATATCGAAGTCGTCTTACAAAAGAAATATCGAGCAGACGCTTCACCAAAAAGAGACTATCAATGAACATATAATAAACTGAGGAGGCTATCAAGCAGAGCAGAAATGGATGTTGAACGAGATTTATCGTTAAAGGTAAATGGTTGAGCTTTTACCGAGCAAGAACCTTTATTGAGTAAGAGTGAAACCGAGCAAATATCATGATAAAACGGCACATAAAGACGATATTGGTCGAGGTCAGTTATCAAAATGGAGAATGAGAGAAACGGTTAGAGTCAACACTAGTTGACTAATCAATTCATAAAACGCATAAAAACTGGAAGTACATACCGCAAATTTAGGACCATTGTTATAAATATGGCCTACGTGCGTAATTAGTGGAATGATGTATTCAATGATAAATTGTAACTCCTATGAGAAAGTATAAATATACAAATAATATACGGAATATGTATCTTCTCTTTCTTGATCAATAAAATTTATGCTTCGTATTATCTTTTTTACATATTCCCATAACAAATCAAAATCACTAGAAAACTGGAATGATAAAATCGTTTCTGAACCGAACCGATAAACCAATAAAACCGATTTGAAACTGAATTGATAAAATCGATAAGTTGATACATAATCGAACCGATAAACCGGCAAAACCGATAACGAATCGAACCAAAAATTAGAGCTGATTTTTTTTTTTAATTTATCTTTTATACATTATATCACCCCAATTATTCGATAATGACAACTACTATTAAGAACATCAAAAAATTCTAAATTTTAATTGTTATATTATTTATTTTAAAAAAATCAAAAATTAAATTATAATTAGATTTAACTTTTATAGATAAATCCAAACCGGACCGCAATCAAACCCCTAAAAATTCAAACTAAAACAGATTCCAAATAAATCCAAACAAATTATATTAAAACCGGAACCGAACCGGATAAAACACCCACACAACCGATAAGCTCGTATCTATAATAACCCTGGATAGGGTAATGATAATTTGTCGTCGTTGTCAAAATGATTTTTTCTTTCTGACGATCAACTTGTTCTTAACTACGTCACAACGAAGACGTGGAAGCGTGCGGTGCGAGTGCTGGAGCCTACTGACTAATATGAATAGCGGTGAGTTTTCTCTTGTGAGAAACCATTCTCAAAAAAATAAATTAAATTACAAAAACTGAAAAACTATATAGTAACTCTTATGTAGTTTGTTTGGACACATGTTTGAGTATTTTTTTGCTACTTGTTCTTGCATTAGAGTTTTCCTAACAGAGAGACCTGTTAGGTGCTTTTGTCAAACACCATTGACTATGAAAGAAATTTCAAAACACTTTTTACACTGGATTTTGTCAAATAAAGTCAAATGACACATACTAAAATAGAATCAAACATTTGTTTCATTAGAGTAGGTTAGTAAAGTACTCAGATATCCCACGTAATAACAAAATATGATAGCTATTTTGTTCAACTAGTTTAAATTTATTTATATTTTGTAAGTTAGTTTGAAATTACAAGTAAACGGATCAAATAAATAACATAAAAATATGTTTCGAACAATATCTTGTTTTTAATGTTCGATGAGATCGGACATGTACAACTCCGATATATAACCTATGGGGAGAATAAATTTAAAATAGTGTATACCATCTTGTTTTAAAAATATATTTTTTTCTAATGAAACCATTTGAAAATTTATAAATGATTGTGTAGTTGTTTTTTATATATGGTTCATAAATATGTTTGTAAATTTTTTAAATTTTTTGTTTGATTTATGCTATTTATTAGATAAAGTTTGTATGATGTTAAAACGAAATATAATTCGGCTAACAATCCATTACCATCAGTTTTCACGAGAGAAGATTAAAACATTGCTTGATTAATCGTTAGGAGAAGTATTTTTGAATGTTTGAATAATAACCTTGTGATATAACTTATCTCCTTAAAATTTTGTTGACTAAAACATGTTTTGAGGAAAATATTCAATATTGCTAAAAGAAAAAAGTTAAAGTAGATAGTGTTTCATTTTAGTAAATTGGGATCGCGTAAGGTAGCGAACGCGATTTTCGTTCAGAATGGACGGGACCAATGACTGGATTTTTGGTGAAACAATGTCAGAAATGGAACTTTTCTAGTCTTGCTAGTTATCCAACTCAGATCCTTAGATCATTCGGTCTATTACAATGAAAACAGGTATTAGAGCCCTATATTAGGATATCATGTTTTCGGACAAAACTTTTCGTTCATCAAGTCTACTTCTCTCTTTCTTGGAGACTCTGATGCTTGAGGTCTAATTCTTTATACATATGAGCTCATATGCCCATACATTACGCCATTCAGATTTTGGCAAGTCGAACACTACCTTTCTGGGGCCACAGTTCTCGAGGCTGCTATCTTCTGACACATTAAAAAAATTGTTCTGCTCGATGCAAATTAAGCATGTGTATCTAAGATGATGCATATGATTTTTATTTTTATTTCCTTCACAAGCATTGATTTAGCTTTTTATTATAGTTTCATTATTAACTATTTTTACTATGGGCCTTTAGCATTCACACATTTAAGACTGTTGGATTGTGTTTCTCAGACTTTGTATGCCTTAGACCAATGGTTAGTGAAGTAAATGAAATGAACATGTGTGACTACCTACCTTATAAATACTAGTGAATGATGTTATTTCTTTTCATAGGTTCACACATTCGTAGAAAGAGTTAGCTTTATGATTATCGTTAACTGCCGCAAGCTCTCTTATTGAATTCATCGAAGTTATCTTGCGCATCTTCTCGTCCAGTCGTCAACTGATTACGATCAAATTATCGGCCGAGTATTGTTGAGTTGTTGGTCGAGTATTGTCGACCTTTCTGAATCATTAGTCGAGTATTTTTAGACTTATTTAATATTAATTTCACTTATTCTTTGAGCAAACTATTCATCTCAGCCTCATATCCCGAGGTAACCTCATTTTTTCTATTATAATGAGTAATATTTATAAGCTGCAAAATTTAATGAAGTGTAACATATTTAAGTGAGGATTAGATAATGAGGCAGATTTGATTATCTCTTCCGTTTTGGAAATGAATATACCGAGTTGATGCAACCTAAAGAAGATAAAAATAATGAAGTATATAATGCGTTTGTAACTAAAGTTAACATACCCACTAAAATCCTTAGGTCTAAAACGGTGCCACACTCAATACTGATATGGTTAGATATCATTGGAGGTTAAGATAGGAAAATGGGTCGGATTTGTCCTAGAGGGTATTTTAGAATCATAATTAAAACCATGATGAGTAAGGTGAGTGCCTAATGACTAAGCTGTGTGCCAACTTTATATGTTCTTGGGCCTGGGGTTCATGAGATTGGCTCATACATGTGACACGACGCGATTGGCCCATCGATCCAAAATTGTCCTATAAATAGTCCAAAAATAGCATTTAATAGTTGAAACATTCTCTATATACTTATTAATAGCTAGAACCTCTATTATATCTCTACCCCATACTCAGAAATTAAATACAATATCTAAACACTTACCTTAAATACCCTCAAACCAAATTTTGACATCACCAGATTGGCGACCACATTAGGAGCGGAAGGTACCCAAATAACAATATTAAAAACCTGTCTTGCAGATTAGCCTTTTGATATATTTGAGACATGGATCCCAATATGCAGATGGATCCCCCTTTCACGAATGAGGGGATCAAAAGAGATGATGAGCATGTGAACACATCTTATGTGAATCATGATACCAAGGAACAACTTTTCAAGCAAGAAGAACGTGATCAGTTGCGGGCGGAAATTGAGGCATTGAGAGCCCAATGGTATGATAAAAAGGATCTAGGTGGAGCAGAATATCTTGAATCCGATGATCCTGATAATGATCATAAATAAAATTTGAATGAACAATTCCATAAAGCCCAGAAAGGGTAGAAAAAAGAAGGTTAAACAACATTCAAGCACATTGGATTCTGTTGAAGGGTTAACAATAGAATCATAATCAGAAGTTTCTTATTCCTTTTCAACTAGTGATAATGGTCGTAAAAAGAAGAAAGAAAATCTGGCAAGAAAACATCTAAAAAAACATCAAAATTCAATTAATCATGACTCTTCTAGCAAGAAAAAAGATCGGAAAGGAAAAGGAAAAAAAAGACTATCAAGAGAAAATGAAAGGGTCAACAGACCATAGTATACATCACCTATTGAGTGATCAATTTTACGTACAATCCGAACATGGAATATCTTCCACTCTTAACAGAAACCATATG
This sequence comes from Limnanthes douglasii subsp. nivea, assembly GCA_036936605.1. NCBI lineage: Eukaryota > Viridiplantae > Streptophyta > Magnoliopsida > Brassicales > Limnanthaceae > Limnanthes > Limnanthes douglasii. The sequence goes on from JAUPFV010000005.1 coordinate 281,029,551, forward strand.
TTTAGCCAATGGTACAATTGGAGACAGTCACCATTATCATCGAATATTCTCTCAGGAAATTTTCCTAGGCGATTTGATAGTTCAAATATGGAAAATTATTATGGGGCCAGGATCCTGATAATTATCTAGAGCAATTTAAAAACTTCATGATGATTTTTAATGATGATGATAAGTTGTTATATAAGGTTTTTTCTCAAAAATTCAATGGTAGTACCTTGAATTGGTATAATAGATTGCCACGCGGATCACTCAAGAATTTTGACATGTTTTGGAGGACATTCTGAAGGCACTTTATGGGAAGTAAAGAGCTCAAAAGAAATGATGATACAATAATTTATTTTGGACAATATTCGAACGAATTTTTGAAGAATTACATCAACTATTTTTTTGCCATAGCTTCGCTACGATAAGTTTTATTAGCTGGAGACTTGGCTGATTCAGTCACTCGAAAGAAAGAAATAACTTGGGGTACATTATTGAATCAAGTCTGATGAGTCCGAATTCGAAGTGCTCCTCGGAAGGGCAGCCCAAAGTAAATCTCTCCGTAAACCGGACAGGCTCCAAGAACTTAATTCGGACAGGACTTTTGAACCGGGCAGATGACTTCGAACACTGCAAGCCTAAGGCAGTTCGAACTATGACTAAAGTACTAAAAAACCTAAACACTATCTGACTAAGCTACCTGCCCATCTGCTTAAAACTCATGGGTCTTTAAACATGACCCGGGTCCATTAAACATGACCCGAAAGCCCATAAGGGCCCAAATATCACACTATAAATACCCAACCACCAGCATTAACTATGGGTAACAAAATTTACTGCTGCCAAGCTGCTCAATTCTCTCTCCACCTTGAAACACCTTGAAACACCTTCACACCATCCTGAAACACCCTCACACCGCCTTAAAACTCCACTTGAAATTACCAGCCTACCCTCAGGCTACTTTTATCCACACCAAATTGGCGACCACAGTGGGAGGCGACGGTGCCTGAATCAAGTATTCGAAACCATGTAAAGAAATTCTGTCCGAATGAATCCGGATAATCCAGAGCTTCCACCAGCTTTGCTCGAAGTGGTGGAAGAGAACGATGAATATACTGTCCAAGAGCGCGACAGGTTAAAACTTGAGATAGAAGCTCTGAGGGCTGAAAAGGCCAAGATGGGCGTGAAAGAGAAATCCAAAGCATCAGCTGCTCACCACACCGATAACCCAAGAGAGCATGAGGTTTCCAAAACTCATGTGAGCACTAAGAAGACGCATGCCAGCTCTAAAAAGTCTCACCGGTCCAAGCCTGTGGAGAGTTCTGACTCGAGTTCAGAGTCTTCGGACAGCTCTTCGGACAGTGAGGGAAATGAGAAGTCCTTGTCCTCTAGCAGTGATGAGGGACGAACCAAGAAGAAACAAAAGCAAGTTAAAAAGTATTCCAGAAAAAGAGATCACCATGGAAGAATGAAGAGGCATATTGGAAAAGGGTCATCTCACAACCGGAGGCATGTAGACCGGATGCTGATGGATCCTTTTGCCTTCCATGATGAGCCAGGTATCTTTGCAACTCCTAATGAGGATACCGTGTTCAGTCGTGGAAGGAATTGGAGGCAGTCTCCACTGTCTTCTAAAATCCTGTCCGGGAACCTCCCCAAGAGGTTTGACAGCACCAAGATGGAGAAGTACGATGGCAGTACTGATCCGGACAATCATCTGGAGCAATTCAAGAACTTCATGATGAACTTTGATGATGATGATAAACTACTCTGTAGGGCATTCTCCCAATCCTTCACGGGGAGTGCTCTGAAATGGTACAACAGCCTGCCTCAGGGTTGTATCAGAGACTTTGATACTTTTTGGGTGGCTTTTCGAAGGCAATTTGTGGGGAGTAAGGAGCTGAAGGGTAATGGAGATACCATAATCCATTGTGCCCAGGAACCAAACGAATCATTAAAAGAGTACATAAGTCGTTTTGTAAACACAAAAAACGGGTTGGCTGATTGCTTTGAACAGGTGGCAATAGCATCCCTGAGACAAGGTTTGAACCCAGGCAGCCTGGCCGATTCGGTGACCAGGAAGAAAGCCATGACCTGGGGAGGATTGCTAAACCAAGTTGGCAAGCAAATAAATGTTGATGAAACAAAGAAGACCAGGGTGCACAGACAGGTGAGATCCACCCCGGTGGCACCAACCCCAAATCAAAACCAGTCCGGGAACAAAGCAAGAGAAACCGGACAGGGGCATGGAAGGGGAAAAGCTCAGTCTCAACCAGCTGCTCCTGCACAAAGCCAACAGTCTAGAAACAAAAGAGGGCCATGGGTCCAACCGGAGTGGTTTGCAGAGCTCAAATAAAGTGTAGCAACCATTTTCGATAAAACAAAAGATGAAGTACACTACCGGAGACCGGCGACCTTGCAGTCTCCCAGAGAACATCGAAATAATTCCTTTTGCCAATACCATAATGATATTGGCCACACCACCGATGATTGCATAGCGTTGAAACAAGAGGTACAAAACTTGATTGAAAGATGGAAGTTGGGTGCATACGTTAAAAGGAGAGGAGGCAATAGGCCTGACAACACTCATAGGGTTGGTCCAAGCAACGCTGCCCCGGAGGGGGCTATGGTAATAGTTGAAAGATTTGATGTGGAGTCTGAGTATTTGGATCCTGATCCAACACGGAACAGAGTGGGAGCTATTGAGGAGCGTTCTAGATCAGTCTCCGGGTTCATTAAATTCTTCGAGTCGCTGACAATTTTCGGAGGGGACACTATGACAGCTCCTACTACTTCTTCAAGAAAAAGGCATGTTCATAATTTGGCCTCCCGACTAGAAGGAGGCATGACATCCTATCAATCTCCAAACTCGTTCCCATTCATAGTCTTCGATGAGGATGATTTGAGAGATATTGCTGGCCCTCATGAGGATGCTGTTGTCATAGGGGCATCTATAGGGGGCAATGAGATAAGGCGAGTTTTGGTGGATACTGGAAGCTCTGCCAATATCCTTTTTCTAAACACTTACAAGAAAATGAAAAATCCATCTGTGATTCAAAAGTCGGACAGGTCAATCGTGGGCTTCACGGGCAGCTCAGCCGATGTGATCGGGGAGTTTGAAGAAGAAGTGTTGTTGGGCAGGGGCCCTTTCAAGAAAATGGTTAGAATACTCTTCATTGTGGTGGATTGTCCCACCTGTTATAATGCTATTCTAGGGAGGTCTTGGCTCTCTAGGATGCATGCAGTGGCTTCGACAGTCCATCAGTGTCTAAAGTATGCTGTTCAGGGACAGGTTGGGGTTGTCCGGAGCAGCCAAAAGGTTGCAAGAGAATGCTATGCCACTGCCTTGGCCCCACGAACGCTGGGGGCAGTCCGTATAAACGATCAATAGCAGTTTGAGGGCCTTTCTGGGGGTGAGGGTGAAATTGATGACCCCAGAGAGACCCCCGGAGTGTTAATTCCGATTGAAGAGGTTGAGACACACTGCTTGGAAGAAGGAAAAGCGTCAAGATAGGGTCCAAAATGCCACCAATGCTGAAAGAAGGAATGTTGAAATTCTTGAAAGACCATCAACATGTTTTTGCTTGGTGCAACGCTGATGTTACTGGAGTTCCATCAGAGGTGATTTCCCATCACCTATCTGTCCGGAGAGACGTGGCACCAGTGGTACAAAAGAGGAGAGCTTTCTCAAAAGAAAAGGCTGATGTCATTATACAAGAGGTTGACAGACTCACAAAGATGGGGCACATTAAAGAATCTCAGTACCCTTTGTGGACTGCCAATCCTGTCTTGGTAAAAAAGAAGAATGGTAAATGGCGTATGTGCATTGACTTCACAGACCTCAATCGAGCTTGCCCAAAAGACTTGTATCCGGTTCCCCGGATAGATCAGTTAGTAGACTCTACTTCTGGGAACAAGCTACTCTCCTTCATGGATGCATTCTCCGGGTACAATCAGATCCAAGTGGATCCAAAAGATCAAGAGCATACCACTTTTGTCACTGATAGGGGTTTACACTGCTACAAGGTGATGCCCTTTGGTTTGAAAAATGCTGGGGCTACTTATCAAAGGTTAGTCAATAAGGCATTTGCTGATCAAATTGGAAGAAATATGGAGGTTTACATTGACGATATGATGGTGAAAAGCGCGGATGAGCAGTTGCACTTGTCCGGCCTCCAAGATACTTTTGCCAACTTGGGCAAAGTGAATTTAAAATTAAACCCTGAAAAGTGTGTGTTCGGAGTGCAGTCCGGGAAGTTCTTAGGGTATATCATAAGTGAGCATGGAATACAGCCCGACCCGGACCAACTCAATGCTTTGTTCCAAATGGAGCATCCTCGAAGCATTAAAGAAGTACAACGATTAACGGGGAGGTTGACATTCTTGAACAGATTCATCTCCAGGTCTTCGGACAGATGTGCTCCTTTCTTTCAAACCCTGAAGGGTGCAAAGGGGTTTGAATGGACACCACAGTGTGATGAGGCATTCAATGAAATCAAGAAGCATCTGTCCTCTCCCAAGACTTTGTTCAAACCAATCGATGGGGAGACTCTCTTTGTATATCTGGCTGTTTCAAGTTGTGCCATCAGTGCTGTGTTAGTAAGGGAGGTTGATGGGTATCCTCACCCATTGTACTACATCAGCAAAAGCTTGATTGATGTTGAGAGGCGTTACTTGAAACTTGAAAAACTAGCATTGGCCTTGGTGATAGCTGCAAGAAAAATGAGGCCTTACTTTCAGGCTCATCCTATCGTTGTCCGGACGTCTTTCCCTTTAAAGAATGTCCTTCAAAAAGCAGACATTTCAAGCAGAATGACGAAGTGGTCAGTAGAGTTGGGGGACTTCGACATAGACTTTGCTCCTCGGACAGCAGTAAAAGCTCAAGCTGTGGCTGATTTTCTGGTCGAATTCCATTCTGATAGGGATTCAGAACAATCTGCTGATTTAAAAGACAAAAAGGGTGGATTGTCCGAACAGACGAAGGATCCAGTTCCATGGGATCTGGGGCAGGAATATGTCTCACTTCCCCCTATGGGGACAACATGTTCTAAGCTATTTGTTTTGCTTTCAGGGCATCCAATAATGAGTCCGAATACGAAGCAACTATAGCTGGGTTAAAATTGGCATACATCCGTGGAGCAAAAAGGGTCAACCTACTAAGTGACTCCCAATTTCTTGTCCACCATGCTCTAGGCATGTCAGAGGCTAGAAAGGAGCAATTGATCAAATACGTGCTCCTCCTTAAAAATGAAGCGTCAAAGTTTAAAGCTGTTGTCTATGAGCACATTCCCCGGACAGAGAATGAGCTAGCAGACTCATTGACAACGATAGCATATACGGAGTCCTATCCATGGATCCATGTGCTCGAAAGCCCTTCTAGTCAACTTGATGAAGGTGAAAAAGAGGAAGTCTTTGAAATACAAGTAAACCGGCCTCAAGACTGGAGGTCTCCTCTTATGCAATATCTGTCCGATGGCATCGTGCCCTTGGATAAATCACAAGCCAGAACGTTGAAGCACAGGGCTCGTGGTTTCATTATGATTAGAGAAGTATTGTACAAAAAGTCCTATAGCAAACCTCTCCTACGTTGTTTAGGGGATCATGAGTCACAAATGGTTCTCTCCGAATTGCATGATGGTGAGGGATCAGCCCATTGTGGATTTAGAGCTTTAACAAGAAGAGTGCTTCTCTCCGGATATTATTGGCCATCAATAATGAAAGATGCTAAGGAGCTGGTAAGGAGGTGTGACCCATGCCAGAGGTACAGCAATGAAATTCATGAACCAGCCATTCCTTTGGAATCAATTCCTGAGCCCATCCCTTTTGCTCGATGGGGATTGGACTTAGTTGGGCCTCTCCCTGTGGCGTCCGGAGGGCGTAAAACCATAATTGTAGCCATTGACTACTTCTCGAAGTGGATAGAAGCAGCCCCCTTGGCAGGGACAACATCAAAAGTTGTTATAAAGTTCATTTTATCCACCATATGTTGCAGATTTGGTGTCCCCCAGAAAATAACAACAGACAATGGGCCACAGTTTGACAACAGAGAAATGGAAAGCTTCTGTGCCTCAAGGGGTATTCAGCACTGCTTTTCTTCACCTTTCCACCCACAGGCCAATGGGCAAGTTGAGGTGGCTAATAGAACAATACGGTCCGGTTTAAAGAAAAATTTGGAAGGGGCTGCTGGGAAGTGGCCTAGTTATCTACAAGAAGTCTTGTGGGCCTACCGGACAACACCTGGGGCTGCAACACAAGAATCACCTTTTGCCTTGGTCTATGGAATGGATGCAGTAGCCCCCATAGAGAAGACACTCCCCTCCTTTCGAGTCCACAACTTCTCCGGACAGGCTAATGAGATGACAATTAGAAATCAACTTGATTTAATTGAAGAAAGGCGAGTAAAAGCTCATCTTAGAATGGCACACTATCAGGGCTTGATGAGAAGCAGGTTTGCTTCTAAAGTTAAAAGAAGGGATTTTCAACCAGGAGATAAAGTATTAAGAAAAGTTTTCTTGCATACTAAGGAAAAGCTCTTCGGAAAGCTGGCCCCAACTTGGGAGGGTCCGTATACTGTGGTTGAAAGAATCAAGCCTGGGACATACTGGTTGGAAGACAAAGATGGCAGGGTTTTAACTCACCCTTGGAATATTGAACACCTTCGAATGTACTTGGAATAAAACTTATGTAAATATTTACTTGTTTAAACATCCATGTAAATATTTAGGGGCATACCACTTCCTCTCTTCGGCGCCACGGAGAGCTCTCAATGAAACTTGATGCCTTCTTCAATAATTTTCTAAGTTTTTGCAAAATTCTGTTGCTTGTCATACTACCCGGACTGAAAGGTCTAATGGCTACTTAAATTCTAGCCAGAGAAACTAAACACTCTCACAATACAATAACTCAAAACTACTTAAACTCCAGCTAGTTAAAACAAATTATGAAAGAAGAGGATGGTTGAGCAAAATAAAACATTCATTCAACAACTTAAAATTGCCTTGGCCTTCCAAGGACTTTTTGAACAAATTTGGGCACAGTACAAAAATCTGTCCGAATAATACGGACACCATCACAAAAAAGGTGCCTTGGCCTTCCAAGGACTTTAGTTCAAAACAAAAGATAAACAAAACAAATTATAAATTAAGGTTGAGCCTTTGAAGATGGCTCACCCTCATCTGCTTTCTTGCCTTTGATGTCGCTCTTCTCCTCGACAATTTGCTTACCCTTGGGGTCAATCTCTTCCTCACCTGGACTCTCTCCGGTTTCCTCTTCATCACCAGACGAGGACTCACCGGAGTACCCCTCATCAACCATGGTCCAGTATGGGAGATCATCGTCATCTACATAGCGCCATAAGTCCCCTAGTCTCCTCTTCGGGAACTTCTCGTGAAACAGGAGGACCATATCGGACTTCACTTTTTCAATCATTAATTCTTCACTCCGTATCATCTCCCTGGCATAAGCGGTTGATTTTGGCCTTGATCATGGCCTCTTGATCCTTCACCAAAGCAGCTTTCTATTCAACAGCCTGAGTCACTGCATTCTCTAAAGCAAGTTTGTCAGTGGTCAGGTTGGTGACAAGCTTCTCCTTTGCTGCAGTTTCTCCTCTTGAGGCTGTCAAGTCCTTCTCCAGTCCGGACAGCTTAGCTCGGAGATCTTTTACGGTCTCTTCTAAAGAAGCAACTTTTGTGTTGCTTTCATTTTGATTCTTCTTTATCTATTCGTTCGACTCCTTAAGCAAATCAACCTTAGTAGCAGCAGTCCTGAGGTCATCGGACAGCTTCTCCTTCTCAGACTTGAGGTCTTTGATGGTGTTTGCCTGACTTCGGACTTGCCTTTCCAAAGTAAGTACTGGCTGCACGTTGCTAAGGAGAGAATGGGCTATAACGTCCCTCTCACTGGAAACCATAAAAGTCCTACCATTGAAATTCACTGTGTTGGAACTACTTGGGGGAACATATGGCCCTGCGAACTCATCTCTGGACAGGCCAAGGAAATAATCACCTAGAGCACCTAGACCGGTGACGTCCACTTCATCCATGTTAATCTCTCCCCTTTCAATCTCATCAGTATGGAATTCCATTGGAATCCCTTCATTAAGATTCCCTGGGATCTCTTCGGCTAACGTCGGATCGGTTGGGAAAGTGGGCTCCGGATCCCGGAGAGCGAGCTCTTCTCATTGGGAAGTCTTTTTCTTTTTGACTTCCCTGTCAGCACTGTCACTTGCTTGCTTACGAGCCCGTTTGGAAGCCCTTGAAGGTTTTGGGGGATTCACTCCTTGTTTCTCGCTCTCCTGTTCTACCACTTGTAGAAGGTTTGCATCAACTTGAGCCTGGACTGGCACCTCTGAGTCTGTTGGGGCCTCTTTCTCAGTATCCTCTACCGCTTTCCTGCCTTTCTTCTTCTTGCCCTTCATTTTACTTGGGGCTTTGGCCCGGGCAGGAAGGAAGAGGGTCCCATCCAGTTCATGAGACCTTCTCAGCACGATGTCTTCATCAGGTGGGGTGGAGAACTCCTCCCAGGTTAAGTCTCTTCGACATGTGGTGTTCCACAGGTGAGACCTCGCTAGGTTCCCAGGAGTGAAGGCTTTATGAAACCGGTTCTCCCAGTTCTCTGCGGCCCAAGCGTTGATTTTGCCACAGGTGACCTGTCCGGCCTTCAGATAGTCCCCGAACTCCTTTGGCAGCTCTGATAAAACAAAAGAAAAACTGATTAGTATAAACTTAAAGGAAAGAGAGATTCGAACAGAAACTTAAAGTAAAAACTTACGATCACTCCTCCATCTACTTCGAAGTAGGCTAGGATTCTCCCCGGCTTTGATTTTCTTGCCATTTTCCCATGAGCCACTGACAAACAAGAACTGGCTCCTCCATTTACTCTCCGATTCCAGGAGATCATCAACAGCTTTAAGATCGTTCCCCATGTTGAAATGATAGAAAGGGAACTGATGATGTTTGCACAAACTAGCCACAGCTGCAAACTCTTCCATAAGAAGAGGAATTCCAGATAGCCTAGACGCCATAATACATGACATCAAGGTGTACCAACCGTTAGGGCTTAGCTGTGTTGGACATAGCTTGACCAAGTGAAAATAGCGCACTATCTACGGGTCCAGTGGGAACCTAAGTCCCCAATTGAATAGCTCCGTAAAGAAGACTATCTCATTTCTTTTGCAATCCATCGGGGTCTCTGGATCGATGGGAATTCGAATCTTTACATTCTCAGGGATCCTTCACTTAGTACGCAGTCGTCCCAGATCTTTAGTATGGATGAACGCATACTTGGTCTTTAACAGAGATGAAAGATATTTGAGCTCGACCTTATGAAAACATGGCCCTACTCTCCCTTCGAGGCTCTCCGGCAGGTCCGGATGCCTCAGATATAAGTCTTCTTTGCCTTTCTTGACAGCAACTCTAACAGTTTCAGCTTGTCCGGAGGACTCGGACTCAAATCTAACCTCCTCGGTGGAGTCCTCCATCCTCTCCTCCATTATTGTTGGGGGAGCTTCTGTAGAAACCGCCCGGGGAGGGTTGAAGCTTGGCATAACTGATCCTCCGGACTGTTGACCCTCTGAATGTTTTAGACTTATCACCTCAGTTTGAGTTTCTGAGGTTGAAGTTTCTTTGGAAGGTAGAGGACTGCTAGCCCCCGGACCGGCCGACCTTTCCCGGAGAGTCCTAATAATTGCCCCGGACCCTAATTCGCTAGTATTTTTGGAAGAAAGCCCTTTAACCAACCTACTTGGCCTTTTCATGATTAGTTTATCCGGGGAATGGTCGGAGTCAGACCCCATAGCAATGAAAGAGGATTTTTTCCTAACACTTGTGGCAGTGACCCCCGGTTCAACAATAGGGATCGACTCTTGAACTGAAGAGCCATATACTATGGGGGAGAGTGTTGATTGAAAGAGTTTTCTAGGTTTTGTACCTTTAGAAGAAGATGAACCTCTGTCAGATTCTTCGATTGAAGGGGCTGGTTTCTCGACAGGCGACGCTGGAAGCCCTGCTGCAAGTCTTTTTTCTTTTTCAACTCTTTGAGCTTTCTCCAATTCTGAGAGGTTAAGCCAACCGCCCTTGATCAGTGCTGTTCTTGCTGTGAACATAAAAAGCTAAGGAAATTTTGAAGTTTTAGAAAGATAAAGCTTTGGGTAAAATGGCAGAGTAAAGTTTGAAAGAGATAATGAGACAGTGAAAGGTGAATAGAATTTATAGTAAATGTGAAAAAAGGAGTTGATTCCTAGGAGAATCCGAAAAGTTGGGCAATGATTAAAAGACGGCGCTGATGTCATTAATGACATTTAAAAGAGGTAACTTGTTCAAGAAAGTGGTGCGAATTTCAAGGTGAAAAAACGGCTAAAGTGACCAACCAGAGAGTGACACGTGTCCCACTAACTCTGACAAGAACCGTTTGGAATTCGTAACGATTGGTCTGTCCGGGTCCGTCCTCAACTCTCTTCGAATTGAAAAACCACTTCCTAAATCGGACTGTTTTTCAGTTCTTTGACAAGGACACTTGTTCAAATACCTAAAAAAGGGGCTCCTGATGAGTCCGAATTCGAAGTGCTCCCCGGAAGGGCAGCCCAAAGTAAATCTCTCCGTAAACCGGACAGGCTCCAAGAACTTAATTCGGACAGGACTTTTGAACCGGGCAGATGACTTCGAACACTGCAAGCCTAAGGCAGTTCGAACTATGACTAAAGTACTAAAAAACCTAAACACTATCTGACTAAGATACCTGCCCATCTGCTTAAAACTCATGGGTCTTTAAACATGACCCGGGTCCATTAAACATGACCCGAAAGCCCATAAGGGCCCAAATATCACACTATAAATACCCAACCACCAGCATTAACTATGGGTAACAAAATTTACTGTTGCCAAGCTGCTCAATTCTCTCTCCACCTTGAAACACCTTGAAACACCTTCACACCATCCTGAAACACCCTCACACCGCCTTAAAACTCCACTTGAAATTACCAGCCTACCCTCAGGCTACTTTTATCCACACCAAAGTCGGAAAATAGATTATTGTGGAAGAAACCAATAGATTACGTAGGTCATATTTATGATAATGGTTCTAAATTTGCGGCATGTACTTTGAGTCTCTATGCGTTTCATGAGTTGATTAGTCAACTAGTGTTGACTCTAACCGTTTATCTCACTATCCACTTTCATAACTGACCTCGAGCAGTATCATCTTTATGTACCGTTTTATCATGACATTTGCTCGGTTTCACTCTTACTCAATAAAGGCTCTCTCTCGGTAAAGGCTTAACTGTTTCCTTTGATGATATCTCTCGTTCAACATTCATTTCCGCTCTGCTTGATAACATGCTCGATTTATTATATGCTCATTGGCAGTCTCTATTTGGTGAAGCGTTTGCTCGATCTTTCATTTTATAAGATGGCTTCGATATAATTTTCTAATTTCCTTGTTGCTGTCACGAATGCTTGAACTACTAATAAATTACTGTGGAATAATACTTGAACTACTAGATTCCTCTTCAGACCCCATCAAAATAAATGATCCAAGAGAGACTCTTAGTGCAATTTTTACTATAGAAAAAGTCGAATTGAACAGCCTAAAAGATGGAAAGAATGTTAGAGTTGAAGGTGATAAGGGAGCAATTCGTCAATAGTATAATAATTAGCCAATTATAAACAGAATAAAGTTAAAACACTTATTACAGTATTAAACGTTTGTCTAAGGATACTTTGTAAACAAAATATATTGTGAGGGACTAAAAGAGAAATAAAAGTAAAGCCCACCAAGAACATAAATGGATCCACTTCTCATACTATAAAAGGGGACCTATTATTCTTGGTAGGTGGGACATTCTTTGGAATATAATACTCTTTCCACTTTCTCTCTCTAGAATATTCTACCTAGGTCCAAGATCCAATACCACCTATTCTTATTCGATTATTTCCTCATCATTGGCGCCGTTTGTGGGAAACCGTGATACCCAAAAAAGGAATATTTTTCTTGTAAAAAATCACGATCTGATCTTGACAAGAGGATGAATAACTCGGCGGTAGGAGAAAGGGTCGGGAGAGAAGCGACCCGAGCCGTTCCGATATCTGAAGGCGAGGGAGCCCCGGGTCCCGAATATTACGTGCAAGGTCGGGACAAACGTTCGACCCTCATCATGACGAGGAGACAGCTTCTGGAGGATAATGCGAGGTTAAACGAAGAGAAGGAAAGGGCGTTAGACGAAAAGAAGGCTCGGGAAGCTAAAGTCAAAGGGCCAGTGGTAGAAGACCGCGGCGAGGACTACCTAACTATCGACCATCGCTTCGATGCCCAACCCACTCGGTACTATCAGGAGTCACGCTCAGAGGGAAAACGAACTGGCGGAGCGGATCGATACTCAAAAGTAACCCGAAGGATCTTTCCAGATTACACTACCGATGACTCGTCAGACAGGGAATACCGGCGCAAGGAAAGGTTGAACAAGCGAGCGCAGAAGAGTCGCTCCCGACGGAATAGGGCGCCCCGCTCGGATTCCCCTAAGTACAAAAAGGGTAGCACAGAGAAAAGAACACCGATATCGTTTGAAAAGGAGGAAATACAAAATGGGAGCAGAGAAGAGCGGGTAGCCCCCAGGTCCAATGACAGCACTCGAACAGCTAGAACATGGGGTACCGAACCAGTAGCCAATTCGTCAACTTGGGGGATGAATGCCTATACGGCCTTCAGACCGAAGGACTCGGGGGCAGAGTCACTAGGTTCGCGATGAGTTGGAGGGCTTCGTCGTTGTCCGACGAAATTTTATTGGGGCATCTCCCGAAGAGATTTGATATTTCCAGGTTGGAAAAATATGACGGTAAAGGGGATCCAGATAATCATTTGGAGGCTTTCAAAAATTTTATGTTGAGCTTCGATAACGACGATAAGCTTCTGTGTCGAGCATTTTCGATGACTTTCAAGGACCGAGCCTCCAAGTGGTATAACCGACTACCGCAGGGCTGCATTAAAAACTTCGGGATGTTCTGGACGATGTTCCGCCAGCACTTCGTCGGTAGCAAGAGTTTCTGAGCCAACGGAGACACGATCATGAACTATAAGCAGAGGCTGGGAGAGAGCTTGAGAGATTACACCCGTCGTTTCATTGACGCTAAAACCGACCTTGACCACTGCGAAGAGAATGTGGCGCTAACCGCATATCGCCTCGGTCTGCTCCCAGGGCCTATGAAGCAAGCGGTCACCAAAAAACAAGCGTTTATATTCTCCGCCCTATTGGTCCAGGTAGAAAAACGAATACTGGTGGAAGAAACCGAGGCGTCCGAACTAGCCGCGCATATTCAGCAGAGCGTACTGGCCTCGGTCATCATAAAACAAGGGTCCTAATCTAGTAACGGACTGCAAGCCCAGCCGATAAGCTCGATACCACCGACCCAGTCTTACCCTATCAAGGTGTCGGCTCCCCCGAGCCACAGAGTGAAACAAACCAACCAAACAGTCCACCGACCTATATCCAATAAGTGGATCTGACCCTCTCATTTCGCTGATTTGACAGAATATGTATCTTCGATCTACAAAAAACTAAGAAAAGCGGGATGTATCGAAGGCCTTTCCCTATGCCAACGCCTCGAGAGCAGAGGAACAACCGGTACTTCCGCTACCATGAAGACGTGGGGCACGATACTAAGGATTGTATTGCCCTCAGAAAAAAATACAAACACTGATGAAATATGGAAACCTCTTAGAATACGTGAAGAAAAAATCTCAGCAGACTACAGCCTCGAGAGAGGTCACAACTGTTCCTAAGTCTGAAGCGACTATGACTATTTCCGAGGCGACCGACCATTTTGTGGTGTCCGACGAGTACCTCGATCCCGATGCAAGCCGCAACATCATCAGAATCATTGAAGAGGAATCCGCGGGAGGCAACAGAAACGTAAGGAACCTTTGCCGATTTTTCGAATCACTGACTATTTTTGGGGGAGATTCTATGGCAGGAACCACTCACTCTTCTAGAAAACGACATATCGTGAACTTGGCCACCCGGCTGGAGGCTCGGGCCTTCCCCTATCCTAAAGACGTTCCTTCCCCGATCCTTTATATTGACGATGACGACATGAGAAATGTTGTCGGCCCTCACGAAGACGCCATCGTCATCGGGGCTGCCATCGCAGGGGAAGAGGTCCGACGCATCTTGGTAGATACGAGAAGCTCTGCTAACATAATCTTTGCGTCCACTTTCGCAAAGTTTAGGGCACCACCAGTTATTACCAGGTCAGACCGCACTATTGTGAGATTCACAGGTTCAGCAGCAGACGTAATCGGAGAATTCGAGGGCATCGTCCAGCTGGGCCGCGGGCCATTCAAAAAAGAAGTCACCGTATTGTTCGTGGTGGTAGACGCGCCAGCTTCTCATAATGCGATTTTTGGCAGGTCCTGGCTATCGCGAATGCACGCAGTATCGTCCACGGTCCATCAATGTTTGAAGTACGTGGTCGGGAACAATGTGGGTATAGTCCGAAGTAGCCAAAAAGCGGCCCGTGAATGTTACCGAGCAGCCTTGGCACCCAAAAAGGATTTGAAGATGATCCCAGCACAAGATTAGCATTAGAGGGACTTCCCTTGGGGTCATTTCCCGTTGACGATCCCAGGGAAGCCCCCAGGTTTTTGACTACCGACGAAGAATGCGAAAAGTACAGATTTGCCGAAGGGAAAGTATTACAGGTTGGAGTTCAGTTATCATCAACTTTCAGGGAACAATTATTATCATTGCTACAGAACAATTTAGATTTATTCACATGGTGCTCGAGGGACGTGACTGGAGTCCCGGAAAACCATGTGATTCACAAGTTAGCTATCAACAAAAATGTCAGACCCGTTTCACAAAAGCGTCTGGCGTTTTCTCCAGAAAAAGCGGAGATCATTCTGAGAGAGGTCGAAAGAATGATCAGCGTCGGTCACATCAAAGAAGCAAGTTACCCGCTCTGGACGTCGAATCCTGTCCTAGTAAAAAAGAAAAACGGGAAGTGGAGAATGTTTGTGGACTTCACTGACCTAAATCGTGCATGCCCGAAAGATCCTTTCTCGATGCCAAGGATCGACCAATTGGTGGACTCCACGTCGGGAAACAGACTGCTCTCCGATGTTGCACCAGTTACAATCAGATTAAGTTGCACCCCACCAATCAGGAGAGCACGACGTTTATACCAGGCAGACGTCTGTATTGCTACAAGGTTATGCCGTTTGGACTGAAAAATGTCGGGGCAACATATCAGAGGTTGGTTAACAAGGCCTTCGATCGCCAGATAGGGAGGAATATGGAAGTTTACATCGATGATATGTTGGTAAAGAGCAACACAGACGAGGCACACCTGGACGATTTGAGAGAAACTTTTGACAACCTCCGAGGTATAAATCTCAAGTTGAACCCGGAGAAGTGCTCCTTCGGGGTAAGGTCGGGCAAATTCCTGGGTTTCTTTGTCAGCGAAAAGGGAATCGAGGCGGCCCCAACCCAATTGCAGGCCCTCTCCGACATGACGCCACCTAAGAGCATAAAGGAAGTCCAGATATTTGTCGGGCGCCTCGCAGCTTTGAACCGATTTATCTCTCGTTCATCGGACAAATGCGCTCCATTTTTTCAGGTCTTGAGAAATGCCAAAAAATTTGCGTGGACACCGGACTGTGATGCTGCCTTCTTAGGAATTAAAACCTACTTGGCGACCCCGAACCTTCTAACAAAGCTTCTGACAAGAGAGACTCTTTTTCTTTACATAGTGCTTTCGGATTTTGCAGTAAGTGCGGCTCTGATCAGCGACTCGGGATCGGTCCCAAAAGCGGTGTACTTCGTAAGTAAAAGCTTACTAGACGCAAAAACGTGGTACCTGAAATTGGAGAAAATGGTTTTGGTCTTGGTAACCGCGGCACGAAAAATACGGCCGTACTTTCAAGCGTACCCTATTGTAGTCCGCACATCGTTCCCGCTCAAATACGTCCTCCAGCGCCCGGATATGTCAGGAATAATGTCCAAATGGTCGGTAGAGTTGGGCGATTTTGACATCCAATTCGAACCTAGGACTGCCATCAAAGGGCAAGATTTGACTGATTTTGTAGTAGAATTCCATTCTAATCGACCGCACGAAGAATCCTCGCATGAGTCAACCAAAAATAATGAATGGATCGTCCGAACCGATGGCGGTTCAAACGTTAATGGCTGCGGTGCGGGCATACAGATAGTTACACCAACAGGTATCAGTATGCATCGGGCGGTCCGGTTCGGCTTCCGAACCTCGAACAATGAAGCTGAGTACGAGGCTGCATTGGTCGGCTTACGACTTGCACAGGTATGTGGGGCTACACATGTGCGTCTTATCAGTGATTCCCAGCTCGTGATCAACCAAGCTTCGGGAGCGTCAGAAGCCAGGAATGAGCATCTGGTGCAGTACTTGGCAGCATTGCGGATTTTGGCCGCATCTTTTGCTAAGATAACTTATGAGCATGTCCCAAGGGCCGAAAATATGGTAGCCGATTCACTAGCATCGGCTTCATGTTCCAACAGTTACCCATGGGTAACGGAGCAATAAAGCCCGTCCATCCTACGAAGTAGGGAGCTGGATACTCGACCGGAAATAGCCTGTCAGGTATCATCGGTAACCATCTCAGATTGGAGAAGGGATATCATCACCTTTTTGGCCGAGGGACACCTGCCAGACGATAGACTAACGGCTCGGAAAGTTCGAAACAAATCCCGCGGCTATACCTTATTGGGAGGCATTTTATACAAAAAATCATTCAGCCGGCCTTTGCTACGCTGTTTGGGAGTAAACGAGTCGCAGATAATAGTATCAGAACTACACGATGGAGAAGGTGCGGCTTATTGTGGTTACAAGGCATTGATAAGGAGAATCTTCCTCGTCGGGTTCTATTGGCCAACGGTTGCGGCCGACGCCCAACCGATAGTAAAAATGTGCGACCCATGTCAAAGGTTCGCTAATGCGATCAACGTTCCTGGGGCCCCTTTAGAATCCATATCCGAAGGCTTACCTTTCGACCGATGGGGAATCGATCTCGTCGGTCCGTTGCCAATGGCGTCCGGGGGAAGGCAGACGATCGTGGTAGCCGTCGACTACTTCTCCGAATGGGTAGAAGCAGAACCATTATCAGTTGCGAAGGCAAAGGACATCATCAAATTCATTTGGTCGCACATTTGCTGTCGGTTCGGGGTGCCTCAGAGACTCACGATGGGCAAGTAGAAGTGACAAATTGGACCATACTGGACGGGCTCAAAAATAATTTGGAAGGAAGAGCTGGCAAATGGCCGGATTACTTACAAGAAGTGTTATGGGCCAACCGAACGACGCCTCGAACGGCGACCAAAGAGTCGCCTTATGCCTTAGTTTTTGGAATGGACGCTGTCGTCCCAACAGAGTCAATCTTCCCGTCGTTTAGGGTCGGTACTTACACGGAAAGAGAAAACGACAACGCCAGGCGTTTAGCTTTGGATCTGGTAGAAGAAAAAAGGGGTCGGGCTCAGTTACATGTGTTGCATTATCAGACTTTGATGAGAAGCCGGTACGCATCCAAAGTACGTCGACGGGAATTCAAAGTAGGGGAAAAAGGTTTACGAAGAGGTTTTCTGCACACCAAGGATAAAAGCCTCGGAAAACTTGCTCCGAATTGGGAGGGGCCTTATTCAGTGACAGAACGGGTCAAGAGCGGGACGTATCGATTGCAAGATCAGCACGGGCGACAGATAAGACTCCCATGGAACGTCGAGCATTTGAAACGATATTTTGAGTAGCTCTAACATTTATCGTAATCATCTCTGTAAACAAACTTTAGGTCGGGGGTGTACTCTTTCCTAGCTCGGTGGCACGAGAAGGTTTGATGAGGCACCTACAAAAACGGACCCCCTTTTAATTCCAAAAAACTTTTCGCCTCTATATTTGCGATTTGTCCGAAGCGAGTCTATCGGCTGACGAGTTGACAGACCCTAAGGTCGGATTTTCAATTTTTATTGATCTACAGAACCTTAAAACGGTTTTTCAGTACTTAAACTGATCCACATATCGAATTACCGACCCTAAGGTCGGATTTTTGAATTTTTATTGATCTACAGAACCTTAAAACGGTTTTTCAGTACTTAAACTGATCCACATATTGAATTACCGACCCTAAGGTCGGTTTTTCAATTTTTATGGATCTACAGGACCTTAAAACGGTTTTTCAGTATTTAAAACTGATCTACAGAACCTTAAATGGTTTTTCAGTAGTCGACACTGATCTACATACCAAGTTACCGACCCATCGGTCGGATTTTCAATTTAAATTGATCTACATGGCCTTAAATGGTTTTTCAGTATTTAACACTGACCCACACATCACTTTACTGACCCTCATGATCGACATTTTAGATTCCTAATTGTCAAACTATTGATTGAATTTCATAATGAAGAAGTAGTGATAATACAAGTTCTACAACAGGTCCGTACCGACCACGAAAATACAAAAAACCCAAAGTACAAAACAAAAATTACATAGGAGCATCGGGGGTCACACATCACTTCCTTCGGACTCCGTGCCTTCATCATCCGACCCATCATCCTTGCAAACCACACCCTCAGGACGATCAGCCTCTGGAACGTCCAACCACACCGAATCCAGAGGCAAGTCTGGGAAGCGGTAATGAAAAACCAGCACATACGCCGCCTTGGCATCGGCTGCTTCTTTCTCAGCCTATTTCTGGCAATGCTCAGCAAAAAGATCATTAGCCGCCTTCAGATCGGCAATCTCCTGAGCCAGCCCCCCACGCAATCATCCCGGTCCTTTGTCATACGCGCCAAGTTCTCCTCGGCCGCCGCCAGTTTCTCTTCCATCAGCCTTTGAGCTTCCCTCGGTTTCTTCGCTTCCTCTTCAAGCGCAGCGACCTTCCCCTCTGCGCCCTCTAGCTTCTAGCTCAATTCCGCCGCCCACCGCTCCTTCATGGCCAAGGGGACGATCATATTGTACAAAGACAGCGACATGCCATCTGTGATCCGAAGAAGGAAAGCATGGGGGCTCCCAGGTACGGAAAGGACCGACAACTTCACACCACTCGAGGACGCGGCCAACGTTTTGGGTCTCGCATCGTCGGGCTGCACTACTATGGGGTCGGTCGCAGTCGTTCCTTTCAACCCCCCAGATTGTTCGAAAAGCTCGGGCACGGTGGCATTTTCAGCAGCTGTAGGCACATCAACGGCCCGATTCTCTTTTTTTGAACGCTTCGGTTGCTTACTCGGAGCTAAGTCTGCCTCAGCCTTTCCCTTCCGCTTCTGGACTAGCTCCTCATACTGATGAGCCCCATCTTCCACCGCAACGTTCTCCCCTTGCTGCCCTTCAGGGGCGTCCCCTTCGGCATCAGCGTCAGCACGCTCTACTTGGTCATCAGACCTGGGGCGCTTGCTGGGAGCCTTATTTCGCTTGGGGAGAAACAAGTTCGCGTTGGACGCCTGCGACCTTTCCACCACATCCACCAAGCTCGGGGATGGCGCAACTCTTCGATTGTTAGGGGCCCCGACGAGCAACGCCAGAGGTTGCTCATAATCAAGTTGGTGTCCTTGAAGGCTCGGTGAAACGCCCGACCCCAATTCTTCCTTGCGTAGTCTTTCAAGACCTGAAAAGTTACCTTTCCGGGCTTGAAATGGTCCTTTTTCACCCCTTGGATGAACTCCTTAGAAACTGCACAACATATCAGACCCACATTAAAAAAAATTATATATATATCGCTGGGAACCCAAGACCGCAGCAATCGCCTCGGATTCTCCTGGTCATAGGGTCGGTCGTTTTCCCAACAACCACTGAGGAAGACGAACCGGTGTTTCTAACCCTTGTCGCCCTCAAGGAAATCATTCACGATCTTCCAAGTATTACCCAGGGAGGAGTAGAAAAAGGGGGACTTGGGGGACTTCGAAAGATCGGACATAGCGATGTACTCCTCCATCGGCGTAATTTGACCCGACAGATGGGACGCCATGATACACGACATTAGTGTGTACCATGCGTTGGGTGTCAGCTGCGAGAGGAAAATTTGCAGGGTGCGGAAGTACAGAGCTATCTCGGTGTCTAGAGGAAACCTAAGGCCCCAGTTGAAGAGTTCGATGAAGATCACGATTTCACGCGACCGAACATGCACCGGTGTCTCCCCAGGTTCGGGTAAGCGGACACCCACGCACTTCGGGATACCCCAACATTTCAAAAGCTCTTCCCTCTCTTCGGCCGGGAAGTAAAGATATTTGCCCTCGAAGAGGGAGATGACGTCTTCTCGGGGTAACCAACGGTAGAAATTAGTTGTGATGATTGCTTCGATCTCCTCGGGAAGAGGTTCTTCCTGACTCTCAGCAGCGGTAGTGCCTTCGCCCGCAACCACGACGTCTTTTTCCAGCTCGTCGGCATGGTCTACCAGGGCAGCGTCAGATTTAGGGGGGTTAACCGCAGCTGCGGTACCAGAATTACTACCGACCCGAGCGAGCTGAGATTTTTTATTAAGGCCCAAAAAGGTACGCGCGGTATTGGTGCTGGTCTGATACCCTCTGATGTCGTGGGTAAGCTGAACCATTTCTGGAGACTCTCCCTCCTGCAGGAGAAGCGGAGGTCGGAGAATCACCCATAGGAAGGAATGTGGTTTGTTTTCATCTGTTTGGAAGGAAATAAGTTGGAGTGGTGTAGGAGTTCACCGACGAAGGGGTCGGGAATGGAATATTGGTAGCAGGTACGGGTAGCGAGCTACTGCTTGAAGAGCTAGCGATGATATCAAAGGTGCTCGCGTCAGATAATATGGGAATCACCAAAGACTCAGCAGGAACCGATCCGGGAAGAACGGGATCGTGAGGTGGAGGCACGGGAACAAAAGGTTGAGAATTTGAACTCCAAATCAGTCCGGCTGCTCGGTATTCTTCGACACGATCACCAATACTAGCCCAGTCTTCAAAGTCCCACGCAACCTCCTTTTTCTTGGTTTTTGACTGCTGCTTCGGTCTCCTACTCATAAAACGATCACTCTCTCTAGAAATATTTGGGCTGTACTTTCTCTCTCTAGAACGCATCTGAGAGCGATCTCTGTTTGAGAGGTATATATAGGCAACGTCGCATAGTCGTTATACGTACGGGGAAGTCTAAGCGGTGGAAAGGAGCGGGAAGTCGAAAGGGTTTCTTAAGAAGCTGTGCAGGGAAGCACGCCTCGAGTAGTTGGTCAACATGTATCGATTTTAGTCTGACAAACACAGGAAGCGTGGGCCACGTCGACCCGATTCAGTTTTCGAGACCAAACTTCCGATCTTGGCCCATAGAGGCCGCTCAAGGAAATCGAAAGCAGACCCGAGGCGACCTAAAAGTGGGGTATAAGATTAGCACAGCCGACCATAGGATGAAAGCATGGAGGGTCGGACAACAGCGGGCGAAGAACGTCAGTGCCCGACCTTCGATGCCAGCTATGAGGGATCTGGCATCCATTGGAAGGACAAGTCCGACCTTAGAAAGACAAGTGTTAATCCCCAAGCAGAGAAACAAAGGCATTTGGAGCTGATCCTTCAAAGAATCTTCGCTCCCATAGCTCCCGAAGACTGGGGGGCTACTGATAATGGAGCAATTCGTCAATAGTAATAATAATTAGCCAATTGTAAACAAAATAAAGTTAAAAAACTTATTACAATATTAAACGTTTGTCTAAGGATATTTTGTAAACAAAATATATTGTGAGGGACTAAAAGAGAAATAAAAGTAAAGCCCACCAAGAACATAAATGGGTCCACTTCTCATACTATAAAACGGGACCTATTATTCTTGGCAGGTGGGACATTATTTGGAATATAATACTCTTTCCACTTTCTCTCTCTAGAATATTCTATCTAGGTCCAAGATCCAATACCACCTATTCTTATTCGATTATTTCCTCATCAGAAGGAATAGTTGTTATTTTTTTATCCAAAAACTTACATGTGTTAGCTTGATGCAATGAAGATGTAACTGGTGTACCATCAAGTATTATTTTCCACATATTATCTGTATGATCATATACAGGTCCAATAGGCAAAGAGGGAGATCTTATTCTAAATAAATATCCAAAGTTATTGTTCAAGAATTAGACAGATTATCTAAGGTGGAGCATATTTGAGAATCCCAGTATCCATTTTCGACTGAAAATCCGGTGCTTGCTAAAAATAAGAATGGGAAATGGCGAATGTATATTGATTTCACAGATCTCAATAGAGCATACTACAAGGATCCTTTCTTTGTTCCTCAAATATATTAGTTGGTAGATTCCACTTCGGGAAATAAATTGTTATTTTTTATGGATATTTTTGCTGTGTACAATCAAATACACTTGGATCTGAATGATCGGGACCATACCACATATATCACTGACAAAGGCTTAATTGTTACAAGGTAATTCCTTTTAGGTTAAAGAATGTTGGGGCCATTTACCATCAAGTGCTCACTAAAGCATTTGCCAATCAAATTGGAAGAAATATGGAAGTTTATATTGATGACATGATTGTAAAAACTCCAAGTAAGGAGGATCACATACTTGACCTCCAAAAGACGTTTTCTAACTTGGAAGCCATTAACTTGAAATTGAACCCTGAAAAATGTACATTTGGTGTCTGGTCCAGTAAATTTATGGGCTACATCAACAGTAAGAAAGGGATCCAAGCTTACCCAGACCAATTGAATTCCTTTTTAACTATAGATCCTCCTGAGACCACTAAATAAGTTCAACTATTGATTGAGAGATTGACAACTTTGAATAGATTTATTTCAAGGTCATCGAATAAGTGTGCACAATTTTTCCAAGTACTGAGAAATACCAAAAACTTCAATTGGTCCCCAAATTTTGATAAAGCATTCCTTGAAATCAAACGAAATTTATCCTCACCTAAAACTCTATTCAACCCCGCCGTTGGAGAAAGACTCTACATGTATCTAACAGTGTTGGATTATGTTGTA
Source organism: Limnanthes douglasii subsp. nivea (assembly GCA_036936605.1). Taxonomy (NCBI): domain Eukaryota; kingdom Viridiplantae; phylum Streptophyta; class Magnoliopsida; order Brassicales; family Limnanthaceae; genus Limnanthes; species Limnanthes douglasii. Next base: position 281,052,474 of record JAUPFV010000005.1, read on the forward strand.
AGTGCAGTATTAGTTCGAGAAGTTGACAATTATCACCATCATCTTTACTACATTAGTAAGAGTTTATTGGATGATGAGAAAGTATACATTAAGTTAGAAAATCTAGCTTTAGCTCTGGTAATAGTGACAAAAAAATAAGGTCTTATTTCCAGGCACATTCCATCATAGTTTGAACTTCTTTTCCCCTTAAAAACATATTGCAAACGCCGGATATATTGGGTCAGATGACTAAGTGGTCTGTTGAATTAGGAGATTACGATATCGATTTTGCTCCTCGAACGACCATCAAATCTCAAGTTATACATGGCTTATTGGTTGAGTTCCATTTGGAGAGTCCTTATGAGGAATCTTCAACCACAAATCCGAAAAAGATTGGATAATTTGAACATATAGTGGATTCAGTATGTTAGGGTGTGGGGCTGGAATTTGTTTACTTTCCCTTTTTGGGGATTCAATGTACCACGCTATACATTTTGGGTTTAAGGCATCCAACAGTAAAACATAATACGAAGCAACTATAGTAGGTTTAAAGCTATCTCAGATATGTGGTGCCAAAATAATCCGACTGTTGAGTGATTCACAACTAGTCATACATCAAGCACTAGGACAATCTAAAACTAAGAAAGAGCGATTGATAAAGTACTTACAATTACTAAAATAAATTTAGGTTTGTTTTAAGTAGGTGAAATACGAACATGTGCCAAGGTCGGAAATTTAATGGTTGATTCTCGCAAATTTGAAAGCTTACCTTAGGATTCTACTGCAAGAATATCCTTCTATAACAATAACCTACGAAATGAAAGTTGATAATAAAGAGAATTTCCAAGTCTCAACCACTGTTAGCCAGGATTGGAGGTGTGATATCCAAGAATTTATTACCAAATAGATCCTACCCGAAGACAAAAGTTTAGCTAAGTAGTTAAAATTTAAAGCACGTGATTTCTTGGTTTTGAGAGGGGTACTCTATAAAAGATATTTAGTAAGCCTTTAGTGTGTTGCCTCGGATCAACAAATCACAAGCACTTTTATCTGAGCTACATGACGGGAAATAGTCGGTTCATTGTGGGTACAAGGCTTTAACGAGAAAGGTCTTATTGGCAGGGTATTACTTGTCATCTATTATTGCAAATTCTAAACACTTAGTTAAAATATGTGATCATTGTCAAAGGTATGGAAATAGAATACACATGCCTGCAGTTCCCATGGATTCAATATCCAAAGCAGGACCCTTTGATAGATGGGAAATTGACTTGGTCGGGCCACTTCTGATGGCTTCTAGAGGATGTCGAACTATTAATTTGGCCATTGATTACTTTTCCAAGTGATTAGAGGTTTCACCCATCTCTTGAATAACCTCCAAAGTGGTAATCAAATTTATTCTCTCCAATATTTTTTGTATATTTGGAATTTTTAGATGTATTACTACAAAAAAATGCCCATAGTTCGATAATAAGGATATTGAGGTATTTTGTGCATCGAGGGAATTCATCATTATTTATCCTCACCCTCTCATACCCAAGCCAATGGAAAAATAGAGGTGGCAAACAGAAATATTCTGATGGGTTTGAAAAAAGAACTTAAAATGAGCAGCTGGTAAATGACCTAATTATTTACAAGACGTACTCTGACTTACCAAACTACTTCATACACTGACACACAAGAAACTCCTTTTACTTTTGTTTATGGAATGAATGTGCTTTCTCCAATATAAGTTACTCTTTCTTTTTTCAGGGTCTAAAATTATTCCGTAAAGGAAAATGAAGTTGCAATAAGGGCTCAGCTGGACTTGATTGAAGAAAAGAGAATAAAATCTCATTTAAGAATCATACATTATCAAGGTCTGATGAGGAGTAGGTAAGCGTCTAGAGTAAGAAAAATATATTTCCAAGTGGGAAACAAAGTCTTGATAAAATTATTTATGTATACTAAAGATAAGAAGTTTGGAAAGGTGGCTTCAAACTAGGAAGGCCATACATTATGAATGAGAACATTAAGTAAGGAAAAAATCGGTTGGTCGATCATGATGGTAACCTTTTGAAGCACCCATGGAATGTCGAACACCTAAGGTTATATTTGGACTAAATTCATGCTGTAAATATTTACTTTGTTTATATCCAATATAAATATTATGGGGCATACTATTTCCTACCTTGGTGGTGCATGAGGTTTTAATAAAGTGTCTGATTCGTTATTAATATATCGTTTTTGCCTTTAAAATGTGTTTCTGATTGTATTAAGTTTTTATTGCCTTTAAATGGATTACCTCTGAATGGCTCAGGTGGATCAAATTTTTATTGCCTTTGAATGGCTCAAATACAAGTGTTTATTACCGTCGAATTTGAATGGCTCAATGGATTAATTTTTTATTGCATTCGAATGGTTTACCTTCGAATGGCTCAGGTGGATTAAGTTTTTATTGCCTTCGAATGGATTTCCTTCGAATGGCTCAAGTACAAGTTTTTATTGCTTTTGAATGGATTACATTCGAATGGCTCCGGTGGATTAAGTTTTTATTTCCTTTGAATGGATTATCTTCAAATGGCTTTAGTGCAAGTTTTGGTTTCTCTTGAATGAATTATGTCTTAACTTTAATTGTATTAGGATATGTAAAAAAGTATAAAGAAATAAAATAAGTTGATAAAATGATAAATAATATAAAGTGCCTTGGATGATCCCATCGCTTAACATAATTTGATGAAGAGATTATAAAATTCATTGGTCATGCCAATGACTTGCACAAAAAGTATTTGAGTTAAATTTAAAAAAATGCCTTGCATACACCAAGGGCTTACTTAGAAACAAAAAATAATTAGAACATAATGAACTTAGGGCTCTTTCCCATCATATTTTCCTCTTTTCTCTTCCTTATGGACTGTCACCATCAAAGTCTTCTTCGTTAGAACTATCTTCAGAAGTATCGTCACATAAACCATGCTGATCAGCTAAAGGTATGCCATGAGGCATCAGATTAACTAGCACATGTCCCCACAATTCCCTAAAGACTAACTTAGGGAATTTTTTATGAAACAACAATACCATATCCTATTTGACTGAATCATCTCTCGCTCGACTATATCACTTTATCCGCATATGTATCCTCAACATTGGTTATATCTTGACTAGACACTGCCTTGTGAGAGGTAATATTAGCCTCTTTCTCCTTGAGAAGATCTTCAAGTTTTTTTTTCTTTCAAAAAGCACTGAATGGTAGCTTTGTCATTGGCTTGTTGATTCTTTAAGGAGGTGATCTCTTCGGAAGTTTATGACTGTAAATCTTTATAATCAGATTGCAACTAGTTACAGATGAGGTCGGAATTCTTTGATACTCTTGAACAACATAAATCTGAAGGGCAGTTCGAACATATCAAATACCATGCCCCACCGAACAGTACAACCAAATGGATTGTGACTCGGCAACTTGCTAGTCATTTCGTTTCTTGGGATTATGGGTTTTTAAACTTGACCCAAGCCCGTGATCTGACCCAAAAGGCCCATAAGTCACTAAACAAGTATAAATACCCCAATTACTTTCATTTATGAGGGTGAAAAAACTTTACTGCTAGTACACACCTCTTTCATCTCTCTACATTTTACTCTAAATATTAAATTCCTAAAACTCTTTCCCAAAATATCCTTCAGTCAGAAATTATCCACACCAAATTGGCGACTACAGTGGGAGGTGACGAAGCCTGAATTATAAATTCAAAACCAGTATTGAAAAACTAGTTCGGATGAATCCAAATGCACAAAATACTCCACTTCCAGAGGTGGAAGGGACAAAACAAAATAATGAGTACACTATTAAGGAGCGTGATCAATTACGGATTGAAATTGAGGCATTGGGGGCATTAAAACAAGCAGAAAAAAGAGTTAAAGAAAAATTTGGTGCGTCAGCGCTCCACTATACTGATAATCTTGGTGAAAATGATGGAGAGTTCCACGTCAGAATCTTTTACTGGTTCCTCTAATGATGCAGAGCTTGAATAGTCAGTCTCATCTAGCATCGATGAAGGACGATTAAATAAGAAAATAAGGCTGACCAAGAAGCATTCAAGAATAAAGGATAGAAATGGCAGGCTCAAAAAGTATCAAGGAAAAATAAAGGGTTCGGGTGATCATCATATTGACCGTTTGCTGATTCATCTCTTTGATTTCTAGTCCAAACCAGGTACTTTTGCTACTCCGAATGAGGATATGTGTTTAGTCATAGCCAAAATTGGAGACAATCACCTTTTTCCTAAAAAATACTCTCTGGACATCTTCCTAAAAGATTTTATAGTTCCAAAATGGAAAAGTACGATGGGAGTAAAGATCTAAACGATCATTTCGAGAAATTTAAGAACTTTATAATGAACTTTGACGATGATGACAGGCTGTTGTGTAGGGTTTTCTCCCAAACCTTCAAGGGAGGTGCCCTCAAATGGTATAATAGTATCCCTCGGGGATCTATAAAAAAATGATATATTTTGGGTTGCTTTCGAGATACAATTTGTTGGAAGCAGGAAGCTAAAAGGTAATGGTGATATGATCATCTATTACGCCCTGGAACGGAACGAATCATTAAAGAAATACATTAGCAGGTTTGTAAATACAAAGAATGGGTTGGAAGATTTCTTTGAAAAAGTTGCATTTGCCTTTCTCGGTTGCATCCGGGTAACTTGGTTGATTCTGTCACCTGGAAGAAAGCAATGACCTTTGGAGGGTTGTTAAATCAAGTTAGGAAACAAATTAATGTTGAAGAGACTATGAAATCCAGAGTGCCTCGCCAGATCAGATCCACAACTACAACATCGACACCTTAAAAAACTACCTAGTCCAGTTATAGATCGACTGAAATTGGACATGGATCTCATCAGCCCAGACAGAGTCAATCCAACCAGAACTAGAACCAGCAAGTCAGAAATAAAAGGGGACCTTGGGTTCAACCTGAATGGTTTGCTGAGTTGGGAGATAATATCGCTACGATATATGACAAAACTAAAAATGAAGTACACTTTAGAAAGTCGGTCGCATTACAATCTTCTAGAGAAAATCGAAGTACCCATTTCTATAAATATCATAAAGACATTGGGTATGGTACCCATGATTGCATAGCCTTGAAACAATAGGTGCAGAATCTCATTAAAAGGGGTAAATTGGAGGCCTATGTTAAAAAATAAGGGGGTATCAGGCTAGATAATGCACCGTCGAGTGTCAATACTCCCCGAACTACTCCTTCGCTACCTCCTAGAACGTCTACACAAGAAGATGCTATGATGACTATTAAAAGATTTGATGTGAATTCTGAGTACCTTGATTTGGATCCAAGTCGGAATACGGTAGGGGTGATAGTGGATAAAGCTCTAGTTGTTTCCGATCTGGTTAAATATTTTGAGTCCTTAACCATATTTGGAGGAGATATTATGACTGCATCTTTAAATTGTTGAAGAAAAAAAGTATGTTAATAGTTTGAATACTCAACTGGATGGAAATATGTCCACACATCTATACCAAACTTCAGCTACTTTCATAGTTTTAGATGAGGATGTCCACACACCTATACCAAAAAAATTGACTATTTTTGAATACTTATAGACAAATTAAAAATCCCTCAGTTATTCAATGTTCGAACAGAACTATTGTGGGGTTCACTGGGAGTTCAGCAGACGTAATCAAAGAATTTGAAAATGAGGTACTGCTGGGCACATGGCCTTTCAAGAAAACAGTAAAGGTGTTGTTTGTTGTGGTTGACTTCCCTACATCTTATAATGCTATATTTGGGAGGTCTTGACTCTCCACGATGCATATTGTGGCATCTACTATCCATCAATGCTTAAAATATAATGTAGGGATACAAGTGGTTGTTGTCTGAAGCAGTCAGAAGATAACTAGAGAATGTTATGCAACGACTCTTGGCTCGAAGTCTTTGGAGGCGGTTAAAGTTAACAAAGAATAACAACTATTGGAGCCTTCCACCAATAAAAATGAAATTGATGATCTAAGAGAGGCTCCTAGTGTTATAATACCTATAGAATAAGTTGAAATACATTCCTTGGCCAATGGCAAGAATGTTAAAATTGGTACTAAGTTGCCACCAAGTTTGAAACAAATGTTATTATCTTTCTTATCAGATAACTTACATGTAATTGCATGGTGCAATGATGATATGACCGAGGTGCCTGCTGAAGTGATTTGTCATAGGTTGTCAGTACAAACTGATGTTGGATCGGTTGTACAAAGAAGAAGGTCTTTCTCCAAATAAAAAGCTGATGTAATTGTGCAAGAAGTTGATCGGTTGACCAAAATTGGCCATATCAAAGAATCTCAGTACCCATTATGGACTGCCAACCCTGTTTTTGGTCAAGAGAAATAATGACAAGTGGCGTATGTGTATTGACTTCACTGATCTTAATAAAGCATGTCTCAAAGATCCTTATCGTGTTCCTCAGATAGATCAGTTAGTAGACTCCACCTATAGGAACAAGCTATTGTCCTTCATGGATGCATTTTCAGAGTACAATCAAATACAAGTAGATCTGAATGATCAAGACCACACAAATTTTATTAAGATAGAGGACTTCATTGTTACAAAGTGATGTCATTTGTATTGAAAAATACTGGAGAAACTTATCAAAGGTTAGTAAGTAAAGCTATTGCTAGTCAAATTGGCAGGAATATGGAGGTATATATATGACATGATGGTTAAGAGCCTCGAGGAAGATGCGCACATATCCGATCTTCAAGAAATATTTTACAACTTAGAGGTTGTTTGATATGGAAGTAGGATCTTGAGGATTAAATTGTAAATAATATAAATTTAAGGATTAAACTATAAATAATGTAAGTTTAGTTCTTAAATTACATGTAATATAAGTTTTAGAGAACATTTGTGATTATGTATAATTATCAAAGACTAAATAGCAATTTGTCATCTTTTGTAACAGATTTTACTTTTGAGGCTAAGTCTTGGCTCCTCTATATAAAGGGCAATGCTACTCTAATAAAGTGGTTGAACATGTTTTCTATTGAACTCATTTGTACTTGAAATTTATCTCTCTAAAAACTCTCTAAATCTTCCTCTCTCTAGACTTCTCTTATAACAATTTACTAAAGTGAAATATTAACTCATTAAATTGGCGACTCCACTGAGGATTGTTGCAGAAGTGGATCAATTATCTAATGTCTCACACATAAGAGAGTCACGGTATCCTTTGTGGATGGCGAATCCGGTTGTGGTAAAAAAAAGAATGGGAAATGAAGAATGGGTGTGGATTTTACTGATTTGAATCGAGCTTGTCCCAAAGATCCATTTCCTGTTCCTCGAATAGATCAGTTGATTGACTCTACTTCAGGTAATAAAATTTTAACTTTCATGGATTCTTTTGCAGGATATAATCAAATCCAAATGGATCCAACAGATCAAGAATACACAACTTTCATAACTGAAAGGGTCCTGCACTGTTATACGGTAATGTCCTTTTGGATTGAAAAATGTTGGAGCCACTTATCAAAGATTAATGAATAGAGCTTTTGCTACTCATATAAGAAGAAATATGGAGGTATATATAGTAACATGGTGGTAAAAATCTCAAAGGATGTAGTGCATCTTGAGGATTTAGAGGAAGCTTTTTTTAATTTAAGGGTAATCAGGTTAAATTGAAATCCTGAAGAATGCACCTACGAAGTTCGATCATGGAATTGTTTGGGTTTTATCATCAGTGAAAAAGGAATAGAAGCAGACCCATAACAATTGAAAGCCTTGATAACAATGAATTCTCCTCGGTCTATCAAAGAAGTGCAAATTATGAGAGGAAGATTAGCAGCACTTAATCGATTTATTTCTACATTTTCTGACAAATGCATTCCTTTCTTTCAAGTTTTACGAGGACCAAACATATTTGAATGAACATCGGAATGTGAAGCAGCATTCATAAACATTAAAAATTTGTTGTCATCTCAAAGCTAGAAAACGGTTAAATCTATTTTTGTCCATCGCGGTATCAGATTTTGCACTGAGCGCAATGTTAATCAGTGAGGATTTAGGAGCTCCGAGGCGGGTGTATTACATTGGTAAAAGTTTGGCGGCAACAGAAAATAGATATATGAAATTAGAAAAATTGGCATTAGCTCTGGTGCTTGCTGCTAGGAAGACGCGTCCATATTTTCAAGCTCATACTATTGAAGTCCAAACTTCATTCCCTTTGAAAAATATTTTACAGCGACCTCACATTTCGGGGAGAATGACCAAGTGGTCAGTGGAGTTGGGGGACTATGACATTTTGTTTACACCTCAAACAGCAATAAAGGCGCAAGCATTGGCAGATTTTTTTGTTGAATTTCATCCAAGTCGATCGGATGAGGAAGAAAGTAAAGAGGATACTCCAGTAAATTTGAGGTGGGTGGACAAGTTGAGGTAACAAACAAAACAATTTAGATGGCTTGAAGAAGAATTTGACGGGGGGAGCAGGAAAATGGCCAAACTATTTGCAAGAGGTACTTTGGGCTTATCGAAGAACTCATAGAGAGGCTACAAAAGAAACTCCTTTTGCTTTGGCATATGGAATAGATGCAGTCAGCCCCATAGAATCTATGATGTCATCTTTTAGAATTAGTCAATATTCTGAAAGATCTAATGATGAAGTTCGAAGGGCAAATTTAGATTTGATTGAGGAGAAAAGAGTTAGAGCACATTTGAATGTAATTCATTATCAAAATCTTATGAGGAATATATATGATTTGAAGGTGAAAAGAAGAGAGTTCAAAGAAGGTGATAAGGTGATGAGAAAAGCTTTCTTGCATACAAAGGAGAAAAGCCTTGAAAAAATGGCTCCGAACTGGGAAGGGCCTTATATGGTTGTTGAGAGGATAAAACCAGGGTCTTATCGCCTTTGCAATTTTCAAGAGAGGATGCTTCAGAACCCATGGAATATACAACACTTGAAGCTTTATTGAGAGTAGATTTATCTTTGTATTTTGGAATTTTTACTTTCGAATGGCGCACTCTTTCCTATCCTGTTGGCACATGAAGGTTTTAACGAGGCGTTGTGTACATACTCAATATTATCAATAAAGTTTGTTTTTGGCCAATGGTTGTTTACACATGCTTGAATAAAACTATCTTAACAACTTATCAAAGACTGATTATCTTTGAGGTTGGTTAAAAATAGAATGTTCTGAAGTGTTTATAACACTTTTCGAAGAAACAACCATGTTTAATAATCACATTTACAATTTTTTCGACGTGAAAGTTTAACAGCACACTAAGAATTTTTTGTAAAGTTACCATGTTCGCCAATTTTGTTAAGGTATTTGAGGTGGTAAGTTTACAGTTTATAATTATATTCATTTTTAAAATTTAGCATCGAATAATATGTGAAGAGAATAATAAAATAAGGAAACCGTTTTTTGATTAGATTAATTCGTTGAAGTACAAAAAAAAAAATTTAACCTCACAAACACAAAAAATATATGATAAAGTTCAAAAAATATACGACTCCTCCTCCTCGGACGATTATTCTTCATCTTCATCTTCGGATGATGAATCCGGGATATGATCAAAAGCTTCACTTGGATGCTTATCGATGAAATGTCATTCCAGAAACTTGTGAGGTTGATTTTAGAATAAGTAGCGTGAAGTTCTTGAAGAAAGAGAATGGATGTTTCTTCTTTTCTGTTATTAATAACAGCTACCATGTCTTTTAAAAGTTCAGCCTTGGTAGCAGTAACATCACCAGTTTTTTCCACTTCGAAATCTTTATTTAGTTTACAATCTCATGGGTCAGTTCTTGATTTTTTGTCTCAGAAAGGTTAAGAGAATTTTGCAGACCCTTGGAGTTGGATATCTCGGTAGCCAGTTCAGTAGCATAATCTGTCTTGAGCTTATTCCTATCATTTTCATGAGAAGTCGTCAACAATTCTGTCTAAACTATGTGTCTGATTCGCAAATGATTTTTCATGCAGAGAGCACCTTTTATGAGTTTGGACCTTGCTACTTCGTACATGTGAAATTGATCAACCACTTTTTTGTGCAAGTATTCTCTTAATTTTTTCGCAACTTTGTAAGATTCTTTGATATACACCATATCTTTAGCCAATTGCTTTAGATGGTTTTGGGAAGCTATGGTATCCCTCATGTCATATCTTCTTCGTAAAGCTCGATTGTATTTGATAAATACAAGATAGTTAAGTTTTTGTTGCTCTAATCGATTCTGTTTCTTGGAATGAAGCTAGACAATAAGAGATACATATCAAGACCAATTATGAAACTATTGAATGATAAACGAATAAGTTGTTCTTACATGTTAAAAAACACTCCAATTACGTTCACAGCCGAAAGAACTACATGTAAGGCTCAACACTTTGATAGCAAACCTTCGTAGATTAGGTGACGATGATCCATAGAATGCCCACCATACCGCTATTAATCAATAGTAAACATAACCCATGTTAATAATATTTCATATCTTCCCTTATATTAAAAATCATTATAATGGTATATAATTTTACCTGGTGATAAATTTTCTCTTTGTAGTACAACCATAGGAATTCCGAAAACTCCTTCACCTCCTGTATATTTTGGAAGCTCTACTTGAAATGCATCTTGAATCTCGGGAATTGGCTTCAACCTTAACAGGCATTCATACAAACCCTTCATGACTTCTTCATCTTCCTCAATTTCCTTATTCGAATAAAAAAAAATTGAGGGTTGAAAAAATAACCAGCAACATGTAAAGGTCAATGAAGTTGGAAATTCCACCTCTTATCGATGATTTCAAAATTTTCTTTATACCTATCCTCGTTCTTATTGAAAGAAACAACGATCTTCTCTTTAGCCCTATCTATAGCCTCATAAATATAGCCCATTGGAGGATTTTTCTCGCAATCTCCTAATCGAAGAACCTCGACTAATGGACCGCCCAATTTCACCGAATAAAGAACATTCCTCCAAAATATAGGCATTAGCATTATACTTGCTATATGTCTACCTTGACGCTCTTTTGCAAACTTACTGGTTGTCCATTGCGAAGATGTAAACATCTTTCTCAAATTTGCTTGTTAAATATGAAATCTTCTCAAAGTTAAGAATACAGTAGCAAACGGTGTTTATTTTTGTTCTAACCATCTCTTTATTCCCCGTGAATTCACTCATCATGTTCAAGACAGCTGTATGATTATATATATATATATATATATATATATATAACCATTCACTTGAATTGCCCGTTCAAGCGTTCGTTTTAATTCGGGCATCTTGAATATGTCTTAGAACATCAAATCTAAACAGTGGGCAGCACATGGAGTCCAATACAAATTAGGATATTTTTCTTCCAACTTCTTACCGGCGAAGACGTTGTTACTCGCGTTGTCCGTAAAAACTTGAACAACATCTTTTTCTCCAACACGTTTTACAAATGCATCCAACAATTGAAACATCTTCGATCCCGTGTGAGAATAAGCTGAGGCATCCACTGATTCAATAAACATGCTCCTCCGTGGAGTATTAACTAAGAAATTGATCAAAGTTCTTCCTGTTCTATCTTTCTAAGCATCTGCCATCAATGAGCAACCATGCTTGCCTTTTTATTCTTCATTATCTTTCATAATTAGCTTAGTATGCTCAACTTTTTTTTCAAATATGGTACTCATACCTCATAAAAACTTAGCGGTTTCATGCCTGGACCATATTGCCAAATTGCTTCAATCGTTGGAGAAAAACTATCATACTGAACAGCATTGAATGCAATACCGACATCGTACATCCAGCGTGCAAACTTTTGCACCGCTGCATCTCTTAATTTTTTTTGTGTTTCACTAAAACTAAGGATTGCATCACTAGTACTACTGCTACAGTTCTTGTCACTGTTTTTCTGAAAATACCAATTTATAAGACCCATTTGTGATGGCTTTTTGGTGGCCTATTTGATGAGGTACTAGAGGGTCTCTTAGAATGTGCTTCATCATGATTTTCCAACTCCCTTTCTTCATCAACAACGTTATCAAAGTGAGGAACAAACTCTATTGACTTTTTAGAGTTTTCCCTCTCTAGTAAGTGATCATTTATTTCTTGCCTAACACATTCAGGAACCTTTTTACACTTAGTTGTATTCCTATATTTTCCAAGAAGATGCTGTTTATGTCTAGTTATCCCTCCTTTGGTAATTTTTGAACAATAATTACATTTTATACCTAACTTTACATCTTTAGAATCGACAAAGTCCCATGATTCCACCCTATATCTCTCTATTGAGTCGACATTACTAAGATTAAAAAATAAAAACAGAAGTTTGAAATAGTGAAGTAACATTATGAAATAAAAACAGAACTTTAAACTGGTGAGTATGACTTAAAAATAGAGTTTTTAAAAGCAGAAACAGAGGATAAAATAGTGAACTTAGAATACAAATTTTATATAAAAGTATTTGAGATAAAAGCAGTTGAGAATGAGTTTGAGTTGCAGTTATATAAAAAGGATGAGTGCAGTTCTTTAAAACCCGTTTGTATAATAAAAACTGTATATTTTTGAAAAATTCAAACTTTTGTATTGAAAGAAGTTGAATGAGAAGAGAAGATAAAATATTTGCGAATCAGTTTTGAATGAGAAGAGAGAACATTAAAAAAGAATCCAAAGAGAGAAGAGAAAATTAAAGAAGGAATCCGTTTAGAAGAAAAATAAATACCAAATACCAGTTGTTGAAGAGAAGAGAAGTTCTGTCGATTTCTTTCTCGATGCTATGGAAGAGAAATATGAGACGGTAAGGGTTCTAGGGGATCACGACGTCTAATTTCTTTCCAATTTCAATATCAATAGACTTATGGGCCAGGTCCAATTTTCTACAATGGACCGACTATAGCGCACCGCCGCTTTTGCGCTGCGCTATACCCCCAAATAGTCTCCTTAGCGTGCGATATTTGAAGGGACCGTTTTATTGCGCTACGAGGCGCCTCGTATCGCTATGCACTATTGCGTGCATATAGCGCTATTAATAACTATGATGGTTACTTAACTTTTCCAACAGTTGAGCAACTTGTGTCAGATCGATTGTATTGTACTCTATTGGATTTTTTAAGCTATGTAAAGAAAATACAGAAAAAGCCTTTCGGCTCTGACATATGACAGTAGTAAGTATAATAGATAGGGTTCGAATCGCTCTAACGAATTTCGCGCTCAAAACTTCGCGTCTAATTTAAAGCATCACGCTCAAAGTTTTTAGACTTAGAGTTCCTTTCACAGACTAAGTTTTTTTCTTATTTCTCAAAATCTGCCTTATACAATCACCTTGCACCCTTTACATAGGAAATAATAAGAAACTCTAAAACTTACTGTAATTTTAAAAAAAAAAACCTAAATTTCTTACTTATTAAAAACATGATAAAAAGCTTCACGCAAATTTTGAATCTTAAAATTTCGATACTCTTAAAACTCTTTTAGAATAGTTGCATCACTAACACGAAAAAAAATATGAATGAAAGAAATTGATTTAAAACCGGACGAAACATGAGAAACTAGCGGCTGTTCATGGCCTACAGAATTTATTTCGTTTCGATAAAATTAAAACTCGGTTTTTTCTTTTAAAATCGTGATTTTGTAAAATGATGTTCTTTTAGCTATGTTTTTGAATTTCAAAGAATATATATTATCTTCCAGTTTATGTTTTTTCCAGTTTTTTTTTATCTTTTAACTTGATAAAAAGTTTAAAACATATTTTCTCGACCAATTTATCTTCAAACTTCCTACAAAAACAAGGAGGAAATCAGCAAATCAGCAGCTGCAAAAATTTCACTCTGTTATACAACAAAAGAGAAATGAAGATAAGAATAATACATTGAATTTGATCATGGAAATTCAAATTTAAATAGGCAAATCCAGTGATAAACCATGATACCCGGCAATGGAACTGTAAGGCAAAGCATGTTTCTCTTTATGATATGTAATGAAGTTTCGATATTTAACACTGGGTTAGTATTTCGGCTCCATCCTTGCTAATGAGAATCGTATGCTCAAACTGAGCTGATAGGCTTCCATCTTTTGTAACCACAGTCCAGTTATCATCCCACATCACAGGCTTATAGCTACCAATAGTCAGCATTGGCTCTGCAGAATATACCGATTCGATTCAGAATCGATATAGAAAATAAATAAGTATGTTCTACAAGTGATTGTTCTATAGCCTATATCATACAAGGTACGAGCTATATACTTTCTAGGATAACTGTATACTGTTTTGTTTTTTTTCAATGTCGACTCGTTTCGACATTAGTTGCGCTGTTTTTGCTGCGCAACTAATGTCGACCAATTAAGTCAACATTAGATGTCCCGAAAAAATAGAAGCAGTATATCATGTTCTTGAGGCCGTATATAGCTTTACCGTTATATAATCCTTATCAAATTCATTTGTATCAAGCTGATATATCCTGGTAGCAATAGTATTAAAATTAAAACATTACATAGTTATGAGTTGACAGTCACATTACCGATAGTGAAAGTTTGATTTAAAGCCATGATTCCACTTTCATTGTTCCCTGCAAACACCGATGAACGTGCATTTTTTTACTGATAACGTTGAATGTTGCAAATAACGAGCAAGGTGGAAGAAAAGGGCAATATAAAAAGATAATGGTTCTCTAATACTATATGTTATCTATGTCTTTGATAAACAAATTGATCAAGTTTTTACTAGAAAACGATAACTGCTAATATAAAATGATATATATAGACAGCCACCGTTCTAGTCGAGTTTTATTTGCCGGTTAATAATGAATTTAACGATATTTCCATAGTTGATAAATGAATTAATTTTGAACTAAGGTTAGCATTTAGAAACTTGCAAGTTACTAGGAGCTTCGTATATTTCCTAATTTTCCACCTCATACATGAAACTGGAAAATATTCGGATTGAGGTCGAGAAACTTACTGTAGTGCATAACGACCGGATCAGCATGGAAAACACGTCCGACCCCATGACCAACAAATTGGCGTACAACCCCATAACCATGTCTATCTGCATGATCACTTGAACAAACATTGTTTATAAGTTGATTTTCCAAGCAAGCGGTAAATATGCTAGTGCCATTTTCAAGGTTAATGTTGTGTGTGATTTGTTCTCGATTTGAAGAGCATATGAAGAATCTTGATTATACTGCATCGTCAAAGAAAACATAGATACGAAACTAAATTGGATGCATGAGGAAAAAACAACCCACTTGCAAATATGATCATCCAAATTTTAAAAGCAATTCATTTTGCAATCTGAAACTGCAGCAAATTACTTCAGATAGATACAGAACAAGATCACAATGTGCATCTATGGCTTACTGGATTGTTCGGCCGATTCTCTTGATTTCTACCCCTGGTCCACATATTGATATAGCTTTATCTAAGCATTCTTTGGTTACCTGTAGCACATTCAAAAGAAATTCATACATGCACATAGCTAAAGTAGCACGTAATAAAACATCTTTTTACCATTGCATACAACTACAAACCGATTGTAGCTTTCAGATTCAAGCACAATGTCTCACCATTTCTGATAAATAACTGGAAACCATCAGAAAATTGAGATACCTTCACTAGCTTTCTGGCTTCGTCGTCAACATTTCCACAAAATAACGTCGCTGATGTATCACCGTGATGACCCTGCGCATTATAGTGAAATAATAAGATTAAACCGTGACCATGCATGCAATATTCGAAAGAAGGGAAAAATCTCCACCAGCTAACTGGGTATTTTCTTTTGCACTATCGCATATAAAAACTACATATCAGACGCGATACGTGATTGACATATTCTTGTTAATACCTTGAGATGCTAACCTATAAAGTTCATTTTGTAGAGATAAAAGAATGCCGAATTTAATAGCAACTCTAATCTATTAATGGAAAGAGAGCAACATGTGAAAGAACTAGCTCATAAAACAATTAAAATGAATTGAAAACCAATACGATTAATTAAATAATGGCCACTGGTCGTCAAGATGTAATAGGGAACCTGCAGTTAACTCAATTGTAGATTCGATAACCTTATTTCAATTAGACATAATATAGCTCAAAGCTCAAAGGTTAGGAGACTGCTTACATTAAGGTAAACCGTAACATCAATATTGATAATGTCACCATCCTGAAATTGGCAATAACAAAGAATAAACTTTTTGTAAATTGAGTATTTCAAATTAACAAACAAAAAAGACATGGTGCAACACAGTAATTTTCATTTTCAAGAGCTCATAAGACAAAAAGAACCTCCAATGGACGAGAATCTGGTATTCCATGGCAAATACATTCATTCACTGATGTACAGACACTCTTTGGAAATCCTCCGTAGCCGAGAGGTGAGGGGTAGGCTCCGTTATCAATAATCATTTGGTGAACTGCTTCGTCAATTTCATCAGTTGTTATACCTGGCTGCCAAATCGAAGCAATCGTTAAAAATCTTTAGTCAAATTAGAAGACTAGTTCTTACTACAGCAAGAATAATGGAAAACCACTTCCAACTATTTTGCGAATAGTTAACATCTTGGAAGCATTTTGTTTCCTAATAGATATGAATCATAAGCTCACCTTGATTAGTGTTCCAGCATATGTGAGAACCTGAGCTGCAAGTCTTCCAGAAGCTCTCATGCTTTCTATCCCTTGCTTGCCATGTACTTCAGGTCCACTTGCAATTCCAGGCATTTGCATAGTATTAACATAAGGAGGACGTGATATATGATCTGGGACAGGTCGACCTGGAGATACCTTTCCAGGTCTCAGACGTTTTCGCTTGCTATTGGCCACTTCATCTGTATTTCTGTTTATTTCAAAAGTAAACTTAACAATGTTGTAATACTACTGTAGTTGTTTTTACGTAAATTGTAAAAATAGAAACACACGAGAAAACTCATACACACAAAATAAACACATTATATAACAAGTTTACAAATCATAATACATCTCCTAGAATTACCGCGAGTTATAGCCTAACAAAGGCGGGAAGACAAAGATGCAACTAACGGGTTGCTTGGTACACAGCTTACAAGTTGAAGAGCAAGCTGAAAATGACGTCTAACCAAACAACGCCAGGAAGACAAAGATGTGAACTAAAGGATTGCTTGGCACACAGCTTACAAGTTGAAGAGCTAGCTTAAAATAAGCAAATAAAAAAAGTTCACTTCTAAGAGGTTGTTTGGTGCATCATAAAAACTTTCAATGTCCAAACTTAAAAACGACAGTATAAAATAAAACCGACATCTAGAAAATAACATGTTATTTACGATAGCAAAGAAGAAATCTTTAAGAAAAAAGATATAAAAATGTAAAATGTTTAAGGTTTTAGTTGTTTGTTTTTAGGCTGTTTTGAGCTTATACAGTCAGGTCGACCAAACAATCATTTTGCTTATAAGCCAAAACGCCTAATGGCACCAAACATCCCCTTATAACAAGAATTATCTACTCTACCAGCTCAACCCTGTTTAGATGTCATATTTTGACGCAATAATTCAACAAGAAGCATTATTTGCGACCAAACACATTATCCCAATTGGCACCATAAACACCTCGAAAGAATATAGCTTGCACTACGGCAGCAACGAGCGAAAGTGATTGTATAACCATACCTTCTATTGAATAAAATATTGGCTAAGCCAGAAAAGCTTCTTGATAATTGCATAGAGACATGCTTATTTCCTGTAATGTATATACACACCAACAAAAAAAAAACACAGCTTTAACATCAGCCTTAAGACTAAAAGAAACCCATGAAAGAAAGAGATTATATTTTAATAATTTCATACACCAAAACTTCAACTGACAAGATTACTACAACAAAGCTAAAACTTAACGAAGACCCTGAAAACACAACAAAACTTCTTAAACTCTGCTATTTTTACAACACGAAATAGATACAAACTCTAATATTATAAGTAATTAGCTTAATGTTCATATACTACATCGGAATTTCCAGTTCGATTGAATGAAGAGATTAAGAAAGTAGAAGTTAAGAATAATAACCTGGAGTGGAGCAAAAGAGGTGATGAACAGGTTTGGTTGATCGAATCGAAATATCGCCGAGAAATGAAGAGAAAATTCTTGGTTGCAAAGATTTAGCGCCTGCCATAACCATTGGTTTATCTTCGAGTTATTCTGGGTCGATCGATTATAATCAGTCTATTGAGGTGAGAGTTGAGAGCCTTACTGATTTGATTTTTAGTGTCCAAAGCAAGCCCATATACTATATGGAGACCCAACAAGATGTACTACTGTACCACAGCCCGACCAATTAGGTAGGTTTTAAAAAATGGGCTATTTTCGAGGCTAAACTAAAATTAGTTCTGCTTTTTTTTTTTAAAAAGCCTGCAGTCGCTACTCAACTCGTTTGTACAGGATAAAACTTCGGTTTGAGTGACAGGCTCAAGCAAAAAAACGTAACATTTGGTCACAAACTCACCTTACTCCACAAACTTGACTAATATTTTCGAGACATTAGTCATATAAAACAACTATCATTTTTATTAGCATCTTTTTACATTTTTGGTCATTTTATTTGTCTCAATTTATATTCACAAACCACTATAAATGATTGGGGATGCAAAACAAAACCAACAAAAAAAATTATATAACTAATTCTCGTGCCTACTGGCAAATCATAACCGATATTTCGAGCATGTGATATTAAAAAAGAGTTCGTCGATATTCACTCAAACATTAAAAATACAAATGCATGGATCAACGGATTAAATCTAAAACAAGCGAATTCACGAAATAAAAGTGATTTTTTTTGCAATTCTCATGCTATATAGGTTTTAAATCATTATATATGTTTTTTTAATCGGTTATACACGTTTGATAGTAAATTATATATTTTTTTATTAATATAGTTTCACAAATATTTTTTAATTTTAAATATGAAACAAAAATAACATTTAAAACTTTTTCCAAACCGAAGAATGTGAAAAATATTTTAACTAAATCTAATATTGTTATTCTAATAAAAAGTGAAAAGAATATTATTAGATTTTTAATTAGTTTTATTTAATATGTTTTAAAAATTAAATAAACAAATAAACTAAAAAGTTTAAGTTTAATGTTTTAAATTATTTTTAAGTTGTAAAAGATGGTTAGTGAAGCATATATGATAAGATTATAGCCATTTTTTGAATTTGGTATGAGATACGAGATTTATCGACGTTGGTTCAAGGTTGTAGGGTAGTTGTTCTTTCTCTTTTTCAATTTGTTTTTGTAAGAAAATACATAATATCAACCAACTTGATCGATATTAGGTTATTCTTGTAATTAGGTATTTAATTTTTTTGTACATATACTTACAATCGAACTTTCACAAAACGTTTTGTACAAAAAAATGTTCTTTTTAAAAAGAAAAATTGGATGTTTGTTTTTTATTCGTACAAATACCTACAATTTAACTTTCACAAGGTTTTTTATTGTCAACAAACTTGGTCGTCATGTTTTTAGACTTTTTTTACACAAAAACCTGTAATTTAACTTTCATAATGTTTTCTAAAAAAAACCCTAATATCAATCAATTTGGTCGACTTGTTTATTTTGTTTGATTTTTCTAAGTTTTTTACTTTTTATAGTATATGTAGTATAGTTTGGATAGTCTTAGATTATGTGTATGTTAGATTAAGAAAGAATGAACCCATTATTGATTTTTCATTTTTTGGATTTAACGAATGTATGGTTCTTGAAGGTTTTGTTTGATTTCTTAAAATTTTGAAGTCTTTTATTTTTTATTTCTATTATATAGAGGGTAGCTTGGATCGTCAAGTCATGAATTGTGTGTTTGTTAGATCTGGGAAGGTTGGCATAATATCCATTGTTGATTATTCAATTTTGAGATTTGATGAATGGATGATTCTTGTGGGTTTTGTTTGATTCTCTAAGTTTTTCAGTTTTGCAATTTTATCTCATTTTCTTTGTTCGTTGGATTGAGAAAGAATGACATAAAATATAATTATTTTGGTAAATAAGGATAACTAAGTCATGTAATGTAAGATAATTTCGTTTATTTAATTTGAAGACTTACTTAGCGAAAATAAGGATGTTTATAGGTTTTACCTTTCTATAATTACACATGTATACCTTGTAAAACTCAAATAATTTCTCAAAACCAAAAATAGTTTTCCAAAGTATATAACACGTCTCATATAAGTTATATGTGAGAATACTTTTTATGGTGCATTACTAGTAAATTCCCAACAAGGTAAGTCGTTACCATTTGAATTCCCAAAATTGACAAAAATATCTCCACTAGTATGAATAGGTTGTTTTAGGCTCACATTCGTTTTTCCCCCTATTGGAACCAAAATGGTTCATATTCTTTCTCTATCTACATCAGCTTCCATTTTAAACCCAGAAATAACGTTAAACATCAAACCAGCCTTCACCACATCCATTTTAAAGTGAGATTTGTGAGTAAAAGACTAATTTAAAGCTTTAATCTCTCTGTTTGACCTCCACTTGAAGCACAACTCTCTTTATTCGACCTTCATTTTAAGCTCGATTGTTTAAAATTCGGAAATTAACATGTAAGAACTAGTTAAAAAAAATTATTTTTCTGTTTTTTGATAGTTTAGGTTTAGTTTGGAAGTCTTGAAAACGATAAATAGGTTGTTAGTTAGAGTTAAATAGTGAAACACGCATTCCTACTATCATTTTGGGTAAACCATGGTTTGAGAGTATGAGAATGTCGCTTATTTGCATTTGATGTGTTACATTTTAGTAATTAGGTTCTAATGTATTGTCTGATATCCTACAATTTAATGTTTTGAGATTTTATTTTTAGTTTAATTCAGTGCAAAGATGAAATATTATTACGTCTTTCATCTTATTTGTATGTCTTACACATATCTCGAATTGTTTTGCATGTTATTGTTTGTTTTTACACGTGAAATGCATATTTGCACGTTCGGTTGTGCATGGCATGTTTATAATATCTTTTATGTATGGTCTGACATGGTTTTGCTACCTAGGTTCGCAATCTTGCTTGTTTCAGCAATTTGTCTCGTATTGTGTTATAAATATTTTATATCTTGTTTAATTAGCATACAAGATTTGATGAAAGAGAATAGTCACATTTTTACCAATGGACACATTGAATTTTCAAACTAAACGCATTTTTATACGATATTGAAGGCTTCGTATGATCTCCACAATGAGAGTCTATTAAATCAAAAATCATTATCATATTATAACGACGATCATAAAAACATACTCGATTGAAGAAGACGTTTTCTGCATTGGGTCCAAACTTGTAAAACTAACCACTAAAGATATACAAGTTATTTTTGGTTTGAAACATGGCAACGATAAAATACCTTTAAAATTAAAAGTAGTCTTCAAGCTTTGATACCGTGATGGTCAAGAAACGGAGTCCATGATTATTAAAATATACATTGTAGAAATAAATTGAAAAAATAGGCAAAAACAAATCAAAATCAATATCAAATATTTTGATAAATATATGACTGTATCATTGGTAACGCATGTTTCAGTTGTAGATAAGTTGGGGTCATGTAGCGTATGATGTTACTTCATTCATGTTGCATATTTTAACAAATATAATAACACATTATATTAGTTTACTCAAGTCTTGCATGGTATGTTTGCAGTGGTCTCGCATGGTGTGTCTGCAGTAGTCACAGATGGTCTATCTGTAGTAGTATATTATGAATTTAATAGTTATTATCATTGTGTTATGTTTTACAGGAAGTAATGGACAAAACCATTAGTTCGTGGGGGGGGGGGGGGAGATAAGTTATGTTTTATGTGTTTTACATTATTCTATTCAGTATCAAGATATGTGATGGGTACAACAACGATCCTTTATGTCGAAGAAATTTAAAAAATAAATAACTATGATTGGTTCAGAGCAATAAATAAGAAGTTACTTAGGTCAATTAAAACTTATGTCTCCGACAAACTTAATAGAGTTATCGGATGTGTTGCACTTTTAATGGTTAAAATATCGTTACATAATTAAACAAGTAAAAAAATCTATAATGATAATTATATAGTTTTTGATGCAACCATTCATCATAAAGCACACAACCTTTGCGCGAGGAGAATTAAGGGCCAACATGATTCCAAATGCTATTAATGATGGGGACTAGATTCAAAATCATCAAAATTGGAAACCATCTCAAATATGATGACGTATCCAATATTTTAGTCTTGTACGTTATAGTTGTAGTAGAATGGTATGTTTAGTTGAATTAGAATCGCATGTTCAGTTGCACTAGTCTCACATATTTAGTTGCGGTAATTTTGCATGCTTAGTTGAAGTATAATCACATGTTAGGTTGCAGTAGTCTTGCACGCTATAATTGTTGTATAATCACATATTTGAATCATATGTTCAGTTATATTAGTTTTGCATATTTTAGTTTGTAATAGAATCACACGTTTAACTGAACTAAAATCGTGTATTTTAGTAGCATTAGTCTCGCATGGTTTATTCTACAGTAAAGTTGCATGTTCTGTTATAGTAATATCGCATGATAAGTTGAGCTAGTCCCGCATGTTTTATTGAGTTATTCATCATTTTATAAGTTTTGGAAGGTGAATTAACACTAATAATGACAAAAATAAGTGCATTAGGTGGGCATGAAGCAGTGTGAATGATCTGGGGGATGATCCGATTGTGAACCCAGATTCCATACCAGATCCAAAGTCTAAGAAGAAGACTAAATTTGTAGCAAAAAAACCAAGAAGATACCCTTCACATCCCAGATAGCCACCAACCACCAAACCCGAACACACTAGTCAAAAATCAAAGAAACACCAATCCGGACATACCGAACAGAAGCCGAGGCTTTTAAAGATAACTTTGACATTGGTTGCACCCTAGGTGAATTCATCAAACAAATAAAGAATACTCCAACCCGTTACAAGAAGACTCAAATTACCTCAAAGAACACTACAACCACCTTCAAGAACAATGAAACAACATCCAAGAACACTGAAACAATATCAAAAGTCAAACCACCTCAAAAAATAAGAGTACGACCACCTACAAGAGGAGTTCTCTTTTATGTCAGAAACTGGAATGTAAAAGATGTAACAATATGTACAGATGGTCTATTGAGTTTTACCATATGGAGCGTTCGTTTGAAAATAGGGAAAAAGTAAGTATATATTTATTTTATACTTTCATTTGTTATCTCTATTCAATTTTTTACAGTCTCGCACATCTCATACCATTATGCCTCGTATTATTGTTACAGATCAAAGAGAAATATAAATTGATAGTTGATTTACGTCGATAGTTAGAACTTCAAAACCTTAATAGAACACTATCTATTCATATTTATGATCCAAAACCAATTACATTTGTACCACCACCACCAGTCACCAGAGAAATATCACGGTAGCATAAGACCACCATGAGAATTACAAACAGAACACCCACCCAAACAACAAATAGAAGACCCACAAGTACAATAAACATAACACCTACAAGAGCAACCACTTGAACAACAAACAAAAGACCAAGTGTACCCAACCCATTCTCAAAATAATAACTACAAGAAAATCAACGCCAATCTGAAGAAGAAAAATACACCACATAAAATAAGAAAACCCTACACCACTGGTAAATATTGTATGCAAGTCTCGTATTTTTATTTTATAATTGGTCTTTCCATATTCTAACAAAAGTCTCGAACTATAATATTGTACCACAATTGTATGTTTCATCTTTCATGTGTTCTTATACAAGTCTCGCATTATTAATTTTATGGTATGACATATATTTATTGTTTGTTTATTTCAGCCTTGTTTACACCAACTAGAACTAGAACCAGTCAGCTCACAACTATAATAACTCCAAAACCAACATCTTGAACCAGAACAAGTCAACCCACAACTAGAAGAACCCTGTCATGGAATGGGTTAGTTCACCAATAAAAATGGCTCATTTCATTATTATTTTTTCCCATAATTAACATAATAGCCACAAAACGACTATCGAGAATGGGTTAGTTCACCAATAAAAAATGGCTCATTTTATTATTATTATTGCCTATGAATTAAGTTTATAAACTACTCGAAATAACTCATAAACTTCAAAATGGCTCTTTTTATTTCTATATCCTATGATGATAAGTCTAACTACTCAAGTTATGATGTATATCTTCTAAGGAATGAGAGATCATATAAAATGACGACCACCGACGAATACTTCTCATATTCTTTTGAGGAGGAGACCTTCTATTGTGTTGTTGAATTTTATTTTCGAAACTATTTTTCATATTCGGAATATGAAAAAAGAGCCATATTACTCACCTTGTTATGCTCATCCAACTAAAAAAGGAAATTTAGCTCACTGGAGGAAGAAGAAGAAAAAGATGAACAAGAAGAGGAAGAAGAAGAGAAGGTTGAAGAGGAAGAAAATCAAGAGGAATAAGAAGAAGAGTTTGATGAATGAGAATCTTTTTCTAATGTTTGAAAGTTTCTTTTTTGATATTTTTGTTGTTATTTCACATGATTTCCCGTTCGACCGTACATATTATATTTTTAGTGTAGTTATAAATATTTTCTATTTTCACTTAGGGTTGCAAAAATATAACAATGTCTTTAATTTTGTTGTATGTCATTTATCTCATCGCACATTGTTTTACATATCCAGTATATATGGTTTAATATAGTTCAAATATTATAAGTTACCCAATAATCTATTTTGTTTTCATTCAAGTCTTCAATGTCGTTATAGAGAGGCTCACGTGTCTTTATATATCGACTCACATATTTATATCCTCTAGTAGTCTCATACATTTTAGTTGTTGTGGAATTGTATATTTTAGTTGTAGTGGAATTAAATTTTTGGCCGAAGTAAGGTCACATGTTTAGTTGAAGTTGAATCACACATTTATTTGTAGTAGTCTCGCACGTTTTAGTTGCAGTAGGATCCCATGTTTAGTTGAAGTATAATCGTATATTAGTTACAGTAGTTTGGCATATTTTTATTGCAGTAGTTATGCATGTTTACTTGAAATAGAATTTCACGTTTAGTTGCATTAATCTCACATATTTTAGTTGTTGCATAATCGTATGTTTAGTTTAAGTAGACTCGCAGATTCATTTGCAGTAGAATTGCATATTCAGTTGAAGCAGTTGCGCACGTTTCAGTTGCAGTAGTCTCAAATTTTTTAGTTACAGTATAATCGCATGTTAAGTTGACGTAGAATCACATGTTCTATTGCACTAGTCTCACACATTTTAATTACAGTAAAATCGCATCTTTAATTGACATAGAATTGCATGTTTAGTTGCTATAATATCACACGTTTTAGTTATAGTATAATACATGTAAAAAATAAAAATTCATCTGGTCTCGCATATAGTACAAAAGACTTCAACAAATATAGTATTCTAAAAGTAAGAAATACTCTGTAACATGAAAATTTGCATTATCCATTTTTTTTAAATAAACATCATGAAACTAAAACTACAAAGCATAAAAAATAGAAAATATTTAAAATAGTTTCTCGCAAGTCCTTTTATTCTCCCTTAACTTTGTAAAATGACCACACTTCATCTGTCGGGTTGTTATTTCTCCTTTAGACGAAATACTCTTTTTTAGGCCTTCCAGGTCTTCTTTTTAAAGTTAGGAGGTAGAATTTTCAAAGATTCATTAGAGGCTGATCCTTCACCAAAATTAGTTAAAGCAAGTATGTTAATCGATTAAGTTGACATGTAATGACTAACAGTTAAGAATATTTATATTAATATCACAGGATCTTCCTGAGTCAAATGGATTGCAACAAAAGTATGAGAACATGGAAAACAATTTTGTTGTGAACCACCATAAGAACATTGAAAATCCAGTAAATTGACAACCATACCAGGTTCATAAAAGACTTCAAATATGGATTTTGAAGACGTAAGAACAAGCCATAAACGAGCTACTTCAACATTGGCCTTTAACATGTTTTCATACTCAGGGCATAATTTACTACTTCAACTTAGCTCATCTAAATAACATCGTTAAATTTGAGTCATAAGTAGGACTCGAATATTGTCAATTAATTTAATAATATGTAATATTACCCAAATATTTATTCAGATGGTTAAAATATTCGGTCGGAGAAGATGTCATAACACCATATCATTTCCTTTAAACAAATGATTGTGCATATTTGTCTCAAGGTAAATTATCAAGATGTTAGTAACTCTTAACCTCTTTCACTAATAAACACTTCAATACTTTCATTAAACATGTCTACAATTGGATATAAGCACATTGTTTAAACCTAAAAATCATCATAGACCCAAACTTTTAAACAAAAAGACTTAGAGCATACCTCGAATTATGAACAAGATAGAAAATAAAATAGGCATGATAGCAATTTGGATACAAGTAAATTGTCATGATCTCCACAACCAACAATACAAAATGAAACATGAAAAATACGTGGAAAATAAATTAAACTAGTATTATATGTATATATAGTCTCGCACATTGGCACCGTCTATGGGAAACAGTTTGGTACCCAAAATAATTTTCCAAAATCATTAGTGTGACTTTGAAAGAATTAGGAATAAAAGTTTAAAGGGATTTAAATTATGACAATAAATTTTCAACAAAAAAGGACCCAAGGGGCACCCTATCAGAGAAAACGTGGAAGAAGACCAACAACATGATGATCAATATGCATGAGAGATATTAGAAGAGTCTATCTTAGTGGCTTAAAAAAAGACTCTTAGATGAAATTGAAAATTTAAATTCTGAGAGAGATATTGTGTTATCTTTTAAAAAAATTCGATCAGAAATTCGAAGGGTATATGTAAGAGAGGAAAAAAAGTTGGATGACGATTGTCAAACCAAAGATAAGCAAGAGAAGTATCGAAGGTATACCCGCTAGTCTTCAAGGAGGAAAGAGAAACCAATATATCATTATGAGTCTTTTGAATCTAGTGATGATTCATTTTACAACTTAAGTGAAATATCATCCCCGGAAAGGGCTAGTGAATGAGAAAAAAGTGACAAGAAGAAATATTCGAGGAAATATAGAAGAAGACATTGAGTGCCTCATCAAATTAAGGATTCGAAGAAAGAGAAAACAATGCAAGAGTGTGACGATCATGCAAAAAAGGAACATGTTACAACACATATCAAAATTTCTTCAGGGAGTCAAAAATTTGAATATCGGGTGAGCAACCAGTTCACAATTCCATCCGAAGAAAGTCTTTATACAATGACAAACGAAGGTCCTACGGTTAATGTTTTATAGGATTGGTCAGAGATCTTCTCCTCTTCCATTGAAAATTCTTTCAGGCAATTTACCAAAGTATTTTGACATATCAAAGCTAACAAAATTCGATGGAACTTGGGACCCGAACAGTCATATCGAACAATTCAAAAATATTATGATTAATTATCATAAGGATAATAAATTGCTTTGTATGGATTTCTCCCAAAAATTCAAGGGTGCATTATAATTGGCTTCCAAATGGAAATATAAAAAAATTCGACATGTTGTGGAATATTTTTCGACAATATTTTGTAGGAATTTAGAAGTTCGAGGCTAATGGTGATACTATAATATACTGTAGATAAAAGATTAGAGAAATTTTATAGGTAAATGATATGAAATATTGCAAGGATCCTGTAGCTTTGGCAACATTTTGGATGAGACTTCTCCCATGAATATTGAAAGATATTATCGTAGAAAGGCAAGTTGTGATGTTTTGGGCTTTATTAGACCAAGTTGAAAAAAGAATCTCAATAGAATGACACAAACATCGAAAATACGTTCTATAGATTATGGGGAGCAGAATCAATTCCAGAGATCTCTTAATGAAACCCATTTTCCTAGGACAAATGTTCATCCAAGGGTATCAACTCAGTTTCCTCCAAAGCCTAGAATAAACCAACAAACAACCAGTACACATCAAAGTAATAGGCCAATGTTGAAAAAATCGAAATCATTCAAGTCATTATGCATGATTAACTAAATGCGTGGCAAAAATATTCGAATGAATGTGTGGCATTAAAAAACAAAATAGAAGTGTTGATTGAGAATGGAACGTTAACCACATTCGTGAAAAAACACTCTCAACAGATCTCATGAAGATCAAAGAAGGAAAATACGTTAGTTATCTCTGAATAAATTGATGTTTTTTATATCACTATCAAGTATTTGAATCCAAAAGAAGGTAGAAATAATATTCATATCATCGAAGATCTCGCTCCAAAGGGAAAATCTAGTGATTTATGTGCATTTTTTAGTCAATGGAAATTTTTAGGGGAGATGGAGTTGCAGGATTTCCAAATTATTCTCGAAAAAGGCACATGGTGAGGTTAACGACTCAATTGGAGGCAGATGCTTCGACACATCTATATTGAAATCCTTTTCCTATAATTTGTTTTGAGGATTGAGATATGAGAGATGTAACAGGACCACATGAAGACGATGTGATAATTGCTGATGGAATAGCCGGTGATGAAGTACAAAGAATTTTGATTGACATGTAGTTCTACAAATATTTTAGTTATGACTACTTATCAAGGTTATCTAGAATGCATACGGTAATTTCAAATGTCCATCAATGCTTGAAATATGTTGTGGTAAATAATATAAGGACAGCCAAAAGTAGCCAAAAATAGAAAGGGAATGTTATTGTATCGCTTTGTCGTCCAAGAAAATTCGGAGGAGTGAGACAGAAAAGGCATATCAATTAATGGGGTCTTCCTCGGAGTCTAACCTTGTTGATGATCCGAGGGAGATCCCTGGTGTTTTTCTCCCTGATGAGAGTTTCAAGAATCATACTTTTTGAAATGGAAAAACTTTGAAATTTGGCACAAAATTATCTCTAAAAAAAGAGAAACAATAATTCAATTTTTGTCCAAAGACGTGACTAATATACCTGCGGAAATTGTCTGTCATAGATTGACAATAAAAAACAATGCGTGTCCGTTCATTCAAAGTAAAAGACATTTTTCGCAAGAAAAATATGAGGTTATAATTGTCGAGGTAGATCGTTTATCCAAAGTTGGGAACATACTAGAATCTTAGTATCCATTATGGACTGCTAATCCGTTTTGGTACAAAAACAAATGGAAAGTGGCGAATGTGTGTGGATTTACTCACTTAAATAGAAAATGTCAAAGATCATCTCTCAGTTCCCTAGATAGATCAGTTAGTGTATTCCACAGCGGGGAATCGATTACTTTCTTTTATGGATACCTATGCGGGATGTAATCAAATTAAAGTGGATCGAAATGATAAAGAGAGTACTTCGTTCATTACTAGGAGAGGGTTGTATTGTCACGAAGTAATGCCTTTTGGACTAAAAAATGCGGTTGCAACTTATCAACGCTTAGTAAACATCAGATCAGGTGAAATTTTGAGGTATACATTAATGATATGTTGGTAAAAAATGTAAAGGATGAGGATCATTTTGATGACTTAGAGGAAACTTTTGCTAATTAAAATGGGTCAACCTAAAGCTAAACCCATAAAAATGTACGTTTAGAGTCCGATCCGGAAAATTTCTTGGGTACATAGTCAGTGAGTGTGGGATCAAAGTCAATGTAAAATTAAACGCTCTAAGTATAATGACACCTCCTTCAACTATCAATGAAGTTCACATTTTGACAGGACGACTGACAGCTTTCAACATATTCATATCTCGTTCATCAGATAAATGTGCTTTTTTAAGTATTGAGATAAGAAAAAAAAATTAACAGGACCAAAGAATGTTTCAAAGCCTTTTATTAAATTAAAGAAAAATAAAATTAGAGAAAAATTGTTTATTTATATAACGGTATCAGATTATGATGTAAGTGATGTTCTAATTCGCGAAAAATAAAATTTCTCAAGCCCAGTGTATTATGTCAGTAAAAGTCTTTTGGATGCTAAGAAGTGATATTTAAAGTTAGAGAATTTGACCCTCGTACTAGTAACTACTTCTTAGAAAATGAGGCATATTTACAGGCTCATTCTGTCATCGTACGAATATATTTTCCGTTAAAAAATATGTTACAAAGGCCTGATATATCACGAAGAATGACCAAGTGATCAGTTTAATGTGAGGATTTTCATATTGAATTTGAGCATAAGACTGCAATCAAAGCACAAGACTTAGCAGAATTTTTAGTCGAATTTCATTTCGAAGGATCGGATATGGAGATTAGGAAAAAACAATATTTGAGTTAGAGTGGTCAATCCGAACATATGAGGGATCAAGTGTATCAGGATTCAGGTCGGGGGTACAATTGATTTATCCAGAAGGAATTGTCATGTATCAAGTTATCCGCTTTGGGTTTAAAGTATCGAAAAATCAGGCAAAGTATGAAGTCGCTTTAACAGGATTAAAACTTTCACAGATCTGTACGGCTAAAAACGTTAAGCTGATAAGTGATTCAAAACTTCTTATAAACCATGCGTCTCATCAGCCCGAGGCTAGAAAATATCATTTAGTAAAGTATTTGAATGTGTTAAAGGTTGTAACATTGGTCTTTGAAAGTAATATGAACATATTCATAGGGCTAGAAATTTTGTCGTTGATTCTTTGGCTACTGCCTCATATTCTGAAGAGTAGCCTTCGATTATCACACAAGAAAATCCTTCAATTGTTAAAAGCTCAGAGCAGACAATGGTAATAGATAAAGCTTTTCAAATCTCAACCAGTAAATAAAATGATTTGAGGCTCAATATCAAGGAATATTTAGAAAATAATGTGCTACCCATTGATAAATTATTGTATAAGAAAATACGTTTCAAATGGCTATGTGGTCCTCAAAGGAGTTATTTATAAAAAATATTTTAACAGACCTTTACTTCGATGTTTGGGAAAAGATGAATCACATATGATATCATCAGAATTACACTACGGAAAAGGGTCTGCACATTGCTGGTATAAAACTTTGATACGACGAGTCTTTTTTGGCGGGGTATTATTGGCCTACGATCTCTTCTAATGCTAAAAAATTGGTTTAGAGTTTGATATTTGCCAAAAGTTTGCTAATATAATTTATAAACTTGGGGTCCCCCTTGAAACCATATCCAAACCATTTGACCGATGGGGTATCGACCTTATCGGACCACTATCAATGGCATCTGGAGGACGACAGCCAATAATTGTAACTGTAGATTATTTCTCAAAGTGGGTACAGGCAGAACCATTAGATGGAACAAAGGCTAAGGATATAATTAAGTTTATCATCTCGAATATCTGTTGTGGGTGTGGGGTTTCAATGCATATTACTACTGATAATTGACCATAATTTGATAACAAAGACTTGAAAGATTTTTGCACTTCTAGAAGAATAAAACAATGGTTTTTTACTTCTTTTTAATCTTCAAGCGAATGGTGAAGTTGAGGTTACTAATCGGACAATCCTTGATGGGTTAAAGAATATTTTGGAAGGGATGGCAGGGAAATGGCTAGTTTATCTAGCAAGAAGTTCTTTGGGCATATCGAACTACTCCTCGATACCTTAGAATCTCCGTTTGCATTATTATATGGGATGGATACAATAGTACCATACGAAACTGTTTTTCCATCTTATCACGTTACTGAATATTTTGAAGACTCTAACGACGAAAAAAAGGCTAATTGAATTGGATTTGATTGAAGAAAAAATGAGGCAGGCACAATTTAAATTTGTTACACTACCAAACATCTTCAAACATTGTATCTAGAATGAATGTAAAAAGTACATGTTTTAATATGTATAACGTATCAGTGGCATACTCTTTCCTACCCTGGTAGCGCATGAAGGTTTAAACGAGGTGCCCTATTGATCAATCCATATATATAAAGTTCTCTAACCATTTTATAGAAACTTTTTATCAATTTTGGACCTAAAAGGTTTTCCAACAAAAGTTGGTCTCTAACTATCAATTTTGGACCTAAAGGTTCTTCCAAAAAAACTTGGTCTCTAACTATTAATTATGGACCTAAAGAGTCATCCAACAAACGATGGTCTATAATTATTAATTATGGGCCGAAAGGGTCTTCCAACAAAAAATGGTCTCTAACTATCAATTTTGGACCTACATGGCCTTCCAACAAAAGTTGGTATAACTATTAAAGACATTTATAAAAAATCAAATAAACTAAAAATCTGATTCATTTATAAAGTTGTCTCAAACGTGATGAATTCTTATACAAAATTGTCTCGAACATTATGAGGAGTTCTACAAAATTGCCTCAAACATGATGATGACTTTTACAAAATCTCATCGCACATATTAAAGACTTCACACAAAATGGTTTAAGATAAAGATATTTGACTTTTATTCTGAGAAAGAGCCGAGAGAATCATAATTAGAAGACTCAGAAGAACTTTCATCATCATCCAAAGAAATTCCAGTAGGACGATGTTCAACGTGAACAAATTCCCAAAAACTACCTAACTTCAAATCATGGTAACGTTCATGAATCTCCATAATTAACCTAGAAATGTTTTGCATCATCACATCCAATCTAGTGACGCACGTAGCAGCATATGCCTCAAGAGAAGCTTTTTGATCAACCTCATATTGGACATTAATAGCCTGTTTTTCCCTCATAACTCTTTCAAAGGCATTAAGGCATCATTCGAAATATTCCAAGGCTTTATCCTTTCCCTTCTTATAAGACTTGATAAGTTTGTTTTCCTTGCAGCTTTATCCTTTCCCTCCTTATAAGACTTGATAAGTTTGTTTTCCTTGCATTTTGCTCAGCGTAAATATTGACAAGATTTATCAGAGAGCATAATATAATATTCTGCGCAAAATAAGCTTTTCGTAAATTGTATCGGGTTGTCTTTGAAACGTGGAAAGCTCATGTTCAAGCTCTTTGACTTTTAATTTTGATTGTAAAGATTTTGATTTGTAGTGATTTTTCCGATCTCTTAAAAACTGCACTTTCTTCCCAAGAATAACTGAGGATCGAAGAAGTTTTCATGTACAAAGAGATAAGACATCACCAGAAGGGATTTCAAATGTATCAGATGATGAACTAACTTCGAATGAAACAACTACTGAAGAATTATCCTCTTAAGCGATGTTAACTCCATGATTTTGAGCAACCAACTCGTTATATAGAAGTTGAGAAGAATCTGATTCAATAACAATCTTCTCCGGGGAGGGTAGATTAATGATCAACAACCTTATTTTCCGCGGAAACAACTTCCTCAGTATCTTGTTAAACATTCTTCAATTTTTGTTGATGTTCTTTTTTGGGAAGGTCGCCTTAAGGCGATATTTTGGAACTTTTTTCTCCACAAAATTTTTCTTTGCAACTTTAGTAGCAACATCTTGAACTACTATGCCAGAAGTCTCTAAGGCTTCTTCCTCCCTCGAAGATTCACCGATATCTTTTTATAGATGGCTCTGAGCTGTAGACCTTGAGGGAAGAAAAACAAGTATATCACGAGCTTCTAATCTATTCAACACATCTTCTTGAGTATGAGGAACCATGAGCTCCTGTAAAGATAAATGTTTGGATGGGTTGGTACTCTAAATACGAATTTTGGCTAGGTTGGTCGGAGTAAAGCAACGATAAAATCCGTTGGACCAAGAACCATAGCCCATTTACTCAACTTAGTAAAAATTATCGTTGCTTTAGGCACATAATCTATATATGGTTTGGACATTCATATAATTGTTGTTTGACAAGGCAAGACATTAGATGAAACGAATAAAGACATAGGAAAAATAAAATAGAGAAATATGATAATATACCTTTATTAATCTACTTGAAGGACAACTAGTGTGGATTATCAGTTGTGACTTAGTATCAACAACCTCATCAGATTTAAAAATGCGGTTTTTAGCAGATGAATCACTTGACTCTATCTCTTGGATAGGTTCGAGGGACCTTTTCACCGAAGAAGCCACACTAGTTTTTGTTAGCTTCCGAGGAGGGGCTTTAGGAGTGGTTCGTGGAGTTCCTTGAGGTGTAGAAGATGGGGTAGCCAAATATTTTGACATGGTTTTAGTTTGAGTGTTTTCCACAGGTTTATGGGCTCGCTTTCGCTTTGAAGCTTTGCCTTTGGAAGGCCCAACATATTTTCCCATTATAGTAGTATAGTTACCCTTGTCAATTATCACGTAAGTGCGACTGGATGGTAAAGAGGAAATACTTGAGGGGATGATTGTGTCGGTAGAACTGTTGATTGGAGGCCAAATACCATAGTACGTAATAACAGCTGGTTGAGGCTTTGGTTCAATGTATAACCTGGCAGCTCGTCTCTCCTCAGATTTTTGTCTAATAAAAGACCAATCCAAGATAGGAAAACTTTTAGGCATAAACCATTTCTCTCTCTATTCTTTGGAAATTTTCTCTCTCTATAAATTGTTGAGTGAGAATATGAGGAGCGTTAAAGTATTTATAAAGGATATGTGTGCATCAGTGAGCCTCAAAGCTCAGAGGTCCCATGAGATGTTTTCATAGGCGCAAAGTATCTAGGAAAGAGGCAATGAATGCATAGAGCAAGATTGAGTCGCTCATAGTCGTGTTAAAGCAAAGGACACGCAACAGCCATACCGATCGACACCTCGCATCATGGGTGAAAAACGATTCATTGGTTGTGTCAGAAATTTGTAATATTATGATAAGAAAAATCTTGGAAGATACGCGTTGTCATTGCATTTCAAGATTGACAAATTCCAATGAAGAATTATTTTCCACTAAATACTGAAAAAAATCTGAAAAAGAATTCTTTACACTTGAAGATTAGTACAATATGATGAAGGGTTAACGGAAGAATTATTTAGTTCGATGAGAACAGAATTGGCAAACAACAGTCCTTGCTTGAATATTTTCACAGGGATTGGTGGGCTACTAATAAGGGGAGAGTTATGTAATTAGAGGAGATCGACAAAATAAAGGAGTAACGTGACATAAAGAAAACCTTTTAGGAACGATTGATGATTATGTAATATATATATATATATATATATATATATATGTGTGTGTATGGATTACTTTGTAATAAATTGTAAATTTGGGGAAATAGACCACAATTAGTAATATAACTAGACATTTGGGACCCAACGAATGTACTATAAAACCACACCAACTCTTTTGGGGAATGGTGATTGATTAATGATTAGAGAATGATTGCTTGTGAGTTTATCTCTATAAATTCTCTTTAACTCATCTTTCTAAGATTATAGCCCTTCAAACATTGTTTCATCAGTAAAATCACTCTAAAATATTTTAGGAACTATCAGTTATATCACAATTGTTTTTCCAAAAATAATTATAAAAAAGTAAAAAATTATATTTTAGAAAATGTATACAATACACCTCTCAAGTTTCAATTCTCATGTATTTTTTTTACTTCCTAACAATTTTAAAACGACATTTGTTATGAGAGTTGATGTAAAGTTGTTTTTATTGTACTAAAATTTCTAACAATTTCAAAGTAATTTTAACATTGTCTATTTATCTAAACCCTTATACGTCATTATTTATAATTTTATAATACCCACATTTGAGAATTGAAATATCATTTAAATTTTAAAGAAATAACTATTATGATCATTAAATCATTGAAGGATATGAACATCAATTTCAGGGATGGTAACATTTAACTGTGAAGGTTATAAAAACCGAAAAGGATAAAAGCAGGTTGTTGACAAAAAAAATCAAAATCAAAATATATATACATATATTTATCAATTAAAAAAAATTAAAATCTTACGAATTTTTGTTAATTAACTATAGAAAAAATTGCATAATTTAAAAAATTAAAAAATATAATAATTATTTTTTGTTTTCTTTATTCTTATCTCATTATAAATCTGGTATATTTTAAAATGAAATAATTTAGATCAAACAAAATTAAAATAAATCTTATTATAGTTTTAATAATATTAAATATTTTTTTATAAATATAGATAATAATAAATTTGAAAAAACATCTGACAATTTTTTTAAGTCTAAAGTTATAAAATTTTCAATTTTAAACTTTTTTTTAATATTCATTAGTTAAGATTGTTGTTAAAATACGATTAAACTAAAACTAAAAATAACGTAAAAGAATAAAAAGAATGTATTCAACCTCTATTAATTGTAAGGCTACTACAGGTTAAAGATTTGATTTCTAACCAATTATATTACTTCATACAGTAAAGACATATCAAGACAAAATCATTCTCTTGTTTAAGTTTCCAGCAAAATCAGAATTATAGTAGCCCTTCACTTCGAATAAAATGTACAAACCACATGTCTTATCAACCACTTTATAGTTTTTCAATTTATGGTTTACTTATAAACTTGATGACCAAGCCAATCAAATATGTTGAATCATGTCTAGTACTCATCATGACATACATTAAATTTCCAACAACCTTAAATATGAGATATATTTCATATATACAACTTTTATCTTCTCATCATTGACTAATGGAAACTTGAGATAAGCTCTCACTAGTGTACTTACAACTCCACCTTGTTCCATATTGAATCAGTCTCTTTGAATATTCATTACCAATATCCTCTTCTAAACTCCTAAGTTTTTCATTGCAAATTCAGATCCTAACAGCTTTTTAAGTTTATGAATTTCTTCATTGTTTTTACAAATTATAAACATATCATCTACATAAATCAACAAGTACATGAAAGACTTATGTTTGAGTTGGGAGAAGTACACACAACTATTATACACGATCCTTGAGAATTATTGTCTTACTAGATATTAGTCAAAAGATTCTACTATCTTGGAGATTGCTTTAAGTCAGACAGAGATATTTTGAGTGTATAAACTTTATGTTCTGCACCTTCTTGCCTTGACCCTTTCGTTCGTGACATTATAATTTTCTCATCCATACTACCATAATGATGCAATCTCGACACTCAACTGCTCTAGCTTCAAATTATGTATAGTCACAATTGACAAAATCACCCTCATAGAACTATGTTTGACTATATGGGAAAAAAATCATGATAATCTATTAAGTCTATAAATACAAGATTTTACGAGTTCAAGCTCCAATAATGGAGCTATACAACTTGTCAAGGATGATAGTGTATCTACTAATAGAAAATCAAGTTAAACTCACAGAGTCCAAACAACTTTCTTGATCTCTCATACAAGTATGTCTTATATAATACAAGATATAGGTTTTTTTTGTTCTTGAATATATTGAATGAACTTTACATATAATATGTTAAAAGCCACCAATAAAAAGTTGCAGTTTCTTGATTACTTATTATCTAAAATTATATAACTAATTTTGGTAACTAACTATCAATTTTATTAAAACTAACTCCATTTCATTGTTTATATGTTTGACTTTAATTTTCATTTCTTTTTACTAGTACGAATTTATTTATTAAACGAAACTAAAAAACTGTAAAGCACAACTCTAAAACCATAATCTTGATTCAAGTTTAATATTAACAGTATCAAATCTTATAAATTAGAAACATCATCCAATTGATTTTAGTTTTTCTGTAATTATTACCTTTTGTCTAAGACATTATTATGAAGATAAAAATATCTATTAAAGTTAAATAATCGATTTAAAGTAGACATTAGTCAAAATGTAACCTTTTTCTAGCACATTCAATTTTATTTTCAAGTTATATATATCGAAAACATCTGATTCATATTCAGATCAAAACCGAAAGGATGAAAACCCATCAGTTCTCTTGTTTATTTAGCACACAGTCCGAATCTCGCTAGACAATATTTTAACCAATTTTGCAATCATGTTTAACTAAAATTTAAAATGTTTCCATTTTTGTTCTCAACTATTATAATAATTTAAATTTGAATTCATATAAATCGTTTTTATTAAAATGTCATGTAGAATATAAAATATATCTGACACACCATTCTGAAGGAAATGTTCATATTTGACAGTTTCAAAATGTTTATTAATTCAATACCTTTTATTAATACTTGTAACCATGATGTACAAAAAAAATAAGACCATAAAAGAAAAAATAAAACTTGAACTATAAAAATAGGCTTATAAAAATATCAAAGTACTTAAGATGATATAAAAAAGTTATAAACTAGTTACAAATTTTAGCATATTTCAAATAGTCAAACAAATCTTAATCCAACTCTTACATTTTTAATAATTTCTTGTAAAGCTCGACTTGTATAAAAAAATTCAATGTCATTATGTCAATCAACTATAAGATTAATCCTATAATGGTAACTCAAGCACTACATCAACCCGATAATTTTTTTTTAATCTTATTTAGATTCACCATCGTCAATGTTGTGAAGTTCATTTATGGAGACTACGTGGTATCGACATCAACACCTCCTTGTTATAAGCCTTATTTTCATATGATGAAATATATCAATTTTACATTGGTAAAAGCAGAGTCTGAAAAAATAAAATTAAAAGATGATAAGAGTTAGTGGATATCATTCTTCCAGTAGTTCGCGATAAAAAAATCGTATAATATTATAGGTTATTATATTGGTCGTATATTTTTTAAATAAGCGTCTAGAATTGACACATGTAAGAAACTATATATAATCGACAACAACCACTACTATATTGACTCGTGCCATACATGTTGTTCTTTGTAATAAGTCAACCCATATAAAAATCTAATGAAAAATAAAGTACAGTCCTATAAATGGCATACCAACATCGAATTTCGGACTATGCAGATTTAAATAACCAATTTGGATTACCCAAATAGTTAAGTTATGAATTGTGTTTTATTTATATTTTTATAACTTTATAATATAGCACATAGGTCTGGTTACTGTAAAAAAATATTTAATTCTAATTGTCGTGGCCAAACACTATCGGGAAAGGCTCTCGAGTTAGTATGACAAATATACTATTCATATAATTATTCAAGGATCGCGACTTACAATTTCTTATGGAATGATTTAACATATTTTCTATGCGAAACTTATCACTCCCCTTAAAATGGCCTAAATATTGCAAGTGGGTCGGTATGTTTTATGAAAATAAATAAAAACAAACCAAATAGTGCAATTAAAATAAAAACACCTCTTATGACATGGCTCGGACGATGCCACATAATATATTCTTATTTTTCATCCTCACCTCGGCTAGCTGAACCCATATTCGGTGCAACACGAATAATAGTCTTGTGAAGCGAATAACAAAGTTAAAATAATATATAATTAAACTATTTCATAAGGTCACATGACTAATATTTTTTTTTGTATTTTTAAATAATGCTTTACTTATATGTTCAAAAATGAAATTTGGAGCACTAATAGCCCAAGTCAGTATGCGGTTTCGTTTAAAATAATTGCACTTACGGAACCATAAAGGATTGACTTCTAAGCTCCCATAATAATCTTTTGTAATAATAAAAATAATATAATAGAAAAGCATATTTGAAAGCACAAGTATTAGTATAAATTCTTTGTGCGTTTGTCTACGAATTAAAGAATTATAGCTTTATAAGCTGAATTATTAGGATTAATACCATCGGTGAGGCCCGATTATTTATTACTACAATGATTCACCTTTTAAGGCACGTAATATGATAGATCTTTGAACCTTGAATGATAACTATACTGTTAATAAATATATATCAAACATAATGGTAACAATTGATTTTCTAAACCCACTATAACTAGTAAAAAAAATGTACCACGTAAAAGAAGTCAGACAACTCTAATCTAAAAATAATACTCATACTTTAATGACATACCATAGGCAAATTAAGCCCATCTAACATGTTTGATTTATTTTTAATCTTATGACCTAGATCTTGTATTACAGATAGATTAATCTAAGACGTCCCAAATAATATTTTTAATAGTAATACGGTCTACAACCGCTTTGACCAAAGTCTAATAAAGAAAATGTGGTTTGTCCACCACATACGTAATTGTTAATTATTAACGAAAAACAACATTATACCATTCCAGTTCTATTGCTCTAACTTTTCTAAGACTTCAATAAACAAATATTGATTATATTATATTTTAAATCCATAACCTTATGTCCTTCAAAAGATAATGACCTTACCAACATCACAACCTTAATTATTGAAAAATCATTAATATCAACATGCTAAAGTTATTCTCTGAACATTCAATCT
This sequence comes from Limnanthes douglasii subsp. nivea, assembly GCA_036936605.1. Lineage (NCBI taxonomy): Eukaryota > Viridiplantae > Streptophyta > Magnoliopsida > Brassicales > Limnanthaceae > Limnanthes > Limnanthes douglasii. The sequence continues at coordinate 281,092,447 of JAUPFV010000005.1, forward strand.
CAACACCAATCCCACAATAATGTACCTTTGATTTGTGTTTGCTTACTGCTTAACTTAGAATAAGTTTGGCTAAGAATCGTACTGCGTTCTAACTTGAACATAGGTTTTGTCTATACCTTATGATGGATTTTTAGACTAACGTTTGGCACTCAGTAGCTTTCCCTCCTTGTCATCACGCTAACTTTGAGGGAATATATCTAAAAGTAAAAAAACATATTGGAATTGAATTGACTAATAAACGGTTCGCACTCAATAAATAAACATGGATCACAAACTCGTCATTAAGATCGCTTATAGCCAATTAAACATTATACGACCCATTGTGAATTCCTAATTAGGTACCCTCGTAAGGACTAAATGAGGCTATTATATATGATAACATCATTAGATATAACCAATTTAAATATTCACATGCTATCACCAATGCACTTAATTGACACAAGATGTGTGTAGTTTGATGAATCCGCAAAACAACCATCGGCCAACCCTAAATATTTGGTTTTGTTCAGATGAGTATGAATGATACTTCTTGCATGCTCTGTTTGCAAGGACTAGTAGGACAACTGATGAGGAAAATAATTGTATGCTCTCAGTTTGTAATGTGTTTGAATCAAGAAATAAGACATAAACATAAAATTTCAATCATAATATATTTTGTGATAACTTGAACAACATGTATTATTAATATAATTGTCTATATAAGGCCCACACCGGCTATAAGTGCGATGTACATACTATACATAAAAGTTTAATTCGAATTATATATATATATACCATATAACACTTTGTTTTACTCTTTTTTAACATGTTATTTTCTAGTTTCATACTATATCATCTTAATCTAGATCATATCCTTCATAATATACAACATCATATCATGTAATACTATATATATATAATAATAATAATTTGTATGATATTATTTTAGTATGATATTTTATGCATATTGTTTTTTAAATTAAAGTTTTTGTTAGTATTTATAATCTTATTTTTTTATATTTATAATATTATCACACCTTGTTATTTTATCATGTGTTTGTAATATTGTCTCATGTTGTTATTCCATCATATGTTGGTGTTATCTTTGCCTATATACGTGATTTTTTTACTTAATATATTAACAATTCAATTATTATTAATCTAGTCTATTTGCTTTGTACTTGTAAGGGTTTATAATCCATATGAATTTTGTATGGTATTAAAGCTTTGGATTGAAGTTTATGGTTTATCTTCTATGTCTTTTGTTGTGGTGGTGAACAATTATTTTTAGTTATATGGGATAAAATTTAATATATATTTTTTTAGTTTTTTTAATATTTTAATTTATTTTTTATGATTTTTGGATATTTTAATTTGGTTTTGATCAATTTGGTTTTCTATATTTTTATTTAGTTTTAATTATTATATTTTGAGTATTTTAATTTGGTTTTAACTATTGGATTTTGGTATTTTAATTTGGTATTGGTTATTTCAATTTAGTTTTAGGTATTTTAGTTTGCTTTTAGTTTTTTTAGTATTTTAATTTAGTTTTGACTGTTTTAATTTAGTTTTTGGTATTTAAATTTGGTTTTGACTATTATTATTTCGATATTTTCATTTAGGTTTTTATTTCAATTTGGTACCAATTAGATTTGATTATCGATTTTGTGAAGATCAAACATCTTAGGTCTCGATATGGTATAAGATATGTAAAGAAAATGTGTGAAGAATAAAAAAATGTAGAGAAAAACATATGTGCAGAATAATATAAAAAAATGAATTGTTTGAAGGCGGTTTGAAGTTGTTTAAAACAACTTGAAGATTGTATGCAGATTAATTAAAGATTCATTGAAGTTTGAAGGTAACTTGCACATTTGTTCATGAAGGTGAAGAAAAAAAAGAATATATGGAAAAAGAATATGAAAAAGAAAAGGAAAAAATGTGTGAAGAAGAAAATGTATAAAAAACATGTGTAAAGACGAATGTGAAGAATAAATGGTTGAATAATATATCGTTTGAAGCTCGTTTAAAGCTATTATATATAGTTGAAAGATTGTTTGAAGATTGATTAAAATTTGAAGGCAACTTTCAAATACCTTCACGAAGGCAAACATTTTGGGTCTCGATCTGGCAAGTGTAAAAAAAATATTTTTTGTATGATGACGATGAAGAAGATGTGTGAAGAAGTAACTATTTTGACGTCGTTTGAAGATTGTCTGGAGGTCTATGAAGGTCATTTGAAAACACTTTTTGAACTTACTAAAGGCAGTTGGAAGATCATTTAAAGATTAATTGAATAATGATTGAAGTTCGATCAACTTGCTGATTTCTTTACAAATGTAGATGCATTCTAATATCATTAGTTCTTTATTCACAAAACTCTCATTATTTCTCAACACACCATCACGAGTTTAAGATAAAATATTAACATATAAATTTTTGAGTATTATTTTTGTAGATTTATAATATTTTTCACATCTATATTCTACGATATATTTGCAAAATTATTTCAGGTTGTTGTTTGTGTTTATATATAATATGTTTTTACTTGATACATTAACAACATAGCCATTTATTTTGTGATATTAAAAATTTATATATCCTATAATTTTAGTATATATTTAATATTTATTAAAGTAATAATTAATATTTATTATAATTAATAATAATAAATTTAGGTTATTAATAGTTAAAATTATTATCTATATTTTTGTTCATAAAGAAAATCATATTAACCTAAATCTACTTAATTTGGTCCATCAAAAGATGAACAACCTAATTGATTTTCTTTGAAGTAACGACAAAATTTATTATAATTTGATGCCCAATTAAGGGCAATACAACAAAACCAACAAGTCCAAACAATGACCAGTTTCACCAATTAAGAGGCAAACATAAGGGCGCCAAATAATTGAAAATTTATTTCCCTCCATAGAACAGAGAGAGGGAAATTTGTTTTTGCAAAACATTAAATGCTATCTAAACAACAATGAGAATTATACTTCTTCAATTCAAATGCCTTTTCTTTTTTCCTTCTCTATTAATAGTAATAGAGCCAAATTCTTCTCGTCTTTTCCACCTCTTCAACTTCAGGATTTAGCAAAATTTCAGCACTGCCAAACTCAGCTTCTTAATTCTAACTCTTGAGCTTCAAGATTCACACCTGCAAAAAGAATAGGTTCTGGCCATGTGAAGCTAAGCTTGTTACCAGATAGATCAGTTAGAACATAAACTTAAAAAATTAAGGAAACAATGAATCATCAGTATTAAAGTAACCCAGATTAAGACTCCTTAAACATGTGATAGCTTTTAAAGGGTTTGGAGCCTGCATATGGTCAAATTTAGTTTTCATCTTGCATTTCAAGGTCCACTTGGCAAGCCAATCGACTACCTTATTTTGGATCCTTGAAATGTAAGATATAACCATGGAAGCAAAGATTAATCTTCTACATCAAAAGGAGAGTTTTAGTTAACGACCAAGGATATTTTCCGTTGGGCAACATATTGACTAAAACAAGAAAATCAGTTTCGATCTAAACTTTGTTCCAACAATTTTTCTTGCAAATAAGGAGGTCGTCTAACATGGCGCGAGCTTCAGCCATTAACAAAGTAATCTTACCATACATGTTAGTACTACCACTAACAATATTTCATTTATACCATCCCATTGACACATATCATCAGTATTAAGTTTCAGATAATCTTAATATATAAGAAGCAGAACGATGTATTGATGTTTGAAATGACAGTTACATCATTTTTACACTTATTGTTTATCTAAGTGTTTATATATATCATCAGTGTTTATACATATCATCAGTATTAAGTTTCAGATAATCTTAACATATAAGAAGCAGAACGGTGTATTGATGTTTGAAATGACAGTTACATCATTTCCACACTTACGGTTTATCTAAGTGTTTGTATATATATATATAAACACTTAGATAAACAATAAGTGTGGAAATGATGTAACCGTCATTTCAAACATCAATACACCGTTCTGCTTCTTATATGTTTCAGCACATTTTTGATAGCATAACTTATTCTTGTCAGGCATGAAGTTTATACAACCCAGATTTGCCCAATCTTACAGTCTTTATACCAATGTTTGTACTTAAGGTTGTTAGAATGGTGAAGACTCAGAATTATATTGTTTATATACCTTATAGCAGCATCTATACTTTGCTTTTTATTGTTGAATTTGTTGTTCTTTCGAGCATTCCAAATTTTCCAAATTATAATAATAGGAACTATAGTTCTAGCACAAACAGAATGGTTAGTAGACCAGAACCATGCTCGGATCATATGAGCAATGATCATATACTTATCAATTCTGATCTTAAAGATGAAAGCATAATGGCTCCATAAGCTCAAAATTAAATCACAATTAATAAAAAGATATCTAGTTGTTTCAATATTGCAGCATAACTGACATTTAGAAGCAGTGATAAAATGTTTTTTTTAAAATTGTGTCCATATGATAAAATTATGGATAAGTTTTCAAGCAAGAAAAGAGTATTTCTTACGGATCACCGCATTCCACATCTTACCAAATAGCTCTGATTTGTTTAAAGAAGATTTTAAGCTTGTAGGTGTCCCATGTATTATCTTTCCAGTAATATTTAACCAACTACTGCTTGTAACCTGAATTGTCACAACTATCATTGAAAGTCACAAGATGGGGTAAGCCATACTATTTTTTGAGCAAAAACTTTATGTTTCCTTTTCCAAGGTTCCACATTATGTTAGGCTCAGCCATATGCTTGATTTTAGTGAGTCTTTTTCATGTGTTTGAACCATTTTTCTTGTAAGATGTTTGTAAAGGGTGAATGTATTTACAGTAGATGTTTTGCATGAGATTTACCCATAAGTTTTTATTATTTCTGAAGTTAAGCCATAATTTACAGCCAAAAGTGCCTTGTAAGTCAGCAATCTTTCGAATATTAAGCCCTCCTTCTTTGTATGACTTACAAAAAACATCCTAATTAGACCAGATTATTCTGCTTTCAGTGGAAGAGAAACCCCACAAGAACTTGTTGAAAATTTAACCAATCCTGTCAATAATAGATTTCGGAATAGAACAGCTTTGACACCAATAAAAGGGGATAGCAATAAGAACCTACTTTATTAATGTGAGCCTCTTTCCAAATGAGAGATTTTTATCTTTCAAGTCTTTAATCTTCGAGATTATCTTGTTGATCAGATTAAGATAATTGCAAGCTTTATTTTTATTGTTTAACGTTATACCAAGGTATTCAGTTGGTAAGGAGCTACAGCTGAAACCAGACAAATTAGTAATAGCCACAGTTCTAGTATTACTGGTTTTTATGATGAAATAATTTTAGTTTTCTTTATTTATCATTTGGCTAGAGACATTTTGATAGGTCTGTAAGAAATTCCCCAGCTTATCAATGGAAGTTTCAAGGCTATTAGTAAAGGTCCCTTTACTGCATATCTTTGGGATTAAAAATGTTGCTTCTAGAATTGAACTGCATATCTTTGTTCTCCAAGAACATCTTATAAAGGCCCCTTATAATAAATTCCTCAGCCAGGATAAAAAGACTTGGGGACAGAGGGTCCTCTTGTCTCAATCCTCTATTGATTATAAAAAAAAATCATAAACTCTACCATTAATCAACATAGACATATGAACATTACTAACAAGACTATTTATGAGATGAATAAACAGCAACGAGAATCCAAAAGATTCAAGGAATTTGAGGATGAAACTATGGGAGAGCTTATCAAAAGCTTTGGACATGCCAACCTAAAGCATTATGTTAAAGGCTTTCTTGTTTTTATTAATGTCAAATATCAACTCTTTGGCAATCAAAATGTTGTCATGAATAGAGGTGTTAGGGACATAAGCCCCTTGCACTCTGAAAATTACCTTAGAAGGTAGATAATCTAGTGTTGATCACTTTGGCCATAATTGTGTTAAGCATACTACATAGGCAAATGGGCCTAAAGTCCCTCCAGAAAGTAGGGTTAGATAACTTAGGGAATTAAGTAGATACATGAGGCCAAAATACCTTTTGGGATCTTTTTCCTTTTGATGAAGTCAACCAAAACCATGATAAGATATTTCTTAATTATATGCCAGCAAGTCTTGTAAAAGCATCCATTGAAACCATCCATACCTGAATCGCTTTAAGACTTAAGATTAGTGATGATTCCCTTAATCTCAATTTCACTAGGAATAGATAGAAAGTAAGCATTATCGTTGTCAGAGATAAGCTTAGGAATTATGCTGAAAATAAAGTTGTTCATCATGTTTTTTTCTTCTTTAATGGTAGAATAAGGAGGACTAGTGAGAAGGTTTTTGAAAAACGTTGCAGCAGATTGACCAATGAGATCATTATTTGTTAACCATTGCTCTCTTTCTTTAATGTTGTTTATGGCATTCCTTTTTTTTACATTATTATGAAACAACTTAGTGTTATATTCTCCTTCGTTCAACAAATTTATGTAACATGTCTGGTACCAATAGTTTTCTTTCATTTTGAGGGCAGAAGAAGCTCAGCATTAGCTTTGGACAACAAAGTTTTAGAGTCATTGTTATTATTATTCTTGGTGTTGAATTTCCCTGGATTTAACGTGTATTTTTACATCTTGAACTTTGTTAAATATGTTATCAAAGTGGGAGATATTCCACTCTTTAAGAGCTTTTTTAAGCCTAGATAGTTTATTGCAAAATTTAAAGATACGATAACCGGAGATCTATTTATTCCAATTATCTTTAATAAATGGGATGGACTCAGAATCAAATGTCCACGTGTCTAAGAGTTTAAAACTTTTTTGGTGAACATTCTTGTCATTACTAATAGTGATGCATAAAGGGCTATGATTTGAACAAGTTCTAGCCATATGCATCACTTTAGTGTTATTGAAATGGTTAGACCATAAAGAGTTGATTAGCACTCTATCTAGTCTTTTCCATTTAGAGTTTTTATTCCAAGTATATTTTGAACCACAGTAACATGCATCCTCAAGAAAACATTCCTTGATCATCTCATTAAAATCTTATGTGCTGTCAATTGAGTAAGTCTAGCAACCTATTTGTTCATCAGGTGAATAGATAATGTTAAAGTCCCCCATAGTGATCAATGTTTTTTTAATGTTAGTCGAGATATGATTCAATGAAGTCCAAAGATCCTTCATGTTATAACGCTGACATTTTTCATATACTATAATAAGGTAAAAGCTAAAACTTTGATTAATATCAGTTATTTCCAGATGAATACAGTGATCATGGTTTAAAAATTAAATTGATAAAATATTATTTTTTTTGCAAGAAACCATATTTTGTTTGAAGAGTTTGCAATGTAATTATCAAAACCAAGATTAACTGAAATAGAAGGCATGTTATCCTCTTTAGTTAGGGGCTCTTAAATTGCAAGCAGGTTGATGTTCTTTTTAGTGAGGATGTGCTTGAGTCTTCTGGTTGTACACTTATTGTTGATACCTCTTAGATTCCAGTTCAAGATCTTCATCATCTTGAATTAGATTTAGTCTTTTTGTGGGTCCCTAAAAATATGAGGGATTTTATAGCAAGACTGTTATTTTTCTCCATTACTCTTGCTTCTTTAAGTTTTTTATTCAAGACTTTTTGAAATTCAGGATCACACTCATTGTTCTTGAAGTCTGGAGTCACTTGTTTGCTTCCAATGTTATATTTTTCAGGAGTAGAAGCCTCAGAGCTTTTATTTTCATAGTCCAGCATGTAACCTTTGTCTAAAGATTGAATAGCTTCAATAATTTTATTTTCCTTAGGTGAGTGTTTATATTACTGTTTTGTGAAGAAGAGTGATTAGAAGTTTTATTTATTTCTTTCTGACTGTTGAGTTAGAATCTTTAGCTTGATTGTGAATCACGATTATAGATTTCATTTTCTGAGACTTTTCTTTCCTTGGGATTGTAGTTTCTTTTTCCTCAAAGTCTTTCTTTTCCTGACTATTGCTGATATAGTATGTTTTTGTGTTCTTCCCCAGAACGTTTTTGTAGGAATTTGATTAATGACCAATATGGTAATAGTAGTCATAATAATTATGAAGATCTTTGTATTTGATGTTAATCCAACATCTTTGGTTATCCCCAAATCCAATCCACATATTGTGATGAACCTTTTGTGACAGATGAAGCTCCACCCAAGCCATGCAAGAATTATGGTAGGCTCTGTTTTTTGTCTAGGATTTTTATTTTTAAGGGATTCCCATTCGCTTTCGCTATGGAATAAATCATATGTTCATTGTAAAAAAACTCAGGATGTCTTTCAAATTTGATCCAAACAGTACTGATAGGATTCTCAAATTTGATATTAAACTCAAGCGTCCACTTTATTATTCTTATCGCAGTGTTTCCCAGGTGCCATACATGTTTAGACCATACTCTGCACATGTCTTCTTTAGAGTTGAATTCCATAAGCATATGTCGAGAATCCCAGATGTTAATATTGCATTCATTACTTAGTTTCATTCTTTGAAAGGGATCATCTCTGATCTATTTTTTTGGTAATATCTGGCTGAATTTTCCAATCAGAGTGTATCTTCTTTGATTTAACAGAATTTCTCTGACGCTTAAGGGAAATTGAACAAATACATGGTTTGATTTATGATGATAGATTGAGAAATATTCATCTTGTTTATTGTTACAGTTTAAGGCTTTTGCGTAGGTTTTGTGCTTATTTTTCTCCATATTCCAACCTCTACTGTTTTGATTCAGTTCTACATGCATAAACTTAATAGGCCAGAAGAACAAGATTAAATAACTTCAAGCATTGTGTGATCAAACCAAAGCAGAATAAAGAGATGGCTTTGTGCAAATGACTCTAGAAATCCCCAGACACATGCACTAAGAAGATTCTTAAAGGAAACCAAGAGCTCTGTTTTTGGAGCTCTTCATTATGAGCAGATTCTTTTGACTTTTATTATGTGTTTATGTTTCAACCTAATTGAAATATAGTAATATATATTTTAATCTATGTAGTTAAATTTTCATTTTGATATTATATAACGAAAATATTAGTTTATACATAATTGTAGTTTAGCATTTTCCATCTTCTGTCAACTTATCCTCTGAACTGGGACAACTCTTTCCATCCCGAGCTTTTCCGACGATCTCTCCGGTCACATTGTCTGACTTGGATGGCAGCAGAGTTCGTTATGCTCACACGTCGCCATCCTCTAAGAAAAGCGGCCCATTTCTTACGAATTTTGACCCATAACAAGTGTAGGGGACTTCTCAACTGGAAAGAATTCTCCAATTCTAATTGATGGCTTCGATTTGTTGGTGGATACGTCGTCTGAGAAGGAAACCCCAAACACTTATAGGGTTAAGACCTCGAATTTGGCCAGGATTGACAGTGGTGGCGAGTCCATGGTAACAAAATCGAATTTGGCTAGGTTAGGCAGTGGTGGAGAGTCTGATGGTGAGGGTGGCTGCAAAAGCTTATCTGGTTCCCCACCGATAGCACTCATGGAGTCACGAAGTCGAACAAATTGTGGCTTGAGTCTAGTGGCTGGTCTGGTAGAGAGAAATAAAAATATGGCACTTATATTTCTCTAGAGTCTCTATCTGGGGACAAAAATGATGAGCAGAAGTCAGGTCTTATCATCATGGATCGATCTTTGAAATGTATTGGGCCCACCCAAGTAAGATCTATTGAAAGGCCTCATAATAACAAAAGAAAAAGATCTGCTGGGTGGGGGGTCATCCTATGTTCCTCACTCCTTAATAAAAAATATTTGGAATGTTAGTATAGGTCCTAAAGGAAGGAAAGTTGTAAATAAATTGGCCCAAATACCATCTAAGCCATCTATCTATCTTTCATCCAAAGCCAATCCAAAGGGTATCTCTAGCTCGAACTCTCGTCCTCACTCTACCACTCCTTCATCTTATGCGAGTATTGTTGCGGGCCATAGCGATAATTGTTCCCCGTTGGTGTTTGGTATTAGTCATAAAGAAAAAGTGGGAAATGAATTCATTATAAATGATTCGGCATTAGATTCTCCGGATTCCTGGAAGGCTTGTCTATCAGGATATTTTCTCACCCAACCAAATAATCTTGCTTTTCTCAAAGCTAATATGGAATCATTATGGAAAAAGTATGGTTTTTTGGAATTTAAACCTCTTCCTGAAGGTTATTTTATTTTCAAATTTGGGTATGAGGCGATGACTAAAAATGTGTTGGAGGAAGCCCCCTGGCATTTTGGTGGTAACTTAATGATATTGGAAATTTGGGAACCTCTTTCCTTTCTTATCAAAGATCCCCACACAGAAATATCTATTTGGGTTAAGGTTTTTAATCCGCCTTTCGGTTATTGGGTCTCCTTTATATGTGGACTGTCAAACAGAATGAAAGGATAAACTTCAATTTGCTCGTATTTGTATTATGATTAAGGCGAGCTCCCTTATCTGTTCTGAGCTCACTTTTAAGATAAGGGGAAAATCCATTACGGTTACATTTGAATATCAGGGTCTCCCTCCCCAGTGTGCAAATTGTATAGTTTTTGGGCATCCTACTCGCCAGTGCAAAAAAGGTCCCATCAAGCTTTCACATTTTCCTATTTTGACGTCGTCTTCTGAGGAAGAACCTTCTGAGATTAATCTTGATTTGGGTTCTGGAACTCGACTACCTTTTATTGAGGAGGTCAAAGAAGTGGAGAATGTAGAGGAGGTGGATTCGCCTTCTAAAATACTATGCATTGCTGAATCCAAAGACAAGGGTAAAAAGGTTTTGTCCTTCGACAGGACCATCGTCTGATGTGCTGTAAGTTATTCTCTTTATAAATATTGCTTCTTGGAATGTTAGAGGTCTTAATTACCCTGTTAGGAAAAAGGATGCTACTGACTTTATTATTAGTAATTGTATCTCCTTGTTAATTCTCGTAGAAACTAAAGTTCAGCTTCATAAGGTGGACTCTATTATCAGATATAAGTTCCCCTTTTGGCATGTTATTACCAACCATCCATCTCATCCCCTAGGTAGAATTTGGATTATCTGGAACCCTAGCGTGATCACCATCACAAGGATCTCCCAATCCCCTCAGTATATTCATTGTATGGCAAAATGTCATAATCATAATGCCACATTCAGACTCTCTGCTATCTATGCTTTTTACGAAGCACAAGATCACATCCTCCTTTGGAATGACTTAATCAGCATTTCCAATCAGGACAACCACACCCCTTGGGTTTCCTATGGGGATTTCAATGTTATCTGTCACCCATATGAGCGTCTTGGTTCTTCTGAAAACTAGTCCTCGACAATAAATGATTTCAATAATTACTGCTACCTAAGTGAACTCAGTGATCTCCAATCATCTGGTTTTCCGTTCACTTAGATTAATAAACAACATTCTCATTTTATCCTCTCCAAAATTGATCGTGTCCTGGTAAACCCGGATTGGGACGATCTTTTCCCTATGTCTCATGCCCACTTTGGGTATCTTCGCTCATCTGACCATACTACAGTTAACCTTAACCTTGGTATACCTCGCCCAAGACGGAAAATTCCATTTCATTTCTTCAACATGTGGTAATCCAATCCGCATTTCAAAGATATTGTAACCAAAAGTTGGAACTACCCCATATCTTCCTCTGGGATGAGGCTGGTCACTGACAAACTCACTCGCCTGCAGTCTGAGCTTGCTTCGCTCAATCGTAAGGAGTTTAGTGACATTAGTTCCAGAGTTTCGAATGCTAAAAAAATATTGTTCGAGGCCCAATCTAATCTTGCATCTGACCCCCTCAATCCTTGTTTAGTATCAAACGAAATTGAAGCGTCCTCATCCTACATCTTTCTGAGTCGACCTGAAGAATCCTTTCTAAAGCAAAAATCTAGAGAAAACTGGATCAAGATGGGTGACTAGAATACTAAATTATTCCACAACAGCATTAAAGCCCGACTATTCCGCAATAAAATTATCTTGATTAACAATGACTTAGGAGCCACTGTTTCCTCCCCTGCTGGTGTTTCTAAGGTTATTGTGAGTTTCTTCGAGAGCTCCCTAGGTACTAAGCATACTGCTACATACTCGGGCCTAGAGAAAGTCTCCTCTCTTATATGTTCTAAAGTTACTACTACTGATAAGGAGTTAATGATTCGCGAGATCTCTTGCGCTGAGATCAAATTTGCTTTATTCAGTATCGATATTAACAAATATTCTAATCCCGATGGATTCAACTCTAATTTATTCAAGTCAACTTGGAACATAGTTGGTCCCGACATCTGTAATGGTTTCCTCGAGTTTTTTCATACGCGATCCTTGGAAAAGTCTTGGAATTCAACCTCTATTGCTCTAATTCCCAAAAAAGAATCTCCATATGTACCAGCTGACTTTAGACCGATTTCTCTATGCAATGTTGTCTACAAAATCATCTCTAAGATATTGGCTAATAGAATTAAGGACTTTTTTCCCTACCTTATTGATGCTTCCCAATCGGCATTTTCGAGGGAAGGAACATCTCTAATAACATTTTGTTGTCCCAAGAGCTTCTGAGGGGGTATCATAACAATAATATAGGCAAAAGGGTTGCCCTTTAAATTGATATTATGAAAGCCTTTGATAATGTTTGCTGGCATCTCATCCTTGACATTCTCGTTGCGATGCATTTTTCTGAGAAAATGATTACTTCAAAAGTTAATTGCATTCCAACTCCTACTTACTCCATTAATATAAATTGGGACCCCATGGCAACTTTAAAGGAAAAAAAGGTCTCAGACAAGGAGACCCTCTCTCCCTTTTTCTTTTTGTCATTGTCATGCAAGTGTTTTCCACTATTCTAAAAGAGAAGATTCAAAATAGGAATTTACGTTTTTATTGGATGTGTCACAATCTTAAAATTATCAATCTCTTCTTTGTAGATGATCTGATGATTTTTTTGTCATGGTGATCCTAAATGTCTTATTCTCATTAAAGAGGCTCTTGATGACTTCTATTCGTTGTCTGGTCTAAAGGTCAATCCTTCTAAAAGTCATATATTTTTCTCCGGAATAGACCATTCTTTGCGAACAGATCTTTTTCCAATATTGAGTTTCCCAGAAGGTTCTCTCCCAATTAAATATCTAGGAGTCCCCCTTCTTACTGGTCGTCTTACCCATTCGGATTGTCGTCTCCTGCTGCATAAGATTACCTCCCGAATTAATTCTTGGACCTCCAAACACCTCTCTTGTGTGGGAAGGCTCTAGCTAATCAAATCTTACTTATTTTCTGGTCAGTTATATTGGTCTTCTATTTGTATCCTCCCTTCTAGAATAATAAAAGAATTAAACCAATATCTTCGTCATTTCCTCTGGTCCAGGTCTGCTATGAAAATCCATGGGGTTAAAGTTTCCTGGTCCGCTGTCACCACTCCTTATAAAGAGGGCGGCATTGGGATCCTAGACTTAAAAACCTGGAATCAGGCGACGGTCTTTAAACATCTTAGGTCTATTGTCGGTAACAAAAATCAATCCATCTGGTGTATTAGATTAAATCTGAAAAAAATTAAAAACAATAATTTTTGGGACATCTCTAGTGGCTCCTCTCCCTCTTGGATTTGGAGGATTCTTCATCTTTACCCTTTGGCTTGTAATTTGTACAGGGTGGCTATCGATAATGGTTTCAATACTTCATTCTGGAACAACCCGTGGCTCCTTCCTTCTTCACTTGCAGCACACTACGACTCCAATATCATTATTGACTCGCGTATGGGAAATAACCTCAAGGTTTCAGACATCATTCTTGACGGTGATTGGAATTGGCCTGCTAACTTGAGATCGACAAGAGCTCGAAGTCACGCTCATCTCAAGGAGATATACAACCTTATTCTCACTCTACCTCAACCGAACATCTTCTCGATCGATGTTTCTTTCTGGGCAGCAAAGGATTGATGTAGCTCTTTCACAATTAAAGACACGTACAACACTATTCGTACGCTTGTTCCATAAGTGGGGTGAGCCGGGTTAGTATGGAATAAATACAATATTTCTCGTCATTGATTTATCTCTTGACTCGCTATTTTGGGCAAGCTTGCCACCAGGGACAAACTTCTCAGTTGGGGTCTCAACACCCCATCTGAATGTACCTTATGAAACTCTAAATCTGAATCTACCTCTCATCTCCTCTTTGACTGTAGCTTCACTCAGATTATTTGGATCTATGCTAGTAATAAAATAGGATTTCCTTTCTCTACCTCGGGCTGGAAATATTGGGTCCGCGAGGCGTCAAATCGGTTTAACTCTCGAGGCCACATACTTTGGCGAACTTGTTTCGACGCAGTCATTTACCACGTCTGGAAAGAGCGGAATTCAAGAATATTTGGTTCCGCTTAGGCCATAGCATCTTTGATATCTCACCAAGTTGTATTGGATATTCAGTTTAGATATCTTCATTTAACTACACAGTCATGACTACATGTTATCGCTTTTGTATTTTGACTTATCTCGTATGTCATTCTCCTTTTTCTATGGCTGTTTTGTTTTAGTACTTCTTCCCCGATCTCTAGTCGATTTGTTTTTCCTCTGGGTATGCCCCAGACTTTTTGTATGAACATATTTAATTAATTTAAAAGTTTTTTACACAAAAAAAAATTACAAAATTTTCAATGAATCATTTGATATCGGAAACAAAAATGAATATATATATATATATATATATAACTCTACATTTATTAGGTAGCATTCAAAATAAGAAAAAACTTAAATAATATTATTTCCAATTTTATAATATATATAATTTTTATTTGATACTTATAAAGACTTCAATTGTTAATATTATATCTTAATTGTATATGGAGAAAAACATTTTATATGCAAAACTTATCACTCCCCTTAAAATGGCCTGAATGTTGCAAGTGGGTTGGGTTTTGTGTTATTTTGTAAAAATAAATAAAAAAAATCCAAATCGTATAATAAAAATATCCTTTATGACATGGCTCGGACGACGCCACATAATATGTTCTTCGTTTCCATCCTCGCATTGGATTGTTGAACCCTTATTCAGTGCATCAAAGCTAATAGTCTTGTGAAGCGAGTAACAAAGTTCAAAGAATATATAATCGAACAATTTCATGAGGTCATATAACTAATATTTTTGTATATTCAAATCGCTTTGCTTACATGTTAGAAAATGAAATCTTGAGTAGTATTAGACAAAGTCAACATGGGGTTTTGTTTAATATAAATGCACTTATTGAACCATAAAGGATTGACTTCTAAGCTCTCGTAACAATGTCTTGCAATATTAGAAACAATATAATACAAAATCGTCTTTTAAAGTGCGAGTATTAGTATACTTTATTTGCAATATGCGTTTGTTTATGAGTTAAAGAATTATAGCTCGATAAACAGAATTATCAGGATTGATACCATCGGTGAGGCCCGATTATTTATGACTATAGTGCTTCACATTTTAAGGTGTATAATGTGATAGATCTTTCAACCTTGAATGAAAACTACATTGTTAATAAAAATATATCAAACATAATGGTAATCACAGGCTTTATAAACCCAGTTTAACTAGCAAAAAAATGTACCGCATAAAAGAAGCCAAACAAACTTAATTTAGAAAATGATATTCATACTTTAATGTCATACCATAGGGAAAGGTAAGCTCATCTAACATGTTTGATTTATTTTTAATCTTATTATCTAGATCTTGTATTACAAATAGATAAATCCAAGACGTCCAAAATACATTTTTTAAAAATAATATGCTTTACTATTGCTTTGACCAAAGTCTAATAAAGAAAATATGGTTCGTCTACTACATACATATTTTTTAAATTATTAACCAAAAGCAACATTATACCATCCGGCTATATCGCTCTAACTTTGCTACCACTCAAATAAAAAAATATAGATTATATTACATTCCAAATCCATAAGTTTACAGCCTTGGACCAAAAATGACCTTACTAACATCCCAATCTTAATTATTGAAAATCATTAATATCAACATGCAAAAGTTATTCTCTCAACATTCAACCTCAACACCAACCTCGCAATAACGTAATTTTGATTGTGTTTGTTTGGAGCTTGACTTAGAAAAATTTTGGCTAAGAATCGAACCGCATTCTAACTTGAACATGGGTTTCGCCTACCTGTTATGATGGTTTTTTTAGAGAAATGTTTGACAAACAACTTGGCCCATATCTACAAACTTTGTAGATTTCCCTCATTTTCATCACGCTAACTTTGATAGAATCTATCTAGAAGTATAAAATAAATTGGAAACAGATTGAATAATAAGCGGCTCACACTCAGTACAAAAATGAACCATTGACTCATCATTAAAATCTCTTATAGAGAATTAACCGTTATCGGCCCGTTGTGAATTCCTCATCGGGTACCCTCACAAGGAATAAATAGGGCTATTATATATGATAATATCATTAGAGCATAACCAAGTGAAATATTCATATGACGTAAATCTATATAAGGTATCGGTAATCAGAAATGTTAATCGCATAACAAAATATTTCATACTTGTACTAGTTTTCTTTGACAAACTAAAGGTTTTTTTATTAAATAGATGTTTTAGTCTGTGAAGTTGTTAACAAGATAAGAAGGGAAAATATTAAACCATGCACTCTTATGTAGTTGGTCATTGAATATTCGGTATGTCATACCTTAACTATAAATAATTCTGCATGCTATCACTAATGCACTTATGTGACACAAGATGTGCATAACTCGATGACTCCACAAAACAACCAATAGTGATATCTTAAAAATTTTATTCGGTTCGGATGAGCATAAATGACACTCTTTTCATGGTCTGTTTGCAAGGACAAGTAGGACAATTGATGAGGAAAATAATTATATGTTCTCGGTATGTAATGTGTTAGAATCAAGAAATAAGACATAAACATAAAACCTCAATCCTAATATATTTGATGATAACTTAAACAACATGTAAGATTAATATAAGGCTCATGCCGATTATGAGCGTGATTTATATACTATAATGAAGATTTAACTCTAATTAAAAATATATATTTTATTTCTTACCATTTAACACTTCGTCTTGCTCTTTTTTAACATACTATTTTATAATTTGTTATTCTACCATCTTATTCTAGACCAGATCCACCATAATATACGACACATATCACGTAATACTATGTATATATATATATATATATATATATATATATAATATTTTGTTGGATATTATTTTAGTATATATATATATAATATTTTGTTGGATATTATTTTAGTAAGATATTTTATGCATCTTTTTTAAATTGAAGTTTTTGTTAGCATTTATAATCTTAAAATTTTAATATGTTTATAATACTATCACATGTTGTTATTTTATTATGTGTTTGTAATATTGTCTCATGGTTTTATTACATCATATATTGGTGTTATTTTTGCATATATACATAAATATTTTACTTACTATATTAACAATTCAACTATTATCTATCTAGTCTATTTTATTTATATTTGTAAGGTTTAATAAGCCATTTGAATTTTGCATGGTATCAGAGCTTTAGATTGTGGTTCATGGTATCTCTTTTATCTCTTTTGTTGTGTTGGCGAACAATTATTTTTAGTTGTATGATATAAAAATTACTATTTTTTTAGTTTCTTTAATTTTATTTTGATCATTTTTGGATATTTTAATTTGGTTTTGTATATTTTATTTGGTTTAAATTATTATATTTTGGGTATTTTAATTTGGTTTTGACTATTGGATTTTGGTATTTTAATTGGTTTTGGTTATTTCAATTGAGTTTTAGGTATTTTAGTTTGGTTTAGTTCTTTTGGTATTTTAATTTGGTTTTGATTATTTTTTGGATATATCTAGTTTAGTTTTATTATTTTAGTCTTTTTTTCGGAGGGAACCTGCAGCCGCTACTCAGAGTGCAATGAGTGCGCACAGGGTAAACCCTCAGTCTGACGCGATAGCCTGCAAACCAATGCCAGAAGGTAAACCACACAAAGTGGCAGGCTCAGCCGAGAAAGCGTATGTAGAGGGACTCAAACTCATGACCTTTGTTCACAAGCATGTCATACTCAACCAACTCGGCTACCCCATTGGGGGCTTATTATTTCAGTCTGGTATTAATTAGATTTGATTATCGATTTTGTGAAGACCAAACCTTTTAGGTCTCGATATGGTGGAAGATATGTAAAGAAAATGTGTGAAGAATAAAAAAATAGAAAAAATATTGTGAAGAATAATATTAAAAAATGCTTTATTTAAAGATGGTTTGAAGTCGTTTAAAACAACTTGAAAATTGTATAAAGATTAATCAAATATTAATTGAAGTTTGAGGGCAACTTGCACATTTCTTCATGGAGACAAACGTTTGTATCTCGATTTGATGAAGATAAAAAATAATATATGAAAAAGAATTTGAAAAAAAAAGTAAAACTGTGTAAAGAATAAAATGATGAAGAAATGTATAAAAAGAAGACGTGTAAAGAAGAATGTGAAGAATAAGTGGTGGAAGAATAAGTCATTTAAAGCCCGCCTAAAGCTATTATAAACAGTTTGAAGATTGTTTGAAGATTGATTCAAATTTGAAGACAACTTTCAGATACCTCCACGAAGGCAAACATTGTGGGTCTCAATTTGGCAAAGCAAAAAAATTATGTGTCTAAAAGAATATATTTTTTATGATGGTGATGAATAAGATATGTGAATAATTAACTATTTGGTCGTTGTTTGAAGACTATCTGAAGGTCGTTGAAGGGCATTTAGAAATACTGCTTGAAGTTACTGAAGGTTGTCCGAAGATCGTTTAAAAGTTAATTGAATATTGACTGAAGTTTGATCAACTTGCTGATTTCTTCACAAAAACAAATGCAAACTGACACTATTAGTTCTTTATCCACATACTTTCTAAATTTCTCAACATACCATCACGAGTTTGAGAGAAAATATTAACATATAAAATCTCTAGTATTATTTGATGGATTTATAATATTTTTTCGCATCTATATTTTACTATATATTTACAATATTATTTCACGCTATTGTTTGTGTTTATATATAATATTTTTTAGTTGATATATTAACAACGTACCATATATTTTTGCGATAATAAATTTAGGCTATTAATAATTAAAATAATTGTTTATACTTTTGTTGATACATACAAAAAAATAATATGATTGTTACTAATAAATACCAAAAAATACATAAAAGTTTGAAAACCCATCTTAATAACTTATAACTACCCCAAAACATATCTTAATTCTTTATAACTATAAAATGAAAATAAATCATATTTATTTATATCTAATTAATTTAATTAAAATATAGTAATATGTATTTAGATCCACATAGTTAAATTTTCATTTAGATATTATAGAATCAAAATAAGATTATATACGTATATCGGCTAAAAACCCTGGTTAGTCACCGGTGTTTGACACATGTTACATTCGTGCCACTAAACTTCAGTCGTCACCAAAACGAGTCATTAGATTTTAAAATCGTTGAATTTTTGCCACTAGCGCGTGCAAATTAACACGGAGCTGACTCGTGGCACTCCAATGTACCCAGGTTTGTTCCATATACGGAAACTCCATTTTTCATTCCAAAAATACCTTTCTTTACTGTTTACCTTATTTACTTTTACTTTTTACTTTTTACTTTTTACCATACCGTTTTAACATTATTTACCTTATTTACCATACCTTTTTACCTTTTACCATACATTTTTACCTTATTTAATTTTACTTTCAAGTAAATCCAACAACGATTGATAGTTATTGCTGCATCGTCTTTGTTCATTCCATTCTCTTAATTTAGAATCGTCGTCAATTCTCTTAATTTAGAATCATCGTCGTTCTTATCCAAACACCAACACTACTGATTATTGACACTAAAACTTGTACAAATACAGTCCAGACTCTTAGCTTTGTTCTGTTCATGGAGTCTCTGCTTTCGATTCACCTCTATGTTTCAACTCTCTCCTTGAATTAACGACGACACATGGGATTTATACTGTTTCGTGTATTATCAACAAGTTTAGGTCACAAAAAACGACAGTAGAAATAGAATCATGAACTCTTACCTTTTCGCCAGCCGGGTTTTTTTTGAAAATAACTGGGTTTGAAAGAGAGGAAGTGGTTGGTAAAAACATGAGGGTTTTTCAAGAGCCGAAGATGAACCGGCGATCGGTGATGGAGATGAGGGAGGAGATTCGTGAAAAGAGGGGTGTTCAGGTTAATTTGTTGAATTGTCGAAGAAATGGTACTCCGTTTTGGATGAGTGCAGTTTACGGGAAAGAAAACTGTAGGGTTATTCATTTCGTGGCGGTGCAGGTACTGATTTTGTTCCAAAAACATGAGCTGGCACAGGAAAATGTTAGGGTTGTAAGATTGAGGGAAATTCACAAGTGGGTGGGTTGATGATTTGGGTGAAAGGGTTAAACGGGTCGGGTTATTGGTGTTTGGTTGGGTAAATAAAGAAGTTAGGGTAAAAAGTAAAAATGTAAAGTAAATAAGGTAAATAAGATTAAAACGGTATGGTAAAAAGTAAAAAGTAAAAGTAAATAAGGTAAATAGTAAAGAGGGGAGTTTTTGGAATGAAAAAGGGAGTGACCGTATATGGAACAAACCTGGGTACATTGGGCTGCCACGTGTCAGCTTCATGTTAATTTGCACGCGCTAGTGGCAAGAATGCAACGATTTTAAAATTCAGCGACTCATTTGAAGCTTAGTGGCACGAATGTAACAGGTGTCAAATACCAGTGACTAACCAGGGGTTTTAGTTTACGTACATCAAATAAGATAGTTGTGATTAATTTTCAAAATTTTCGACCAATCCTTTTTTATTGAAAATATAAACAATATATATATATATATATATATATATATATATATCAACCTCTACATAGTATGTACCATTAAAAAAGAAAACTAAATAATACCGTTTTCTATTTTTAACTATAATTTTTATTTGTTACTTAGCAAAATTCTTATTGTTAATATCTTAATTTTAAGATAAAACTTTATAAGATAAAATAAATATAATTAAAAGGGTTTATACCAAGTGGGTTACAAAATTTACCCAATTTATCAATAAGTCCGGCTTCAAATAAGTTTCACTTATATCTACCAAAATATGATTTTATTTACCTATTAGTCCAAATTTAATTTTTAAATACAATTTTATTCTTAAGAGTTTGGCAATGTGACAAGGAGAGTTTGAAGAGAACGAGCCGATTTTAAAATTAGGACAGAATGTTTTGATTTGGAGATGTAATTGTTTTGTTTTTATGTAATTGAGTCCTTTTTTAAACAGATCGGATCTATTTGTAATATGGATCTGTTGTGGAATGACTCGGTAAATAAAAATAATTTTTAGACCCATTTCGTAAGTTTTCCTAATTAAATTCTGATTAAATAAGTATAATTAGCATAATTTAATTAAAAAAATTATTTGATAGTTATAAATTAATAAAATCTGTTTTTTTTTATAATTATAAAGACTTTTATAAGATATCATTTATTTTTTATATTTACCGACAACAATTCTTAAAAAATAATAATAGGTTAACATTTTAACCTAAAGTTCGCTAGATTAGTTTTATGAAAAAAGTGTACTATTTTTTTTTATACAAAGTTTTTAAAGGTAGATAAAACTTTAACCATGCAAAAAAAGTCCAAAAAGAAATTCACCAAGTTACTAACAACAAAATTAATAGGGGTTAAACCCGCCCGCATATAACGGAAATATGTCTAAGGATGACGAGTTCGACGCCCTTTCTCAACTCGAATTTTTGGAATCCGATGTTGTGATGGTACTTTTGTGGTCCAACCACTTCACTGCTGTGGCCCTATTTACCCGTTACCCAACATTCACTTTCTCCTATTTTATTTTGATTAAAAACAAATTATTCATAGGGATCGACACTACATATTTTCATAACATATTTAAATGTTAATAAATACCTAATAAAATTTTATTTTTTTTATTGTAATATATATTATATTATATTATATTATATTATATTATATTTTAAAATATAAGATTTCAATTATAGTTTAAAAGTATTTTTTAAAAAAAAACACAGAATTCACGATTGCTAAAAGATCTAGGGTTCTCTCCCCATTTCAACAAAAAGAAAATGGTTATCTAATAAAGAAGTATATTACTTGAGTAGTGAAGAAGACGACAACAAGTGCTTTGGTCGAAGGTGGAGATAGTTTTTCGGCAACGATGACGCAAAAAATTTGAGCAAAAAAATTGAAATTTGTGATTTTTTTAAGGAAATAGCAAATGATTAAGTGACTAAATGATTTTTACATAAGCGTGTGAATCGTGATGTTACCAGTTGTTTAAAAGCTGTTCCAGAAAATTGAAACGCCAAAAAGTTTTTCCAAAGAACGACGATGTAAAAAACCGTTACTTGCATCAGCAACACGTGTTAGAAAGAAACAGACCCAAAACGGTTCGAATTACGACGCGGTTAAGTAAAGATTTTAATTAATATTTAATTTACAGGCTTATTAATATTTTAATAAACCTATAAACTAGGGGGAGCCTTGATAAGGGAGGATTCCCCCAAATAAGTACGAGCACGAGCAAGAACACATTCAAATTAAAATAAGCAATGAAGAAAAGAACGAGCTCAACGACATTGACGAGCTCAAAGGCAGATCAAGACGAAAGATAGATACGCCGTTGATGAGCTCAAAATCATATTGATCTCATCAAAAAACTGAGCTTAGAGATAAGAGCAACGATGCTGAGCTCAAGATCAAGTTGAGGTCGAAGACATCGGGGAAAGAGTTGATCGACTGGATGGGGAACGCGATAAATAGATGATCAAAGATTAAGTGAAGACCTAAAGAGAATATGTTGAGCATGTGATCAGTGAGCTCGAGCTCTGCAGAACAGAACAAACCTGATCGTGTTTAAGGAGTAGTTCAGCTCGGTTTAAAGTACTGATTAAACTTACCGTTTTCTTACTCGCTATGTAAGCGCACGTTTTGACCCTTAAGTCAAAACATGTTAGTTATTTGTTCCACAATTATAGGGATAGTGACGTTAGTGGGATAGTGGCGCTTAAAGCGCATACATATGTAACTGCCCACTAATTTTTGTATTATAAATATGGAAGACCTATCTGCGAATAAAGTGATCTCTTTCTTGGCTAAAATATTAAAGGTTTTACTGTGGTAGAACTTGTTATTCCCGTTACAAATTTGGCGCCGTCTGTGGGAATTTCTTAACCAATCACCATGGTAGTCACAAGGTCAGAATTGAGAGAGACAATTAAGAAACTAGCGAAACAACAACACACCGGAGAAGAACTGTAAGTCAACCACCAGTAGTAGGTGTTCTACTTTCCGGTCTTGTAACTCCTCAATAGGGAAATCCTACGGCACCCATAACGGCAGTGGTGACAGAGGAACCACCGATTCGACCTGCGGGCATTTCCAGAGAAGAGGTGCATCTTTATCAGCCGGTGGATGCGTCAGGGACTCGTAGAGTTGAGAAAGTTATGCCGACACGCGATTCGGTAGTCCTCCAACTGGAGTAAAGGATCCATAATCTCTAGGATGAGCAACTGGAAATAGTATTTGAGAGAGATGCAATGGAACATGCCATGCACGCCACAATGATGGGAATAAACGATGTTATTCACGCTCTCACCGCTAAGATTAAAGGAACGAGTAAGACTCATCAATTGTCTGGACCAGAAGCGAGAAAAGTTAATAGAACAGATCGCTCGACCAAATGAGATGACAAGCAGGAAGACGAAGGCGAGAGCGGGGGTAAGAATCATAGTAGAGAACTGCGCGACGAGGTGAAACAGACGTTGACCAAGCGAGTTCGGGAGTACGAGGACCTCCGTTACAATCAGATCCACCAGAAGTTGCCAGCATACATACTAAAGAAATCCCCATGCTCTGAGAAGATCTTGGAAGCTCTACTTCCGAGGAAGTTCGACCCATTCATGATGGAAGCCTATGACGGAACGGGGGATCCGGATAGGCATTTGGAATAGTTCAGAAACATGATGATGGCTTTCAACCCTGATGATGCTATGTTATGCCGAGCGCTATCCATAACCCTCAAAGGTAACGCCATAGATTGGTTCAGCAGCCTGCCAAAGGGGTCTATCTGTGATTTTACAGAACTGTGGAAAGCATTCAGGGAAAGGTTCGTTGGCAACAAGGGGCTTAAGCGCGAGCGGGATTCAATCATAGATCTTTATCAATGCCGAAGTGAGTCTCTCAAAAGTTATGTTAGAAAATTTGTTCATGTTACGAATGCTTTGCCAGATTTAGCCGAAAACTTGGCAGTGGCTTCTTTGAAACGGGGGCTCAAAAGAAGAGGGGAACTATATGCAGATCTCATCAAATTCCCAACTGAGAACATGGGGACCTACTCGCAAGAGCATATACCTTTATTAGGGTTGATGATGCTAGAAGAGGGGGATCACCTGAGCGACGCGAGTTGGATTTCATGGATGGTGGATCAGAATGAAAAAAAGACCGAGGAGCAACCAAGGAGGGACTATAACCGAAGACCCCAACAACTCGATCAACCAAATAGGCGCTGCACCCCGTTGACTGAGGCTATTTCAATGATTTACGATCGCACAAAGGGACGTACGAGGTACCAAGCTCCACGCACAATGAGCGCGCATGGATTCAAGCGATCAAATCGGTATTACTGCGCATATCATCATGATCATGGACATTCGATAGATGAATGTTGTAAATTAAGAGAGAAGATTCAACGTCTGGTAGACAATGGTGAGTTGATTCAATATATCAAGCAATCTCAACCTGATCGACGTGGGGAAGTTCGTTCGCCAAAAACTGGCAAGCCCGCCACTAGAGAAGAGCCAAAAGCGAACAAATAACAGTGGCTCCTGACCATATTAGGAGGAAATTTGGTTGCAGGACAAGGGTCTACTCAAAACCTAAGAGCCAGATATGAGTTCGATGTTTATGAAATAGATGGAAATTCTTATCAAAACTAGAGGGACCCAGTAGTCGACCTCACATTTAATGATGATGACTTCAAAGGTGTCAGTTTACCACATGAAGACGCTTTGACTATTCACTTGGAAATTGGAGGGGTAATGGTAACACGAGTACTGGTTGATGGAGGGAGCTCGACATATATTATTTTCAAAAGCAGTTTTGATCGTATGCAGAACGTGCCACCATACAAACCTACTCAGCAGACATTGGTTGGTTATGAAGGAAAATTTTCTCAATGTGTTGGGGAGGTGGAGTTGTTAGTCAAGGTCGGTCACAGAGCTACGAAGAAGGAACTAAAAACTCTATTCTTAATTTCCGACGCGCCAAGCCCTTACCATGCAATTATTGAACGACCATGGTTGCATAGAATAGAAGCGACGTTGTGCACATTCGAAAATGCATTAAATATCGAGTAGGCAGCTCGACAGGAACAATATGGAGCAGCCAAAGGATTGCGCGAACTTTCTATGCAATCGCGTCGGATCCATCCAAACCTATCCAATAGCAATTAAATGGTGAGAGAGGCATTACACCAACAACTTTAGACGATCCACGAGAAAACGAGGATACAGCTACTACAAATGCTACAACAGTGGATACAATCATATCAAACAGTAGAATACTTCGGTTGGGAAACGAGCTATCTCCGGACTCAAAGGTACGTTTTGTAGATTTATTAGCAAAAACTTTAAATGTGTTTGCTTGGCAGGCAGCTGATGTTTTAGGAGTAAGCCCTTCAATCATAAGCCATGAATTGACTATCGACCCTTGTGCCAAACTAGTGCGACAGAAATGCAGGGCATTTTCAGATGAAAAGCAGACTGCTATATTAGCAGAGGTAAACAAATTAAGTCATTTGGGGCATATGCAAAAAGCAAGGTACCCGGTCTAAATAGCCAACCCAGTTCTGGTAAAAAAGAATAACGACCAGTGGAGAATGTGCGTGAACTTTACTGATTTAAACCAAACATGCTCCAATGATGCTTTCCCATTACCAAGGATAGATCAAATGGTTGATTCGGCTTCAGGATGCAAATTCCTATCTTTCATGGATGCGTAATCATGATACAATCAGATCCGCATGCACTCGTCCGATCAGGAGCACACCGCATTTTAAACCGAACGGGGTCTCTATTGATATAGAGTTATGCCTTTTGGGCTAAAGAATGCAAGATCGACATATCAACGGCTGATAAATCACATCTTCCAAGATTATTTGGGGCAACATCTGGAGGCATATATTGACGATATGATCATTAAAACCCATGAAGAAGCGCAACACCTCAATACATTACAGGTCGTTTTCGATTTATTACGCAAGTTTAATCTTAAGCTTAACCCGGATAAGTGTTCGTTTGGTGTTGCTAAAGGAAAGTTTCTGGGCTATGTGGTAAGTCAACAAGGTATTGAGGCAGATCCGGATCAACTAAACGCAATTATACAGATGGAACGACCAAAGAATGTCAGAGAAGTTCAGTGTCATACACGAAGGTTAACAACTCTTTCAAGGTTTTTATCTCGGGCATCGGACAAGAGTCATCACTTTTTGAAGTATTACGGGTTGCTAAAAAGTTCGCATAGACAGAAGAATGCGATAAAGCTTTTTTCGAGCTCAAACAGTACCTTACATCCCCTGAGATTTTGTCTGCTCCTACTCCCGAAGAGCCGTTATTTATGTATCTGGCAGTACCACCCTTTGCTGTTAGTTTGGTTCTTGTGCACGATCAGAAAAGAAAAAAACGCCCAATATACTATACGAGCGAAACACTAACAAATATGGAGGCGAGATACCTAAACCTTAAAAAATTTGCTTTGAGCTTGGTTATTGCAGCACGACGAATGAGGCCGTATTTTCAAACATCATATCGTTTACGAACAGTATTGCAAAAGCCTGATGTCTATGGCAGATTGACCAAATGGAGCATTGAGCTCGGCGAGTATGAAATTTGTTTCGAACCACGCGTAGCTATAAAGGGACAGGCAGTTGCAGATTTCTTAGCAGAATTCAGCTCGTCTAGGGAAGAACAGGTTACGGTAAACGACGGAGAAATGGTTGAGCTCGACCAATGGGTCGTTGAGGTCGACAGTGCATCTTCTATAATAGGAGGAGGTGCAGGCATTATACTCAGAACTCCAAGTGGGGAGGAGGTCAATCAAGTTGTATGCTTTAAATAATAGTGCAGAATATGAAGCTACTCTTTGTGGCATGAAGCTGGCTTCGATATGTGGAGCTCGAAGTATACAGATCAGATCTGACTCTCAGTTGGTGGTTAATCAGGCACATGGTATTTCTGATGTCAGGCAGGACGGTATCAAGGAGTATATTGTGATACTAGAGGAGTATGAGTCTCAATTCAATAGTGTGTTCTATAAGCAGGTCCCACGAAGGGATAATTTGGCAGCTGCCACTTTAGTTGAGGCCGCAGCTTCAGGAGAGCATCCAACAATTTTACTCCAGCAACTTCCAGCGACAGAGCTCATATCGACAGCTACAACAGTCAATTCAATCACTAATGACAACGACTGGCAGACTCCATATCTTTAATACTTAAACCAAGGGACATTTCCAACAAGTAAAAGTAAAGCTCGCACATTACAGATCAGAGCAACCAAATACTGTGTCCTAAATAATATTATGTATTGGAAGAGCTCGACCAGACCTCTACTCCACTACCTTGACCACGCTGAAGCTAGTTATATATTGGTTGATTTTCACTCGGGAGAAGCAGGGGCTCATTGTGGACACCGAACAATGATTCGTTGTTTTCTTCTTACTCCGTACTATGGGCCTGAGCTAGCAAACGATGCCGAGAATTTAGTATTGCAATGTCACAAGTGTCAAGAATATTCGAACACGTAGCATAGACCCAGCGAGCCCATGCAGAATATCCCAGTCCCATGTCCGTTTGATAAATAGGGAATAGATATGGTGGTTCCTTTGCCAATGGCTACATGCAAGCGACAGTTCCTTATCGTAGCTGTTAACTACTTTTCGAAGTGGGTTGAGGCTAAATCCCTGTTCAAAACATGCGCTAAGGAGGTATGTGATTTCATCCATAATCGAATTATAACCAGATATGGAATTCCACGGATTATAATGACAGATAACGGTCCGCAATTCCAAAACTTAATCCTTACCAACTTCTGCAAACGATATGGAATTTTCCAACACTTTTCCACTCCTTATCACCCTCAAGAAAACAGACAGGTCGAGGTGACTAACTAACACTATTAGAAGGGCTTAAGAAAAATCTGGAGGGAGCTAAAGGTAAATGGTCAGATAAATTGGCAGAGGTCCTATGGGCGTACAGAACAACCCCTCGCTCCACAACAGGAGGCACACCATTTGCTTTGGTATACGGTAGAGAGGCAGTTATTCCAGCAGAGTTTATAGTACCAAGCCATAGGATTGAGCACTACGAATAGGATGCAAATCTTGTAGGTCAATCTACATTTGTGGATCTAATAAACGAACGACAAGGCCAGGCCAGAGTCCGAGCAGAACACTATCGAAGTCTTATGAGGGGACGTTTTAATGCTCGTCTGAAGCTGCGCTCTTTTAAGAAAGGAGATTTAGTGTTGAAAAAGGTGTTTCAGGGTTCCGGTAGCGGAACAAGCGACAAGCTAGGGCCAAATTGGGAAGGCCCGTACTAAGTTATTTCAGCAGGGCACCATGGTGCGTATAGATTAGCGGATCAGGATGGTCGAGCATTCAGGCATCCTTAGAATGTTAATCACCTAAAGTTGTATCGCCAAAATTTTTAAGATGTTAATATGCGCTTTTTTTCCTCTCTGATGGCGTAGGGAGGTTTTTAATGAGGTATCTAAGAACACTTCTTTGAATTTTTTTAATATTAATTATGTTTTCGCCAATGTATGTTTGTGCAAGTTTTATCCTTATAACCAGCGAATGGGTCAATGACCACACCATATTTGGCTACGCAACGGACCATACTGAGTCCAGACTAAGTGTCTATAAACACGAACAGACTAATCGGCCATGCTTACGGGCTACGTAATGGCCATACTGTGCATATACTTTGTACTGGGTATATTAGCGAACTGGTCAAAGACCAAGTCTAAGTAGACTACGCAATAGGGTCCATGTGACCTCGCCGCGAAACTACTATCATGACACAATTTTTCTAAGCTACGCAATGAGCCCTACTGAGCTCGGGGTTATAAGGATCTCCATAAAGCTCAACACACACATACTCCATAATTGACAACAAACGCTTACAACAATAACTAAGGTAAGTCATGCATCAATTCAAATATATTCTAAATAAATAAATCCAAGTGATATGATCAGAACGACGAGTTTTGACAACAACAAAAAAAACAAAATAAGGAAATCAGTTCAACAGAACAAGCAAATATTACTTAGGACTACTCGGTGGCAGTTGTTTAGAAGGATTAGCAACGGTGTTAGTTTCTGTGTTCATCTCATGGGCTACATTAGGGCTCGGTGCCGCAGGTTCTGCTAGATGGGCAAGGGATCCCAGCTTCATTCCCGGATTCAAGGCTATGAGTTCTGCAATAGCATTCTTGTTTTCCTTGGTAATCATTTCTGTTACAACCGTAAACAATTGCGCTTCCCTTTATTCAGCAGCTGCTTCCATCTTTGCCTGCCACTGTTGCCGCTCTTGTTCGAGCAGTGCACGCCCCTCCTCAACTTGTTTGCTCAACTTGCTCACCTCAGCAGTCAGATCTGCAATTCGATCTGCTTGTTCCTCTACCCTTTTCTTCTGATTGTTGTTCTGATCCAACAAGTTTGCGTTTTGTGCATGTAGATCATTATTCCTCTTTAGCAAGTTTTCGTTCTGGCTCAACACTACTTTGTGGCTTTCAGATATAGTTGCTAGCATATGATCGCTGCTTTTCACAGTTTCTTGCAGGGAGGAAACAACCTTCTCCAGATGGGCTTTTGCGTTTAAGGCCTTATGCTTGAAGGCCTTGGCCGAAGCATAAGCATGCCTCAAGCGAATGACCTCAGCAGTGCTGTGCTTAGCTGAGCCAAAAAACTTGGTTTCAGGCTTCCATTTATCCATGACAGCTATGTCAGCAGGGGACATATTTTGATAACTCAAGATAAATAAGTTAGATGTAAATTTTTCAAATCTTCAATTTAACAAGCGCATAAACTAGTGACTTTTACCTCAATCGATAGCTCGGTCTGCCTTTTCAAGATCTCTGCATTAGACATTTTATCACAGTAGGACAAGTCAGGGATTCTACAAAGCTGATCGAACAAATAAGATGAAGGGCAATGAACTTGCACTTTCGAGCGCTCCCTTATAGGCACCGTTTGCTGGTTGGACTCAGCAAATTTATCAATATTAGGGTTCTTTTCAGTGGTTTCCATTTATGGTGCTCGATTTTCAACAGAGGAGCTCAACACCAACTGTTGAGTTTGCTCTTCCTGAGCTGGGGGTGTCGTTGGCTCCTTTTGAGAACTATTATCATTCTCTGCTACAGCATCTACCAGATCAACTATCTCCTTAGCAGCAGGTGGATTTTGTCCTTTACCAGCTTCTGCTGTCGTTGGATTAGGAGGATGTGCTCCTTCGTTGGAAGTAGCTTCAACACCATCATTTTCTTTATCTTGAAGTTGGAATCTCCTCGTTCTTAGGGCAACAACATCTACAATTACCTTCTTATTTTTCTTTCTCCTTGTATCAAGAGCACCAGAGAAAGTCTCATCATTTTCATCCTCTCTTTCTGCTTGAACCTTGTTCGACTGAGCACCTACAGGCACCTGCGGTGCTTCTTTTTCATTCTGATCGACAGTTTTTCCTTTAGCAACATCATTTTCTTGCTTGCGAGAGAGAGCAGCAGAGGATGAATCCCTAGGATCACCAGCTTTTCGAGTTACTTGAGGCACTGTTAGCCAGATGCCAGTATTGTTCTTTTCACGAAGTATTTTCTCTAAAAGTGATATAAGGCAATCCATGGTGGCTTCTGAACCGTTTGTCATTCTCATTTCGCCTTCTTCTGAGATAATGAGCTCTGGAATCGACCACAACCCTGACTCAAGTAGTTGTATTATGTGAACAGTCGCTTAGGATCTTGTTACCAAGCTTCAAAATATAGGCTACTAACTCTGATCAGAGGGTTCACGTAGTTTAGTGGTCTCCCTTCTTTCCAGTAGCTCTGATTGGACAGTTCTCCTTAAAAAACAACATATATAATATTATACGATAGTTCAGGAAATTTTTTATCTTTTGTATCTTAATAGTACTTACATTTTTTCTTCTATTTTCTTTCTAGTTGAAGGTTTAGGGTGGGGGTACTATGTTCCCAACTACCCGACACGAAGATGAAAGAGTTTTTCCAGTTCCTATCAGAGAAAGGGAGTTCAACAATCTTCTTAACCCCTTTAAAGTGGGTATAGAAGAAAGGGGTCTTGGCTAATTTTGTTACATCAGTGCCAGACAGTAGGTCTGCTAAGAATATATCAGTGTTAAGCATGCGTGAGCTGAGGACTACACTAAGAAATAGCCTTCAACCATTCACAGCCATCTGAGTAAGGCAAATACCGAGCACGCTGAAATAGTCACGAATGAGCTCGGGCAATGGTAATCTCAAACCCCAGTCAAATAAAGTGGTAAAGAGGTAGGTCTCCGTTTCCTGTGTATGGTAGGGATGTTCTCCTAGACCAGGAGCCCTAATAGTCACATTCTCGGGGATATTACATCTGTCCCTGAGGACGGCGATTCCATCATCGTCTAAGTTGGTGTATTTGGGGGCTATATGAGAAAAATAGTTTTCTAAATCGCCAATGTCTTCGTATAAAGGCTCCATAATTTTCTTGGCTTTACTCTTCATTCCCTTTTTTGGTGCCATGATTTTTCTACAAACTGCAATTAGGTAAGGATATGAGTCAGAATGACTATGATGGTGAGTAAAAGCGATTTGGTTTTGGGAAATACCTACTGATAGAAGTTCCAAGCCTTAAATCTAGGGTTATCTCTAATATTCAACAAAAAACGAGTTTAATCAAGAAGTATATTACCCGAGTACTGAAGAAGACAACATCAAGTGCTTTCGTTCAAGGTGGAGAGTTTTCCGGCAACGATGAAGCAAAAAGTTTAAAATTTATGATTTTTTGAAGGAAATAGCAAATGATTAAGTGACTAAATGCTTTTTACATAAGCGTGTGAATCGTGATGTCACCAGTTGTTTGAAAGTTGTGACAGAAAATTGAAACGCAAAAAGGTTTTTCCTAGGAATGGCGATGTCGGAAACCGTCACTTGCATCAGCGACACGTGTTCGAAAAAACAAACGCAAAACGGTTCGAATTACCACGCGGTTAAGTAAAGATTTTAATTAATATTTAATTTACAGGCTTATTAATATTTTAATAAACCTATAAACTAGAGGGAGCCCTGATAAGGGGGATTCCCCCAAATAAGTACGAGCATGAGCAAGAACACCGCAAATTCAAATTATGAAAAGCAATAAAGAAAAGAACGAGCTCAACGAATTTCACGAGCTCAAAGGCAGATCAAGACCAAAGATAGATACGCCGTTGATGAGATCAAAATCATATTGAGCTCATCAAAAACTGAGCTCAGAGATAAGAGCAACGATTATGTGCTCAAGAGCAGGTTGAGGTCGAAGACATCATGGAAAGAGTTGATCGATTGGATGGGGAACGCGATAAATAGATGATCAAAGATTAAGTGAAGACCTAAAGAGAATAGGTTGAACATGTGATCAGTGAGCTCGAGCTCTGCAGAATAGAACAAACCTGATCTTGTTTAAGGAGTACTAGAGCTTGGTTTAAAGTACAGATTAAACTTACCGTTTTCTTACTCGCTATGTAAACGCACGTTTTGACCCTTAAGTCAAAACGTGTTAGTTATTTGTTCCACAATTATAGGGATAGTGACGTTAGTGGGATAATGGCGCTTAAAGCGCAGACATATGTAACCGCCCACTAATTTTTGTATTATAAATATGGAAGACCTATCTGCGAATAAAATGATCTCTTTCTTGGCTAAATTATTAAAGGTTTTACTGTGGTAGAAGTTGTTATCCCCGTAACAAGATCGATCATTAACATTTTATCAAAATCCAAACAAATTTAACTCATAACACAAACAGTTATAGATCATATGAGTTATTTAATTTAAACAAAAAATAAACCCCGAAAAATATATCCATAGTCTAACAATTGTAAACCAATTCATCCCAAATCCTAATTTCGAGCTCAAATTCCTCGCCTAGTCCATCCCAAATCATACTATCATCCGTAATTTTGAGGGTCATGTTATATCTCAGACTGTTTTTTTTATATTATATTGTTGGATCTCGAACAGCTTTGTTAGATCTCTAACCATTTTTTTTTATCATTTTACCTTTTCGAAAAACGAGTTATAAATAGGGATTGTTAATCCTCTCACAAAGTTTTCTCTATTTTCTCTCAAAATATCTCATGCAACCCAAAATCAAAACACCTAGTTTTTTGAATCCGACCTCACAATAACATCAACGTATGTCATACAAGCTTCATTGTGTAGTTTTTGTTCGTTTTTATTGTATATTTTGGTAGATATTTAGGTTTGGATTTATATTTAAAAAATGTATTTTTGGAAGGTTTAAGTTGTGGTTTTGTTTATTTGATAGGCTAGTATTGTTTGTGAGTTGTAAACTTTGTTTTACCTATAATTTGGAGTCGAATGATGCATGCATGAGTGTTTTTAAGGTCTCTGATTTAGGGTTTCTGGGTTCGTATTCAGCGCACGACATTCGCGACCAAACTTGATATTTTTGCAAATACTGCACGATGAGGACAAGGGTCTGTCGCAAACATTCACGCGACATACCAACATTGAATGTCATATTTTATGCGAAATGTAGAAATTTT
Source organism: Limnanthes douglasii subsp. nivea (assembly GCA_036936605.1). Classification (NCBI taxonomy): domain Eukaryota; kingdom Viridiplantae; phylum Streptophyta; class Magnoliopsida; order Brassicales; family Limnanthaceae; genus Limnanthes; species Limnanthes douglasii. The sequence continues at coordinate 281,126,254 of JAUPFV010000005.1, forward strand.
TTCAACAATACATGCGAATTCCATGATGTTAAATTTTTGGTTCACTATATTATTTTTTGATTGGGTTGAATGTGTACTTTATGCTTACATCGTATGTATCTTAAAATTTATTAGTTTTGTACTTATTCGAAAAGATGTGTTTTGTACTATTAAATCGATAATTTTTTTTTTCAGAAATAGTTCGAACAAGTATGACTACTACTAAAAAACATGGTCAAGATTCGACCCCCGATGCATCGGTGGCCATATAGGTAGCTCCTATCGAGTAGGAGTCGGGATCGTGTATTAAACAACGTTGTGGTGATGAAACTGATGTTACGAGTCATCATGTTGGTTGGGCTATGGGTGGCAGGAGTGTTGTTAGGTTGTCTTCGCAGGCAGTACCTCAAGATGACTTTGAGAGGGCCAATCCCCACGTCCCTCGACTATATCCTAATTATGCCTTCCACGAGACGTATATCATTTTTCATGACGATGTAAGTTTGTTTACAACTTTAGTATTTAAAACCACATTTTTTTAATTTAGTTTCAGATTAATTTTAATCTATAAGTTTACTAATTACAATTTTTGTACTTATTACATGTTGTTAGAGAGAGTTAGCCTACATTACTTCTCCTTGTACGACAGTCACCAGAAGTGGGACTTGAGTCGTAATTAGACTAGGGTTTGGACTAGGGTCGTGGGTACTATTATCGGCCCCCTCATCGACGCTCTATCCTGTTGGTATACGAACGTTCATTTGATAGAGTTATTTCTTAAGCGTTGGTATAAAGAGACATCTTCATTCCATTTATCATTCCATGAGATGACATAATTCTTGACGAAGTCCATATCATTACCGGCTTGCGATTACATATAACACTTTCAAAGTTATTATTTTTAATAATAAGGTGTAAACGTTAAGGACGTATAGTGGGATGTTAGGTATATGACCATCTCAGCTAGGTAGCAACCTTAGGAACGAGAGTAATGTGACCTTGCATTGGTTGCATGAGACTTTTCAGCGGGGCAATATGATGATATTAGGGTCACCGATCTCATGTGTGATCATGCTCCCCGAACGTATATACTTTACGTTTTAGAGCCACTATATGCACCAACAGAAATGTCAATAGTACTTTTCTTGATTACATATAGTTTGTAAACCAGTACCAGACACTGGGTATGTATAATTGGGGTCAGCAGGTTTTGGTACATCTTTACACACGTTTATAAAGAGTTTTATGCACGACATTAGTGGTATATGCAGGTTTACTGGGTTGTTAGAGGCATGTATTTTTTTTTATCATTTTAGGACTTTTAATGCTCTATTGTACAACGCATTTGGTTTAGCCTCACCGGATATCTATCGCTATGCTCCACATAAAGTGATATATTCTCAGGTTGTTCGCGCGGATATGAGACACACCCTAGCTATGTATATCATACTTGATGTAAATTACATTATGTTTTATTAATCTATATTCACTTTTATTAATTCATATATATACTAACTATCAAATGTATTCTATGTTAACTTTCTTCAGTACATTTATATACGGGGTGTGCGACCATTTCAACTAGTCAGTTAGATTAAGCATACTTTGCGGTCGTTCGACATAGTCATGCATAACTATTTTGACCACGTGACCCATTAAACGGGCCACATTCAAATGCTATGATGTCACATACGTTCTAACGCTGCTAGAAAATTAAGTAAAACATGTAGCCAAAAGTTCATGTAGGATCATTTGATTTGGGAGTATTGGTAGCACAATATTTTCACGATTTTAGGTGCGCCATTCAAGGGTGGGAAATATTGTACGAACCCGATGTAGCCTATTTGGGTTAAGACTAACCTATGGTATATAGTGGCCAACTTGGCCACGGTAGGTAATGATACATATGTTTCGAAAGGGTCTCGAGTACACATTCAAGGTGTTGATCGAAAGGGATATGATCAGATAGTAGCGTATCGACCACTGATGCCAACGGAGTATGTCGATGCATTGGATGAGGTTGTTAGTATCGCCGAGAGATTTAAAGGTATTTCATTTGTTTTATTGACTTGCAAGTTTGTATAACTTGTTTCGTGATTATGATTTGGTATCGCCGATATATTTTCGATTAAGAATTTTATTAGTAAGTAAATATTTATGACTTTTGATATTTGATTAAAAGTTTTTTTATTAAGTTAATGTTTATGACTTTGGATGTTTGAATAAGTATTTTATTCGTAAGTTAATGTTTTTTCCTTACGATTTGTGGTGGAACATCATACTGGAGTAAAACAGCACAACAACATATCACACATAAGTAAAACCACACAACATTAAAATAGAAACACACAACAAAAGTCACAATAATTTTAACAAAGTATTTTAACATAATTGCACAGGTTGCCCGATTATTTATACAACCATCGCAGGGTTGTGTGAAAACAACCATTCGGGTTAATTTTCCCAACCAAAATATAAAATTTACACCGCACGTACGACACAAGCACAATATTTTGCCCTTTGCATGCGAAAACAACGCTTCCGTTTTTTCCAATGCCAAAATGCTAGGTTATGGTCGCAGATCACGTATAACGTGACTCCATCGTTTTGCACATGATGTGCAAAATACTGTGATTTTTATAATAATAAAAAATGATTAATCATTAATGTAAATAACGTTACACTTGCAAATATAATAAAAGAAAAAATGCAAAACAAGTTGTGTTTATCAACAACAAGAGTACATAATAAAATAGAACTTATTAATCGAAATCATATTCTAGGCTAAAATCATTAGATGAGCAATTCGCAACCGCATCCAGTTTATCAGCAAAATTATTCTCCAGATATGCTAGTACATCTCTTGTAATGAAATCAATAACTTCAACTTCCACACGTCAAAGGCCTCTTTACTTATTTCGTACAACAAGTCGAACACGCGACAGTTTGGTTCAAATTTTATAAAATTGTACCTGGTTTTGACTTCTACACGGCTGTGCGGAGTTGGATATAGAGCTCTTAACCGTCCGTAGTTATAGTACATCCTACACATAAGTTCATAAAAAAAACACTGGTGGTCTCATCGAACATTTTTATTTGAACACACTTCATGACTTGAAGCAAGTGATAATATTCGCCAAAGGTCCACTCCGTACCTAAGAACTATTTTGTTTTTTAAACTCAAGAATATTTGGTGGATGAACTATTACGACATGATTCAATTGCTTTATAAAGAGAAATCATACATTGGTGGGAATATTAATTTAGCGGGAAATCTAATCTGGAAGCATTATAATTGCCATAAATTATAAATAATTGGTGGGAAATATAAATAGGCGGGAAGATAAATGAAAACAAAAATAAAGAGTACGCAGAAATTTAGATATTAAATAATCAAGTAGTAACATAAGTTGTAGTCAAAATAAATAAGTTTGAAAACGTATAAGATCAATTGTCATCTTTGATAAGATCCATAAATAATTGATCTTCGTTAAGGTTCACTCTAACCGACATAATTTGGATAAATTTATTGAATCTACCGTAGTACGCATGCGTCTATTGACTCACTTCATTGGTGACATGGGCACCTTATTCAGAGTATAATGGCGGCAACAGTCCATCATGAGGAGTCGTAATCTACAAAATTAAATGCCAATGCATTAGACAGAATATAAAAACCATATAAATAATAAAATTGATATACTTACATTAACGAAGTGGATACCATGTACGGAGGTAAATCCAATCTCTATAATTGTTGAAGAACTAACATGTAGATTCCCATGAATTGGTAGATAAGATAATGACCATGTTTGAGAGACGTGGTATATCAGACACTAATATCTTGTTTCCATGACTAATCTAATGTAAGAAAATATCATCCACTAACGGCTAGAAAGTTGGGATTTAAAGTAATCAAACCTACGTACTATATCATCCAAAACATTGGATGAATCATAAACCTCCAACAACAAAGCATGATGTTCATTCATTTTTGTCAACAAATCATGTATAACAGTTTGCCAATTATCCTCGGTAGCATATATCGAATGCGATACAAACCAATAACCTTATTTTATGTTTGGGATAACGTCTACCGATTTAGTGATATAAGGATGTAAGAACGACAGGATGCACTCGGGGTATAAAGTTAACTTTCATTCCATCATAATTTTCATGGGCCGACCAACTTGCTTTTTTTACGGCTGAAGGGTTTTGGGTACTAAAAACGGAGGAAATTTCAAGGCAGTTGTGCTCCCTAAGATGTTCATGGGTTTTCTACCTAATATGTTCATCGGCGTGCTAGCACTTGCGGTTTATTTAATGATATCCCCACAAACTAGGGTTCAATTAGTTGATTTGTCCATGCCAGCTTTTGGCCTACCTTCAACTTTAACCGGTTCTTTAGGCTCTTGGCGTAATTGGTTTCAGGATTTAAGAGTTTCATAACCCTATTGATGATATGATATTGTTGTTCATGGTCGAAACTAAGAATGAAACTATCTCTGATGGATAGTTTTTTTAGTAAGGCATTTTCATGCGAAGTGGCATCTCTATGAACAATTTCTAGTCGTCTCCAAAATATATACACATATTCCCTAGGAATACATCTATCTTCTCTTGCTATTAGATTTATTTCACCTACGCAAGGTAACCCGTGTGTTTTCCTAACGACTCATCCGCCACATGCTACCTGATATACGCCTATATTTATAAAATGTATAATAGCATAGGATAATTATTTTAGTCCCATATGAGATATATAACCGACTAGTTGCTAGGTCAAAGAATTTGAAAAACTTGGTTGAGTATGAAACTTACTTTTCTCGAACTATTTGAGGATTTCCGCATACTTATTCATTAGAAGATTGTGAACTTTTATAGTTCAAAATTATATCGGTTGGTACCAATGTATTTTTTAAAGGTCGATTGAGCACTCTCACGCCTATAAAGGAAATAGATCATTAAGATATTGATTTTTTGTGAAAAAAAAGAATGATAAGGAAGCAATTTTACCTATTCGTTGTTCTATTGTCGTAGTGTTTGATCTTGCTTGTTCCCAATTTAGAAACCTATCGTCATATTTTGTTATACATGCCGACATAAAGTATTTGGTACATTTAGGGTAAATAACGAACATTTCGTGTAATATAGCTAAATTTTTGTTGTAAGCTTCGACTGTGTCTGCATCGACAACAAAACCATAAAACTCGATAAATTTATTTGAAACCACATTGGCATCAACTCTCGAACCGTCCTTTGAATGTTCTTGATTATACAAAACTTGCATAGAAAGTTACTTGTGCCTGGAAATATTATCTCGATAGCTCGCATGAGAGCTAACTCCCGATCAGCCACAATTGGTTTGGTTAATTTCCGTGTGAGGGTAATTTTGTAAAATGGTTTGGGAATTTAATGTTTAGAGTAGAGAGTAGTGAGATAATTAAGTTGTGTGCTAGTAACAAATTCTGATTACCCTCATTAATGAAAGTGGTTGGGGTATTTATACTTAATTATTGACCTATGGGCCTATCGGGTCGAATAGTGGAGTCTGGTCAAGTTTAAAGACTCATTAGTAATTTGGTGTGAAGTGACTAGCATCTAGCTTAGTCACCATTTATTACGTTTGTCCTATTCAGTTTTTTATAATAGTGGTTATGGTCTGAACTACCCATCGGATTAAGTTAAGACTCAGCAGCTAAAATATCTGATCTCATCAACAATAATGCTCGAAAATAAACACTTATTATCTATCATCAAACCACAAAGAACACTTAAAGCCCATGTATGGTTTTGTATATTCTCATTAATCATAAACACATAAGCCACGATATATGTAATTAAATTCGAAGTTACTCCAATAGCCTCGGGCAATGACATTTTGTACCTCATCATTTTGTACGTAAAATCCATGATAAACACATACGGGAAAGTACACAATAAGTCTATACTTGTAGGATGCGCAAAAAAAGGTGATCACGTCCGATTCACCATATAACTGCTCCCACATAGAGTAACCATAGTCTTTCAATTTGGTTAACAAATATTGCATTTGACTTTATCCGTCGTGACCAACATCTTGATATTTTTGGCGAAAATTGTAGATTGTACGCATGTTAGAAAATTCTCTGGGTTATTTTGCTTCAAAGTAATATATATCTACTTAGGATGCGAACCAAGGAAAGGTAAATTATGCACTAGTTGCTCTTCATCAGCCTTAAGTGTACAAGCGCATGAATGAGCTTGCAAGTGACCATACGGTTTGTGATTGTGTTTTCCATTTATAACTTCTAAACATCGTTACACAGCTAGCATGTCAATCGGGAGCCTTTTTAATTCAAATGGACAATTGCATTTATTTGTTGTACACTTTCGTTTTCTCAAAAGTTCTGCCTTTGCTTTTGTTTGAAAACCCCATACCTCTCGCATCGGTATTGTAATCTAGGATTCCTTTTCCATCCTCCATATTTATATATAGCATAGAAATTATGACAAATTTTATCTTACCCATTCATCTTCAACAAAAGCATCCATTTCTGGCTTGGTTAATAGTCTATCGATTATAAATATTTCAGTGTAATCAACCATCATATATGGTGGGTGACGAGATTAATCCTACAATAATTAATAATATGCTAAGTAAATATCGTAATGCATAAGTCGCGTACTATGTACAGATTTATGACCACTGGTCGCAGAGGCCGTGCGAAGAACAAGTTACATATCGCATGAATATTTGCGATTAAATAATTAACATGCCGCACGAACCTCACGATGAACATAATTAATTTCGCGTGAGTTGTTCCTCGCATCTTTCTTGAGATTATTAATAAAACATAAACAAATATACAAGGAGTTACCTCCACCAGATACATATGGTCCTCGTCATTAAAGTCTTCCAAAGAGCAGCCCAATTCCCCGTATTCCATGTTATTTTGATGTTTGTTAGGTTTGTGATAAAAAAATTAGAATTTAAGGTAAGATTTGATTATGGTTTTAGTATTGTGGTAAAAGTTTTAGTGGTAAAATGTTAGATTTTTTAGGGTTTTAGATTAGGGTTAGGTTTTGTTGGCAATAGCGTAAATACTTGGTAAAACAAAGTAGGGTGAGAGATCCAACAAAAAGTGGTTTTTTTTTTCTAGCATAGCCCTAATTTTAATCCCAAGTCCAACTACATATCTTAACCATTCTATTTAATATAGAAAACTTTAGCTTTGAACAGTCATCGTTCCTGGACTATCAAATTTAGCGACAAATAGTCCTTGAACTTTCAAAATTCCGTTGGTAGTCCCTCGACTATCCATTTTGGTAACGTAGAGTCCTTTGACTTTCAAAAATTCGGTGGTAGTCCCTGGACTATCCATTTTGGAGAAAGTTAGTCCATTGTGCATGTTTATTAAAGATACTAAGTTTATTAAAAATAGAAAGCTAAATGACTAACTTTATAAAAAATAAATAGTTGAAGGACTATGTGTCACAAAATGGCTTTTGAAACTCGATGGACTATCTATCACTAAATTTGATAGTCTAGAGAGAATTATTGTTTAAAGCCGCAAAACTTTAGTCATCTTTATCACAATAGTGAAATTAAGGCATTAAAATCTAAATATTTTTCCTTGATCATTTATTATTCTCATTTATGATTTTTCTAAATTATACTTAACTTCTTTTTATACAAAATCAAAATACAACGTATAAGTATATTGTAATCTGAATAAGTCTATATCATTTCCATGTATAATATTTTTACTGACTTACATTATAATTCCAGTTGCATTAGAAAAATAGAGTAATTAAAAATTTAAAAATGTTATGCTAATATGAAGTAAGTTTGAGGAATATAATATAAAAAAATAAACATTTACTACAAAACTAGTGAACTTAAATGGAAATTATCATTTCTGATGACTTCAATGACAATATTATGGACTATCATTTGGAAGACGTTGGGTATACTGGATCTAAGTTTACGTGAGAAAATAAAACTAAGTGGAAGCGCCTCAATCAAGTCTTGTTCAACCAAGAATAGACATACTACTTCTCTAATACTAAGATGAATCATTTAGCTCGTACTCGATCTGACCACACCTCGTTGTATACCAACATTGTTAAAGACGGAACTAAGATGAACAATAGCTTCAAATTTTTGAATATGTGGGTTATGGACAAAAAATTTATCAATATGGTGGAGACTAATTGGAACCATGAAATATCTCGCTATCCAATGTTTGTGTTATGGAATAAAACAAAAATGCGAAAGACTTCCTTTAAAGATTAGAATTGAAACAATTTTGGAAACATTTTTGATAAGGTCAATGTCAAGCTAGTTACCAATTTTATAACATCATTACTGATAAAAACAACTTGAATAAGGCTATTATTGATCATCTCATTACCCTTACTATAGAAGAAGATTACTAGCATCAGAAGAGCTATTTTAGCTGGATTAAAGACAGGGATAGAAACACTAAGGTGTATCATAATTATATTAAAAAACTAGGATAAAAAACATGATTTCCAACATTAAAGTTAACAACCAATGGATTATAGATGAAGACTTTATATGTTCATCAATAGAAACACACTTTAAAGATATTATCTATTTTCCTTCTTATATTAGTCTTGATGATGAGAATACTTATCTGAATGATAATATATTCAATATAATTTCTAAGTTATTAATGATGCAGATAATAACTCACTTCTAAAAGCTCCAACTTAAGATGAAGTTCTCAGCATCATTCAAAATTTCAAGCCTCGTAGTGCAGCTGGAATGGATGGCTTCAATTGTTGTTTTTTTCTTTCTTGCTAGAAAATCATCAAGCATGGCCTTTGAAAATCAATGGCATCATTTATTCTTGGTCAGAACATTCCCAAAGGAATCATGGCCACTGGCATATGCTTGATTCCTAAATCTTGCAATCCAACAATCTGGAAAGAATTAAGGCCAATAATCTTATGTACTTTCTTAAATAAAATAATGTCTAAGATCTCGAATAATAGACTCACTAACAACATCCCTAAGATAACATCCTTCTCGCAAAGGAGCTCATTCACGACTTGGGAATGAAAATTAAGGCCCGTAACATTGTAATAAAAGTTAACATTTCCAAATCATTTCACAATCTTGCTCATAAATTTATTATTAAATTTATTCACTCTTTTAGTTTTAGATCTAGAATCATTAATCTTATAAGCACTTTAATCAAATCAGTATTTGTCTCAATTCTATCAATGGTAAAGCCATTTGATTTTATAAAACCAAAATAGGTGTTAGACAAAGGGACCCTTTGCCCATAGTCTCTTTATAATAGTAGAGGAAGTCCTTATTATGGGTTTAAATTCTCTTTATAACTCTAATAAATTTCTGAAGTATTCATGTAGAAGTTGATGAGTCAATAAATGTTTGATGGAATATTTCGGATCTTGTGCTTGATGTGACTAGAGAGAGAAAGTGAAGAGAGATAGTGTGCAAAAGGAATAGAATAATATTCAATGTCCCACCTACCAAGAAAGTGGGTCACCTTTTATAGTAAAGCAAGGTGGGCCCATCAATATCCTTAGTGGGCTGATTTTATTATCACCTTTAGTCCTTGATTACATATATTGTTTACAAATTCGCCCTTAAATAACAATAGATACAATAATAGTCCTGCCGAGTATTATTTATTCGCAATTAACCCTTAAGTATTTATTCTGGCGAATCTTCTTCTTATCAGTAGCCCCCCAATCTTCGGGAGTATTGGGAGCGAAGACTTATAGAAGAACCTAACATGATCACTGCTGTCATCCGTTCCCTGTTCTCCGAGTCGTCGGTCAATCTTCTTCGGGCGGATTTCCTCTCTGCTGAGCGTCGGGTACTTTGGGCTACTTACCGTCCCGGTTGAACTTGTGGAGACATCCTTCGTTCCGCGGTCCTCCCTAGCGAACTCTACCCGAGGCACACGTTCGGACATTCTCCTCCCAATCGTCTTGCATCCTGATGGGGGTCGTGGTTTTGAACGGATCGGGTCCCGTGCCGTCTCAGCTTTCTTTTTGGGCTTAGTGTGATGGGCCGTCCTTCGTCGCTAGTCCGACTGGAACTGCCCTCCGCCAAAGCGATTTTGAAGAGGCCAGCCCAGGTGAGCCTTCATCAGACAATGGTTGACACGTGTCCACCGTCAATGCGTCGTATGCCTGCCAGCACGGTTTCTTAGAGAGACTCTTCGTCTTCCCGCTGCTTTTTTCGATTGGTATTCCCCGGTCATGTAATGTTTGCCTATAAATACTTCATAAACTCTGATCTCTCTGAGAGGCGTTCTAGAGAGAGAAAGTGTTGTCCAAACTTTTCTAGAGAGGGAATGCTTGTTTTATGAAACCCAGATACCCGAAGCAACCATCAACCAAGAAAAATAAGAAACTTGTGTTTGGTTTCAAGGAGTGGGTGAGTATTGCTGACCGAGCTGAAGAGTACCGACGTGCCGGATTGATTTGGGGTTCTAATTCCAAGCCATTCACACCCGTTCCTCAGCCCCACGATCCCGTCCTAGCTACCCCGATCCCTGCTGAGTCCTTCTTTTCTCCCGAACCACCCGGCGATCCATCCCCTGGGTTCGGTCTATCTCCAGAACCCGTTAATATCTCCTCTAGCAGTAGTTCCACTCGTCCTCTGTTAGTCAGGGAATCCGACCCCGTCGTCAATTAATTCGTACGCCACTTCGGCTCCATTACCCCCCCCCCCCCCCACCGACGCTTACTCAAGGTAAAATTCTTGGCTATGGGAGAAAATAGCCCTCCAACCTCTCTCTTAGGAGGTAATTATATCGAAATAGTTCAGCTCACTCCCTCTATACGAGGGTACCGAACTGGTTCTAATACTGCAGTTACTTTTTTAGGTCTTAACCAGCGGCGGTTGACGCCCGAGGAGTTAAACCCCGAGCTGGCCCGTCGGGAACACGATGAGGCTAACATGGCGCACACTAGGAACAGTGCTGGCCCCACGAGTTCCCGGGTTCGGCCTTCAGACCCAGATGCTGCCGTTGCCCACAGTTCCCCTCAGGTCCCAACCTTGAATATGGATGAGTCTGAGGTGGATTTTCCTCCCGTGGAGGTCAGTATTGCCGCTGTTGGGAACGCTGCTAACCCTCCAGATGATCCTCTTCCCGAAGAGGTAGAGGCTGCAATCACCACCACCTACTTCCGCTGGCTTCCTTCGAAGGACATTGTCTCTCTCTTTGAAGGAAAGTACCTCTACTTTCCAGCGGCCGAGCACAAGGAGCTGCTGATTCGGTGGGGGATTCCAAAGAACGTTACGGTCCGGTTCCCGATCCCCGGGGAGACTCCTGTTCACGTCCGATCCCGAGAAATAGTGGTGTTTACCGAGCTATTCAACTGGGGTCTTCGCTTCCTCTTAGATCCCGAGATCGCACTATATTTCTGCACCCTCCAGATTTGCCCGTCGCAACTGACGCCTAATGCCTGGTATACCTTAGTGTCTTGTATAATGGCTTCACGCCTTTCGGGTCGGGTTATGCCTATAGACGAATACATCGCCATGTCGGGTCTGTCCAAGGCCCCTAAGTCTCCGTTCTTCTACTCTTCCCTGGGAAACAAATGGAAGATAGTTAACGATTTTCTGGAGGGAGACAAGGGCTGGAAGCATCGGTTTGTATTCCTGAGCGGCTGCTAGGAGAACGGTCTTCCTTATAGCAAGGAGAATCAGAGGCAGCTACTTCGGTCTTGGGTTCACGACTGTACTCCTTTTTTTTAAAATATACCGATCCTCTGTGCAGTGTCGAATGAGTTACTACAGGGGCTGAAGAAGGACTTCTCAAAAGCCGCTGAAGTCACTTTCCAGGTGCTGAAGGATTTTTCCAGGAAGCATTGGGGTCGGGCGATGCATCGTACCTTCAAAGACACCAATTTGATCAAGAGTAACCTCTGGCGTTGCTCGTCGGAGGTGCTGACCATTGAGCAACTGCGGGTACCCCCAGCCTGGAGGATGTTATCGCTAAAACAAACGCGCCTGGGTCCTAATTGTACCTCCCGAAACGCAACAAGGCGCCTAGCAAGCGCCCAAAGTCGGATGACGAGGCCGGGGAGGATAATGCGGCGGCTGAGGAGGGAACGGTTCGGGAAGAGGGGAATGATGCTGAAGGTGGCGCATCCAATCAGGCCCAGGCTCCGGTACCTAAGAGGAAAAGTCGAGCCGACGCTGATGGGGCCAAGTTGAAGAAGCCAATGCATGCCAAGGAGAGCGGGACCGTTGCCGGGGCGGACAGTGCCACCGTACCAGATCTGTTCGACCAGTATGGTGGGGTTAAGGGTAAATCAACGGTGGATCCCGTAGTGGTGATTCCAGATGATGTCAGCCCCCCTAAAGCGTCGGACCCAGCTGCGGCCTCATCGAGTGGTACGAAGTACCCGGTGTTAACGATGCTTGGGTCTCCGCATACTTTCCCGCTCCAAGGATCGGATGGACTGGCCTTATCTCTGTATAATCGGCTCGTACCAGCGGCCATGAAAGAGCGTAAGGCGGTCGAGCTGAGGCAGAAGCTAGTGGGCGCGGAAGCCAAGATTACTAGCTTAATGGAGGAGGTGCAAAAGGCCAAGGCGGCGCAGGAATTGGCGGAGGGGCGGGCTGCAGAAGCCATCCGTATCGCGGAGGAGACGAAGAAAGCCGGGGAAGATCGTGCTGCCACTTTAGCTCAGGAGGTCCAGATGCTGAAAGTTTCAAAAACCGCCTTTGCAGACAAGTGTAAGAAGTGGGCAGACAAAGAGGCGGCCGACGCTAAGGCCGCGTATGTGCTGTTGTTCCATAACCGTTTCCCGGACCTTCACCTCGGGGCGATGTGGCTGGATGTACCCGAGGAGGACCACCCTGTGGGAGTCGTTTGTGAGGATGAGTCGGACGACACGGAGTCCGGGGAGGAGGATGGCGAGTTATCGGGACACAGTGTGTGTTGTTTAAGTGTTCGACTTGGCTGTTTTTGTTGTTTTTTGTTTTTTGTTTTTTGTTTGTAAGATCTTTGGGGGCCGCGGGATCCCCTAACAATATTCCCTGTGAACACTTCAATATTTATATTTATATTGGTATGCAAATCTGTGTTTCTCGCCATAATTTTACGATGTTTTTACTTAGGCCCATAATGTTTTAGATGTTTTTACTTAGGTAAACCAAAGTGGTTCTGTGAAAAACCAAAGTAGGCTCTGTAGATCAATGTCATTTTTGAAATTCCTGATGGGATCGGGAAAATTAAAACATGTAGATCAGTTGTAAACACTGAAAAACCTATGAAGGTTCTGTAGATCAATGTAACATTGAAACATTTCCCATAGGGTCGGGAAAATTAAAATATGTAGATCAGTTGTAAACACTGAAAAACCTATGAAGGTTCTGTAGATCAATGTAACATTGAAACATTTCCCATAGGGTCGGGAAAATTAAAATATGTAGATTAGTTGTAAACACTGAAAAACCTATGAAGGCTCTGTAGATCAATGTAACATTGAAACATTTCCCATAGGGTCGGGAACATTAAAACATGTAGATCAGTTGTAAACACTGAAAAACCTATGAAGGCTCTGTAGATCAATGTAACATTGAAACATTTCCCATAGGGTCGGGAAACTTAAAAAATGTAGATCCAGTAAGATCAGTAGGAACAGACGCTGACCAGCTCGTCAGCTGATCAAGTTCGTAACACTTCAAAATTTGAAAGGCAAAAGAAAATTTTGATTAACTCAATCAGGTGGTCGGGTGTTTATGATTCCTCGTTAAAACCTTCTCGCGCCACCGAGGTAGGAAAAAGTGCATCCCCAACCAATAAGTTTTTACAGACCATGTCAAACAAATTACAACTATTTTTCCACTATTCTAAGTACAATTTCAGATGTTCAATATTATATGGCAGCCTCAAAGGATGCCCGAGCCTGTTTTGCAGGCGGTATGTCCTGTTCTTGATTTTTTTCCACGATTTTGTAGGGTCCTTCCCAATTCGGGGCGAGCTTGCCGAGGCTTTTGTCTTTGGTGTGAAGAAAAACGCGCCTCAAAACCTTGTCACCGACCTTAAACTCCCGACGGCGTACCTTAGAGGCGTATGGACTTCTCATCAGGGTCTGATAGTGCAAAGAGTTCAACTGGGCGCGATTGCGCTTCTCTTCTATAAGATCGAGACCGACTCGTCTGCTGTCGTCGTTCGCGTTCTCCTCATAGGTACCGACTCTGAAAGATGGAAAAATGGACTCTGCAGGGGTAACCGCGTCCATACCATATACCAAAGCATAAGGTGATTCCTGGGTTACCGTCCGGGGGGTGGTTCGGTAAGCCCACAGCACTTCTTGTAGGTAGTCTGGCCATTTTCCAGCTTTTCCCTCAAGGTTCTTTCTAAGGCCGTCCAAAATGGTCTGGTTGGTGACTTCGACCTGCCTGTTTGCTTGAGGATGGAAAGGAGCGGAGAACATTGCCTGATCTTGTGAGATGTACAGAAAGCTTTCATTTCCCCGCTGTCGAACTGTGGTCCGTTATCCATAGTTAACCTCTGCGGTACCCCGAACCGACAACATATGTTAGACCAGATGAATTTGATGATGTCTTTGGTCTTGGTGGCGGATAAAGGTTCAGCTTCGACCCACTTGGAAAAATAGTCTACTGCCACGACAATTGTCTGCCTTCCGCCCGATGCCACTGGTAGTGGTCCGACAAGGTCGATTCCCCATCGGTCAAAGGGTAGACCTTCGGATATGTATTCTAGAGGAACCGCGGGAACGTTTATTGCGTTTGCGAATCGTTGACATGTATCGCAGGTTTTTACTATTAGTCGTGCATCTGCTGTTATCGTCGGCCAATAGAACCCTGCGAGAAAAATTCTTCTAATTAAGGCTTTGTAACCGCAATATGCCGCACCCTCACCATCATGCAGTTTGGATACAATTATTTGTGACTCGTGGACCCCTAGGCATCTGAGCAGGGGGCGGCTGAAGGATTTCTTGTACAGTACTTCACCTAAAAGGACGTAACCCCGGTCCTCATTGCGTACTTTCCGAGCCGAGGCGCTATTGCTAGGCAGTCTACCTTCGGCTAAGAAGGCGATAATATCGCGTCGCCAATCTGAGATCGTTACCGAAGAGATCTGACAGGCGATTTCAGGTCGGTTATCTAACTCGTGCCGTTTGATAATAGATGGGCTTTCTTGCTCGGTAACCCAGGGATAGTTGCTTGAGCAGGAAATTGTTGCCAAAGAATCTGCAGCTATGTTTTTGCTTCTCGGGACATGTTCGTATGTGACTTTGTCGAACGAGGCGGCTAGCACTCTGAGTGCTTCTAGGTATTGTACCAGATGCTCTTTCCGAGCTTCCGCAATTCCCGAGGCTTGGGTTATCAAAAGTTGGGAATCACTTACGAGGCGTACCTGCTTTGCCCCACATACCTGTGCTAGCCGTATCCCTACCAGAGCAGCCTCGTATTCAGCCTCATTGTTCGAAGTATGGAAACCAAATCGAATGGCTTGGTTCATACTAATGCCCGATGGGGTAATTATCTGTATCCCTGCTCCACAACCACTGACATTAGCCCCCCCGTCGGTTCGGACGGTCCACTCACTTAGTTCGGCCTCTTGGGAAGGCGCGTCCTGATCCGGTCGTTCGGGATGGAACTCTACTAAAAAATCAGCCAGGATTTGGCCTTTAATGGTTGTCCGAGGTTCGAAGTTGATGTCAAAATCGCCCAACTCGACCGACCATTTGGAAATTCTCCCGGACATGTCTGGTCGCTGGAGGATGTACTTGAGTGGGAACGAGGTTCGAACTATGATAGGGTGGGCTTGAAAGTACGGGCGCATTTTTCGTGCTGCTGTTACCAAGGAGAGAGCCATTTTTTCTAACCTTAAATACCGAGTTTCTGTGTCCAGCAGGCTTTTGCTCACAAAGTAAACCGCTGTAGGGGCTGGTCCCGACTCACTGATTAAAGCCTCACTAACTGCAAAGTCAGTAACCGCAACGTAAAGAAAACGTGTCTCGCCAGTTACGGGCTTTGTCAAGAGGTTCGGGGACGACAGATATCGTTTAATTCCCAAGAATGCTTCGTTACATTCGGGCGTCCACACAAAAGTTTTGGCTTGTCTCAAGACCTGAAAAAAGGGAGCGCACTTATCAGATGAACGAGAAATAAATCAGTTTAAAGCAGCCAGACACCCAATTAGGATCTGGACTTCCTTGATGTTCTTGGGCGGAGTCATGTCGGTCAGAGCTCGAAGTTGGACGGGATCGACTTCAATCCCTTTCTCGCTAACGAAGAAACCTAAAAAAATTCCCGATCGGACCCCGAAAGAGCATTTTTCTGGGTTGAGCTTGAGGTTTATTCCCCGCAGGTTATCAAAAGTTTCTCGCAGATTGGTAAGGTGGGCTTCATCCGTGCCGCTCTTGACTAACATGTCATCGATGTACACCTCCATATTTCTCCCAATTTGACCCTCAAACGTTTTGTTAACCAGCCTTTGGTATATTGCCCCGGCATTTTTTAGCCCGAATGGCATTACTTTGTAACAGTATAGTCCTCGGCCTGTGATGAATGTGGTGCTTTCCTGATCCGCAGCGTGTAACTTGATTTGGTTATAACCGGCGTATGCATCCATGAATGATAGTAACCTGTTACCCGAAGTCGAATCTACCAACTGGTCGATTCTCGGCATCGGGAAAGGGTCCTTCGGACATGCCCGGTTGAGGTCGGTGAAATCCACGCACATTCTCCATTCCCGTTTTTCTTCTTGACCAGAACGGGATTCGATGTCCACAACGGGTAACTCGCTTCCTTTATGTGACCGACGCCGATCATTCTCTCGACTTCCCGTAAGATAATGTCTGCCTTTTCCGGGGAAAAAGCCCGACGCTTTTGGGAGATCGGTCTGACGTTTCTGTTGATAGTTAGCTTGTGAATGACAAATGATTCCGGGAACCCGGTTACATCCCTTAAGCACCATACGAACAAATCTAGGTTTTCCCGTACGAGAGACAGTAACTATTCCCTGAAGGCTGGTGAAAGGCATACCCCGATCTGCAGGACTTTCCCTGCGGCAAATTGGTGTTGCTCGCATTCTTCGTCCGTCGTCAAATAGCTTGGGGCTTCCCTAGGGTCATCAACGGGCAATGATCCCGGGGCGAGCCCCTTTAATTGCTATTATTGAGCTTGAATCATCTCTTGATCGTGTTTAGGTGCCAATGCTGCTAGGTAACACTCCCGTGCTGCTTTCTGGTTGCTTCGGACCACGCCCACGTTGTTTCCGACCACGTATTTCAAACACTGGTGGATTGTAGAAGATACCGCATGCATTCGCGATATCCATGATCGGCCGAAAATTGCATTGTGGGAAGCCGGCGCGTCTACTACCACGAATAAAACAGTAACCTCTTTTTTAAACGGGTCGCGGCCTAATTGGACAACGCCCTCAAATTCTTCTATAACGTCGGCTGCTGACCCTGTGAACCCTACTATGGTACGGTCGGACCATGCGATGACTGGTGGTGTCCTAAACTTGGTGAAAGTGGATGCGAAGATTATGTTGGCCGAACTACCGGTATCCACCAAGATGCGTCGAACCTCCTCCCCCGCAATGGCCGCCCCGATCACAATGGCATCCTCATGGGGGCCGGCTATGTCTCTCATGTCGTCGTCGTCGAAGTACAAAATCGGAGACGGGACGCTTCTAGACTGGGAGTAAGTTCGAGCCTCTAACTGAGTGGTTAGGTTGACGATGTGCCTTTTCCTGGATGAATGTGTGACTCCTGCCATAGAATCTCCCCCAAAAATAGTTAAGGATTCAAAAAATTCACAAAGGCTTCGTACATTACCGACGTTCTCCTCCGCTTCTTCCTCGATAATCCCGATGATGTTGCGGTTTGCTTCGGGGTCGAGGTACTCAATGGAAACATCGAAAGGGTCGGTTACTTTCGAAATGGTCATGGTGGTTTCGGGTTTTGGTATTATCACGACTTCCTTCAAAGTTGTACTTTGCTGTGCCTTCTTAACATACTCCAGGAGGTTTCCACGCTCTATGAGCATCTATATTTCTTTTTTCAAGGCAATGCAGTCTTTAGTGCCATGCCTAACGTCCTCGTGATAGCGACAATAGCGGTTGTTCCTCTGCTCCCGAGGCGTTGGTATCGGGAAAGGCCTTCGGTTCATTCCGCTTTTCTTAGTTTTCTCGTAGATCGATGATACACACTTTGTAAGGTCTGCGAAGTATGCAGGTCGGATCCATTTGTTAGACATGGGTCGTGAAGCCGTCTGACTCGTCTGCTTTGGTTTCTGGCTTGTTATGGCCGAAGGTTTGGTGGCTAATGGCTGGGTCGGTTGTATCATGCTGACCGGTTGGACTGCCCGAGCGTAGTCCGATCGAGTGCCCTGCCTTATTACTACCGACGCTTGGGCACTTTGCTGAATTTGCGCCGCTAGCTCGAACGCTTCGTTCTCTTCGATCAATATTTGCTTTTCTATTGGAGCCAGAAGTGCGGAGAACGTGAATGCCTGTTTCTTCGTTACTGCTTGCTTCATAGGCCCTAGGAGCAAACCCAAACGGAACGCGGTTAGGGCCACATTCTCTTCGCAGTGGTCTAGGCCGGTCTTCGCGTCAATGAATTGTCGGGTATACTCTCTGAGGCTTTCCCCCAATTTTTTTTCTGCAATTCATAATTGTGTCTCCGTTGGCTCGTAAACTCTTACTTCCCACAAAATGTTGTCGAAACATTGTCCAGAACATCCCGAAGTTTTTGATGCAGCCCTGTGGCAATCGGTTGTACCACTTGGACGCCCGGTCCTGGAAGGTCATGGAGAAAGCTCTGCATAGGAGTTTATCATCATTGTCGAAACTCAGCATGAAGTTTTTGAAGGCTTCCAGGTGATTATCCGGGTCCTTCTTCCCATCGTACTTTTCTAGCTTGGAAATATCAAATCGCTTCGGGAGTCGCTCCGGGTCCTTCTTCCCATCCAGGTAATTGATTCCGAACCCGCACGCTCCTCCTCTAAGTCCCTCTGTCTGAACTCCGTAGAGTCCCTCATCCCCTGGGCTGATAAACTGGCTGTTGGTTCGGTAACCTAGGTTCTGGCTGTTCGACGGTTGCCATGGCATTTGAGGCAGCGCTGCTCGTTCTTCACGACTGGCCGCGGGAACTTCTTCCTTCTTGAATGACACCGGAGTTCGTTTCTCCGTGCTACCCTTCTTGTATTTCGGGGAGTCCGTCCTGGGTCCTCGGAGGCGTCGGGAACAATTTTTATGTGTGCGTTGGACTCTTTCCCGTCGCCGGTACTCCTTGCCCGACGAGTCATCCGAGGTATAATCAGCTGACAAGCCACGATGGTCCTCTGGGTACCGTTGAGTCCTTTTATTTTGCCCTTCCTCGGGGTAAAGCTCTCGATAATACCTGACGGGTCGGGCTTCGATACGAGGCCCAATGGTGGGGTCGGCCTCCTCCTGGTCCTCCAAGAGTGGTT
The DNA here is from genome assembly GCA_036936605.1 of Limnanthes douglasii subsp. nivea. NCBI lineage: Eukaryota > Viridiplantae > Streptophyta > Magnoliopsida > Brassicales > Limnanthaceae > Limnanthes > Limnanthes douglasii. Next base: position 281,145,695 of record JAUPFV010000005.1, read on the forward strand.
CTTTGCCTTTCCCTTCCCGGACCCTTTTCTCGTCTAGTGCCCGCTCTCTTTCGGCATTCAATCTGGAAATGTCTTCCAGAAGCTGTCTTCGGGTCATTATTAGGGTCGACCGCTTGTCCCGACCCTGGTCGAAGCGCCCCCGACCTGGAGCATCTTCGCCTTCTGATACCGAAATGGCTCGGATTACTTCTCTACCGACCCTCTCTCCAGCAACCTCGTCGTTCATCTTGCACAGTGTGATTTTCAAAGAAAAAAGATTCCTTTTTGGTATCACGTGTTCCCACAGACGGCGCCAATGATGAGTCAATAAATGCTTGATGGAATATTTTGGATATTGTGCTTGATGTGACTAGAGAGAGAAAGTGAAGAGAGATAGTGTGCAAAAGGAATAGAATAATATTCAATGTCCCACCTACCAAGAAAGTGGGTCACCTTTTATAGTAAAGCAAGGTGGGCCCATCAATATCCTTAGTGGGCTGATTTTATTATCACTTTTAGTCCTTGATTACATATATTGTTTACAAATTCGCCCCTAAAGAACAATAGATACAATAATAGTCCTGCCGAGTATTATTTATTCGCAATTAACCCTTAAGTATTTATTCTGGCGAATCTTCTCCTTATCAGAAGTAATATAAACATTCCATGTCTTGATTTTGCAGATGATTTGCTAATATTTTATAATGGTTTAGAGTCTTCTATGCATTCTAGTTGTTGTTTCCTTCAAAACGACCAAAACATTTTTAGCCAAGCTCTCAACAAGGAGAAAACTAGGATCATTACTTATACCAATATTTTCCAGGCCAAAATTAGAGATTTATACATTCAAACCAGCTTCAGCCTCAACTCCAACAACAAAACTAGCAACTTAATTCCTCTCCTTAACAAGCTCAGAAGCAAAATTCCGGATTAAGAAGAAAATATATTTTCTTACAGGGGTAGACTTCCCCTTATTAATACAGTTTTAATGTCTATTCCTATCTATTGGATGCAGAGTTGCAACTTACCTAAGACCATTATCACCAAGATTGAAAGGTTATTTAATAAGTTCTTATGAGACTCTATTAAAATGCATTGGTCTAATTGGTTTAATAATTTTAAAACTTTCAGAGAATGTGGTCTAAAATTATACAGCCTTAATGATATCCAATCAGTTTACTCCTGCAAGCTTTTGGATTCGTTTCAGACAAAAGAAATCTCTCTGTGCTTGCTTTCTTCACAATATCTACTGTAAATTCAGTCATCCCTCCAACTGAACTACTACAAACCAGGATTTCAAACCTTGAAAAAACTTTCCAAAAAAATGAACTTTGTTGAGAGTCATATCAGTTGGAAATTGGGCAATGGAAATATGGATTTTTGGCTCGATAATTGGATTGGAATGTCTCATATTATCAAGCTTGATGATGATACTGATAATAGCTGGTTTATTGGATTTAAAGCCAACTATTTCTTGGAAAATAATGCTTGGAATTTCAACAATATTATCCCTTTTTTCACTTGATCTAATATTAACTTAATATCTAATCTTCACATTGATGATCAGGTGAAAGACACTACCCGTTGACAAATTTCTAAAGATGGTAAATTCAACATCAAGGAAGTTATTCAAACCATCAGAGTCAAGCATAACAATTCCTCTCTATAGGAAACGATTTGGAACCATATAACTCCCATGAAATTCTCCTTCTTATTGTGGAGACTTCTTCAAAACATGATTTCAACTAATAACATAGAAAACACTAACCATTTATTTGTTTCTTGCCATTTTGATTGGATCATATGGTCCTATTTTGCAGATGCTTTCGTGATCAAAATAAGAAAATACATGACTATAACTCACCTGATTCAAAACTGGTTTTAGTCATCACCTTCCAAAGTCCACATCAGATCCATCCTTCCGGCAATAATCACATGGGTAATATGGAAGACCAGAAATCAAATCAAATTTAAAGGAAACCCCTTCTCTGATGCTTCATCCATCAAGTATATAAAGTTCATCATTTTAATGCTTGACCATTCTAACCTTCTCAAGGAACAGAATTAGAAGGAGATTGAACAGACTACTACCATTATGGGTTGTTTTAATCATTTAGAGAAAGCCAAGAAGATCTCTTACCTCTACTAGTCGTTGCGTCTCCCTGACAAATACAAACTCAACATAGATGCATGTGTTCTTGCTTATGGTGAATCCAACGGAACCATCCTCCATGAATATGGTAACCTATATGGCAAGCTCTATCCTGTCAAATCCGTATCCAGAGATCTCCATGATGGTCTTTAAATCTGCAAAATAAAAGGTCTAAATAACGTAAACATTGAAACTGATTCAGAGATATTAGTCTCTCTCATTTTCTCTGACCAAAATTCATCATCGTTAAAGTCCATTTTTACAAATATAAGGGCCTTAATATATCCTAATACGACCATTCATCACATTTTCAAAGAGTATAACCAAGCAGCCGACTACCTGGCTAGGTGGACTCTGAAATGTAAGATGAAATTAGATCACATAAACTTTCAGGCCCCTCATTAATTAGAATCTATCATATTTTTAGAGAGTTTAAGTATGGGTAACATTCGAGTTGATTAATTTATGCCCTTCTACTAACCTTATTATATTTCATTTTGTTCAAAGATGCAACAGAGCTCTGACAACCAAGATTAGAATTTTCTTTTACAACTTATCTTTTGCAGATCAGTAATTTTGCTTGTTATTTCTCCTCACTGCTCTTCTAGCATCGGGTTTGAGCTTCTCCCTGCAAAGAATTGACTATTCTCTGTATTTTGAAGCGTATGTCACCTTTGTATTGCTGCAAATCATTGATCCTTCCCTAGCTTTTCAACCTTCCTCGATTCTTTGCAAGCTTAATGATTAAAGCCTTAAAAGGATGTTGTTATCCAGCTCCTTGTCAACTCCTGTCCATCTTTGCACTGGATTCAGATGATTTTTCATTACATTTTGAGTTGCCCTCCTTTCATTTGATCGGGTCTTATTTGGATTTTATGGACTAACCTAGACCTTCTCCATTAAGAAAATAGAACTAATAAACACTCGTATTTTCATTTAATTACTAGAGAAATAATATAGAACTTACCATCTACAAACGGTTAGCGAATGAAGATGCACTACGGTTTTAGATTAACTTAGTAGTGGAAAGCAAAATAACTAACATAAATTGATACAGAGCTATTTTTATTTGTAAAGTTTTTATAAAATTCAAGAAAAGTTAGAATAAATTGACGAAATTAATATCGAAGCACCCAATATAGTTTATCATATATACGCAATAATAAACTTTCAGATATTTCGATAAACTACTAAGATATGATATAGAATTTACGGTCCGCAATTGTTGGCGATTGAAGATGGACTATAGTTGTGGCTCTTCCAAAGCAGCAGATCGGTTAAGAATATTGTTGAAGATTATCACTATTAATGTTGTTGAATGCCAAAAACTTAATAGAGATCAGTCGAGGTGATTGTGACAAAATTAAATTAAGCTCAAATAATTAAGTAAATTAATTAATTGATAAAATATTTGAGTAATATGTTCTTGATATTAAAAATATTATTCAATTAGTAATAATATTATGCTACTGATTTTTTTATTGGAAAATATTATATTAGTCAAATATAATATTCTGATTAAAACATAATAATATGTTAATATAAATAAAAGAGATGTGGAAAAGAACATGATGAAAATTAGGTTAAAAAGATGAAATAATGACTATTTTTAAGGAAACTCTTAACTTAATATGTTTATAAATTAGAGGATGTAGTCTGCATTTCGATCTCTAAAAGATTAGAACCAATGATAAAATGGACTTGATTACGTGGTTGATTCGATAAGTGTTCTTAATGTTCTTGAAGTAATTTGTTTCATTTTTATTTTGGTTTAATCTTCATCCTAAAATTTATTTTTCATTTATCTTTGTCTTCTTTTATTTTTCTACGATACTGATTTGATTTAGATGATAATTAATAATAACTTTATTATAAATACTGTATTCTCGTGACTTTCATTTAGTTTTATTATAGGATTCATAAAAAAGAGCATTAACTCAACATGGTTCTCTATGATCGTAAATGGAGAATTTCATGTCTTCTTTATATTTACCAATGATATTAGGTAAGGAGATCATATTTTCTATAGTCTTTTCATAATAGCTGAAAAATACCTAGTTCGAGGATTTAAAAATATATTTGAAAATAATGGAGAAATGAGATATAATTTTAGGTGCTTTATTGATATACCTTGTTTATATTTTGTTGATAACTTCATAACCTTTGTGAATGGTTCACTTAAGAAGATCAAGAAAATCAGTCAATTCACATAACTGCATCAAAACAAATATCGTCAATCAATCAACAAAGATAAAACAACTTTTATTACTTCCACCAAGATCCACAGGCAAAGATAAATGATATTGAAAATCAATATGGTTTCAAGAATGAAAAATTTCCTCTGAAATACCTTGGTATTCCTATTCGGTTAAGTAAAACAATCTGCAATCTTGATGAAATGGTTACCAAGTTAAGAGATAGAATTCAGGAATAGGATAGTAAGTTATTATCTTTTGGTGGTAGGTTAACTCTTACTCAATCAGTTCTGATGGTTTTACCTATAACTATCTTCAAATCTGTATTTTGCCTAATAATGTAAGCACTATAATAAAGGATCTAAAGATGGAAATAATCTGGATTAAATGGTCTAATATTTGCAAACCTTATGAGGATGGTGGTCTTAATTTAAGAAGTCTAGAGGATATGCAATCAAATTTCTCATGCAAATTATGGTATAACTTCAGAGAGCAAAAGTCTGTATGGTCTAGGTTTATGATGGACAAATACTAGACTAACTCTCATCATCTCCATGTACAAGTTACAAAGAAAGATTCAAAATATGGAAAATATTATCAAACATAAAATAAGTGCCTGAGCTTTTTTATCTTCTAGAAGATAAGGGGATATTAACTTTTGGATTGAGAAATAATATCTGATGTAGTTCCATGGCCCATGGCTATATGGCCCTTTAGGACAAACGCAAACGAGCTTTATTTGGGGCCCCAATATCTGAATTAGGCCCTGCGACCACTCAATCGAACGCGTCGAGAAGCCCAACAATTTTTGGAAGCATCACGGGGTGAAGCCAGGTGATGAAGGTCAGGCCCAAAATTTTACCATTTAAGCCCTTTTCCCCTGTTTTTATGAATTTTCTGCATTTTTCTACTTTTGTTGGATTTTATTAAAATATTTAACCAGCTCCAATCGGTTTAAAATTGGGTTGAGCTTTATTTTATTTCATAAGGAAGAAGTTGTAATTTGGGGCTAGGGTTTCGAGAAATTTTATAAAAGGCTCTCAAATCCTAATTTTACCGCAGACGTTTTTGAATAGAATTTGATTTTCTGTAAGTCTCTTTTACTCTGACCTAGGGTTAGAGCTATTTATCTTTCTGTTTCTTGTCCTTCTTTCTCTGTATTTTCCGCCGCCTGTTCCATCTCGTAGCTTGGTGCTACCATATTGGTATCAGATTCAGAGTTCCTACTGTGTGGGTAATGAAGGTATGTCGCTAAAGCAATCTTTTCAGGGGGAAGTCCACTTTTCCGATCATCGAATCAGTCGACCGTGATGAATTCGGTCAATTCCAATCCCAGGTTGGTGAATAGATGCACTCGTTGGGAAATCAGATGAGAGACGTATAGGAAGCACTACACAGGCTGTTGAACAACCAAACCAACAGATTTCGAGCTCAAGGTTCGAGCAACCAGTCGTCGGGATCTGAGAGAGAGATCGGGCGCGAGCGCAATCCATTTGCTCCTCGGCGAGAACAAGGTAGGGGTCAATATTCCCTACAAGACTGTCGTGACCAAGTCTTTGAGCACCTACCAGCAAGAGATTCTGATCTGAACACCAACAACCAATGGAATCTCGATTCAGACTAGAGATCCTAGAGTTCGAAGGGAGTCTCGAACCGGACGAGTTTTTAGATTGGATCTCCTCAGTTGAAGAAGTCCTTGATTTCAAGGAGGTTCTGGATGCAAAACGGGAACAATTGGCTGCAACTAAGTTCTGAAGCCGAGCTGCATCCTGGTGGCAACAACTCAAGCAAACTAGAGCAAGGCAAGGTAAGCCAAAAATAACAACTTGGGCTAAGTTTGTGAAGCACTTGAGGGATGGGTTTTTTCATTACAACTATGCGTGTATCATGTATCATAAGTTCAAAAACCTTAAACAAGGGTCAAGGACTATTGACGAATACACTAACGATTTTTTCAAGCTACAAAACTGTGTCGTAGCTTGAAACAATCGTTAGTGTAACCGTTACGATATTGCTGAATCAGCAGATCAGCTAGTATCTCGCTACATAGAGGGGATGAGACAGCAGTTTCAGGACCAACTAAACATGTTTGACCATGTGAATGTGTCTGAAGCACATCAACGCGCACTACATCTAGAGAAAGCCCTTTCACGAAGGCCTTTTGGAAGAGATACTGTTAGAACAACTCCATTGGCATTTCCAAAAAGGACGGTTCCAAGCCCTGACCCAGGAGTACCAACTATTGCTCCTATGCGTACAAGTTCTAATTTGTAGGTCCCTAGTCGCACAGTTACTTCCTCACAGGTCCGATGCTACCATTGTCATGAACTAGGGCATATTTCTATACAGTATCCAAAATTACGACAACAGCCACAACAATCGAGGGGTATGTTCGCTGACATTGCTGATTTTTACCTGGAGGGTGAGCCACGGTTTGATGAGGAACCAGAGGATGATGTTGATAAGGTTCCAGAGGACCAGGTTACAGGATGATATATTGGTCAGGCATTGGTTTTAAGGCGTATCTGTCTGACGCCAAAAGCCAGAAGTGAAAGGATGATTGGCTACGGAACAATATTTTCCAGTCGACTTGTACTATCGGAGGAAAGTTATGCAAATTATTTGTTGATTCAGGGAGGTGCAAAAAATTTATCTCTGAAAAAGCTGTGCAGAAGCTGGCCCTGAAAACAGAAGACCACCCAAACCCCTACAAGCTTGCCTGGTTAAAGAAAGGTAGTGAGGTAAATATCTCTAGAATATGTCTTGTATCTTTCTCTGTTGGTAACTATAGGGATAAAGCATGGTGTGATATCATGGATGGATGTGTGTCATTTGTTGCTAGGCAGACCCCGGCAATATGATAGAAGTGTCACATGTGATGGTAGGAGGAGCCGCTACAGTTTCATATGGAATAATGTCAGGTTCATATTAACACCAACTAGAGAGGTATCCCCGAAACCTTCCCTTATAGTATCAAATGAGCCGGGTAAGAACTTTCTAGCTCGAAAGGCGTTTATAGAACATGCTCATGAAATAGGGATTGTCTATCTTTTGGTGGTTAAAGAATTTAGTATTGATCCATTTTCTGGTATACCTGAGCGAGTTCAATCGCTATTAGCAGAGTTTTATGTTGTCTTTCCTGATAATTTACCTACAGGTCTTCCTCCATTGAGAGATATCCAACACCAGATTGACCCTGAACCGAGGGCTAGCCTACCAAACCGACCACATTATCGGATGAACCCAAAAGAGTATAAAGAGCTCCGTAGACAGGTGGAAGAACTGTTGACAAAATGCCATATCTGTGAGAGCCTTAGTCCTTGTGCGGTTCCTGCAATGTTAACACCAAAGAAGGATGGCTCAATGAGAATGTGTGTGAATAGCCAGGCTATCAACAAAATTACAGTCAGGTATCAATTTCCTATTCCTCGCCTATGATTTACTAGACCAGTTGAATGGTGCTACTCTGTTTACAAAACTGGATTTGAAGAGCGGATATCACCAGATTCGTATTCGTATGGGGGATGAGTGGAAAACATCATTCAAGACCCGAGAAGGTCTATTTGAATGAATGGTAATGTCATTCGGTCTTTCTAACGCTTCTAGCACGTTCATGCGGGTTATGAACCATGTATTTTGCCTGTTTATCGGAAAATTTCTTGTTGTCTACTTTGATGATATTCTTATAAATAGTACCAATAAAGAGCTGCATCTCCACCACATACGCGAAGTGTTGGTTGTTTTGAGACGAGATGAGTTTTATGGGGGACTCGATAAGTGTTGTTTTATGACAGATTTGGTCGTCTTTTTGGGTATGTCGTGTCAAAGGATGGGCTGTCAGTGGATCAGTCGAAAGTGGCAGCCGTGCAAGACTGGCCACTGCACAGGTTCTGGTTTTACCTGACTTCTCTACAGAATTTGAACTGCATTGTGATGCGTCCGGATTGGGCATTGGATCTGTACTCAGCCAACGAGGCTGCCCTGTAGCATACTTGAGTGAAAGGTTAAGTGGAGCTAAACTCAACTACAACACCTATGAAAAGGAGTTCTATGAATTTGTACGAGCTTTGCCAATATCACAATGATATTGGTCATACCACTGATGATTGCATAGAATTAAAACAAGAAGTTCAGATTTGATTGAAAGGGGAAAGTGGGGGCCTATGTGAAAAGAAGAGGGGGTAACATGCCTGATAACACTCACCGGGTTGGTCCAAGTAATGTTGCTCCGGAGGGAGCCATGGTTATAGTTGAAAGGTTTGACGTGGAATCTGAGTACTTGGATCCCGATCCAACTCGGAACAGAGTAGGTGCTATAGAGGAATGTTCTAGGTCGGTCTCCGGGCTCATTAAGTTTTTCGAGTCGCTTACAATTTTCGGAGGGGACACTATGACAGCTCCTACTGCTTCTTCGAGGAAGAGGCATGTTCATACTTTGGCCTCCGAGCTAGAAGGAGGCATGACATCTTATCAGTCACCAAACTCATTTCCCTTCATTGTGTTTGATGAGGATGATTTAAGAAACATTGCTGGCCCTCATGAGGATGTTGTTGTCATAGGAGCATCTATAGGGGGCAATGACATAAGACGAATCTTGGTAGATACTGGAAGCTCAGCCAATATCCTTTTCCTAACCATTTATAAGAAAATGAAAAATCCAGCTGTAATTCATAATTCGGACAGTTCAATCGTGGGCTTCACAGGCAGCTCAGCAGATGTGATCGGGGAGTTCGAAGAAGAGGTATTATTGGGCAAGGGCCCTTTCAAGAAAATGGTCAAAATACTTTTTATTGTGGTGGATTGTCCCACTTGCTATAATGTTATTCTAGGGAGGTCTTGGCTTTCTAGGATGCATGCAGTGGCTTCAAAAGCCCACCAATGCTTGAAGTATGCTGTTCAGGGGCAGGTTGGAGTTGTCCGGAGCAGCCAAAAGATTGCAAGAGAATGTTATGCCAGTGCCTTGGCTCCTCGCACGCTGGAGGTAGTCCGTATTGATGAACAATAGCAGTTTGAGGGCCTTTCTGGGGGTGAGGGTGAAATTGATGACCCCAGAGAGACCCCGGAGTGTTGATACCAGTTGAAGAGCAGTTGTACTTGTCCGATCTCCAAGAAACTGTTGATAGCAGTTTGTGTGGATGAGCAGTTATACTTGTCCGATCTCCAAGAAACTGTTGATAGCAGTTTGTGTGGATGAGCAGTTGTACTTGTCCGATCTCCAAGAAACTTTTGCCAACTTGGTGAAAGTGAGTTTAAAGTTAAACCCTGAAAAGTGTGTCTTCGGAGTGCAGTCCGGGAAGTTTCTAGGCTATATCATAAGTGAGCATGGAATACAACCCGATCCGGACCAGCTGAATGATCTTTTCCAGATGGAACCTCCTCGAAACATCAAAGAAGTACAGCGGTTAACGGGGAGATTAACTGCCTTAAACAGATTTAGCTCAAGGTCTTCGGACAGGTGTGCTCCTTTCTTTCAAACTTTGAAGGGTGCAAAGGGATTTGATTGGACTCCGCAATGTGATGAAGCTTTCAATGAGATAAAGAAACACATGTCCTCCCCCAAAACTTTGTTCAAGCCAGTCGATGGGGAGACTCTCTTTGTATACTTGGCAGTTTCAAGTTGTGCCATCAGTGCTATGCTGGTAAGAGAGGTCGATAGTCATCCTCATCCAGTGTACTACATCAGCAAAAGTTTGGCAATGATTAAAAGACGGCGCTGATGTCATCATCTGTAATTAAAGAGGTTGCTTTTCGAAGAAGGTGGGTTCGAAATTCAAGGTGAAAAAACGGCTAAAGCAACCAGTCAGAGTGTGACACGTGTCCCACGAACTCTGGCAAAAACCGTTTTGAATTCGTGAAGCTTTATCTGTCCGGGTAAACCCATAGACCTGTCCGGATTGAAAACTACTTCTAACATCGGACTGTTTTTCAAGTCTCTGACAAGAATACTTGCTCAAACACCTAAAAAAGGGGCTCCTGATGAGTCCGAATTCAGTATGCTCCCCGGACAGGGACAGATCAGTCCAAAGCCTCCGGACCGGACAGATCAGACAGATCGCATGGACCGGACAGATCACTTTGAACACTATAACCATAGGACTGTTCGAACTATGACAAAAGTACTAAAAAACCTAAACACTTCTTGACTAAGCTACTTGCTCTCATGCTTAGAGCTCATGGGTCTTTGAACATGACCCGGGTCCATTAAACATGACTCGAAAGCCCATAAGGGCCCAAACATCAGGGTATAAATACCCAACCACCTGCATTAACTATGGGTAATAAAAATTAACTGCTACCAAGCTGCTTAATTATCTCTCTACTCTCTAAACACTAAAAACACCCACATACTTCCTTAAAACACCAACTGAAATTACTAGCCTACCCTCAGGCGATTATTATCCACACCATAAGAGACTTTAGAGAAAACTCAAATTCTATTAAAAAAGTATGAGGCAAAACTAGGGTTTGAGAGCCCTTTTATAAAAATGCTCGAAACCCTAGCCTAAAATTACAGGTTGTTCCTTATAGAATAAAGTAAATCTCAGCCCAATTTTAAAGCGATTGGAGTTGGTTAAGTATTTTTATAAAATGAAACGAAAATAGAAAAACTGTAGAAAATTCACGAAAACAACAAAAGAGGGTTTAAACGATAGAATTTAGGATGCATGGCCCCCAAATAAAACCTGTTTTTGTTTGTCCAAAAGGGCTATATAGTCATGGGCCCGTTCAACTACATCACTTTAGACTTCACACAAGAAAAAATTAAGTACATATAAGCTTGAAAAATCGAAGAAAATAAATTGAAATTGTTACTCCAATCTAGCATTTAGATGAGAAGAAGAAAACCAAAATCTGGAATGGTTATTTTAAACTGATATTTCGAATAGGAGAAAGAATTCAAAAAAAAGATTGATACAACAATATTCAACTTGTCTTCTCCAAAACAAAACCATAGTTTTTGCGTCATTTTTATTTTCAACTTTAATAAAAAAATTAATCGAGGCCTAAAATTAAATTCTAACTTTAAATTTTTAGGTCAATCAGAGTCTGTCTATTTTTAGAGCTAAAGGTTTAAATTTAGTCTCCTCAAGAGGCTATGTAATAATATGAGTCCTAAAAAGTCCTCATTTCTTCTTTGGAGGTTGCTTCACAATTAGATCTTTATGGACACTATCTTACAAAAAATGAACTTCTCACTTGCTTCTAAATGTGCATTTTATGATCAAAATGAGTAGAATCATTTATTTTTTTCAATGTGACTTAACTTGGAAAGTATGAAAATAATTCGCAGGTTTGTTTGGTATCCTTATAGGTAAACATATAAACATAACACATCTTATTCATTGCTGGTATTGCTCCATTACGAAAGAGGAGCATATAAGAACAATACCTCCTCCTATAATTGTTGGGTTATTTGGATCTCTAGGAATAAAACCAAGCACAATGATGAGCACATTTAAGCTAAATATATGGTTGCATATATTAAACACATCCTTACTAAGGATCTTAATGCTACTATGGAACTTGGGTGTTTTTATCACCTAAACAAAATAATTATTACTACTAATCTTAAATGGAAACCTTATTTGGGAAAAATAATAAAGCTCAACTTATATGATTTTTGTAGCTTATTTGGTGAGTCCAGTGGTGGTGGCCTCCTAAGAGATAATTATGGGGATATTTTAGCTGCCTCCTATAGCAGAATTTATGGAAAATAGTCCCCTATTATTTCTGAGTGTATGGAGGTCTTAGATGGACTAATTCTTTGCAAAGAAAATAAAATTAAACATTTAGACATAAAGATTAATTTGTTAGTCATAATTGAAATACTTTTAACAAAGAAAGCCCCTTGGTACTTGGATTTCCTAATTGATTAATGTAGAAAGCTCATTATTTCCATAATGTATATTGTTGATATATACAAAGAGGGAAAAAATACAACAGATTTGATGGCAAAATGGACCCTTAAAAGTAAAAATAAATTAGATTATAATCACAACCAATCCCCTGCTCAACTAAGAGAAATTACCATCTTAGAAAATCTTGACGTATAATACCAAAGAATAACTTAATGATGATTATCATTAACTACCCAATTCAAAAATACCTTCACACAGGTTTCTTCAATCCATAGATGATTTTGTAATCTACTAAATACATATAAACTTGAAAAATCGAAGAAAATAAACTTGAAATTTTTACTTCAATCTGGCATTTAGATGAGGAGAATAAAACCAAAATCTGGAATAGTTATTTTTAACAGATATTTCGAATAGGAAAAAAAAATTAAAAAATGATTTTTTTTGTGAATAAAAACATTAATTTAAAGTAAAATATAGTTCATACAAGTACCTAGGGCATACCCCAAGGAAATACAATGACTTAATATATCAACATAAAGATAGTGGGAGAATACTAGATAAGGAGATAAGTCAAAATAATAAAATAGATAGATGAATATCTAACAGAGGACCCTAAAAAATAGAAACAACTGACGGAGAGGACGCGACGTGAAACATCCCCATAATTCCAAGAGGAAAGACGCAATAGCTCGAATCAAGAATCCAATCTCTAGTCAGTACTAAAAATACCTGCAACAAAATATTTTATTTGTTAGTTTTAAATAAAACTATGACGGCCAGCCCATCTTTGTACCATGGAATCTGAATCGGAGATTCGATAAGATTTGGAATGAAATCGAAGATTCCATGGCTGGAGCGGATCCAAATATTCTCGAATTTTGCTCTTTCCAAACGTGGTAAATAACCGCGTTGAAACAAGTGCGCCAAGTACATTGGTCTCGAGCATTAGACCATCTTGACGCCTCAAGAATCCAAGATTTCCAGCAAGGGGGGTGGAATGGAAATCCAAGTTTAATACTTGTGGAAGTCCAGATACTCTGAGCGAAACTACATTCAAATAGAAGATGAGATGTAGATTCCGGGTCAGAATTGCAAAGGGTGCATATAGTAGGGGTGTTGAAACCCCAACTAAAAAGCTTGTCTCTGGTAGCAAGCTTGCCCTTAATAGCTAGCCAAGATATAAATGAATGACACGAAATGTTGTATTTGTTCCATATTAACCCCGCCCATCCCATCTCTGGGGTAGGCATACGAATAGCGTTATACGTGTCTTTTATTGTGAACTTGTTGCATCTATCCTTATCAACCCATAATGGAACGTCTCTCGAGAGGATGTTAGGTTGGGGAATAGTGAGGATAAGCTTGTGGATTTCTTCAAGATGAGCGCGACTTCGAGCTCTAGCCCAAATTTGCAGGCCAGTTCCATTCACCATTTCTGATGATGTCGAAAACCTTTAGATTATTTCCCAGACGAGAATCGTTAATGATTTCAGAGCCATAGTGGATCGTGAGCGACGAGGAGAGGAGCCACAGGTCATGCCAGAATGAAGTGTTCAATCCATTTCCAATAGCCACCCTGTACAAATTACGAGCCAAAGGGAGAAAACGAAGAATTTTCCTCCGGATCTAAGAGGGGGAGGAGCCAATAGAAATGTCCCAAAAACTTTTATTTTTAATCTTTTGAGTTTTAATCTAATCACACCAAATGGATTGGTTCTTATTACTTACCATAGACCAGAGATGCTTAAGGACAGTCGCCTAATTCGAGATCTTTAAATCTAGGATCCCAAGACCGCCCTCTTTATAAGGAGTGGTAACGGTGGACCATGCCACTTTGGCCCTATTGATTTTCATAGACGATCCAGACTAAAGGAATCGACGAAGGTATTGGCTTAGCTCTTTAATTATTCTAGATGGAAGGATAAAGATCGAAGACTAATATACTTGGCCCGTAAATAAGACAGATTTGATTAATTGGAGCCTTCCTGCATAGGAGAGGTGCTTGGAAGTCCATGAATCAATCCATGAGGTTATTTTGTGCAGAAGGGGGTGACAGTCTGAGTGAGTAAGACTACCAGTGAGAAGAGGAACTCACATGTATTTCACTGGGAGAGAGCCTTCAGGGAAGTTCAAGATTGTAAAAAGATCCAATCTAAGGTGATGGTCAATACCGGAGAAAAAGATATGACTTTTCAAGGGATTGACATTAAGACCATAGAGAAAATAGAAGTCATCCAGAGCTTCTTTAATAAGATTAAGTGAATGGGTGTCACCATGACAGAAAATCATCAGATCATTTGCAAAGCAAAGGTTAATGATTGTTTGCTTGTGACATTTTCAATGAAAACGGAAATTCCCATCTTGACTTTTCTCTTTGAGAATTCCTGAAAACACTTGCATAACAAGCATAAAAAAGAGAGGGAAAATGGAATCACCTTGTCTAAAACAAATAATACTCAACTTGTCTTCTCCAAAACAAAACTATAGTTTCTGTCGTCATTTTGGTTTTCTAAGTCATAAAAAAATCGAAGCCTATGTTTCAATTCCAACTCTAAATTTTAGCTCAATTAGAGTATCTATTATAAATCCAAAAAACCCAAACAAACAACGCCCTTTTAGTTTTAAGTTATAGTTTATAAGTTTATTTTTTATAAATATTTTTATTTTTTAGTATTTATGTAAAACTTTAAAATAACCGATAAAATAGGATGGAAAAGACAATACCGTTAATTGTCCGTCGTATTTTGCTCACATTCGATCACCCTCTTATACTTTTTTAGCTATCTCACTTCAACTTGTTCGGCTGAATAAACACATTGTCTTCAATAACTTTTTCATTTTTGGAGATAGCTACAAATACAATAGCAATTATTGGATGGGACAATAATAATAAATAATGGCAGTGAGTGGAGTAGATTCCTTTGTCCACGTGTGAAGGACAGTAGGCCACGTTTATATGTCTACATGATTGCTCATCTGTCTTTTCGCTCTACACGACAAACCTAGCAGCAATATTTAATTTCTTCCTTTTTTTTCTTTTTTTTCAGCGGCTCCTCATTTTCTTTAATATCTAAATATAAAATTTATAACTATCGCCTATCAAACTTGAAATTTCGAATATTCATCGTTTTTGTGGAATATTCTTTTGTACTTTACTCATCCATTTTTAGAGGGTTAATACTGTTGCAGTCTGAACCGCGAATTATCGGAACCGTTTAAATCAGAACCACGGTTTGCGGTTCTGGCGGGTTGCGGTCCTGCCGGTTTGCAGTCATGCCGGTTTGCGGTCCTGTCGGTTTGCAATCTTAATGAGTCAGTTTCGCAGTTAAACCGCCAGTTCAAACCACCAGACACAGTTTCGCAGTTAAACCACCAGTTTCATGTATTTTAATTTAAATATGTTATCATTTTAATCGAAATTTTATAATCAAGTAATTACATTAAAAAAAATAATTTTAATTTGATTTTGATATGTTTGATTATATTTATGTATTTAAGATATTTTATTTAATATTAGGTAGATATTAAATAAAATATATACATCTACTTGTATTTTGATTACAACTTTCAATAATTGTAAAAATATAAAAATAAAAATTTGACTGTCATAAACAAGATATCGTAAACAATATAATTGTAAAATGATTTGTATATTGTTGGAACATACTAGATATTTAAGATGTTATATTTAATATTATGTACATATTAAATAATATATACCTATTAGACATAATTGTATTCTAATTTTAAATTATTAGGTGATTCTTTAGATTCTTTCAAGCTTGAAGTGTTTATGGTTAGATGAATTATATAGTTTATTGTATTTTCGAACTATTCAATATTAGAAGTTTAAATTTAAAAAATTTAGAATTGTATAATTATATGCATAAACTTAAATTACTTGTAAATAACAAAATAAAAATTGAAAGTGAAAGTGATTTAAATAATATTTAATAAAAAAAGAAACAAAACAAACACTTCTTGAAACATAGTTGTTAAAAAAAATTCTAAAAAAATTCTAAAAAAAAAATCAAAAAAAAATCAAAAAAATCAAAAGTCCGGGCTATCCGGAGATCCGTCCGGATGGTGGATCTCCGGATGGTCCGGAATTTTTTTTTGTTTTTTTTTGTCTCCTCTATAAATAGAGGAGACCCCAAATCCAAACTCATAAATTCATATACTCCTCTCTATGTCTCTCTAAATCTCTCTACTTGTTCTAAATATTCTAGAAAACTCAAATTTCTTATTTTACATATTGTAGTCCTACTTTCGGAATTGTTTGATTTTTTTTCGCAAATTGTTTCTATTTGATAAAAACACTTAAATAACGTTGGGATAACATTATAATAGCTCAATTAAGAGCTTCGTATAATTTATCAAGTTATTTAATTGTTATAGTAATTTAAATTAGTTCTTTTAATTCTAATTTTATTAGTTGTTGTTAGTTGTTATTGCTTGTTATTAGTTGTATTAGTTGGTAAGTTTTTATTATTTGCGATATTAATTAGTTTCGATTAGTATTTTATTGCATATTTAAAAAAAACGTTGTTTTAAGTTTTAAAATGCCTATAAATCGTAGACTTACTAATACTCACCAATCCGCTAATTTTCACTTGTAATGAATGATGTTTGTGATAACCAAAACAAATTAATACTGACCAAAATGTAATAATAATTTTACAATCATTATTAAAATTACAATAATAAAATTCAAAATTTAATATTAAAATTGTAACAATATAACTTGTAATCTTTTACCATGATAAAATATGATTTTGGTTTAAAAAATAATAAATAACATTTGTAATATTTAAAACCAAATCACAATAATAATATTCAAAATGTAATATTAAAATTATAACAATATAACTTAAAAATAATAAATAACACTTGTAATATTTAAAACCAAATCACAATAATAAAATTCAAAATGTAATATTAAAATTATAACAATATAACTTAAAAATAATAAATAACACTTGTAATATTTAAAACCAAATCACAATAATAAAATTCAAAATGTAATATTTAAATTATAACAATATAACTTAAAAATAATAAATAAAACTTGTAATATTTAAAACCTAATCACAATAATAAAATTCAAAATATCATATTAAAATTATAACAATATAACTTAAAAATAGTAAATAACACTTGTAATATTTAAAACCAAATCACAACAATAAAATTCAAAATATAATATTAAAATTATAACAATATAACTTGTAATATTTTTGCATGATAAAATATGATTTTGGTTTAAAAAATAATATATAACACTTGTAATATTTAAAACCAAATCACAATAATAATATTCAAAATGTAATATTAAAATTATAACCATAGAATTTGTAATATTTTAGTTTTGATTTGTAATATTAAAATCAACACTACTAATATTAGATCTAAAAACATAATAATAATATTCCAAATGTGATAATAACATAAGTAATATTTAAAATTTTGGACTATATAATAATTACAACACTTAAAATATTAATAACCAAAAAATAATAATATTAACCAAAATGTAATAATAATTCTATAATAATATGCAATATCTCAATATTTTTTAAATATAACATTTTGGTTATAAAATAAATAAAACAATTATAATATTTACCAATAAACCGCGGTTTTTTACAAATAAATCGTGGTTTCGCAGTCCTGCCGGTTTGCAATCTTAATGGTTTGCGGTCCTGCCGGTTTACTCCTTATGCGGTCCTGCTGGTTTGGCGGTCCTAATGGTTTGCGGTCCTGCCGGTTTGGAGTCCTAATGGACCAGATTGTCAGCTTTGAACCGCGGTTCCAGAACCATTTGCCACCCCTAGTTGTCGGCTAAAAATTATATTCCTCCCGTATCATGCCGTTTTAAGGTTATACGTTTATATCAAAGTAGGTAATAATTATAATTATTTTTTATAAAATCAATAATGTAAAAAGATAAAAAAAATTGGTAAACTATAATAAATTATATCAGGTAGCGGGTCTCAATTTCTTTTTCACTCACGATGAAAAGTTAAGAGCTTGTTCGAAGATAGATTTTTAGAAAAGCCTTAATTCCTCTCTCACTTGTTTGAAGACAGGTTTTTGGAAATCTATTTCATGTAGTTTGGAAAGGAATTTTGAAACGAACACTTTGTTATCATGAAAACTCTAGTTGTTGTATATCGTGGGACACAAATTATTTTCTAAAACGACATATATTTTGGGACGGATGGAATAGTTAATTATTGGTGTTGGTCACCTGTTGCGAAACTAATTTTTTTTTTCGTTATACGTTGTGGTATATATATATATGTGAATAGAAATCATATATATATATATGAATAGAAATCATGAATATATCTTTTATATAAAAAATAAAAACAAAAAAATCTCATTGGTCAATTATAATAAATGTTTTTTTTCTTGTAAAAGATAAAAAGTAATCAACTTTATTTAATTTATAAACTATTATTTAATACTGCATTGATGGTACGACAACTTATATTGAATTTTAACAACTTTACAAAACGATCATTAAAAAGAAAAAAATGAATATTAAAATTTAGTTGTGCTTAAACTAGTCATTTATGTTTAAAAATGTTGCATATATGACTATTGATGCGTGCCAGTTAATCAGATGATGACATGTGACATTAATAAATATAATTTTTAGTTGCAAATATGGTCACTTAACAATTCTAACCTCAAATACCTCTAATTTAATGTTACCATTTTATTTTTAATTCAAATTTTTACTACTTAACTCAAATACTTATCATTACTGACTTATCCATTTAACTATACTAAATTACTATTTATTTTTTAAATTTTTACTTTTTACTTAAATCATTAAACTTGCATTCACAAAGCAAATCTAACCTTGTTTCCACCAATAAAACTCTAATTCTCCAATCTTGTCTTCTCAAAATCAAATTCCAAAATCTATCAATTAATGGCAGACCAGTGACATACAAAAACAGAAAAAAAAATAGCAGAGGAAATAAAAAAACATTAAAATCACGAAAGAGAAAGATAACACACGGAGAAAAGGAGAAAGAGAAAGCAAAAACAGAGGAAGGTGAGAGAGCGCATAAATAGAAAGTCCTTCTCGTTATGAAAAAACTTATAACACTTGTACTCGTCGAATTGATTATCTCTTTAAAAAATAAGAAACTGAAATTTTGGTTGAAATGAATAATGATGTTTCATAGTTTTCATTTCTATGTATAAATTATGTTCAACTTGTTTTCATTGCATTTCAAAACTTGAAAATTAATTAATTTGTTACAATTATTATAATCTACTTCAATATATTATGTTTTTCTTGATCTAATATATCGTGTTTCGACATCAAGTTTTCCTCATAACGTATGTTGAACTATTAAGTAGAATCAAAGTTATGTTTTA
Organism: Limnanthes douglasii subsp. nivea; assembly: GCA_036936605.1. Taxonomy (NCBI): domain Eukaryota; kingdom Viridiplantae; phylum Streptophyta; class Magnoliopsida; order Brassicales; family Limnanthaceae; genus Limnanthes; species Limnanthes douglasii. The sequence goes on from JAUPFV010000005.1 coordinate 281,165,281, forward strand.
TGCAGATGAATTGGTTCTAGTCGAATTTCAGAGAGAATAAGAAGACTAAAGAAATTTGTAATTGTTATTTCTTTCTTATTTTTCTTGTATTCACATTTGTGTATTTATAGTTACGGAGATTTTGTTTTCACTATAACAGAATTTGTTACACACTTATTCCACTAGCCCATTACTAGCTATTTACACTTGTGTTGGGCTTCAAATCTAGCCCAACTCAAAACAAACTAAGTTAGTGACTTGGACTTCAGTCCACTACCTCTTGTGTGTTGACCTGATTCAGCACTCGACCCGACATATAAAGCCTTAAAGATCTTGTCTTCTGTCACAACATTTCCAGCCCCTTCAATCCCTAAATCGACACCACTCTTAACAGCTACTGCCTCTTCTTTGTGTTCATCTTTCACACCATTCAACACCCTCTGTATTTATTTTAACTCCCTCCTCAAACGTAGTGGAGGTATACCGAGACTTAGTTTATCCCGTAAGAACAAGAATCGATTTTGAGATAAACATTTTGTGAGCAAGTCAGCTACCTGGTCATGAGAAGGTACGTATCTAATATCCAGAAGATCTTGAACAACTATATCACGAATAAAACGCAAATTTAACTCAACGTGTTTTGTTATTGCGTGAAACACATGGTTTGATGCAAGCGAGCTTGCTCCAAGGTTATCGCACCAGATAACCGGGGATCTGTGAAGCGAAAGATGCATTTCCTTAATAACAGACCTCAACCAGAAGAGTTCATAGGCTAAGTTCACAAGAGAATAATATTCTGACTCGGTGCTTGACCTAGAAACAACTCCTTGTTTCCTTGAAGACCACGAAATCATAGAATCACCCAAAAAGACACAATATCCACCAACAGAGCGACGATCGTCCAACAAAGCTGCCCAATCAGCATCTTTGAAGCCTGTAAGTTGATGGGTGTCACTTGGTTTTATGTGAAGCTCTAACGTCAGAGTACCAGATAAGTAACGCAAAATTCTTCTAACACATTGTAGGTGCACATTCGTAGGACATTGCTGAAACTGGCTGAGTTTATTGACAACAAATGCAATTTATGGTTGAGTGTACAGTAGATATTGTAAAGACCCTAACATGCTCATGTATCTCGTAGGACTTTGAAGTGGCTTGCCATCAGTCTTGGAAAAAGGTGGACTCACTTTCATTGGGGGTTGCACACGATTTGGCATTAGACATGCCTTCTTTCAACAATAAGTCTTTTATATACTGTGTTTGAGTCAAGTATAGGCAAGATACACCTATATGAGCCTCAATGCCCAGAAACATCTTGAAAGAGCCCATGTCTTTGAGAGCAAACTCTGAGTTTAGCTTCTGAACAAACCTAAAAACATAAAAAGAACTGTTACCTGTAACAATTATGTCATCTACATAAACCAGTAGAATGACAAAAATCTCTTTAGACCATAGAAAAAACATAGAACAATCAACCCTTGAATTTTAAAAGCCCCACAAGATCAGTATGTCACTGAGCTTAGAATACCAAGCTCTTGGTTCCTATTTGAGCCCATATAACGCTTTGTGCAGCTTGCACACATAACCAAGGCATTTAGAATCAACAAACCCTTCAGGCTGCACCATGTAAACCTGTTCTTTTAAATGACCATTTAAAAATGCGTTGTTTATGTCTAGCTACCTTATGACCCAGTCCCTGGACACAGCAATACTAAGCATCAACCTTATAGTAAAAGCTTTGATGACTGGAGAAATGTTTCAGTTAATCAACCCAGGCTGTTAATGAAAACCCTTAACTACAAGTCTAGCTTTGTAGCGTTGAACAAACCCTTCTGAGTTGTATTTTACCTTATAAACCCATTTTTATCTCACCAGGATCATGTTATTGGTGTAAGGAACAAGAGACCAAGTTCGATTAGTTATTAGAGCATCATATTCGCATTTTATGGCCTGAACCCATTGAGGCAACTGAATAGCCTCTGAAAACTTAATAGGTTCTTTTCAGTAATTGTAGGTGACACGGTAATTTCTGAGTAAATATGGTTAGGTTTTGAGATGCCATCTTTAGCTCTAGTGGTCATAGGGTGACTGTTAGGTAGAGTTTAGGAAGTAATTTGGCTGTTAATCTTATCAAAAGGAAGTTCAACAAATAACTGGCCTTGTTTCAATGATTGTGTTTTAGGAAATCTGCTAGGCAAAAGGTTGTGAGTAGCTGAGAGAGTCTGGGAATCAGTTTAGGAATCAGTTTGGGCTTGCTGTGAGCTGCTAAGTCTACAAGGTAAGTTCTCACAAGGCACAAAAATGCTAGTTGTTGTGTGATGATTTGGTTCTAGAGAGTGGTTAGTGTTTGTGTGCTCAAAAGGATTTGTAGGTTGTGAGTTTGAGTAGACTTATTGTAGGTTGGAATCCTCATCTATAAAACATCAATTATGAAACTTAGGCAGCCAAGAAACACTAGAAACAGAGGTAGATGACTTAGAGTTTAGGAAACCAGAAAGACATGGGAATTCATCTTCATTGAAGATGACATTCCTTGACACATACACTCTCTCACTAGGACTTAGATATCTATAACCCTTATGGACATCACTGTACCGTAAAAAGACACATTTGACTGAATGGAATTTATTTGTTTGGTAAGGCCTAAGACAGGGAAAGCAGGTACACCCAAACACTTTTAGGAATTTATAATCAGAATTAGACCCAGATAACCTCTCAAAAGTAGACTTATCTTTTAGAACAGCTGTAGGTAGCGTGTTAATTAAGAAAACTGTAGTGTGAAATGCCTCAGGCCAGTATTTGTGAGGAAGAATTGACCGAGCCAGAAGTGTCAGACCAGTCTTAGTGACATGTATGTGCTTCCTATCTGCTCTACCATTCTGAGCAGAAGTGTAAAGACAAGATGTCCTGAGCTGGATGCGTGACTCCTTGGCCAAAGATAGAAAGGACCTGAACTCACCCCCCCCCCCAAATCTGACTGAAACCTTTTAATTTTCTTATAAACTGATTTTCAACAAGAGTCTTGAACTCTTTGAACACATTTACAACCTCACTTTTATGTTTGAGAGGGTATAACCATGTGAACCTGCTGTAATCATCTACAAAAATTATGTAAACTTTATACCCTGAGTTGGATTCAACACGGGCAGGTCCCCGTAAATCTGAATGAATTAGGTCTAAGACATTATGAGAGTGTGACATTGAATTAGAAAATGGTAGAGAATATGATTTGCCTAATTGGCATTCATCACAAAAGAGTTTTTCATTACTAGCAACAATAGGGAGGTTACAACTTTTTATAACAATTGACAAGACACGTTTAGAAGGATTGCCTAGCTTTTTATGCCACCCAATTTTTAGGGAATTAGAAGTACTATATAAAATTGATACATGAGACGCATATGGATGATACTTTAGAACATATTCCTTAAGAGACCTAGGAATAGATGAGTCTTTCAACATATATAGTCGATTTTCAACTCTCCTTGTAAGAAAAATCATCCCGGTTGTCTTGTCCTTCACAAAACATTTGGAAATGTGAAACTAAATAAAAATATCATTATGAAATGTTAATTGTGAGACATGGTGTGGTTTATTTTCGTTAGAGGGTAATTTTGTAACTTTGTCTAGAGTTTTGTGGAATTTTATGAGTATTTAATGTTTGGGTAGAATATAGAGGGAGAATTGAGCTGCCTGGTTGTATTTAATTTTGATTACCCTCATTTAATATAGGTGGTTGGGTATTTATACCCTTTTTCTTTTAGGCCATATGGGCTTTCGGGTTATGTTTTTATGGATTCGGGTCGAGTTCAAAGGCCCATTAGTTTTTAAGTAAACAAGTGATTTGTTTAATCATGAAGTGATTATGTTATTAATACTTTAGTTCTGTTCGGACAATGTAGTAAATGGAGGTTGTCCGAATCATCCATGTCCGGTTAGATGGATTGTGTCCGAATTACCCCTGTCCGATTGTTACCAAAAGTGGTGACAAAATCCGGACTCATCAAGACAGATAGTAGGTTTTTGTTGATATGTGGTACATGTAACACACTGTTTAGGTAGATTGGGTTGTTGGTTTTAGTAGATATGCAAGTCTTACCTAAGTTTTGAATGTTCAGTTTACTACCATTACCTACAATTATTTTCTTGCTACCAGAGTATTGATTTTTTTATTCAACATCTTAGCCGAGTTGGTGACATGGTGGCTAGCATGATTGTCAACATGTTAGCTTTCATCTTCATTCCCAGACTCTTGTGAGACTGTCATCACATTCTGATCTTGATCACTTCTTTGTTGATTAGTTTGTATATGTCCCATCACATTAGGATCGTCTCTAAAGTAGCAGTAGGCAGCACCATGACCAAACTTCCCACATATTTAACACATAGGTTTGTTGTTAGAGTAGTTGAACCTGCCTCATCTGCCTCTGTAAGAGCTTCTTCCCTGTAGTTGTTAGAGTAGTTTGAAGAGAACCTTCCTCTAAAACCTCTACCTTGATTTTTGTTTCCATACCTTGAACTTGAACCATATTTATTATTCCCAGTAGACTTAGTATTTGACTTGTTAACAATAACGAGGTTCAGGTTAGCCATTGAAAACTAAATTTTCCCTAGTTGTTCAAGCCTATTTTCATTGGTGAGAAGTGTGGCTTGTAAATCAAGCCAGTTCTTCACTTCTTTGTCAGTTAGATAGAAAACAATAGGAGTATACTCAGTGTCAAGTCCTGCTAGCACTTGTGAAACCAAATCATCTAGAGAAATTGGTGAGCTAGCTAGAGCCAAACTATCAGTAATATGCTTCATCTTAGCAAGATAATCCTCCATTGAGGTGCTCCATTTCCTAGTACTTTGGAACTCAACCTTGAAAATGTTATTCTAGACTTCGTTAAGAACCAGACAACCTGACAACACCATCCTATAGCCCCTTGGAGGACCCTTCCTCCATAACTTGATATGCAACCTCAACATTCATGGTGTTGTACAACCAACCTAGTAGCAACTGATCTTTTGCAATCCAATTGTCATACTAAGCACTCTCAACCAATGAACCATCTGGACCACTGACTAGCTTGGGAGGGCAAGGTTTTTCACCCCTTATAAAACCTCCCAGCTTGTTGCCTCTAATAATAGGCAACACCATAGTCTTCCATAGAAGAAAATTGTTTCTATCCAATCTAAGACTAGTTAATGCACTTATCTGACTCATGTTATTGTTCTTGTTTGTTAGCAGGTTGTCCATTGACGATGCAAATTGATCTGCTGACTCCGAACTGAAAGGCGGTGAATCAGTCCCTGCCATTGAAGGATCACTACTGCTCTGATACCAAGTTGAATTTCAGAGAGAAGAAGAAGACTAAAGAAACTTGTAATTTTTTATTACTTTCTTATTTTTCTTGTATTCACATTTGTGTAGTTATAGTTACAGAGATTTTGTTTTCACTATAACAGAATTTGTTACACAATTATTCCACTAACCCATTACTAGATATTTACACTTGTGTTGGGCTTAAAGTCTATCCTAGCTCAAAACAAACTAAGTTAGTGGCTTGGACTTCAGTCCACTGCCTCTTGTGTGTTCACTTGATCCAGCACTCGACTCGACATATAAAGCCTTAGAGACCTTGTCTTCAGTCACAACCTTTCCTGCCCCTTCAATCCCTAAATCGACACCACTCTCAACAGCTACTGCCTCTTCCTTGTGTTCATCATTCACATCATTCAATACCATATGTAGTTCACCTTTAGATATTCTAACTGTTCTTAATCAATATTATTGCATCTAAGGAATCCGATACATTTGATTAATTAAATGGGTTGATATCCAATATGCACTTGAGTTGATAATTAATTAATAGGATTGATATTATATATGAACATTTAATTAATAATTCTACTAGGGACTGAAAAATTTCTAACCCACCTATGATATTGAGTATGCTAAATGAGTTTAGTGGAATTACTTAAATGGAAAATAGTTAGACCCGATCCATTTTATTAACTATATAGAAAATGGATCAACCCAAATTATTTAATTAATGTACGGATTTGATTCATTTAATTAGTTAGGTTTTAATAATTTGAGTAAAAAGTTAAAATATAAAGGTAAATAATAATTTAGTAAAAGTAAATAGTAAATTAATAATAAAAAATAGCAAGTTAGTAAAAATAAATGGTATAAAGATAAAAAGTTAAAAATTAAATTATTTTGGATGAGAATTCTTGAGTTACCATATTTGCAACTAAAAATCATATTTTTGGAGGTCACATGTCACTACCTCGTCAACTGGTACATGTTGGTGACCATATATTCAACATTTTTAATCAGAAGTGATCAGTTTTGGGCATGAAATATGCAATAGATGACCAACACCGGTGACTAGCTAGGGTTTTTAGTCGTGAAATTTTAAAGCCTTTTGGATGTTAAAAAAACCCAAAACTTAGTAAAGTTAAGTTTATAAGTTAGATTTTGAAAAGTAATTAGTCTATTGACTATCCACTTTCGTGACAGACAGTCTTTTGGCTAAAAAATATACAGGTTTAGTCAGTCCTTCGCATGCGTTGACTATCCATTTTCATAAGAGATAGCCCCTAAATTATCAATTTTTATAAAAGTTAGTCATTTGAGTATCAATTTCGATAAATTTAATCCACTAAATAAACATGTGTAGGAGACTAAATTATCCAAAATGGATGGCCAAAAGACTAATATCAGACTGGTTTAGTAAAAAAACTATATGTGCAAAAAGTGGATAGGCAAAAGACTAACACTTAGGTTTAGTCAAAAGACTATATTTCAAGAAAGTGGATAGACAAAAGACTAACACTTGGCGTTTTTAATCGGGAGACTATCTATCATAAAAGTGGATATTAAAAAAATTAATCAATATTTAAAGCTTTATCTGTGAAATATGTTGTCGTGATTTGATACAAAAGATATACTAACACATGTAATTAAAAAACAATAATTTATTATATTTATTTTTGTTATATACAAGATATAAGTTAATTAAATTAAAATACGTGATTATAAAATATATATTTTTGATAAAATAAATTATTGTTATTAGTGAGTGTTTATGGACATCCGCTAATAATATTGTTTATGAAGATATTTTATTTTAAAATGTAAGGTATAGGTTTTTTATGATTCCGTAAAATATTCATGTGAAAATAAAATTATTAAAAATATGAGTGATTATCATTACCGTAAACTTTTATTTATTTTATATAAATTTAAAACAAAAAATTATATATATATATATATGGTTATCTAAACCATTAATAGAATAAAAAATAAAAGTGTTATTTTCGAGCAATCAACCAAACCAAATGACGACTCAAGTAAGTGAGTTGGTCAAAAAATTTAATAAGGTGAAATGATTAAAATAATTATTCGGACTACATAACCCGTTTCAAAACTAGTAAGGATAACCAAAACTTATTATCTATAAGAAATATAAATTTATTTGAACCATTAGTTATCTAGCAATTGTGAACTTGAGATTTTCTTTTGTATGAGATTCATTTGATATATCTAATTGTTCGAGTGACTTATGAAACACGACAATTAGGATCTATTTTTTCTTGGCGATAGTTCGGTAGAATAAAAATTTGACTTAAAGTTTGTGCCAACTAGAGTTGGGAGCTATCTTTAGTTCTAATGTCTCGTTCGATAATTTTTATTCTCAAAAGAAATAAAGAGTCTGACAATATCACATATATGGCTAACATTACAAAGGAAAACAAGAGCCTCTACTGCCCACATACCCCATAAGTTTTCACTAGCCATGTTAACCTCCAAAATAAAATGCTAACGCCTTTACATTTTTTTCTCAACAAAATAGAGGTTTTATCCTCAATGAATATTTTATCTGGTGATAGTCTTAACGAAGTATGAGTTGGATCAATATTACACTATAAAATATTTTAGAGTTTAGCCATGAGATTTAATGAGTTACCACCATAATATAGAAAAATACACATATTTGTATGACTTTATCTTAAAATTTAGAGATGGTTTTGAATTGAAAGCTTTGAAATGCACCGATCCTAAGTGCTCATTTTGTCATAATCGATCATAAATGACACGTAAGAGTTGAGTTAAAAATGACTTGGCATGGAATCTTTCAACAATCACTGGTCATACATATTAGTTAGGCTATTTAAGAATTGTCCTCCGATTTGGTTTGGCCAAATACAAATTATAGTTCTCTCTTAGTACATTCGTAGAGATTAATGGGCTACTGATAATGATATAAATTGTAAGGATTTGACCAATGTATACCCGCAGAAAGAAGATTTAAATATGCATGCCCAAACCTAAGCGAGTCTATTATAGTTTCAATATCACATAAGATTAGTATGGATTGATCCTTTAAGACTTGATAAGGCCATAAGTATAATATGATATACTACAAATAAATAGTTAAACCATAATAAGATGATTACATTCTTTTTTAACAACAAAAAACTCGTTTTACTTTTTTTTATCCCTCTTTAAGTATTCCATATTCTACTTTGTGATCTAATTAAAGATTGAAGCTCTATTAACCAATTAGGCTACATCAATAATAGTGTTATTTTTATTTTTAGTTTTGTATGTCGATGATATTATTAAATACAAACGATAAAAATTATTCGAAAAAATTGTTTAGATATATTTGATATGATTAATCATGGTGATGTATTATATATTTATGGAATCGAGATATAAAAAGATTAATCCTATAAGATTCTATGTATACCATAAAATATATAGATAAATGTTAAAGAAACCATCAATATTCGAACAATATCTGATCCAGACCAAACAAGACTCGCTAGCCGAATCTTAGCCACCTCAGCCGAAGCAGTGACAAATAATTGGCAAGATGTACATGAGAGGTTGTATAAGTAATACGAGCCTGGACTCTTACCTTATTTCAAGAAAAACGTTAACAAGAAAAAACATATAGTTAACAATCGCACAACAAGCTGGTTCGGATCGTAAAGAAATCATACATTCACGCTCAATGTACCACTTGTTAAAGAAACCATTTATATTCGAAACAAGAATATTATGATTGTGTTACTTTAAGCCGAAATCTAATTTTGTGGATATATATTTATAAAATTAGATATTATATAAAAAATGATATATTAGGTTGATACTTTAGCAATCCGAGAATGAAAAAAGTTAATACAATGTATAAGATATCTCGATATTTAAAAAAAAAAAGCAAAACATCTCATGTGAACATATCAAAATTTAGACGACTTAAAGATTATATAATATTTCTACTTAACTATAAAAAAAATACTACGTCGATTATATTGCGACGATGATTATATAATATTTATTCAAACTGTAGCAAGATTTAGATTAGGTCCAAGCGCGCTCGTCCACACATGCATGCATAAGAATATATATATATAACTCACAATTTACAACTCACTTAATCCTCTTCATATATATATATAGTCTTTCATATGTTATATTATTATTTTTCAACTAACTTAATCCTCTTCATATAATTTTTTATTTTCAAGTGGTCTCATATTGTAAATATAATACAACATCTCACAATTTACATATGATCTCATCCTCTTAAGATGACCTTATCTTTCGTATATTATTACATTTTTCAAGATGACCTCATTATCCTCATGTTATCTCATTATCTTTTTAATTTACATATTGATATGTGATTACCTCATTCAAATAATATATCATTAACATGATTGAGATAAGGAGTTAACTTTTATAATAACTAAAAGTTATTATTTTACTTTAGTGTATCTGCACAACTACTGCACGTCTCTACCGTAAATAGGAGTTAACGGGAGTAGCAATGCACGAACGAAACTTTTCACGTATTCTTTAACTGCCACGTCGTACGTGATTACCGAAAGTAAAGAAGCAGTAATTATTCAACTATAACTTTATTTGCACGTCTTTAAATAAATATAATTATCTTTAAATAAAGTTATAATTTTATTTACTACTTTTAGATTATAATTACCGAAAAAGTAAAGAAGTATATTTAAATCAATATAATTTTATCAGCACATTCTTCATGATGTGCTAGTAAAACATTTTTAATTATATTAAATTTAAATAACCGCTTAAGCACGTTTTAAGAGTATGCGCAATTATACTGCAATTGTCTTAACTGCATGTCCAATTTCGAATAACCGGCAGATCTAATATATACGATCTAATTATATATATAGTAACTTTAACGATGATAATATTGCAATAATATATATGATTTTCTGCAATAAATTTCATGTTATTAAATGTTTCATATATAGGTTCATATAAAACTTAACTCGAGCAAGGATCTATTACGATTTGGAGATTTAACATGCTTAAACTATCTTCAAAAATTTATAATTCTTTTCTTCTAAAATCTGAAACTAAAATTTAAACATGCTTTGTTGATAGACAAACATTCTAGTTTCATAGATCATAATTTCATAATCTGAAAATTTAAGAACTTAACTTCATGGTGGCTCTGATACCACTTGTAAGAAATACTTTACGGATTTCTTATCTAACTTATAAAACCACGAAGTTAATTAATCCTGTAATAATGCGAAAAAATACTTACAGGATGTAGACATTCTTTGATCTTCAGATTTCGAACTTGCTGTAGATGATCTTTGAATCCTTTGCTAGGTTATGATCTTCTAAGAGATAGCAACCAAAACCCAATAATTGACTCTGAAGGAAAAAACCAATATGTTTTTCTTAAAGGCCCTTTTGTTTTCTCTGTATTTGATGTCGTGTCTTTTAAGAATGAGAAATTCATTCTTATATAGAACTAAAGTGAGAAAATGGTTCTTCTCTTTTAACTGTTTGTAACTTCCAGACAATTACTTAATGAAGACCAGTTCTTATTAAATTGTCACCCTTAGAGACCATAACCCGGCATTATTTTGTTTTACAAAATAACCCCAAAACTTTATGTTATGCTTATGTTGTTTATTTCCGAATCCAATCCTTCAAGTATTCAGAATTAAACCTGGTATCTATACAATTACTTCCATGATACATATTTTATCTACTAGTCTGTTCATTTTTTTAGGATTACATTTATTAGACTAATATTAACGATAGTCCGATACATCGATAAAACATGTGAAGGTCCAACTCAATTTAGAAATTCCAACAAGGTTACCTCGTTATCTTTCATTCATTTTATCTTTATCACTTAATTTTTTTCTACTTTTAATAATATCAAAATTTTCCAACAAGAATGTACTACTCATTCACATTATTACCTTGAACGAAAAGTATATCATAATTATCATTCGAATGATCTTATTTGGTATTGTCTTAATAAGAAAATCCTATTTGCACGGACATGTCATTTGTATTTAAAAAAGATATTGATATAAACATTACTTGATCAACTCACCAAATATAAAATCATGTAAAGTATTATGGTTGGCTATATATTTGTCTTTTAAATAATATCGCCATAAAAAACTAAAATAAAGGTATGATCTTTTCACATAAACATACTAAGTCAAGAACAAAGGTTTGGCATCAACCACCATCATATATGAAAAAAAGGGAAGGAGAACAACCGTTTCACTTTGGCATATGGTGTGACGGGTTTGGCTAGATATATGTCTAACACTCTATTTTTCAGGTCCATCCTTATTCTTTTTTTGAAACATATTATTTTGCGCATCATTAGTCATTTAAGGATGCTTCTTAAATGTTTTTTCAGCTTATGCCTAAAGAAAATGGTCAAATCAATCATAATATAAAAAGAAGTTTCATGAGAAAAAAATAGATGTTAAATACTTAAACGATTTCAGCCGATTTTTCGGCCACATGCAATCAATCATTTTTACTCCTACTTATGTACACGTTTTTAAAATTGTATCAATCTTGTTTACTACTAAGACACATTTGACTCCTCTTGCATTTTGTTTGGAAAAAATCTTGAATTTAACCATTATGTCATTTTGGTTAAGTAGTCGAGTCTACGTATACAAGCAACTTAACACATCTTTATTTTCAAAATCTCAGATTACATGAATAATCAACTAAACATAATACAGTTTCGATTGATGGGTTATTTTATAAAAAAACCATCGATTATTAGCAAAATAATAATATTAAAATAACCTGAACATAAACCTAAAATTTATATCATTAAAATACATTATAGATTAACATTAAAATTATAAATCAATAAAAATGTGATGGTATTTTTTAAATAATTTTTTTATATAAACACGTGTTTAGAACATTAAAAAATGTCCGCTTACCAAAATTGATATTAAAAAATTTCGTAACTAGCTATTTTTTTTATCTACCTATAATCTTCTTATCTCTATTTATAGTAAAAAATCATAATACTATTTTTAATTTAAATAAACTAAACTTTTATTAACACTAATAGCCCATCAAATTTAAGATATGAAGAATTTATTTATGCCCAAATTAGAACCCAAATACACTGAAACTAAGGTCAGGATTTGGGCACCAACGAAAATTGAATTTATTTCCCTTAATAGAACAGAGAAAGTAAAAATTACAATTTGAAAAGCAACGATTTCGAAAATTTCCCCCTTTTACGTCTTCATACGATCTTATCAACCAAGAATACTCTTTCTCTTATCTTAAAATCTATGTCATATTCATCTTTGGATCTTCTTTGAATTCAAAATCTAACCTAAAAATCTTTTCCTCCTTTCACAAAACTCAAGCAAAGGGAAATAAAACAAACAAAAACAAATTATTTTTTCCAATGCAGAACCACTAGTCCATCATACATCCTCTTTCTTCTTTTCCTTGTTAAACCCTGTAGTTATAAAAGTACATTTTCCAATTGTCAAGCATTGCTTGCAGCCAGTCAAAGAAATAAGGGAATCAGTTTCTATTTTTACGTTAGTCCAACCATACATTTTGCAAAGCAGCAGACCATCTAATAAAACCCTCGATTCAACCATTATGAGAGTCATTTTTCCATACAGATAAGTAGCTCCTCAAATGATATCTTCATTATGATCTCTAATAATAATACTGTATTTGAATTTCCATTCCACTGATAGGAAGCATCCATATTCAGCTTCAGGAAGTTTGGGCTTGGAAGGCACCGCTTTTGGTAACTCGGTTTTCTGCTATTAGGTATGCAGCTAGTACATCCAAGATCTTTCGCTAGCTTAATGTCTTTCTTCCAGTGCTTAGCTTTAAGATTATTAGAGCAGTCAAGGCGAACAATAATATTGTTAATGTATTTAATAACAGAATCCAAGCTTTGATCCTTATTGCTAATTTTTTTATTGATTCTGGCTTTCCAAACGGTCTATATGATAATTATAGGCAGTATGGTTCTTATGTGGACATAATGAGAAGTAGACCAAACCCACGTTCAAATGATTTGAGCTATAGCCATAAATTTATATATCTTGATGTTAAATAACCCAACATAGTAACACTATAGATTCTAGGAAAATTGACAGTTAACAAAGAGATGTTTAGGTGATACAGTGTCAAAGCATAACTGGCATTTTGAAACAATGTAAAAGTCTTTTTTCGAAATACTGTATCGACATGAATATAGTTATGCAAGAGCTTCAAATCTAAGAAATATATTTTTAGGGATTACTGAGTTCCACATCTTACTTAACAAATCAGATTTGCTGTGATTTCTTCTTAGATGGTTCTAAGTTAGCTTTGTGTTGAAGTTACAGTCTTTTGACATTTTTTAGAGAATACAGTCCTCCTTATTATTGATGATGGTAGTCTTTTTTATATTCTCAATAATAGTTTGATCTAAGAAGATTCTTAACTTGCTGATATTCCATTCATCATATTTCAGTAATCCTTTACCAACTGCTGCGTGTATCCAGAATTTTTACAGTTATCATTAAGAACTATTAAAAGAGGTTGACCATACCAATTTTCAAGCCAAAACTTGATGTTTCCATTTTCTAAATTCTACATAATGTTAGGCTTAGCAAGTGACTTGATTTTAGTGAGTCTTTTCCAGGTATTAGAACCAACTTTAGTATAGGAAGTTTGGAGAGGCTGAAGAGTCTTGCAATAGATACTATGCATCAGGTTAGCCCACAAAGTTTTATTTCTCCTGAAGTTGAACCACAGTTTACAGTCATAAGTATTCTGGAGATCTGTTAAGCTTATAATGTTCATACCCCCTTCATTGAAAGGGTTGCACAAAGTATTCATAGAGGTCCAATGCAATCTGTTTTTAGAAGTATTATAATTCCACGAGAATTTGTAAAACAAATTCAGTCCTATAAACTAAATATTTAGGGATAGAAAAACTTTAAATCCGGTATGTTGGTATAACCATTAGGAGAGAGTTTATCAAGGTAATCCTTCCACTAAAAGACAATTTTTTATCTTCTCACACTTTAATCTTGGTTGTAATTTTGTTGATCAAACTGTCAAAATTGTTGGCTTTATTGTTGTTATTTAATATGATGCCTAGATAATCTATGGGAAGAGTACTATGATTGAATCCGGAGAGATTGGCAATTGCTGATATTCTAGTTGAACTAGTTCTTGAAGGAAAAACGATTTTGATTTTCTCATTATTAATCAATTGCCTTGATAAGTTCTGGTAAACCTCCAAAAACTTGCCCAAATTCTCAATAGAAGCATCTAAACTGTTAGTAAACAATAAAATTTCATCACCAAATAGGAGACTAGGGATTAACAGACTCTTTCTAGAGGAAAACTACATTGTTTTATTGTCATTATACAGCTTGTAAAGGCCCCTGATCAGAATTTCTTCTGCAAAAATGAAGAGGCTTTGGGACAAAGTGTCCCATTATCTCAAACCTCTTTTGGTTTAGAAAAAATCAAAAATTTCACCGTTAATCAACATTGATACATGGATAGGGCTGATTAAGTTCTTGATAAAGTTAACAAAATTAGTTGAGAAGCCGAAAGCATCAAGAACTTTGTAGATAAAACTATGGGAAAGCTTGTTAAAAGCTTGCGACATATAAACCTGGATCATTAAATTCTTGTTGAGGTCATAAATGAATTCTTTGGCAATCAAGACATTGTCATGAATAGAGGTATTAGGAACATGAATTCTTGATCAAGTTAACAAAATTAGTTGAGAAACCGAAAGCATCAAGAACTTTGTAGATAAAACTATGGAAAAGCTTGTCGAAAGCTTTCGACATATCAACCTGGATCATTAAGTTACTGGCTTTCTTATTCTTGTTGAGGTCATAAATAAATTCTTCAACAATCAAGATATTGTCATGAATGAAGGTATTAGAAACATAAGCTCATTGCACCTTAGAGATTACTTTAGGCAGGATTAAGGTAAGTATATTGTTCACAATTTTAGACATAATTCCATTTAGCATGCTGCATAAGCTAATCGACCTAAAGTTTTGTCAAAGTTCTGCCCTTTGATGAAGTCAGTCATGGCCAAGCATAGATCATCTATGAGTACTGCCAACAACTCTTATAAAGCAACCATTGAAACCACCCATGCTTACAACACTAGATAATTTAATGTTAGATGTGATTCCATAAATTTCCTGCTCACTAGGAATGCAAAGAAGCTTATTATTGTAAGTATTATTTATAATCTTAGGAATTTTGTTAAAAATAGGATTATTAAGAAGATTTTATTCCTCATCTTTACTAGAGTAGGAAAGTTCAGTGAGAAGCTTTTTGAAAAAAGAAGTAGCAGATTGACCAATGTCATCTCTGTCAGTTAACCATTGATCATCATCTTTGATGCTATTAGTGATGTTTTTTTATTGACAAAATTATGGAACATATTAGTGTTCTTCTCACCATCACTCAGCCATGTTGTGTAGCACTTATGTAACCATTAAGTTTCTTCCATCTTTAATGCTAAAAGTAGCTCAACATTGGCTTTGGATAACAGAACTTTAGACTCATTATTGTTAGTGTGGTGATGATGAATCTCCATGCTTTTGAACTGTATTCCAGTATCTTGAATCTTATCAAATATATTACCAAAATGGGACTTATTTCAATCCTTTAATGCATGTTTCAATCTATTAATTTTTTGCCAAAATATGAACAAATGATAGCCATGAATGTTCTTGTTCAAGTTATCTTTAACAAAGGGAATAAAATCATGTCAAGAGTCCACGTGTCTAATAACTTAAAGGTTTTTTATGAGTATTTTTGTCATTACTAACAGTGATGCATAATGGACTGTGATCAGAACATGTTCTGGCCATATGCATCACTTAGTATCATTAAAATGGTTATACCATATAGAGTTAATTAACACTCTATCTAGTCTTTTGCATTTAGCATTTTTATTCCATGTATATTTAGAACCTTGGTAATCTGCATCTTCAAGGCCACAATCGCTCATCATATCATTGAACTCCTCACTTATTTCAAATAAATATGTTATGAATCCTATCTGCTCATTTGGAGAAGAAATGGCATTGAAGTCTCCCATAGTCATTCAGGCCCTATTGTTGGTTTCTATTGAAATGTTTTTGAGAGAAGTCTAAAGATTCCTTCTATTATGGAGCTGACACTTAGCATAGAAAATCGTAAGATTGAAACTAAAGTTAAGATTATTATCAGTAATTTTTAAGTGCATGCTTTGAATATGATTTGGAATAACTTTAATAGAGAAGTCATGTTTCCAGCAACCATGTTGATATGCTACTTGGAAATAATGGCCTTGAGTCTTCTAATAGTAGGCTTATTGTTGATACCCCTAAAGTTCCAATTTACGAACTTCATCATCTTGAGTTAGATTTGGTTAATTTGGTTGTCCCAGAGAATCGAAGGGATTTTGTTGACATACTTTCTAGTTGTCTTCAGTCTTCTAGCCTCTTTAAGTTTCTTATTTAGGACTTCCTGGAACTCAGTATTGCCATCAGTATTTCTATCGTTGTTTTTGTATGTAGGACTAAAATACAAGCTTCCCATATTATCTTTGTCTGGGGTCAAAGCTTCATAACTCTTGTTTTCATATTCCAGAATGTAAATTTTCTCTAATGAATGAATGACTTCAATTATTTCATTATCTTTTGGAGTGTTCAACCCACTTTCTTGAGAAGCATGAATATTGTTCTGATCTTGTTGTCTGATGCTATTGGAGTTGGGGGTTGTATCTTGTGAAGGTTTCACAATGATAGACTTCAGAGTCTGATTGATCTTCCCCACCTTAATAGATTTTTCTTCAATCTTTTCTTAGTCTTTTTTTTATACTTTAATTACTGTTATTCACATTATTATGTTTTTTCTTGAACTTTTTTGCAAGAAGTAGGATCATAGCCTATGTGGAAGCAGTGAGTGCAGTATTTTGGAAGATCCTTGTATAGAGAATTTATCCAACATCCTTGGTTGTCCCCGAATCCAATCCAGAGATTGTAGTTTATCTTCTGAGACAGATCTACTTCAAGGAAAGCCATACACGAGTTATGCTATGCTCTGTTTTTTCCTGGAATTCTGATTTTAAAGGATCGTCTATCGATTTTTCTATACATTATATGATTTTTTCATCAAACATGTAGTCTGGAAGTATTTCCAAACTTGATCCAAACTTGGCTTACAGGGCATTCATACTTCACATTGAATTCATGGGTCCATTTCAGCAACCTCATTGCATCGTTATCCAGGTACCAGATGTTCCTAGACTAAACTTTGCACAAGTCATCTTTGGAATTGAATTCTAATAGCAAGTATCTAGATACTCATATGTTGATGTTGCATTCCTTATATAATTTCATCTTATTAATGAAATCATAAACTATATGTTTCTTCGGTATTGTTTGGTTGAACTTCCCCACCAATGTATATTTTCTTTACTTCATTAAAGATTCTTTAACAGTGAGGGGAAATTAAATATAAATATGATATGTTTTGAGTTGGTGAAACATTAGGTAACATTTCTCTTTTTTGTTTCTCTTTTCTTACAATTTCTGCATATGATTTCTTTTCTGTGTTGATATTGTTATGCACTTCTTCATTTTCCTTACTCGATTGTTGGGTGCATTTCTCAGTTGTGTGTATTCTTCCATTGATGAAGGAGGATTCGAGCGGGAAGCTGAGAAACAATTCCAACATGGATATAGAGAAAACAGAGTGGAACGAAAACATAAATTCTTTAGGCGAAGAATCACAAATTTCTCAATCGAAAGACAACTCAATCTATTCGTCATAAATGAAAAACCGACGAGGAAAAGGCTAAAAAAAACTTGATGAAAAAAAAATAAAATAATTCAAAAAACCAGTTCTTAAAAAAAAGTTTAAAAAAAAGATGTATTGTAAAATATAGACCTTAATAGTCCCTCCTTAATTTATCAATGTTCCTAAATATAAGTAAATTAAAAAACAATTCACGAGTTTAGTTTTTAGTAGAAAAAAAAGTAACAACTACTACTATTTTATGTCATAAAATAGGGCGATTGACCTCACAAGACCATCATGATCGTACTAAAAGATAAAATGATATAAAATGACCAAAATTAACTAAATTTGTTTTGCAGAAAACTGATACTTTGTGCCACAGTCAGAGAACTTCTATTCTCTTTGGTTTCAGTGACACGAAAGAAAAAAAGGGTAGTTGGTGTGATGCACTTAAATTAGGCTAGGACAAAAACCATATCCCGACCAATAGTACCTGCCCTAAAACTCAAATGGACCACAACTTCTTTTCGGACAAATGCACATGCTCATTCTCGTATCTATATAGACTAATTTTATTCGACTAACTTATCATACTGTTTAATTCATGTCATTATTATTTTCTTAATTTTATTTTTATGAAACAAATTATACGAAAGTATTATTCAATCAATACATTATACTAGGCTTCAGCTCATTAAATCTATCTTATTTACTGGTCAAGTTTACTCGTTTTCTATTTTCATCCTTCCTTAAAGGATACTTAAAGAGCTGATCCAGTATTTTCGTTGTGGATATCCGAAGGACCGGTTCTAGACAGCTCTGAAATCAAGTCTCCGCGTTCCGTCTTTCGATGTCTAAAAACTTATAGAGACAACATTTCCGATCTCGTCCCAAAAATTTATGCTACATACCCTTTCCAACACCCACAAACAACCATCGTCTAAAGGCAAATCCTACCATTGCTGCAGACTCATGCGCTTTCAAATCATGAAAACCAATGGCCACAACTTCTTTTTCCGACCCGATACTGTCCTAGTCTCAACCATATGCTTTCAAGTACATATGATTTGAAGTAATATTAGATTTTCCAAGTACATCCTATTATGCTTTCCATAAGGTATCTAATTACTGATGTAATATTATGTTTTACATGTTGAATATATATTTAAACAATGATCAAGTTTTATATGTTAATGAAGGCTTAAATTGCTGTCTAGTCCCTCGACTATCATGTTTTCAGTCATTTAGTCCCTCGACTAAAAAATAACTCGTGAGGGTCCCTCGACTATCCCATTTTCTTTCATTTATTCCTTCGACTTTAAAATCACCGGTGAGGGTCCCTCGACTTTGAAAAATCTATAAATTTAGTCCCTGAATCTAAGAAAAAACCCCCAAATCAGGGACTAAAAATATAGTTTTTTACAAAGTCCAGGGACTCTCACCGGTGATTTTAAAGTAGAAGGATTAAATGAAATAAAATGGGATAGTCGAGGGACCCTCACCGATGATTTTTTAGTTGATGGACTAAATGAAAGAAAACGTGATAGTCGAGAGACTATTTCCTGATTTAAGCCTCTCAATGAATGTGTTTCTTATATGTTATTTGTTAAGTGTACTATTGTAGTTATATCCAATATTTTATATCTAATAGACAATAAACCTCCCACAGTAGATGAATATGATTTTTTTATAATGGAAAGATAACATAGAATTAGGCATTGAACATTAAATCCTCCATCGACTATCGCGTTTGGTGGCAAATAGTCCCTTGAATTTCAAATGTCCATTGACAGTCCTTGGACTATCTCGTTTGGATAAAGTTAGTCCACCAAATCCTAATCCATGAGAGGTTGCCACCTGTCACCATAGTCCCCAGATTTTTGTATCACCACTAGTCCCTCGAGTTTAGGTCAAACCTAAAATGTAGAATATTACGGATAACTAAACTCAAGGGACTAGTGGTGATACAAAAATTTGGGAGCTATGGTGACAAATGGAAGCCTCTCATGGATCAGAGGATCTAGTGGACTAACTTTATCCAAACGTGATAGTCCAGGGACTGTCAACGGATATTTGAAAGTTAAGGGACTATCTGCCACCAAACGCGACAGTCGAAGGACGATGTACTGTTTAAAGCCTATAAAATTATATTTGAAGTTTCATGATTTTGTCCTATAACTAAATACCAATTAGCCCATAACTTTCAATAAAAATAGTTTTCATGAGAATAAGAAATAATTTGAGGTATGGAAAAAATTAAATAGGTTGTATTGGGAAATCATAAAACATGGAACATATTGGGTATTTTGTGAGGCTGTATTAAGTGAGACCATCCGTGCAAATTGATTTTCTCAATAAAGTTGAGAAACATTTTATTAATAATGATATAATGAAGATTCAGATGTTGTTGAGTTAGCTCTTCACCATGAAGTTTCATGACAATGGGATAATAAGATAATGTATTCTCGGGATGTCAATGGTCACCTAAACTTTAACGGAACTTAAGGTTTAACTTCCTTAAGAAGTCATAGTAGGGTTTGCGATTTAGTTTTTTCTTCAGATGTTTAAGATTTTTTAGACTTCTTATAATGGCCAACATCAGAATAGATAATTAATCAACTAATTTTTCATGCTACTCATGAGGATAAATATTGAAACAAGAACATCACGAGGTGCATATGGTGAGTTTTAACCAGAGGAAAGAAAAAAAATAGAATATATGATGCAACAGTTAATCTTTCCTGTTCATGAGTAAATAAATCTAAGAAATCACTTATTATAATTCGATGGTTCTTTTACAATAGGAAGGAGCATCTCAAAATGAAGTATGAAAGCACGAAGCTTATATAAAATCTAAAGAGAATCTCATAACTTAGATATGTTCATAATTCAATTTAGTTTCAGTTAAAAAAAACACATGGTGGGTTGATACGACTGTGACTACTCATGTTTATATATCCGTTAAGGATACTATAAGAATCTATAGCCTCAATGATGGTAAAATATGCACCTAGAAAGAAGAGGGAAAATTTTCCTTAGTTTCAACAATTTATGATTTACCATTATTGCTTTCTAGTGGGTATGTTTTTTGTATATGAAAGATGTATTATTACTTTTTGTATTAAGAGGATATTTAGATGTTTGTTTGAATAATAAATTGACTATTTATGTACATAATGATATGGTTGACATTGCATTTCTATAAATGAATGACAAGTTGTATTTATTTAATACTATTGAGTATCACATATATCAAGGGATAAGTTTGTTAATGAAGGTTTATTAGCTTCTCTTAATTATTCAGATTTTGGTGCTTGAATCAAATATATCAAGGGAAAACACACTAAAAAATATGTTGGGTGCATAAAAAGTGAATTTTTAGAGCTGACACATATCGATATTTATATATTGTTCTCAAAGGTATCATGGAACGATTTATATTATTTATAAATGATTTCTCTTAATACTGGTATCTCTATCATATTTATGAGAAATTAGAAAACCTAAACAAGTTCATAGATTTTAACATCGAAGTTAAAAAAAACCTTTGTAAAATTAATAAATGTGCCAGATATGGTGAAAAAAATCATGGAATATTTGCAAAGTATGTAAAAGAGTACGATATAGTTTCTCAATATATAATGTCGGGTTTGTCTAAAATGAATGACTTATCTAAGCGATGAAACCGTATGCATAAGGATATGTAGAGAAGTATGATTAGTCATTCGAATATACCATTATCATTATGGGGGTGAGACAATAAAATGTACTGCATAATTTCTCAACATATTTCCCAAAAAAGTAACCATTAAGATCCCACATAAAATTTAGATTGCGTGCAAACCTAGCTTAAATTATTTGTATATTTGCGGATGTATATCTAATATGAAGCCTTATAGATTGAATTAAAATAAATTATACCCTAAGACGATATTATTTCATTGGTTATTAAGAATATTTAAGGGGTTTTAAATTTTATGATCCTTTCACTAAAATATATTTGAGACAAATCAACAAGGTTTTTTGAGGATATTAACTTTCAAATGAATAATTTAAGAACAAATTATGAAGAATACATAAAAAAAAATTATGAATATTTTAACGAAGATACTTAAGTATCAGAGGATTGTGTTATAATACCAATTTTTTAGTACTATTCGAACATGAAATACTCAAAATATAATAAAATTTAATTTAAGGGTTCTAGGAAAGATACTAATTTATAAGATGATTTGGTCTCATTAGAATATAAATATATTCACAATAATATTAATTTTCCACATACGATAATTGTTTTGATATTGTTCATAAAAATCAAACTCTATATCCTCACGAAGTACAAAATAAAGAAATAGTACCCTTAAAAATGTCCAGTAGAAACAGGAAGAAGCTAAATCTTCAGATGATAATATATATATATATATAATAATATTTATTTGGTATAATGTTAAACCATCCGCCGTTTTCAAGTATGGATTAACGGTTCGAAAGCTTATCACATTGCATGAGGAGAAGAAACTGAATTGTTGTAAGTTAATTTAAAAACCAAACGGTATTGCAAGGGTAATGTAGAAATATCAAAGGTGAAACTTATGGTAAAATATTATACGCAGTGTGAATGGATTGATTTTTAGAAGATAGTCTTCAAGTTTCATCAAAGAACTCCTTTAGGACAATCATGACACTAATTGCACACTTTGACTTACAGTTTTGACAAATAAATATTAAGACTACATTTTCAATGATGAAATTGGGAAAACAACTGATATGGTGCAACCTAAAAACTTTGTAATTGTTGATTGAAAGTCAATTGTATGAAAACTTAAAGAATTTATCCATGCGGTCAAACATACTAATCTACAATGGCACCATAAGTTTTTTTGAAGTAATAGTCTCTTTTTGTATTGAGATAAACTTGGTTGATGACTATGTGTATCAAAAGTTTAGTAAGAGTAAGTTCATATTTTTAGTTTTTGTATGTTGATGATATACTATTGGCCATAAAATATAAGGAATTGTCACATATTACAAAGATATTTCTATTAGAGAGATTTGATATGAAATATCCTGGTGTTGTGCCTTTTGTATTAGAGATCCAGATTCATCAGGATCATTCACGTAGAATCCTAAGATTGTCACAAAATACATATATTAGTAATAATATTGCAACGTTGACAAACTATAAAATATAAACCATTAATTATCCTTATTGGAAAAGAATACAAATTAAATTTAAATCAATGTCTAAAGACAAAATTTGAGACTGAATATAAAAGATCCCATATATTTCAATAATCATGAGTATGATATATGCTCAATTTTATATAAGGCCGAACATTGCGTTTGTTTTCAAAGATTGTTGGCAAGCTATGTAAGTAATCCAAAATAAACCATTAGAAATTAATAAAAAAAAATCCGATATACGCAACGAATAAAAAGACACATGTTGACCAATTAAGAATATGTATGCGCGATTGCGTATCATATTATTCTTATGTTACACACCATAATATATCCATGTAGTTAAATAATGACGGTGTTGTGATTACTCGTGCATCCATTTGTGCATAACAAGACAATGAAGGTGTTTTAGTCTTTAACGGTTAATAATCATGTACGATATTATTAGCTTATCGATGTTAATAGAATTATAAAAGTTTCAATAAATAGATGCATCATATAGTAGCATATGATGAACTTACTGGAAATTGTTAAAACGATTCTATTATGTTGGATCGTCATATGCTTATTGATTTCATTCACTATTGTCGATAGTAGTGTGATTAATAAATAATCAAATAAATAAATATCAAACTAATAGATGAAAATCTTTTAAAAACATAATTATATAAATATCATGTCACGTATGAATAATGTGAATGATTGAATACGAACATCAAAACTTAAATCCAAAGTATAAATTTATAAACTAATTCCATAATCACATCAATTTAACAAAAAAAATATATTACAATTAGCGTTATATCAAAACTATTATTCATGTTCTATATAAAAAGACAGTGTTGTTCAGTTCCTTCAACGTACGAGTAATGATTGCCTGCAAACCAACACCAGAAGATAAATCACACAAGGTGACAGGCTCAGCCGAGAAAACGTATGTAAAAGGACTCGAACTCATGAGCATGCCTTGCTCAATCAACTCGACTACACTAAAAATGTGTTTTTTTTTGTTTTATAAGTATTTTTATTATTTTTATTCAAACTATATGGGCATCTATGATTAACTTTAGTGAATAAATTTGTGATATACGTTACTTAATATTTATTTTACTAATAAGTTTTGTACAAACCGAATTGATAATTTCACATAACAATTAATTAGCTGAATAAATTAAAAGAAATGATTTTGATCTATTATGGTAGAAAAGTTGGTTGGAAATGGGTCAGCTGATAGAAACTTTTGTAGGTTTTGCATGTGCTTTCCACAATATTGGCAGAAAGCCTACCGAGGTTGGGACGACTCTAATAAATTATTATAGCGATGTGAGTGGGTATCGAATTAAATTATGCCGTAGATTCTTTAAGACACAAAACAAAAAATGGAATCTTATACAACTTATAAGCATTTCTAAGTGTTGAAAACTTATTGTTCGGCACCCATATATGTACAATTATGGGTGGAATAACATGCTCAAAAAATTGGAGGAAGTTTGAAGTTCCCATTGTATTGGAAATTCATATTATATTCTTTAAGATTTCCTTTAAACGCCGGTGCAATTATAGTTTGGTTTTATCGAAAAATCCCATTTTTTTAATTTCTTTTACATGTTAATAAAAAGTAAATAGGTTTAGTTGGTTTTAAGTAAGAGGGGAGGGGGGTTAGTGTAGTATGGTTTAAGTTAAAAATCACTATTAGTCTTTATATCTCGCGATTTTTTTATAGTGGTTCTACGGTTTTATGATTTTATATCATTAGTTTTTTTACGCATGCGATTATTTAGGAACTACTACCTCATAGTCCAAACAAAAGTTATTATAGTATAATGTTGTTTTTTTATATATTTATTCATTAATACCTCTATATATACCATCTATAATTTTCTAATTCACTGTATCAAATCGGACATTAAAACCGATCCAAACAACGAAGTCAAATAAAAAATAAATCTTCAAATTGTTTTTTATGTTTTGATGAGGCTGATAGAAAGATCAGTAATTTTAAAACTTTAACCATTTTGTTGAGAATGAGTCGAATAATGCCTTGACAGTATACAGTGTTTGACGGTACAGTTTCGTGTCATTGATAGTGAAGTTGTAATGGATAGTGTCATCTTTAGTCTTGTGTACATGAGCCTATTAGGTCTATTATTTAGAAAGTTATATGTATTCCCTATAAATAGACTACTAGGACAACACAAAACACAATCTGAAATGTGTAACCATTTTCTATCATAGTGAAACACTTTTCTGTGGCGGCGCCCATGGACGTAAACAATTGTCGAACCATGTTAAATCATGTGTTCTTTTCTTTTCTGTCTTTTATTCATGTTATGTTTTTATTTGTGTTCCGTGCTAGAGCATTTGTGATAAATTGCATAGTGATTTATAAAAGAAATTGGTATCAGAGCTTTGGTTGTAAAATTAGGTTTTGCAATTAGAGTTTCACAATGGCGTCTACAACAACCAAATACAAGATTGAAAAAATTGATGGAGGACCCAGTTTTGCATTGTGGAAGATTAAACTGAAATCTGCATTGGTACTGCAATGGCTGTGGAAGGTTGTGGGGAATAAGTTACCATAAGAGATGAAAGAAGAGGAGAAACAAGATCTTCAAGAAAGGGTTTTGTGCTGGATTTTAATGAGTGTGGAAGACAATGTTCTTCGCGAGATTAGTGGTGAGAAGACTATTTCTCGCGCATGGAATAAGTTAGGAGAGCTTTAGTCAGAGAAATTAGTGGTGAACCAGTTATACTTAAGAAGCGCTTGTACAATTTCAGATTGAAAGAAGGCATGTCCATAACTGAACACTTAGATAATTTAAAAATCAATTATAATGGACTTGGAGAACATTGATATCAACATTGAGGATGAAGATCAAGCGTTTTTTGTCTTGAGGCCATTCTCTAAAAGTCACAAAAATACTTTGGTCGTGCCAATGAATAACATAAAAAATTCTGAATAAAAACACAAAATGACTTGTATACAACAATAGATTTTGTCAAAAAAATAACATATAAATCTATTGGCCTTTGGGCTCGTTCCCATCAGCATCTTCTTCTTCTCCTTCTTCTGAACTCCCACTTTCAAAGTCCCTTGCAGCACTATCATCAGAGCCGTCACTGAGCGAATCCTCAAAGTTCACCGAAGAGCGGTGCATTATCAAGGTTTAATTAGAAGCAGGTAGGCGACTAAAATTTGAAGAGGATAGTTCGAAGTAGGAGACAAAGTTTTGAGAAAAGTATTTTTACACACCAAAAACAAGAAATTAGGAAAGTTGGCATTGATTATGAAGGGTTGTATACTGTAAGTGAAATGGTTAAGTGTGGAATGTATTGACTGATTGATCACGAAGGTAATCATTTAAAGTATCCATGAAATATCGAAAAATTAAAGCTTTATCTCGAATAAATGTATAAAATATTTACTTTAATTTTGTTTAATGTAAATATTTTGGGGCATACTCTTTCTTACCATGGTGGCTCGCTGAGGTTTAACGAGGTATCCATGTTATTATTAATCTGTCATATTTTCCTTGAAACTTTCATTCTATATTGAATTTGAGTGCTTTGAATGGATTACTTTCGAATGTTTTGTCTATTAAATTTGTGTGTCTTCGAATGGATTACGTTCGAATGGCTTGTATACTAAATTTGTATGCCTTCGAATGGATTATCTTCGAATGGTTTATGTATGCGTTTTCGATTAAATTTCATTCGAAGGGTTAAAATACATTATTTTTGAATAAATTAGATTGAGGAATGAAAGTAAGAAGTTGTCAGAAAATAAGATAGAATTTTTAAATTAATAAACAAGCACAAAATACCTTGGGTGACCCAAGGACTTAATGAAATCCAAGTTACAGAAATTACTTGGCCATGACAAAGACTTACACAAAAGTATTCGAACAATATCACGAAACACCTTGTATACGACAAGGAATTACACAATACAACAAGGTTGGCTTGTATATTAAATTTGCGTGCCTTCGAATGAATTACCTTCGAATGACTTGTATATTAAATTTGCATGCCTTCGAATCAATTACCTTCGAATGGTTTGTATATTAAATTTGTGTGTCTTCGAATGGATTACGTTCGAATGGCTTGTATACTAAATTTGTATGCCTTCGAATGGTTTATGTATGCGCTTTCGGTTAAATTTCATTCGAAGGGTTAAAATACATTATTTTCGAATAAATTAGATTGAAGAATGAAAGTAAGAATTTCTCAGAAAAATAAGATAGAATTTTTAAATTAATAAACAAACACAAAATACCTTAGGTGACCCAAAGACTTAATGAAATCCAAGTTACAAAAATTCACTGACAATGACAAAAACTTACACAAAAGTATTCGAACAATATCACAAAGCACCTTGTATACGACAAGGACTTACACAATACAACAAGGTTGGCTTATATATTAAATTTATGTGCCTTTTAATGGATTGCCTTCGAATGACTTGTGTGTTAAATTTGTGTTCCTTTAAATGGATTACCTTCTAATGACTTGTACATTAAATTTGTGTGCATGCGAATGAATTACCTTCGAATGGTTTGTATATTAAATTTGTGTGTCTTCGAATGAATTACGTTCGAATGGCTTATATACTAAATTTGTATGTCTTCAAATGGATTATCTTCGAATGGTTTATGTATGCGCTTTCGATTAAATGTTATTCGAAGGGTTAAAATACATTATTTTCGAATCAATTAGATTGAGGAATGAAAGTAAGAAGCTGTCAGAAAATAAGATTGAATTTTTAAATTAGTAAACAAGCGTAAAATACCTTAGGTGACCCAAAGAATTAATGAAATCCAAGTTACAAAAATTAATTGGCCATGACAAAGACTTACACAAAAGTATTCGAACAATATCACAAAACACCTTGTATACGACAAAGACTTACACAATACAACAAAGTATAAATATATTGGCCTTTGGGATCGTCCCATTAGTATATTATTTTTCCTCTTCATATAAACTCCCACTTTCGGATTCCCCTTCATCACTATTATCTCAGTCATCGTTGGGAGAATCTACATATATTCCTAACTTATCATCGATGAGCATATCATGGGGCCATAATTATTCTGGAACGAGATCCCACAAAGACCCAAAGACTAATGTAAGGAATATTTTGTGAAATTGCAAAACCATGTTGGATTTGATTGAAGTATCCCTTTGGTTTAAGGAATCTAGGATCCCATCGTCATATGCATCTAAACCATCCTTTATATCTTTGCGGTGTGAGCCTTAAAATAAGCTACCTCGCCTTTGTATTATTTTTAATAAGAGCCTCATGATCACATTTTTTCCTTCAATAAGCTTTCAATGGTACACTTATTATTAATTTATTGAATCTTCAATGAAGTGATCTCTATAGAGCTGGATGACTGCAACTTTTTGTAACCCGTCTTTGCCTTGACAAGTTCTTATTTGACCGAATTAACCTTTTCGGATAAACGATCAGTCCTAGCATTTTCCTTTTCAAGAGAAGCCTTTTGCTTCTTTTTCTCCTCAAGAAGAGAAGTTATGGTTCTCTATGAGACCTCACTTGTCTTTCCAGCTCGACAATAGGCCTCACGGATCTCATCTTCGAATATCCCAAAACATCATTTTCTTTTGACAGCTCAAAGGGTACACCATGCAACATCACACTGGGTGCATTGCTTGTAGATTCGAGGAAGTCCTTCATAAACGCATTAAAGTCAAACCCCCGACACTTTCCATTAGTTTGTCATCTCTGTACGTTTTCCTCTCAAGTTTAAGAAGCAATGGAGAAGGAGAATCAGATACTAAAATTGGTGAAAGCTCAACAGTAGGTATTGTGGGAGGAATAATTTCGAAACGGAGGACAATCTCCGAATCACACGAGGTTTTCTTTCTTTTCTTATTTCTATTGTCACTACCTTGTTACTTCTCTTATGTGTCTTATTTTTCTTAGACACATGGATCTTTGTGGGTGTGTCACCCTTTTCAACAGTGGCAGCAAAAACAGCTAGCAATGATGCATCAATCTCATCTGGATGTTCTTCAGTTCCAATTTCGACATCACTTTTTGATGAACCTTTCTTGTTTTTCTTGTCCTTCTTGTTCTGATGACTAGGAGCTTAGCTTCTGATCGGAAGATACACCTTGTTATCTGCAGCTTCAACTCTCTTTAAGATAGCAGATGATTGGGGAGGAGTAATGAACTGCTTCAATATCAACTCTCGTTTGGGGTTAGTCCTCCAAAGATGACTCCAAACTAAATTAGTAAGAGTGAAACACTGGTTGAGCTTTTTAAAAGTGAACTTTGCATCTTATAGGTGGTGCATTTAAGGCATTGATATAGATGTTAAAATAATTAGAGACAAACAATCAAGTATATATGTAAGTCGTCTGAGATTACTTTGAGAGATAATTATCTTTTCATTTTCCCACCAGCCACTTATGAAGAGAAATTGTATCTTTTATAGTTTATATACCTCCAATAGATCATCTACCACTCATTTCCCATGTTGAATTAGTAAAAAAGAATTTCGAAATTGTAACACAACCCCGCGATAACAACGAATTGTTCCATTGGAATATAAAATTTTGACAGTCTCGATACCATGAGGCATGACATCAAAGAAAACTAAGCGTCCGAACTAGCATGACTAGGACACAATCTTACTAAATAAATTAGTTCAAAATCTCGGGGTCCAAAGGAAAGAGAAGTTCCTAATTAAGCACACCAGGATAAACAACAAGCTCTGTAGGACCACAACTCAGCGGAGTCTCTCCGGCTGTAGGCAGTCTAACCTTAACTTCCCCAGGAAACCCTTACTTTGCATGAATATATATTAGTTCATTTTCTTGAAAATAGAAATATGAAATCTTGTCTAAATCCGTAAGTTGTTTAACACTAACCTTTGCAAAATTTGGCCCTACGCGCCCGACCAAAGATTGAGAAAGCGCTTCAGATTATGTTCTGGGGTCCTTGTCTTTGCCTTTTCCACCTTTTCTGCTTTTAGTTTTCAAAATATTATTTTTTAATAGGCTTCAAAGTCTTCTCGATCTGACCAGATATCACCAAGGTAGAGTCCTTACTAATATCCTCCATATTTTCTTCCATGACCTTCAGACTATATCCTGAAGGTTCGATGTGCTGAGTAGTTATTTTATCATCTTTATTTGGTTATTGATGAAGAGCTTGGTTAGATTTTGTGGGTTAAATGTTTGGGGTGTAGTGTTTTTTCCATGTCCAAATTATCTGGGAAGGGGTTGTTGGAAGGTTGATTTTGCTGCATTTACCATATCTCCCCGGATGGATTAACTTTACTCTTAGACTGTCTGGTCAATCTACAAGGAGTGTTTTCTTCAGAATCAGAACCCATAACTTTGAAAGTTGAGGGAATCCAACGACTAGTGGCTCCTTGAGACTGAGATGGTCTCAACGAACGAATGATCGGTCAAATAGGGTTCAAAAGGGATATTAAGTCTATTCAATGGATAAACGCCTTCGTAATCGATTGATTAAGTTACTGTGACTGTTCCCGTAGAAATAGGTAACCAGTAGCATTCCTATTTTTTTCTTCTCTCGTCTAGTTTAGATAAGTTTAACCAACCATATTCGGTTAACACATTTATGATGTTGAACATGCAAACACTGAAATAACGCTCGAAGATAGGATTCGTGGTGGTTGAAGTGATGGAGGAGAAGAAGATATAACGGGCGTCCAACTTGAAAGTGATAATGAGTAACAGTTTCTCTTTCTAGAAAGTAATTTTTCATTCTCTAAAAGTCTCCAAAAAGGGAAAATGAGAGAAGAGGTTATAAAAGAAACTGTACAAGACTCTTAAGTACACTTCAAGGGAAGTGGAAACGCTACTAACAGCTACAATCCTTAGAGAAGTGGAAACAATTTCAATTGATTAAGTTTCCTCACCTATGGTAAAATAACTTTGTGGCTCTAATCATCTAATAACACGTGTCATGAAGTACGATTGGTTAAAAAGCACAACTTTTGGATAGTAATCTTCTTCGAACGAAGCCATCAGACATAGTTCGAATATGTTAATCACTAGATTTAAATAATACTGAAAAATCATATTTGGAGAAATATAACAAGTTTGATTCAGATATATGTTAGTTATCC
This sequence comes from Limnanthes douglasii subsp. nivea, assembly GCA_036936605.1. Taxonomy (NCBI): domain Eukaryota; kingdom Viridiplantae; phylum Streptophyta; class Magnoliopsida; order Brassicales; family Limnanthaceae; genus Limnanthes; species Limnanthes douglasii. The sequence goes on from JAUPFV010000005.1 coordinate 281,196,688, forward strand.
CTCCCAAAATACCTTTGAGAGGTCTAAGAGGGCTAGATGATAGCGTTGGATATCTTCAACGGAGGTCGCTTTGTTTGGGTCGGAAATATTCGAGGGTCAGTTCTCACCAAAGGCTAATACATCAGGTTTACCATTTGACTTAACTACTTTCGACCATAATGTATTTACTAGTTTATATCAAATATTTAATAAAATGTTTAGTCTTTGGGCTTGGCCCAAGACTATGATTTGACCCGTTATGCCTATTAGGCTATAAACAACCTATACGTACTTTTTGAGATCACATTTAATGATGATGGACTTTATCTCTCTAAAAAATAACTAAATCATGTTAATTATCTCACTACCTTTTATCCAAAATTTATTACACATTCACCGTTTTATTAAAATACCCTCTGAACCAACATTATCCTTATCAGATGTAAGATTTCTTCATAATTCGAACAATGTTAACTCTATCTTATGTGTGTTCTTGGGTTTATATTCTCGTTCTTTTTTCTCTTGTTGTTTTGAAGGTTCAGAACTGAGATTTGATTACAAGCCTAAACTGTTTGACTCTATTATTTCTTGGTGCACATTTGATACTAAACCAAAAAGGCTTCGACTAACACTATCGAAGGGTTGTTGTTGGGGCTTTAATGTTGTTTATTATTCTAAAGCAGAGGTACTTCATAGGTTGGAGTTCCCTAAACAGTGGTATGACGAGCGTGGATAATCTAAAGCAACACAGTTTATAGTATTTATACAAAGAAGAAATGACAAAGATTTTTTTCAGATATAGATTTACAGAGAAAGTTTTGACCGAGAACCACCAAGATGAGTTCCATGAAGTTTAACCTAGAAAAACTCAACCGAGATAATGATTTCAATTTTTGGAAAATTAAATTTCAAGATTTCCTATTATATAAGTTTTTAGTTCCTACCATTGATGAGAAATCTACAAATAAGGTTGATGACAAAGTCATGTCCAAAGCTTATAGTGCTCTCATATTGAGTTCGTATGATAAAGTAATTTGTAAGGTGTCTGAAGAGTATACGACGTTAAGGAATCGGATGATAAACATTTACATGAATAATTCATTGGTGATATCTCAAAAAACATCTTTACACACTATCAATTGATGGAAGCAAATAGATCCAAATGCACCTATATGATTTTAATAAATAAAAAATTGACTTGAATGTCGTTGAAGTTATGTACTTGAAGTTAAAAGTAACCTTATTTCTATTTGGATGTTCGATGAGGAAAAGTTTACCTATAGCGATGGAGATGGCATATTTAGGGTCTTGCAAGGCTCCATTGTTGTCATGAAATCCTATATAACTAATGGTGTCTTAGTTTTTTATCAATCTGTAATTGTAGGGGGTGTGCCTAGCATGAATTAAAATTCAACCAAGTTATAGCATCTTTACCTATAGAATGTGAATGAAAATGGTCTTAGTGAACTTAACAAACATGGATTGTTGGACAGTACTACAGTTCAAAAGCTAAGCTTTTACCAAATCTGTGTGTTGGGTAAGAGCAATAGGGTAAAGTTTTAGCCTAACAACCACACTACTAATGGTGTGCTTGAGTATGTTCAATTATATTTTTGAGGCTCAACTCGGTAACCTAGTATATATAGGTGGTGTAAGGTACCTCATATCATTGATAGATGAGTATTCAAGGAAAGGATGGGTTATACTTTTTAAGAACAAAACTGAAGCATTTGCTTCTTTTGTGAACTGGAATGCTTTGGTAGAGAATTAAACCAAGAAAATGCTGAAGAAACATCAGACCATAATAACTTGAAATATGTAAACAAGGAGTTCACTAACTATTGTGTAAAACTTGGTATTTCTAGATATTGAACCGTGAGTGGGACTCCCTAGTAGAATGAGCTTGCTAAAACAATTAACAAATATTGCTGGAAAATGGTTAGACGTATGCTTTAAACAGCTGGAATGGGTCGAGTAATGACTACATATGCATATATCATCAATATGAGTGTATACATAAAGTTGGTGTTTTTTTTGTCTTCAAAAGACATAAACTGAAGATAAACATAAGCTTAAATATTTGAGAGTATTCAGATATGCTGCTTACGTACTTGTAGAGTAAGATAGGCTTTAGCAAAGAGCACTAAAATATTTGTTTCTTGGATATCTAGAAGAAGTAAAATGGTATAGGTTGTGGTTCTTAGAACGTGGAAGTCAAAAGGTTGTGATAAATAAGGACGTGGTTTTTAAAGAGGATGACATGCTATTGAAGAAGTCGATAGGGATCCAACATAATACTGTCGAGAATAGATGTGATATTAATGATATGTTTGATCTAGTGAGTGAAGCTGGAGATACTTTTAAAACATATGATATAGGACATGGTCTAGCTATGGCTCACGTAACTATGTTATTAGTTCAAATATGGAATAGGGTATATGGTTCTAGTGCCTCTAGATGAGCGGACTAGAGAGAAACATGGACTTGAAAGTTATGTACTAATGAGAGATAGAGCACGGGGACCAAGAAAATTACCACATAATTATATTTTTATGATGTAAATGGTTATGTTTTATCTATTAAAATGCATGGAGGTGTTCATGAACCCGAAAGCTATTATGATGCTATCAAGAGCAGTGATAAAAATAAGTGACTTACGACCATAAGGAAAGAAATGAGATCTCCCACGAAGATGGGCATCTAGAATATTGTAAGAGACCATAAGTATTCTCATAAACTAATTTAGTGGCTAAGGGAAGGGCAATAATTATAATAAAATATTCTCACCGGTTGTGAAACAAACCTCCATAAGTATTTTGCTATCAATTTTTGCTAGAATTTATCTATATTTAGATCAAATGGATGTTACTACTGCCTTTCTTCAACAAGAATGGTTTGAAAAAAATAAAGAAGAAGATGTGTGTTTGTAAAAGAGACCTCTTTCTGGGCTGAAACAATCGTCGATGCGGTGAAATAAAATGTTTGATTCTTTTATGAGATCTATCAAGTATATCTGAAGCTTCTTTAATAATTAGGTCAACTGGAATGGGGAAACACACAAGAAAAGATAAGTCGCATTGTTATTGTATGTGTAAAATATCATAATAGCTAGAAATATAGGAAGATGGTTGAAACAGTGAAGACTCATTGGAGGGAGAGTTTGAGTTTAAAAATATATAGAAGCTAAGAGGATACTTATTATTGAGATCAAGAGGAACATACTGAAGGGGTATATATTCCTTTATAATTTCAACATATCCGAAGCCAAAGATGTTGGAATTTCTATTGGTCTTAATTTCAAACTTAGTGTCACTTAAACACCAACTGAAGCTGCAAATATGAAGTTTATTCTAAAGATATCTTATGTGAATGTTATTGGTAGCATTATATATTATGATTTAAACGAGACATGATCTTGCCTATATCGTAAGTGTTTTGAGTACATTCATGTCAAATCTGGGACATCCGTATTGACATGCACTTAAGTGCATAACGATATACTTGAAAGGTTAAGCTGATGTTGGGTTGTGATACAATCAAAATGATACAGTTGATATAATGTTGAGACGATATGTAGACTCTAATTATACGGGCTGCTTTGACATAAAGAAGTGTACTTTAGGTTATCTGTTTATTTTGTTTGGAGGAGTGGTAAGTTATAACTCTTATAAATATGACAGCTATGGAAGATATAAAAGAAGTTATTTTGCTAAATGGATTATTGAATGAGATCACTGGTATGGAGCAAGATGTTATTTTGTTATGTGATAATACTAATGTTTTTTATTTGATGAAGAATCCAAAGTTCCTTATAAAAAATCAAAAATAGATATCAAGTTGCAATTCATTCGAAATATGGTAGATGTCTAATATTTTTAGTGAATAAGATCCTTCGGATTCTTTGACAAGGTATTACTAGTGTTAAAATTCATGAACTGCATGAGACTTGTGCAAGTTTGCGATGTGGGTGAGCCAGTATATAAAGAGTAGAGCATGATGTATAATGGATACAGGACTTATTATAAACCTAGGTGGATAATTATTAGGTGTAGGTTAGAAGTAACTCGAGAACATAAGTATTATCAAAGATTGCATGTGGCTAGTAATGGACAACCGAAGACATGTACATGCATAAACTATATTGAATTTCTCACGTATATGTTGGAGCCAAGAATTAGGTGCAAATATGTTAGCTATAACCTAAATAAAATATTGTTGAAGGCAAAAAGAATGCTATTGTCGAAGGTAACTTGCTACTAATCATATGCGGTGTCGAATAACACAACATGGTTGTAGAATGTCTTATGTATATACCAAAAATATTCAAGAGAAAGCTAAGTCACTAAGAGTCTGAATTGGTGTTTAGTATCATCGTTTAATAAAAGAATCATTGTATTAAGATGTGCTTCAAGGGACATAAGATATAAGACATCAAGTCACGCTTGCATCGTACAATTGTCAGGTTCAACGCTTGTCTCATGTGTTGGTTAACCTGACCAAATAAGGAAATCAATTATTTGATGATAAAGTAAGTTGGGAAGGTTTTTTAACACATTGATCCATTATAAATAGTAATATATGAGTATTTAAGCTTCTGGTGGATCATTAAGTGCGAAACATACTTGTGAGATTTGATAGAGAAGATGAGGAGCTTTGGGCTATAGCTGAGGTAGAGCGTTTACACTAGAATATACATTTTGATATCCATGGTTCCTTTATAAGCTAAGTTATATTTGTAACAAATATTAGTGGTTGAGTGTTTAGTGGTTGAATAATTCTCTTGTAACCTTTTATATAAAATATTAGAGTATTTGTACCCCGTGGATGTAAGATTTATTCACAATCCAAACCATATTAAATATGGCTTGTGTGTCTTTGATTTTATATTATTTTTATTTATTCTCTTGTTGTTTGAAGGATTCACAACTAAGCTTTGAGTATGATCCTAAGCTGCGTGATTCTATATGTTCTTGTTGCAGATTCAACACTATACCAAAATGGCTTTGGTTAAAGTAGTAGGTCTTCAGCTAACACTGTCCAAATAGTTTCTCTTGTTGGGGTTTAAGTGTTGTGGATTATTCTAAAGCAGACGTACTCCCTAGTTTATATTTTTCCTAACATAAGATTACCTCTAAAAAAATTGAATTTTTTTATGGTTGTTGTGGTCAAATGGGTCATTTTACTCGTAGCTGTAACCTTAAGAAGAATGTTGAGAGCATCAATTATGTAGAGGAAGAAACTGTCGCCATGAATACTGATGTCAATTTGATAGGCGACAAGAATTTTGGATGGTGGTATGATAAATGCTACTCTTTTATGTTTTTTATGCAAAATATTTACTTAAAATACCAAGAGAGATTAATATCACAAAAATAAAATAAAAATGAGAAACACGAATAAATCTAGGATAACATGGTACGATGGATCGAGTTATTACTTATGACTGGTAAGTGGGTAATGTTTGCAAATATATTGGTTTTTCAATAAATAAATAAAAATTTAGTTTTTAGTTCTCTATTGGTTAAAGTCAAGATTTATTATGTGTAAGAATTTGACAACCTTATTTTATTCAAGGGTGGTACCTTTGTAATGCTCCCCTAACAATATGGTGAAATATACACTGCTGAATTAATTTAAACTGCACAATTATATGTACTTTTCTTCTCGTAATGATTATTTATTGTGGTATGATAGACTCTCATGTATAGGTCATAACACAATTACTATACTTGTTAAAAGTGGATTTTTTAAACCGTACTTTTCTTGAAGGCATAAAGAGTATTTGTAATGCTAGCCTTCTTGATAAAAATAAGATCAATTACTTTTTAACAAAATTGGTTAATTTAGTTAAAATAACCAATTCATTCTCAACTATTCAGGACCCTCGTCTAAGTACTCTCGTCTTCAGGATCATTGTATTCAAAATCCTTTTCTAAAGACCATTATCTAAGGACCCTCATCTAAATACCTTCTTTTAAGGACTCTTGTCTTGAGGACCCTCGTCTAAGGACCCTCTTTTTCAGGACCCTCATCTAACCATAATTTATATCCAAGGAAAAACCAGTAATTCTCCACCTTGCCTATAAATAGATGGTGATGCCAAATTCCCACCAACCACCATGATGTTATCTCCAAACTTCGTCTAACATTCGACCAAGTTAATCAAGCCCAAAAAATGCTACAACTTCACTTTAGGTAGTGATTTGGTAAATATGTTTTCTAGAATTTATTTTGATGCTTTGGCTTCATCATGATTTCTTTTGCCTCAATCATGTCCCCAATAAATCGCAATTGGATAATATGATTTGTCATTTCATTATACACCTGATAATTTACCAAATGAATGACACTCTGGTTGTTACAATGAATTGCTCCTTAATTAATCCCTATTTCTCTAATAATACCCTTCAACTATATGGTTTCCTTGACCCTTCAACATGGGCTATGTATTCTGCTTGAGAATTCGACAAGGAAACAATTGATTGTTGATTAAACTTCCAAGTAAATAGTAATCCGAACAATGTAAAGACAAAACCTAAAAATGATTTTCTGGTGTCTATGGTACATGCATAGTCCGCATCCACATAACCCTCCAAAGAATCCTTACCATGATATGTTCTAGTGCAATTCAAATCATCCTTCAAGGAACCATTCATATATCTCAACACAAATTTCAAAGCTTGACAATGCTTGGCCCGGATTTTCCATAAACCGATTTACCACACTAATTGCATAGGTTGCATCCGATTACTATCAACCATAACATACACGATGCGTTTGAATCCACTTAATAAGGAGTACTCTCCATATTATTTTCTCATCCGTGGATCGAGGTAACTATTTAACTAATAACTTTGAATGATGAAGTGTTTACTACATAAGAATAACTCACCTTCATTCCAGTCTCTCATGATATCCATTCAAAGTATCCTCCTTGCATTATCAAGATCCTTCATCTTGAATTCACTATCTAAATTCTTCTTGAGCAGCTAAATCTCTTGTTTATCATAACTTTCTATGAGGATGTCATTTGTATAAATGACAATATAGAGAATGACTTTCTCATTCATTTTCATTATGTACAAACAACTGTCATGGTTACTTCTAAGCAAAAACCAGTATTTACTAATAAATCGAAAAACCAACGATACCACTAAATTGGACTCTGTTTTAACCCACATACATACTTTATTAACAAAAATACTTTTGAGTTGTCTTTCATAAAACCTTCAGGTTATTGCTTGTAAAAAATTTCATCGAAATCTCCATGTAAGAATATGGTCTTCACATCCATATGTTCTAACTCAAGATCATACATATTTGTAATTTCCATAAGAATTCTTATGGACTAATGTTTCACCATCGGTGAAAAGATCTCGTTGTAATCGATCCCTTCCACCTCAGAAAATTCTTTACTACAAGTCTTGATTTATACCTTGGTGCTTTGAGCCTTGGTATACCTTCTTTCCTTTTGAACACCCACTTGCTACCAACTACCATTTTGTTATTAGGTAACGGCACAAGCCTGATTATTCTCCATTAAAATAATTTCATCTTTCATTTCCTTAAGCTTAGTGTGGATTATTTCTGATTGAGGGAAAGTTTGTAAAGTGTTTTGAGAATTTAAGGTATATGATGAAATGTAGAGAGATAATTAAAGTGTGTGCTTGTATTAAATTCTGATCACTCTCATAAATGAAAGTAGTTGGGGTATTTATACTTAATTAATGACCAATGGGCCTTTCAGGTCAGATTAAGGCCTAAGTTAAGTTTAAGAACCCATTAGCCCAAGATATGAAATGACCAGCACCTAGCTTAGTCGCATTCCACTAATTTACCATGTTCGGTTTCTCATGGTAATGGTTCAGTCTGAACTGCCCTTTAGATAGGGGTAAGCAATAATATCAAAATTATCTGACCTCATCAGTAGCCCCTTTAGGTCTTGCAAAGAATCTTTGGAAGAGCTAACTCGAAAAAATAAGACTTGATGTATATTCGAAGTGATCCTCCGATCTGTCTTTGGTATCCGAACTGAAAACATTATCCTTACAGTTAAGAAGCCCAAGAGTCATTCTTATCGGCTTTCGAAGAGACTAACTTTACCGTTAAAAATTCCAAAAGTCATTTGTCGACGTGGAAGACGTGTCAAGTTGTGGTTCGACCTTTCAGCCATTTTTTCTCTTAAATTCTTGTACCTACTAGGCTAAAAAGTTACTTAGGGTGTAACCTCCATACCTCATAGCCCCTAATCATCACTTTGATCGGTTTGTATTCTCCTAGGTAAACTCCCACATTGTCATTTTTATATAAATCAATTTTACTGTTCTATTGTCTCTAAGAACACAAATACTTCTAGAGAGAAAGCTTGGTACTCTTCTTAAACTATGTCTGAGTATATTTATGCTCAAACCAGAAACGCATTGATAAAAGGAGGTCGGTTGAATTTATCTGACTTAGAGAAAGTGAGAAAAATTGCAAAAGACGAGAGAATTGCAGCTGGTTTTCCTGCCTCTCCCGGTGAAGAAATCGTTCGAGAAAAAGCAAACACAGACCAAGGTTCATCGTCATCAAAGACATCAAAGGTCAGAAAATTACCTTTTGTCCCAAACCTATCTCCTTTTCAATCATGGCCTTTTGTTCAAGAGTCCAAAATCCCTTACCTAGAGAAAAGGCAGTTTGCAGTGTTAGGAAACCTTCGCCTTTCCTAGCAATGGGTTCGAATGCAGAGAAGTCAACTGAGAAAAACACCCCTCGTTGTATTACTCATCAATCCAAAGCTAAAACTACTCCTAGCTCTTCGAAACCTACTAGTTCGGAGATGATAAAGCCCCTGGCAGAAACTAAGCCATCCGAATAATAGTCAAGTGTAATGGAAGAAATCATGGAGGACAGTATAGAAGATACTCCTTTCGAGGCATCCGGTTAGACATATGATACTGCAACAGATCGGAAGGGCGAAGTTAAAATGGGCATATCCAATCTTGATGCACTTCCGGACTGTCTGGAAGGGGAGGTAGGGCCAAACTTTCAGAAGGTCAGCATAAAGTACTTGATAGCCCTTCAAAATATTACTTATGTGTACACGCATACTGCTGAGTTGGGTCGTATCGGAACAGAGTAGGGCTTCCGACCTTCTATTAAGGTAATAATCCCAATCACTCTGGAGAATCCTATGGATTAGAAGTCTCACGAGCTAGTAGTATACATCGAGGTGCTGAATTGGGGCCTCCGGTTTCCTTTGGATCTAAAGATAGTCAGGTATTTTCACCTGATAAAGTTATGTCTGAGCCAGCTAAGTCCGAACACATGGTACACTTTGTTGGTTGGCATAATGGCTTAAAGGTTATCAAAAATTCCACTACCAATGGAGCAATTCATTGTTGTGGCAAGTCTATGCAAGAACCACCATATCCCCTTTTACCATTACAATATAGGGAATGATTAAAATGTGGTAAATGATTTGGTGGAGTCCAAAAAAAACATGGAGGACCCAATTCATGTTTATCAGTGGAGCATGAGAGGACGGGAAGAAGATAAAAGCTGACACTAATCCAAGCCAAATGACCAGTCGCTGGAAGAGTATAAGTAGCCTTTATTTATATTTTCTTTAGTCTTTAAATGATGTGTTGTCATTCCGAACTCACTTGTGTTTCTTCCTAGTTTTTTCGAAGAAGTTTTAAAATCATCTAAAGACATTCCAAAGCGTCTGTGCTAAGCTAAATGCATGCAAATTGGAGAAATGGGAGAATGGTTTCCACAATTGCTTCACTTCAGGGAACTTTGTGAGGTCTCACCTGTGGAACACTTCAGGGAATATAGACCTCACTTGGGAACAACTGACCACTCCCTCTCCCGCAGATGTCATCCTGAAGAGAACTGAGGCTAAGGATGCCAAAATCTATCTGCCTTTTGGGGTCAAAGCCCCTAGCCACTTGAAAAATATGAAAAACAAGAAAAAGAAGAAAAATACCGCAGACCCATCCCAGCAAGTCATCGAAGGGGTCAGTCCAGAAAATCAAGGAGGAATCAATGCTTCGCTGCTTGAGGCAGTTGAAGTTACAGTTAAAGAGCCTGGTGGATAGGATGACCCACCATAAATCACAAGGAAGGATAAGAAGTGCAAGGCAAGCAGTGGCGAAAAAGCTACAAAAAAGAAGAAAGTTACTCTTGGATCAGAGATAATTCTGCGTCCTTCGGAACTTCCTCCTCCTGTTCATGTTGATCTTACTCTACAAGAAAAAATTTCACCTAAACTTTATTCCGAACAAGCCACTACTGATGGAGAGGTTAAGCTTGATGCATTTTAGAACGTTAATATGTATTTTATTGATCTGGGCAAGGATGACTTCGCGGGGCCTTATCGTCCTGCCAATTCGGCCAATGTTGTAACCCACAATGGTGAGACATTTGTGATACCAAGCGAATAAGGCACTCTGAGTCATGCCCTCTTAGGTTACATCCGTCCAGTAGTTGACCTGGAAAGGCAAGTGAGGGATCAAACAACTACCATAACTTTCCTGATTACAGAGAACCAAGGTTTGACGAATAGTCTCTCTATTGCTCAACAAAACATATAATCCTTGAAGAAGGAAAAGAGGATTTAGCTACCAAACTACGCAACCGGAAACTTCTTCCTTTGACGAGATCAAAACTCTGAAAGAGCAACTAGAAACTAGAGACAAAACTGTCAAGACTTTATCCAAAGACAAAGTCAACTTGGAGGATCTTCTTAAGAAGAAAATAGAGGAGAATACATCTTTGGTAAAAAAATAAGCCGAAGAGATAGCTGTAGGAATAGAGAAGTATGCTTCTGGAGTGGTGGAATCTTTGGAGAAAAAGAAACGATGGAATCAAGTTTGATATGGTTTTATTATTTCACGAGACTTTCCTTAAGAGGACTCTTGGTCCTTTATGGAATTTTTTGTAATATGATGACCTTCCGTTTCATACAATGGCTGATGGTGATAAGCACAACTACTCAAGCGGAGAAGACTCCAAAGATAATGAAGGAATTGGTGAGAGTTCAAGTGCTGAACTCAAAAGTCCGAAGAAAGACGATGGTGATGAAATAACCAAAGGGAACAAGTCCTAAGGTTGTACTGTTATGCAGTGTGTTTTTTGTTAAAAAACTAAAGTCATTGGATGGCTAAGGCATTTTGTTGTGTTGTTTGATTGATTTATTTTCTTAAAACTCAAAGTCCTTGAATGGTCAAGGCATTTGTGAACCATGGATCGGGTCTATTCCGATTAGACTTTAATATCATATTTCCCTTTGTGTGAATTTTTTTTAACTCTTCATTGCCAATGTTTAAATAGCCTTCAATGTTTCAGATCTGTTAAATAATTATATTAAGCGATTCCGATCATAAATATTTAATAAATGTGATCAAGTATTTAAAATATTTGATCAACTCAAAGATGTTTGAGAGCTGGGGTGTTTAATAAGTATTCAATATCTGATCTCCCCACACTATGGTTAAGTCAAGAAGAATTTTGCACTAGACTTTTGAAGAATGCATAAGATGTTACTGAAAAACTCGAACACCTCATTAAAACCTCCCCGCGCTACCAGGGTAGGAAAGAGTATGCCTCTTAATATTTACATTGACATTCAAAAAGAAAATATTTACAAGAGAGTTTTATTCTAAGTATAACCTCAGATGTTCAACGTTCCATGGGTGCTTTAGTGTTTTCCCCTCTTTGTCTTGAAGTCTGTATGTGCCCGGTTTGACTTTCTTACAAACCATATAAGGACCTTCCCAATTTGGAGCCAGCTTGCCGAACTATTTTTCCTTGGTGTGCAAAAAGACTTTTCCAAAGACTTTGTCCCCCAACTTAAAATCTAGTCTTTTAAATTTGGAGGAACATTTGCTCCTCATCAAACCCTGGTAATGCGCTACCCTTAGATGTGCTTTAACTCTTCTTTATTCAATCAGATCCAACTGATTCCTAACTGCCATATTATTTGCCTGTTCGAAATAGTTTTGGATTCTGTAAGATGGTAAAGTAGCTTCTAAGGGTGTGATTGCATCCATCCCATAAGCGAGAGAAAAATGAGATTCATGTGTAGCAATCCGATGAGTAGTTCGGTATGCCCGCAATACTTTTTGTAGATACCTTGGCCATTTTCCTGCAACTCCCTCCAGATTTTTCTTCAGCCCAGACAAGATTGTGCGATTAACAACTTCAACTTGCCCATTTGCTTAAGGGTGGAAATGAGAAGAGAAATAGTGTTGAATTCCTGTGGAGGTGCAAAACATTTACATGTCTTTATTATCGAATTGTGGCCCATTGTCTGTGGTGATCTTCCGGGGAACCCCAAATTTGCAACATATATTAGATAAGATGGATTTAATAGTTTTCTTAGAAGTGGTTACAGCTAGGGTAGCTGCCTCTATACACTTAGAGAAATAGTCAATAACAACTATGATCATTCGACATCCATCAGATGCCATGTGAAGAGGCCTAACCAGATCTAATCCCCATCTATCAAAGGGTATTGGTTCAGATATGGATTCCATAGGAACTACTGGCACATGTATTTCATTTCCATGTCTTTGGCAAGGATCACACATTTTTACCATATCTTAGGAATCTGTTATTATGGTAGGCCAGTAGTACCCAGCTAACAAGACTCTCCTGGTTAGGGCTTTGTAGCCACAGTGTTCAGAACCTTTGCCGTCATGCAGTTCAGATTATACAACTTGGTATTCTTCAAATCCTAAGCAACGCAAGAGGGTTTTGCTAAAAAAATTCTTGTAAAGAATTTCTCTTTATACCAGGAAACCACGAGCCTTATACTTAATTTTCTTAGCCATGAATTTATCCGGAGGTAAAATTCCATTGGAAATAAACTGAAGAATATCATACCTCCAGTCCACAGGTTTAATGACAACTATGCTCATACTTTCTTCATTCTCTTTACCTTTTTTCTTGGACCGTCTGTATTAATGGACATTCTAACATCAAAATCCAAGGGTAAGATTCAAAATAAGCTATGGGATACTCTTAAAGCTTGCAGCAAATTCTCTCAACATAAGCAAGTATTTTATCAATTATTCTTTCTTTGATTCAGATTGCCCTTGAGCATGGTGAATAAGTAGTTGGGAGTCACTCACTAATCGGACTCTTCTGACCCCACATATAAAGGCTAGCTTAAGCCAAGCTATAACTGCTTCATATTCAAATTCATTGTTAGAAGCTGTGAAACCAAAACATATGGCATGGTACATAGTATCACCATAGGGAGAAGTTGAACAAATTCCAGCCCCACATCCCATAGTACTAGATCCGCCATCAGTTCAGACTACCCATTCTTTCTTAGACTGGTTTTCTGGTATTTGTCTGGAGGATCCATCAACATGAAATTCTACCAAGAAATCGGCCACTAACTGGGCTTTAATCGTTGTTCTGGATGTAAAATCAATATCATAATCACCCAGCTCAACTGACCACTTGGTCATTCTGCTTGATACATCGGCTTTCTAAAGAACATTGTTTAAGGAAAAATATGTTCGAACGACAATGGAATGAACTTGGAAGTATGGTCTCATTTTTCTTGTCGCAATTACCAAGGCCAATGCTAGTTTTTCTAACTTCTAATATCATCTTTCAGCATCCAACAGACTTTTGCTAATGTAATACACTGGACGAGGGTAATTATCCACCTCTCTTACTAACACAACACTTATTGCATACTCTGATACAGCTAAGTATATGTAGAGTTTTTCCTCCTGAACAGGTTTAAAGAGAGTCTTCGGTGAAGAAAAATGTTTTTTGATTTCAAGAAATGCTTGATCACACTGTGGAGACCAATTGAAGTCTATGGCATTCCTTAACACCCAGAAAAATGGAGTGCATTTGTCTGATGACCTTGAAATAAACCTGTTCAACGCAGCCAATCGCTTGGTCAATCTTTGAACTATTTTAGTGCTCCGAGGAGGATCTATAACTAATAGAGCATTGAGCTGATCCGGATCAGGTTGAATTCCTTTTTCACTTATTATATAGCCCAAGAATTTTCCAGACTGGACCCCAAAAACACATTTTTCAGGGTTTAAATTCAAGTTCACAGCCTCTAAGTTGGAAAACGTTTCTTGAAGGTCAAATATATGCGAATTTTCCTCAAAGATTTTACCATAATGTCATCTATATTAACTTCCATATTTATGCCAATCTGATTAGCAAAGGCTTTATTTACTAACCTTTAATAGGTGTCCCTAACATTTTTCAATCTGAACGGCATCACTTTATAACATTGAATACCTTTGTCCGTGATAAAATGGTGTGGTGTTGATCCTTCAAATCTACTTGTATCTGGTTGTACCCCGAAAATGCATCCATGAAAGACAACAGTTTATTCCCAGAAGTAGAATCCACCAACTGATCTATATGAGGAACATGATAAGGATCCTTGGGGCATGCTCTATTAAGATCAGTAAAGTCAATACACATGCATCAGTTGCCATTCTTTTTTCTTGACCAGAACAGGTTTGGCAGTCCATAAAGGGTACTGAGACTCTTTTATGTGGCCCATCTTGGGCAGACGATCAACTTCTTGAACAATCACATCTATTTTTTCTTTAGAGTAAGACCTTTTTTTTGTACAACCGGTGAAACATCAGTTCGTATGAACAACTTATGAAAAATTATATCAGCTGGCACTCCGGTAACATCATCATTGCACCATTCATATACATGTTGATTACTCATAAAAAAGGCAACATCCCGTGTTTCAAACTTGGTGCCAATTTGGTACTGATTTTAATATTTTTTCCCTCAACTAGGGAATGGATTTCAACCTCTTCTATGGGTATTATGACACTGGGAGCCTCCCTGGGATCATCGATTTCATTCTCATTGGTGGAAGGATCCAATAGTTTCTAATCTCTGTTAATCTTGACTGCCTTCACAGACTTAGAGGCAAGGGTCGTTGCATAAAATTCCCTGGCGACCTTCTGACTGCTCTGAACAACACCTACTTGTTCCTGGAAAACGTATTCTAAATATTGATGGACCCTAGAGGCCACAACATGCATTTTGGAGAGCCAAGACCTCCCAAATATTGCATTATAAGATGTTGGGCAAGCCATCACATCAAATAATAGTCTCGCCATTTTCTTAAAAAGAACTTTACCCAATAATACTTCTTCTTCAAGCTCCCCAATCACATCTGTAGAACTCTCTATAAAGCCCATGATGTTTATGTTCGAGCATTGTATAACCGAAGGGTTTCTCATCTGTTTGTAGGAGCTAAAAAATAAGATGTTTGCCGAACTGTCTGTGTCAATCAGGATTTGACGTATATCATTTCCCCCTATTGATGCCCCTATTACCACATCGCCTTCATTAGGCCCTGAAATGTATATTAGGTCATCCTCATAAAAAACTATGAAAGGAGCTGGAGTTTGATATAGGCGTGTGGACATTTTTCCATCCAACTGGGTGGTCAAACTGTAGACATGGCTCTTCCTTGAAGAACTAGAAGGTGCAATCACAATGTCCCCCCCCCCCCCCCAAAGATAGTTAAAGATTCAAAGTATTTAATCAAACCAGAGATAATAGTAGTCTTGTCTGTTATTATCCCCACCTGATTGCGACTCGGATCCAGATCAAGGTACTCAGAGTCTATATCGAACCATAGCATCTTCCTGTGTAGACGTTCCACGATTTCTTGAAGGAGCAGTTCGGGGAGTGTTGGCATTGGATTGTGTATTATCCGGTCTGCTCCCCCCTCGTTTTTTTACATAGGCCCCCAACTTACCCATCTCAATGGGGTTCTGGACCTCTTGATTTAAGGCTATACAGTCATGGGTATCATGCGCTATGTTATTATGGTACTTGCAGAAATGGGTACTCCGGTTTTCCCTGAAGGACTGCAACGCTGCTGATTTTCTAAAGTGTACTTCGTTTTTAGTTTTATCATATATTGTAGCTACACTTTCTCCCAATCCAGCAAACCACTCAGGTTGAAACCATGGTCCCTTCTTGTATCTGATATGTTGGTTCAGATTCTGGTTGAACTGATTATGCCTTGATCGGTTAGATTTATGTCCAGTCTCCTTTGATCTGTAACCGGACTGATTAGCAGCTTGAGGTGTTGATGTTGTAGTAGTGAACCTAATCTGGTGAGGCACTCTGGATTTCTTTTTTTCCTTAACATTAATCTGTTTTCCAACCTGATTTAACAACCCCCCCTCCCAAGTCATGGTATTTTTTCGAGTTACTGAATCAGCTAAATTACCTGGATTCAAACCCTATCTAAGTGAAGCAATCTCAACCTGTTCAAAGCAGTCTGCTAGACCATTCTTAGTATTCACAAACCGCCTGATGTGCTCTTTAAGAGACTTATTTGGCTTCTGAGCGCAATGAATGATTGTATCCCCATTTTCCTTACGTTCTTTGCTTCCAACCAATTGCCTCCGAAAAGCAACCCAGAATATATGTAAAAAAAAATATAGATCCATGAGGGAGACTATTATACCACTTGAGAGCACTTCATGTGAAGGTCTGGGAGAAGGCCCTACACAACAACCTATCGTCGTCATAGAAGTTCATCATAAAGTTCTTAAACTGCTCCAGATGGTCGTTCGGATCTTTGCTCCCATCATATCTCTCCATCTTAGAGCTGTCAAACCTCTTGGGTAGATGTTCGGAGAGTATTTTCGCTGATAAAGGCAATTGTCTCCAGTTCTTGTTACGGCTAAAAACAGTATCCTCATTTGGATTAGCAAAAATACCTGATTCGGATTGGAAAGCAAAGGGATCAACCAGCAAATGATCAATATGTTGATCAGCTGAACCCTTTATCTTCCCATGATGTTTCTTAAGCCTGCCACGTCTATACATTTTTCTTGGATGTTTTTTAGTCAGCCTCATTTTCTTTTTCGACCATCCTTCATCACTCCTGGAGGAAACTGACTCTTCAAGTTCTGCCTCATTAGATGAGCTTCTGGAGGATTCCGATGTAGAGGTCTCCACATGTTTAGATCAATATATTTTCTTGGAGCTGAGATGAGTCTTTAGGGACTGTTTATTCTCTCCAAGGTTGTCAGTATGGTGAAGCACCGACACATCAGATTTTTCTTTAACCCATTTTTCTGTTTGTTTTAGCGCTCTCAATGCCTTTATCGCAACCCTCAACTGAAGGCGCTCCTCAATAGTGTATTCATTGTTTTTTTTAAACTTCCACCTCATGAAGTGGAACATTATGAGCATTCGGATCCATCCGAACTACCTTGTATAATGGTTTTGAATATGAAATTCAGGCACCGTCGTGCTCCCACTATGGTTGTCAATTTAGTTGGATTATTTCTAATTGAGCGCAATTTTGTAAATGTTTTTGAGAATTTAAGGTTTAGGATAAAATGTAGAGAGATAGTTAAGGTGTGTGCTTGTAGTAAATTCTGATCACCCTCATTAATGAAAGTAGTTGGGGTATTTATACTTAATTAATGACCCATGGACCTTTTGGGCCGGATTGTGGGCTTGGGTTAAGTTTAAGAACCCATTAGCCCAAGATATGAAATGGCCAGCACCTAGCTTAGTCACGTTTCACTAATTTTACCATGTTCGGTTTCTCATGGTAATGGTTCAGTCCAAACTGCCCTTCAGATAGGGGTAAGCAGTAGTTTCAAAATTATCTGACCTCATCAAAGTTAATCTTTCCTATCATTGATTTCGAATGCCTCACTGAATCTATTTTGTTATGAGTCTTGCACCTCTTCAACCGTATTGAAAGCATAACAATTAAGGTCAACATAACCATATCTCTTATGCAGAATAATAAATTTCCTCTTCTTATCTCGTGCTAGTTGATAACCCATAGCAATTATTATTTGGCTTCCACTTTCACCAGGTTCTTGAGTCTCGGTCTCTTATTCCTTCTCATCGGTGTAAGGCTCAACCTCAAAATGAATTTCATCTACCTCTTTTTGGTCTTGAATCAAGGTCTTTACACTTCATCCACATTCGGGTCTCAAAAGTTACATCCTTACCTATAATAAACTGTGATCCTCCAAGTTCAAAGTTCCATAGCTTATAACCCTTCACTCTTTTAGTATGATAATAAAAAATCACTTCAAAACTCTAGCATTAATCTTCTCCTGCTTAGCATGGGAAAATGTTAACTATTTAAAGACTTTCAAGCTAGAGTAGTTTGTTGGCCAACCACTCTAAATCTTTATAGGTGCCTTTAGATTTATTCTTGACATTTGTTGATCCATTATGTTGTAGTACTGACAACTTCTCCCCATAAACTTTTGGGTAATCCAGCTTCCAATAGCATACACCTCACATGCTCCAACAAGGTCATGTGCATTCGTTTTGCAAGATCATTATGTTGCGATTTGCATCCAATAGTTATATTCATTTTTATACATTTGTTTCTATAAAACTTATTAAACTGTTCTGAAACAAACTCCATGTCATTTTCAGTCCTTAAAACTTTCAGTTTAATTATTATTTTATTTTTTACAGGACTATGTCATTCTTTAAACTTTTCAGAAGTATCATTTTTATTCTTAATGACATACACCCATACCCTTGTAGAACAATCATCAATTATACTAATAAAATATGAACTGCCCCATGAGTGGAAATTGACGATGGACCCTAAAGGGTTGAGTGAACATACTCAAATGACATACTATAATTATGCATTATCATCCCAAACTTCACATTTTGTTGTTTGCCTGGTGTATAATTATTGCAAATCTCTAGTTTGTTCAAAATTAAATTTCCTATCAAATCTTGTTTAAATAGTTCACTTAAATATCTTTCATTAAAATGATCTAATCTTAAATTCTATTGTTTAGTTATATATGGAGTTTCTACAGTAGTTATTAATGTATTAAAATATATAAACTATTTATTTTAGAATTTTATACTACTACTAATGCACCATGAGAAATTCTCATTACCCCATGTTCAACTCTAGTGCAATATCCTATATCATCAAATATGGTAATGAAAATTAAATTTCTCTTAAGTTTGAGAATATACCTCACATCCTTCAAAATGAAATCACGATCATCAAACATTTTGAGTATGATAGAACCCATACTTTGAACTTGCATGCCTTATTGTTACCATGACATACGAATTTACATTCTTTTAATTCCAAGGTATAAGAGTATACATTTCTTGGACTGATATGATATGACCAAACATTTATCAGGTTTCCAACTTGTCGTTATTAGTGCTCCTGCACTCTCCTAACCTTCCACTTCACTTATAACAATTTGAGTAGATGAACTACCATTGCATCCCCTTTGAGGATAGCCCTTCTTGAAGTGACAAGAAGTGTGACAATGAATTTGCGGTATAAATTTCTCACGTTAAGGGCTTCCAATAGGATTGTGTTATTCCATTAGTTCTGGAGCTTACCTTGTTATTAGGAATAAGGGTAAGGGCCTTTTTAGATTATAGAAGTTAAGTAAGGGAGGCGGAGCTTGAGTCAGTCGTAAGAACATGGAACGAATGTTCCACAAAAAGAAATCTACCATGACTTAGATTTTATTTATTAAATAGTTTAGGCTTACTTGCTAAAACAAATCAAATAATCTATCTTTTTACTATGGTTATTTTTTCTCCATCATACAAGACTAGTGCCACTTCCAGCTGTAGTTACGGAAGCCGTTTTGTTTTATGTTACGGAAAAATGAGCTCTAATCCGTATTTTGAAGCGTTTCATATGTTGATAATATTTCTTGGACTTATGTATTTTCCCCTTTCATCTTCTTTTGTTCTCCCTTTTTCCCTTTGAGACATTCAAAACTTCAACATCATCAAACTCCTCCCTTGTTGTAATCATATCCTCTAGATACGCTACCATATCCCTGGTGATATAGTTTACCACTGTCATTTTCCAAACGGAAGCTACTTCTTGCTTAATTTTAAATGACATAAACAACAAACACTAGAGCGGTTTCACAAAAAGGTACATGTGTTTGATTTCATCGCAACTGCGTGTATATGATTTGTTATTCCTGAACGACAGTAATTGAAATACATCAAAAATAGGAACCAATTGAAAAACTCTTCACTCGCATCTTCGAACATCTCTCGGCAGACAACCTTCACCGCCTGAAGTAACTGGTAGTCTTCATCTACATTGAACTCCATCTTTAAAAGTATTTGTGTTTTTTTTTGTGAATGTTTGGTGGATGTCTTATTATACTAGATTTCAGGTATTTTTTATATGAAAATGCAATTTTTTTGTGGGTTACCATTTTATGCGGGAGTCATTTCAGGAGTGGGTTGCATTTTTAGCGGGAGTAATTTTTTGCGGAAGTTTTTTTTAGGCGGGAGTCGATTTTTTGTGGGAGTTGATATTGGATCTCATTATAGCGTGGCGAGGTCTTGTTATAAAAATAAACAAGTTTTATATTAGCAAACTAAAAAAAGATTGATTTCAAAGAAAAAAGTCTAAATATATTTTTAAACAACAAAGTGTCAAACGTAAAATATATTATAAAACCATAACACATATAATAAATATATCATACCATACACAGACCAAATACATATAACATAAAATATAGTCTCAATCCTTATATTGGCGCGCAAGCCGATATCACTCGTCTAAGGGTCCGCGAAGCTCCTCCACATTCATGCCAGAGTTACTCTCCTCCATGGCCTGTATCTCGAGTAGGTGACCCATCAAATCGTACAACCTAGTGGCATGAGTGAGGGTGGAGGGGTTCACCCCCACAGGTGCATCATCGCGGTGCGAATCAGGATCGATAGTGACGAACCACAGGTTTTTCGGCGCCCGTACAGAGTAGATCAAAGTGGTGCCATCCTCCTGACCTGCAATATAATATCCATCTTACAGACTAGGTTCAATAGTATGGGACTCCCAGTTATTCCAAGTGAATGCGTCCCAATTTTAAATAGTGTTCGCACGGCGAGCCCTAGTAGAACTTGTAAGAATATGACGTAGCGCACTAGGTACCTGTATTGAAACTATTAGTTTGTAGCATTCTACATAAAACATCAAATATATTGAATCGAGTAGCCATAAATTTTACCCGTTGAATGTGACCCATCTGTCTAACCACTCGTAGTGGATAGTATGCTTTGACAATGTCAAAAGACTTCAATGTTGCATCTATCCAAGCTACGTCAGTATAACCCAAACATCACGTAAGTACAAATACAGCATGAACGATACCTATATAATATGAACAAAGGTTTTAAATGAATCAATCGAGAGTAAAATACAATATGTTTATGGAAATTAAAAATAAAAATAACTATAACTTACATCGTGCTTGGCGAAGGTAGTTAGGTAATCACGAACACCGTTTCGAGCCTGTTGGCTTTGTTGAAACGTTGGAGGTGCATACTTGCACATCGTAGGTTGTGCGATACTAAATCTAGAGTATTGAGGATGAGCAAATATGGCGAAATGATCATAAATTCAAGCTTCTAAATGGCCAGTGAATCAAGACACACCGTACGTGATGTGTAGGAAACCCTTGCCTAGCTGGAAATATAGATGAACTAATATCATGTGTCCCCAATTGTACCTCCTAAAACTATTATAATAATCGATGAACTGCAGGCAGTCGAGGTTTATGTTGTTGCCCGACGAACATCAGCATCAGAAATGACATAATCAAAATACTGCGCAATACAAAATTTCCTCTTCAGCCATGCGAGGCGAACGTGCCTCATGTCATCCCTTTGTTCTCGTCTATTTCCGTCACCAACTCTTAAACAATGCATCAGAGTAAGCGCATAAGCCGCATTTCTCGCTTCCTCAGTAGAATACTCATAGGTTTCGCAGTTGACACCAACAACTGGAAGACCCGTGATGATGTGCTCATCGTCTAGTGTCACTGTTAACTCACGAAAAGAGAAATTAAATGTGTTGATCTCAGGATGCCATCTCTTTAAAAACGCCTCTATCAAATGAACGTTGGTAGCCCGACTTACGAGACAGTCAACGAGGGGTCAGAAACAAGTATTCATCACCCCATCACGAATGCGGGTTTGTCCCGCATTAAGATCCTAACCACGGTGAGTATGGTACATAGGGTAGCACCCCATATGCTACCTCGCCTGTAAAAAATATACAATATATACAAATATGCAACATAAACTTAAACCAATAGCCAATATATACCTAAACCAATAACCATAGCCTAAACCAATAACAATATTATAAAATATAATTGTAACATTACCAACTCAAACACTTAAAACTTACGTCATTTTTGATGATGTTATAAGCCTCGTGGTCTTTATACGAGTGAAATATAGAGTAGAGGTCAGTCACGTACCGATTAACGCTACAAAATTGTTGCTCCGCAGTGCGCCGACGAGGGACGGGCACGACCGCCACATCTTGCCGGACACGGACTCATGCACTTCTTGACGTCTCCCCATGGACCATCTCATCTCCAGTATCGCCGTTCGACCTAGTAGGAGAGCATTGGCGATGAGACATCCTACAATCACGTCAAAAAGCGTTAGTTAAATTGCTAAAATAACAAATCCAAATACCGTAATGGAATCTACACATATGCATTTTAACACGTACGAAATAAAACGGAAGGTGAATAATTAGTTAAAATTCAAAACAACATAGAAATAGACAATTCTACTGATGAACATGCTTGAATTTTTTCGTGCGTGGATTTTCCAGGTTCAGGCACGTTCGTGCATCAAATTGTCAAATTCTGGATACTTGATTCTGGCAATTCGAGGCACAATTTCGTGCGTGAAAATATCTGATACACGTGTGTTCTTGCGTGCATTCAGTATTTCCAAGATACACGTGTGTTCTTGCGTGCATTCAGTATTTCCAAGCACAAAAACGTGCGTCGATTTACCAAGAACAGTAACCTGAGATCCAAAATCCAAACATATGCTACACTACACCAAATCAGCCAAATAACATACCAAAACGAAGCTCAAAACCTAATTAAGCGTATACGTATAATCATAGATCCAAACAATAACTAGAAATATAAGAAAATTCGATTTTTTAATCCAAAAATAAAACTCTAAATATCGCTAGAAATAGAGATGGAAATTTAAAAAAAAAATCACCATAATAAAGAGAATCGGTACCTTAATAAGTATGCGTTGTTAGATTACAAAAATCTAATGTGTAAAATAATTGATTTAGAGAGGTTTAGAATTTAAAAGGGTAAAAAAATATTAGTTTGACAACTTTAGAGTTTTATATTAATAGCAATTTTGTAGGAGTCTCAACATAGTATGATAAAATAAATCAAAATAGAATTCAATAATAAATCAACATGGAGACACTAATCAGGAATGCGCCACAAACAAATTTGTAATTGTAAAATTTAGGCACCTAAAATAACTTTAAATAAATGAACACAAAAGTCAACAATACTTTGAGATGGCAAATAATTGAACGTAAAGGATCCATATGACTCGTAGGTTTCACTTGATTTGTAGTACTATCAATTACTAGTATCAAATAAAGAATATTGATATAAAGCCACCGAGAAAAAGGAAATGAAACAATAGAAAGTGGGAAAGAAAAAAGAAAAGTTTGAGTGAACAGAATTCGAAAGCTACATGGTTGGTCTGAAAACATGTTAATAAAAAAAATCATTTATAAATATTTATTCTGAGAACAATATTTTAAGATATTTATATTTAAAATTAGTTATTGGTTTAAAATCTAGGGAAATTGCACCTAAAGTACCACTCAACTATTCAATTGTCACTTACCACCCAAGGTTTGATCAATTGTTACTTAATACCCATCTCAACTACCTTATTGTCACTAACAACCTAACTTTATTTTAATACCCTAACTACCCTTAACCCACTATATAAACGTTATTTTCTGTTTTCTTTCTATTTTTTCTTGCTTTTTGAAGATTTGAATTTGTTAGCCGCTCTAACCACCTAACCCTACTAACCACCACGAGCTGGGTTTAAATCACATTTTCCGGTGATCGGAAGCTGCTAAAGGTTTGTTTCTTTATGTAAGTTGTTGTGTTAGACCTGTCTAACCTCTGTTTTATACGTACAGGAGTTCATCACGACTTTTTGGAATCTTGTAGCTTACAAGTAATCGTGTTGCGAGCTTTTTAGGTAATTACCTACCGATTTCGAAGTTTTTTATTCGTTTTCTCTATTGGAATAGGTTCTAGTCTACTGTTTTTCGATGCCATTGCCTGATTTCGAGCTTTTCTCTGTTTTTTTTTTGTTATAGTGATCTGTTTCGTTAATATTGTTCACTATATAGTTACGTCCTTGTTTTCTGATGTTATATTCTAATTTGGTAGTGCTTTAGTTTGTGGGTAATGTGTAGATTACGAGTTTTTAGGTCAGTTAGAGTATTGTATTTCGAAACAGATATCAGGACCGGTGTTACATAGAAATATCAGGACAGGCAGCGAATATATATACGTAGATATACACAAATATCAGGACATGCTGCGAATTACTAGATGTATGTACGCATTTCGCATGTTATGATGCGAATTGTTTGATGGTGCAGTAAATAATCTGCACAGTTTTGTGACTAATGACAAATATCAGGACTTTGTTACCTACAAATATCAGGACAAGATGCGAATAGATCGTGTAGGTATACACAATTCGCACCTTAGGATGCGAATTGTTTGATGCAGTAGTAAATATTTTGCACCTAGTTTTTGAGACTAATAACAAATAACTTGTATTGTCCAGGTTAAGAGATGTCTAAATCACGAGTTTGTATTTTTAAATATGGTCACGAAACTGCAATTGTGCCTTTCACGGAGTTTGAAAGCTTCGAAAGTATCCAAGCTTATGTAGAGAACACATGGGAGGAGCTTGCCACAGGTGAGTACCTAATTACTTACTCCTGCGGGGATCACAATAATTGTTTCTTTAATAACCAGAGTGATTTTGTTGGGTTGGTGTTATATCTTGATTTGGAGCGTTTAAAACGGGTTAGTTTTCTCATAGAACAACACGTCTTCGATAAGGGTTCTGGTAATAAAAGTTCTGTTGATAAGAGCTCTGGTGGTAAGGATTCTGGTGGTAAGCATAAAGAGCGTAGCTTGGTTTTGGTAGAACCATCTCTTAATCAAATAGTTAGCGGGGAGAGTAGTAACGGTTTAGTTAATTCTGATCAGAGGAAAAAACAACTTGCTACTGCTGGTTGGGCTGATGCTATTACAGGGGTGGGTCAAGCTTTTGAAGAAGGTGCTGCCATTCCTTGTGCAAGTTTGCGTTAGAGCATGGTTTTTCTTTCAAATACCTGCACAACACAACAAATAAGATCACTGCTTATTGTGAAAATAAGCTCACAAGCGGGTGCAAATGGAGGGTTTATGCATCTATTGACTCAAGCACCGGCCTTATGACGATAAAGAAGCATTTCCCGTACCATACTTGCAGTCCTGTTTTCTCCCATAAGCATAAGCATAAGCGGCACAGGCATTTGACATCAGATTTGATTGCAGAGGAAATTCAGGATTCTCTCGGGACCTGCCATTCGTTGACAGCCAAAACCATACAATCGACTGTCAAACAAGATTACGGTCTTGATATCTCTTATCGTTTGTCATGGAATGCTTTAGAGAAGGCTAGGAGGGGAGTTTTTGGAGATAGTTCAAGTTCTTTTAGTTTACTAAGCGGATACTTCAAACGCTTGAAGAGCCGGGATATTACTTCAGACTGCCAGTTGGAGTTGTCAGCTGGAAACCAATTCAAGCGCTGTTTTGTAGCATTCGGTTCGTCCCTTAGTAGTTTTCATTCATGCCGTCCAATGTTGTTTGTCGATGGAACCCACTTATATGGCAAGTACAAGGGTGCATTGCTCACTGCTGTAGCAAAGGACGGAAACAACGGTTAGTTACATTTATATAGTTAATGAACGATGTTTTTGTGTGAAAATGCTGATGTAATTTGCAGCAGGTGATGCGAATTAAGCAGGGTTGTGATCCTCACATTTCGCAGTTGAGGCTGCGAATTAGGTATTATGCTGAATAAACTGTACTTACATCGCAGCTTGAGTTAGGTATTATTTAAAGTTTCCCACAAGCTGCGAATTCACATAACAAGTTGCGAACTGTTTGCATGATCAATTAAAATGTCAAACACATTTCGCATGACAAGCTGCGAATTGTTACAGGACATCATGCGAATTGTTGCCAATTTTTAAACGTTTGCATACTGTTGTAGTGTTTAATTGATCTGCCTTTTTCCAGGACTATTCCCTGTTGCTGTTGCTGTAGTTAGGATTGAAGATTGGGACAATTGGATGTGGTTTTTGGGGTGTTTGAAACCACATTTGCTGGATCGCCAGATCACATTTATTTCAGACCGTCATTCTGGTATTGTTAATGCTGTTTCTGTCTTGTATCCAAACTGCTATCATGCGTACTGTTATTTCCATCTCATGCAGAATTTGAGAGCCAAACTGGAACATACTAACAGGGAGTATAAAAAAAAGATGTTGAGTTTCTTCCACCGTCTTGCTTATGCTCCCAGTCAAGAGCTTTTTAAAGAGATACTAACAGGTTTTTTATGTGAAGGTGGTGAGAGAATGAGTGATTTTCTTGCAAATTTACCCCCTGAAAAGTATGCCCAGGCTTACGTAAAAGGGAAGCGATACGGCTCTATGGCTTCTACCGCAGCTGAATCGTTTAACAATCAGATCAAAAAATATTGCGGCTTACCAATTGTTGAGTTTATTGATTGCATTAGAGTCTTGCTTATGACTCAGGTTTCACGGAGATACGAAGAAGGTCTCAGCTGGAGTACTAATTTGGTTCCCGAGTACGAGAAGAAGCTAAAGCAGAATGTTGACATGTGCCGAAGTTGGGTAGTACGTAAGTCCTCTTCCGCCATGTTCGAAGTCTTTTCGACTCCTGTGGCTGTTGTTAATCTGTTGGATTTTAAATGTTCATGCGGATCATGGCAACAAGAGTGTTTTCCATGTGCTCATGCTCTAGCGGCATTACAATACACTGACCAAGATCCATTGATTGTTATAGAACCCTTCTTTACGGTTAAGAATTACAGGGAAAGTTATTCTTTCAGCATACCAGCTCTAACTGATTTCGGCGAAGGGTCCAGCGCTAACGATCCTTCTTTTGTTGAAGTTCTGCCTCAGAACGTTAAGAGACGCTCCGGAAGGCCTAAGAAAAAGCGAATCCCTTCTAGAGGAGAAATCTCAACCAAGAAGTTAAGGTGTGGCCGATGTTCGAAATCAGGCCATAACCGGAGGACTTGTGATGTTCCAGTTTAAGGACATTTATTTTTTTAGCATAGTTATTGTTTTGTACAGCAAACTAGAAATTTGTACATTCCTGTGTTTTTTGTTTTTGCTACTATTGGAGTTGTGATCATTTCGCATCCTGTGCTGTGAATTATGTACAATATGCATACATATTGTACATAATTCGCAGCACAGGATGCGAAATGCATACATATTGTACATGCGAAATATGTACAATTATGTGAAATTTTAACAGGGTGCGAATCATTGGTAAAATCATATCAAACATTTGTCTTATCTTACGTTTCGCATGATAGGCTGCGAATTAGGGCCGGAATTGTGATGCGAATGGAGTTCAGTTAGGAGTCCTGATATTTGTCATGTAATAAGCTGCGAACTGTCATTTAATAAAATACCAGGATATTCAGTAAGGTTGAAAAGGAGGATTACAAGTCGGATTACAAACATCTATCAGGATTACATGTGAATTATGTACAATTATGTGAATTTTTAACAGGGTGCGAATCATTGGTAAAATCATATCAAACATTTGTCTTCTCTTACGTTTCGCGTGATAGGCTGCGAATTAGGGCCAGAATTGTAATGCGAATGGAGTTCAGTTAGGAGTCCTGATATTTGTCATGTGATAAGCTGCGAACTGTCATTTAATAAAATACCAGGATATTCAGTAAGGTTGAAAATGAGTAATATAGCAGGTTAACATGCGAATGATGTACAAAATATCTTTGGATTACAAAAAGGAGGATTACAAGTTGGATTACAAAAAGGAGGATTACAAAATATATCCAGAAACTAACAACTGTTTACACATATCACTACAAAAAGGAGGATTACAAAAACCAACTCTAGCAGTTGGTAGATGATTCATCACCAACTGTTTCCTCTTTCTCCTTTTTGTGCTGATCATCTTTGTCTTTCTCCTCTTTGTCTTCGACTTTCTCTTTCTCTTTCTCCTCTTTATCCTCAGCTTCAACATCAACGTCCATCATGCTTAAAAATTTTGTCCTCGATGGACCAGCTTCGTCTTCCCTCTTCCTTTTGTTGTTTTGAACCTCTGTCGTTTGAGGTTGCACCATTTCTGGCTGAGGTGCAGCAGGAACCTGTTCTGGCTGAGGTTCAGCAGCAAGCTGTGGAACAACTTCCAATGGTTGAGAGTCAGCTGAGTAGTAGTCATCATATATGTCTAACCCAAAAACAGATACTGGGCTGTTTGGTGGTGCTGCTGGCATGATCAAGTCATCACTCCAGTTAACGGTTAAGGATGACCAGGAGTCACCCAGAGAACCGATTGAACCAGAGTTTGAGTATGAGGTGGTGGTTGTGGTGGTGGAAAAAGACATGACTTTTTGAATTCGAAGAGACGAGGGAAATGAGTTTGTTAAAAAATAGCTCTGGTTTAAAATGTAGAGTTTGTTTTAAAAATAGCCTCTGGTTTTTCTAGTGTTATTTATAGGGAAAGGAGGTGATCATTACATAGGCTCCATGTCCAATCAGCAATTAATGGGTTCTGGACATGATTAGATTGTTTTTTGCGTGCTCAATGCAGAAAACGTTTACCAAGGCATACGCCATAGCCGGTTCGTATTCTTGAATGATTTTATTTAATATTTTATTTATGCACCAGGCTGCGAACAGGTTATAAGCTGGTATACCAGGATGCGAATTGTGTGTGTAGTGATAACCATCTCTCAGGTTAGGCTGCGAACTATTTGATATAATTTAGGCTGCGAAGTATTCATACAGGTTTGGCTGCGAACTGTTCATACATACCAGGATAATAATCAATCATTATGTATCAGGTTATGATGCGAACTAAAAGATAATGAATATTCATTATATATCACAATTTTGTTTATGTATGCACAACAAAAAAATTTTTTACAACAGATATATGTATTTACAAGCAACTAATGTATTTAGAAGCAATACACGAATCAGCCATATGTGACGGTGTCTATGTCATTTAAAAAGTAATGGAACATTTCTGCTCTTAAGGCAGTCACCATATCTGTATCTTATTTTTTCTGGACTGATCCATGCTCAATAATATCCCTGGCATATTTGCAGACGAAGACACCACAGTCCACAGTGCCTTTTTTTGTTGTGGGAAGCCTTTTTCCACTTTCACCTTCCACCCTGTACTATATTTGGGTAGGAATCCTCTATCCAACAAATATTTGATCTGTGTATAATAATTAGTGTTAGGAATATGCACAAAAACAAAAACAATTGGTGACATACAATTCGCATCCTCAGGCTGCGAATTATATGACAATAAATCAAACACAATTCGCATCTTAGGTTGCAAATTGTATGGAAGCCTTGATAGGCTGCGAATTGAGTTGTGAACAAGCTGCGAATTGTATCCAACATAGATAGGCTGCGAATTAAGTTATGGACAGGCTGCGAAAAAACATCTTGATTACTCACTCATTCGCAGCATACCAGATCTCATTTCGCAGCATGCATACTAAAAATGTGTTCAGATTTAAGTGTATAGTTTGGAATATTTACCAGTAGTGCAGGTGTTCTTGCGGTGTTGTCTATGGCATGAAGCTTAGGCAGAAGCGAGTTGTAGTTTGAAATTGTGCAGGCGTCAACGTCGATGACGAGCAACGTCCAGTGGTTTGTATTGTCCTTCGACTCGGTGCACACTGGAACCATGATGATGTTGGCATTTTTGCGCCCCTTCCTAAAAGCCATGTCCACCAGATTTTCCACTTGCCACCCTTCTTTCATTTGATGCTGCATCCAAGCAAGAGTATATTAAAGTGATAACATTTCTGAGAACTTTGGTCTATTTACGTGAGCTAAACTTACCGCAGTCATGCCAGAAATCAGTATGGCGTCGTGATGCTCTCCTTTAGCTTTAGTGCATGGAACTTTGTAGTCTGCATCTTCAAGAATCTTTCGAATCCATCGATAAGCTAACAAAGGAGTTGTAGATTTATGTTAAATATAGAATACATATTTGAAACATTGAAAATAAAGTTGGTTGACAATTGGATACCTTTACGTCCAGCTCCAGTTCTAAAGGTAGTGCCATGAGATCACTCGCTTGCAGCCTGATTCCGTACGTAAACTTGGACTCCGGTAACTGCCATACCACTGGATCAGGGGTGTCGCTCTCATAGGCTTTAACCAACTGTATTTTGTGGTATTGTGCCAGATTGATACGCTCAGTTACTTTGGTTTTCTTTGGCCACTCGCTGTATTCTACTACTGGCGGTTCCCGCATTGTTATTACGAACTCTTCTTCTTCCTCTGCCACTTGAGGCTGCGTTTGTGTCAGTAGCGCAAAAGTTGGCTCATCTATCTCATTAACTGTCTCGAGCTTAGTATGAAACAAAAATCAAAAGTAGAGGGCGTCAGTGATTATAAGTGCAACGAGTCTAAGCAGTTCGCAGCTTAGGCTGCAAACTGTAAGGTAGCAGTTAAATAAATTTATTATTATATATCAGGGTAGGGTGCGAACTATTCGAGGTTCCACTGAACAGTTCGCATCATACCCTGATATTTGTTTGTAATACTCCAATCAGCATTTGCCACAAGTCACATGTTATGATGCGAAATCATTGTAAGTAGGCCTTACCGCACGGTCAGCGACAACCACTGCCGTTGACTTGTTCGGCATAGAGGCTGGATCGTGTCGGCAGAAATCATTAAGGTCATCCTCCGACATGTTCTCCAGAGACCGTTGTATTATAGAATTGTAATATACATTATCAATTTCATTTAAAAATGTCTGTGAAACTTGAGTACTAATACCATCAACAAAAGCATCAGGTAAACCTACTGTGTTATCGTGGGACTCTGGAGCTGGCAGTTGATTTGTTACCGGGCCTACAGTTTGACGCTGGCTTAGCAATTCTGACTTTGCTGACAGCACCGTTGGTCTTTGAGGTTCCACCGAAGAATTGGTTTTGTCTTCTAAGGATGGTCCTTCCTAGCTGAGTAGTTCTGTCTTCTCACCGGGATGGACAGGTTCTGACTCTTGAGGTGCTACCTCTTGAGTTAGCCTTTCTCTCTTCGCCAAGGTTATCTGTTGCTGCTGTTGTTGTTCTTCTTGTCATTGTTGCTCTTGTTGTTGTTGTTCTTGTTGCCGGTCATCGTGTTGAACCCGTGGCTGCTGGTGTTCTTCGTGTTGTTGTTCTTCTTGTTGTTGCTGGGGGTGTTCTTCTTGTTGTTGTTGTTCGTGTTGTTGTTGTTGTTGTTGCTATTGTTGCTGTTGTTCCTGTTGTTCTTGTTGTTTGGGGTGTTGAGTGTTCTTCTTCTTGTTGCTGTTGTTGCTGTTGTTTTGTTTGCTCTTGTTGTTGTTTTTGGCGGTGTTCTTCTTGTTGGTGCTGTTGTTGTTGTTGTTGTTGTTGCTGCTGGTGTTGCTGTTTCTGCTGGTGTTGTTGTTGTCTTTCGGTCTCCTATTTCATACAAAAGCATAAGTTAATCATCGTGTAATCATATTTCGCATCCTGACCTGATATCTATGTTATACATTCCCCCCGTTATTACCTATTTCGCATCCTGATCTGATATATATGTTATACAGTCCCCCAGTTTATTACCTAGTTCGCATCTTGACCTGATATCTATGTTATAAATTCCCCCAGTTTAGTACATAATTCGCATCCTGACCTGATATCTATGTGTAATAACCAGACCACCAGTTTATTACATAATTTGCAGCTTAAGCTGCGAAACGGTTGGCCATCACTACACAATAGTCCTGATATTTGTTTAATAACATCATATGGTCTACTTACATTATTTACCTTCTCTGTATGTGTCTCCATGATGGGTGAATTGTGGGCATCATCATCCCTTTCTTCCGGCAGTACTCCAGGAAGAAATGTTTGCTGATCAGCATTAGACACGGATGCTTGCTGATCAGTGGATTTTTGTCCCTCTGGAAGTGCTGCTGGTATCTGCTTTATTGGGCTTTCAGTACGGCAGATTGGTAGAGAGATAGCATTGTGGAGTTGTTGTGCTTCAAGTTCCGCTATCTTGCGTTTCAATTCTTTCAGCTGAAAAAATGATAGCAAACTTTTTATAAACATATTAAGTGCTGATTGTAGTGATTATTTAAGGTTCAAGGCATACTTACTTCTCTGGCCTGTTTTTCTATTTTTCGCTCGTACTTGTTCTTGTCGGCGTACGTCTTCAAACGCTTTGATTGAGCAGCAATATCGGGATTAGGGTCTCTGCGTTTGAATAAATAATCACCGATTGTTTCACTCATACTGGTTGTGTCGGTGTTGGAGGGCTCTTGCCTGGATTTGCCTTTGGGTTGTGGTGGAATTGTTTTCTTTAGGAGTCTTGGTGGTGGAATCGATGGCTCGGGTGGTGTTGGGTGTTCGAGTGTGGGAGACATCACCTTATTTGTTACATTCTGTGATGTTGATCTCCTTTTTTTTGGTTTTGATGCTGTGCTTTTCGACCTCTTCCTAGGTCTTTCTTCCGGTGAAGGAGGTACCGTTACTTCTGCATCTTCACCATGTTCATCATCTTCTCTTTCTCCGAAAGCTTCAATTTCAGCCTCGGTAAGCTGTAATGGACCTTCTAAAACCTACCAACAGATGCACATGTAAGTAAATTAATTGTTTCGAAAGAATGAGGGTGTAGACAAACAAATTGTTTTTTATAAGCAGTTCGCATCATACGATGCGAACTCTGTGGTTTTAAATCACATTTCGCATATTAAGCTGCGAAATGATTATGGGACAGTATGATGCGAACTATATGTAAAACATATGATGGGAACTAAGTGTAAACCATATGATGCGAACTAAGTATTAAACATATGATGCGAACTGTGCTGAACATGAAGTTGCGAAGTAAAATTCATATCAGGCTGCGATATGTTTGAGATATTTTTATAATCAGTTCGCATCATATGCTGCGAACTGTATGCACCCCAAGTTCAATACATAAATTAAGCTTATACCTCGTTAGCATCCAGGAGTGGTGTTTTAATAAGATACCCCATGGTCGATGCGTGGCACTCTAACCCCAACCATTTGAAGAACCTTGGTATCGAGGTTGGCTTCGCTACCTCGTGGCCGATTGTTGTGTGCTCCATGATGAAGGGCTGCATGGGGACAAGTTTTATCAACACGGTGTTATGTACATAACTAATTGTTATATTGAATAGATCAATCTTACAACTACAAGGGCGACGCAGCCGACGACTTTATCGGCTCTTTCTACTGCTAAGCAACTCCTGATAGACTGTCGAAGCTTGAACAGAATCGATCCAGCCCAGTCGTAATTGTTTATTCTGTTGAGGTCTTCAACGTAATAAACCGTGCTCCAGCCCAAGATATCTCCAGATACGGAGTAGAATAGCGTAGAGCACAAAAACAGTATCAACAGCCTCGCCACGTCTTCCAATTGATGTTCCCCTCCTTCGTTTATGGCCTTCTCTATACCCTCCTGTAAAACCAATGACAACATTCTATGTTATAAATGCACAGAATCTTGCTTTATAAAGATGAAGTCCATTTTAGACGTACCTTTATGATGGCATTTGTTATTGTTTTGGTATTACTAGCTGATGTTTTCCTGCCAGTTTTTGACATGAAGTATTTCTTCATCATCCTTGATTCGTCCTCCTCGCCGGCTGCATACTTGTTGTGAAAAGCGCCGGTTTTTGTTAACTCCATTTTCTCGGTGCCATGCCTCAGCCCGAATATGATCTTGATATCGTTTGTAGTTAGCTTTACATACTTATTGCCAATCCTAAAGGCGTCTCTTTCCAGAGAGAATTTCTCGAGGATATACTGAATGATTGAGTATAATTTTTTCCTAGGCAGCTCTTCCTCATTACGGATTTCGAACGCCGTTTTCAGAAGCGTGTAGAAGGGTGTGTTTCTTGCAGCTTCAATGTGGGCCCTTGTAATACGCATGTCTTTGAGTAGCTTTAGAAGGCTCACCAACCTTGATCTGTAGTAGCTGGGTTTTGTTGTCATGCTTTCTGCACAAACACAAATCAGTTGGAATGTCACAAATAATTCGCATCACAAGCTGCGAACTGCATACATATAAATATTGGCTTAACAGACAAGCTGCGAAATAAGTTCTGATATGATGCGAATTAGGTAGCTCAAGCTGCGAACTGTTTGTAAATAAGTATAAACATACAATCGAGCTGCGAATTGCTTGCATTGTGGGTGATCAGGATGCGAACTGTTACACTTTTTACATGCACGTTGCAGGGATCTGGGAATTATGCAACAAACACCAAAATCAACAATGAACTACCTAATGCAGATCTAACATACATAATATTTCTCAGGAGAGTATCAGTATTACATGCAACTAAAATTATACCCTGGCTTCGACTATAAACCCATAAACTGAGCAACTATCGTCAGTAGATACTTCATTCTAGTATCAACAGCCTCGCCTATCGTGAATTAAGAGAAAAAAGTGGTTCAAATTCGTCAAAAACGCAAAAAAAGTATACTTTCAACGATAATGCATACCTGTTAAATTTCACCGGTCGGAGAACGAGATAGAAGTTTTCAGAGACGACTTCACGACAACTTTGTCGAATGAGATTTGAAGGTGTGTAGTCTGTCTGAGTAAAAGAGGCTGACCGGTGCGATAGTGACGAAGGTGAGAAGCTGTAGGGTTTCTGGGTTTGAGAGAGAGAGAGTATCACGAAGTCGAACGGTTTGTTTTCTGGTGGTTTCTAAAATTAGAATTTTGCGTTTGTTTAGGGTGATAGGAGGGTCGAAAAAGTGGGATGGAATTGAAAAATGGGTATATATAGTGGAAGGGTATTTTTGTCCAATTTATTAGTCTGGGTATTAAGTAACACTATGTTAAAAGCGGGTACCGCCGGGTAATAAGATAGTTGAGTGGGTATTTTCAGATACTTTTCTCTAAAATCTATTTAAACAATTAATTATTTGTATTAGTTTTTTAATTGTATTCATCATTTATTGTCTTTATCAATCGACTAATAACCATGTTAATTTGTATTTTGGTATTATTATTACATTCATTGTGTTTGGATCCGGTTATTATTCGATCAAAGTGTCTGTCATTTAGAAAGAAGATTTATTTTTCTAGATTTAATTTTGTTTTTAGAACTTTTATATATTAGAGTTAGAATTTCTTCGATGTAGTTAATTTTAGGTGAACCAAATAAATCGTGTGTTTATTCTTTCCATTTTTATCTTCTTTATAATATTAATTCTTAACAAATGATAAAATGATAAGATTCGCGAAGAATCGAAGAAGAAATCAATTCGAGAAGACCTTGGAAAGTATCGATGGGAGAATTAGAAAACAAAAGTCGATAAGGAATTAACGTAAATATTACTTATGTGATGATTCAGATCTAGAGGTGTTGCAATCGAATACGCAAATACAACTGAAAAGTTTGAGCGATCATATTTAAGGTATTGGAGAACACATATTGAAGATTATCTTTATGTGATAAATATGCGATAACCTTTCGAATTCAACGAAACCAAGTAGGATGTCTGAAGTAGATTGAAAACTTCTCGATCAAAAAATTATAGGGGTTATTCGATTAACCCTAGCCAAGTCAAAGACACATAATATTATGAAAGAAATAACCTTGCTGGTTTGATGGCGGCTATGACGAGTATGTACAAAAAAAAACGTCGGGTAACAACAAGGTGCATTTGATGAAGAAGTTATTCAATATGAACATATCAGAGGATGATTTTGTTACAAAACACTTGAATGACTTTAGTGAAATCTTGAATGCTCGTTCATATGTCGAGATCAAATTTGATGATGAAGTATGTACCCAAATATTTTTGAGTTGTCTACTCAATAGTTGGAAAGTTGTGAGAATTGCTTGACGTAGTTCTGCTGACAAAGAGAGCCTAAATTATAACTACATATGTGATCTGATAATAAGAGTACTTAAGGAAACAAATCGTTATTTATACTATATTCATAATATATTTTTGTCAGATAAATGTGAGCCTAAAATATATACACTAAATCTTTGTAAGTTGACAATTTAAGAAAATGGGAGTTAGCTATGAAAGACGAGATGAACGTTTTGCGTACGAATAATACTTGGTAGCTAACCGGGCTACCATAAGGGAATAAAGTCTTGCATAATAAGGGGTGTACATGTTATAAAGTCAGACTTGCTGTAAAGGGTCTTTAGCAAAATAAATGAGTGTGATATATTGATATATTCTCTGTAGTTGTGAGGCTAAATACAAATTGTACTAATTTGAACAAACTTTTATTTTTAGTTATTATCTGGTTTGTGAATATAGACTTGTAATGAGTGTGGCATATTGATATATTTTTTGTACTTGTGAGTCACATGCAGACTAGTCTCCCAATTTTTTTATAATTTAAACAAACTTGTATTTTTAGTTATTAGCTGATTTGTGAATATAGACCACTATTTTGTGGGAGCTCTACATGTTTTGGTAATAAAAAAATATCAATAATCCAACAAAATATTAATCGTGAACAGTTTGGTTATAAAAAAAGTATTACAACAATCAATGATCATCACTACTAGAAGTCTTTAGATGTTCATTGTTAGTTGGTACATACATATGCTTATGCATTTGAAAACTTCGATGATATGATGATGAAGATGTATTTTAACCCTCGAATAAATAATTATCGTGTTAAACCCCATTTTTACTGAAAGTATAAAAGCATGCAATTCAATGGCTCATTGATTCATCCAACATATAAGAAATAGACAAAATACGAAACTGAGTGAAGATGATAGATATACCAAATATTTTACAACATATTCAACATAATATTGAATATGTTCATGTATTCTGAAATTTCTAGACATACAACCTCATAAACGTTTGTAAGTGTTTGAATAAGCAGTTATCATAGCTGCTCAGTTTGATATTCTTTGGTTTTAACTCATACTATAACTTACTTTGGAATAACTACTTTAGAGTCCCGATCTGCCAGTTTGGCATATAAAAATTTGTTTAAAATACCATCTTTTAGTTTGATTTTTATTAATATGATAAGTTTTTCTATTGGATAAAATGGTGTGTCCACTAGTGGACACGATTTTTTGACCAAAAAGAGGTGAAACCACGATTAAAGAGATAACATATATTATATGTACTTGATTGACTTCAACATCATTCGTGTCAGCATACAATCTATCAAATAATAACAAGCATAGAGAGGCGAAGCACATTCGAGATGATAGCTATCTAATAAAATTATATTTAAAATGATTTTTTAAATGCTATAAATTTTATATTTGAAAGGACAATCCATATAATTTTTTTAACAAATATTTTACAATACATAAATCCGATATTAATGCCAATCACAACATAAATTTGTATATATATATATATTAAATTACAATGAACAAAAAAACTATTTTTTCTAATGGACATAAAATTGACCTATAAAATAAAACAATTATTTATTATTTAAATATTTTTTAAAAAAATCAGAAACTAAATTTGTATTTGTTTAGAAAGGGTTTGAACGGTTATAACATATTTGGCCGGTTATAATTATGATAGTTATTATATATTGATAGTATAATGACCCAAGTTAAATGAAAAATAATTATTTACAATTTAATATATATGTTATATTTATGGGTTGTTTTGTATTGTATGGATCAAAACTTTTAACATTCTTATTTGGTATGTCTTACTATGCATAATTCTTATTGGATATATAAAAACGTTATGAAATTCTAACTACATACTTTATTATTATATAAAGATAAAATTACCTTTTTTAACTCGTGAACCATCGCAAGACTGTAATTGTTGCATCTTTATTTCCAATGACTGTAATATCTTTAATACTACATATGCTACTATAATTGAAGTCATCGGGAAAAAATATTTTTTATATTTTATCATCGTCTTCACTTAAAACTATAGTTTCTTAAAATTTACTCATGTGTGATTCTCTCACTAATTTTTTGAAAATAAAGAAGTCTCACGAGCATTAAAAACATTTTTTGATAATGAAGATTCATACATCAAATCTTGAGTGCCTATGTATGAGACAAAGTATCTAGAGGTGGACATGATGGTGATGATCAAAGTGAAGAACATTCCCGACAGTAGAGCATACATTTCTCTCCTCGAGTACAACAATACTGAATGAATGATTTTTTTCTTAGATCTCTCTCGATTATGTTCTCAGAGCTTTCTCGATGTTATATTCATAGTGTGTGGTGAGGATAATAACTGCGTGAGGGTAGGCTGGTAATTTCAGTTGGTGTTTTATGGTGGTGTGTGAGTGTTAAGTGTTTTAGAGTAGAGAGTAGAGAGATGATTAAGCAGCCTGGTAGCAATTAATTTTCATTACCCATAGTTAATGCAGGTGGTTGGGTATTTATACCCTGATGTTTGGGCCCTTATGGGCTTTCAGGTCATGTTTAATGGACCCGGGTCATGTTCAAAGACCCATGAGCTCTAAGTAGGAGAGCAAATAGCTTAGTCAAGAAGTGTTTAGGTTTTTTAGTACTTTTGTCATAGTTCGAACAGTCCTATGGTCATAGTGCTCAAAATGACCTGTCCGGTCCGTGTGATCTGTCCGGTCCGGAGACCTTGGACCGATCTGTCCTTGTCCGGGGAGAGTGCAGAGTTCGGACTCATCAGTGTGAGTAGCCTGATAAAGGTCGGAAAGATAAAACTCGTGATGGTTCTTCGTGGTGATAAAGAGAAAGGTTACATCGATTTAAGCAAGAAAAGAGTTAGTGATGAAGACATCTAGACTTGTGAGGAGAGATATTAAAAAATCAAGCTTGTGCATTAGATTATGAGGCATGTTCTTGAGACTTTGAAGATTGATTTGGAGGAATTTTTTGTCGATTATTTATATTTATTTTGTTAATTACATAACTTTTGAATTGGTTTGGGCACTTCAACATTGTAAGGTTTCCCTAAAGCTACGAGTAAGAACTTGTTATATTTTCAAAATTTTCCACTCAAAAAATTTCTATTTGTATCAAGGTATGATTTTTTTGCAGAGGTATAACAATTTCATCAATTTAGAAATAATTCTTACATGCTAAAGCTTTTGACAACCTCTATAATTTTACATATTAATATTTATTCATTAGACGAAAATATATCTGGTTAACGTGATTTGATGGTTCTTTTAGCATGATTAAATTTACAATACCTCGTAATAAGAACTAGGTGAATATTATATTTTTTCTTTGCATGGAGTGAGATCATTTTTTTTATAATGGGATGTGTAAAGAAATTTCTTTCAAGGATTAGTTTGGCGGTCTGCTTTAACAGATACTCTTCTAGCTCAATCAAACTGTGTAGTGAAGTTTAAATTCATTCCATATTTTGAGTGCGGTTAATTATTTTGGTGAACATCATTTTTCAAAGCTTATGATTAATGCTCCTTACCACATAAAAATAAAAAACGGATTGAAAACTGCGTGCTTAATAACAAAAGGATTATGGTTCTCACTTCTACTAGTGTTTGAAACAGATGGTTTATAGTAATTTTTATTAGCTTATTTTTATTTATTAGATTATGACAAATTGAACTTAACTTTCATGTCAAGATCTGCAGAGAAATTAATATTTTTAGCTTGTCAATTGAAAATATGTTCAATTTATATCATATCTTTAACCATTCTTTTGATATTGTTACGATATATATACCTAGGTGTTCGCGCATTAACCGATATATGTTTTAGTTGTTTGGTTAATTGGACTGTTTCTTTTTATTTAACTTATTACTAGTACTATTGATGTATGTACTCTACATATTTTCTCTTGACAAGTATTCAGATTATGCCAGAGTGAGTACCTTAATATTGGATCTAGGGAAAGACGTAACAAGAACATCATCTTGTTGATTATTTACACCTTCAAAGTTATATATCATTTTCAAAGTAAAATAGTTTGTCTGATTGGAAAGAAGCCACTGGAAATTAAATTGTTGATATGTTAGAATTGTCCAACTTTCTTGTTTTAACGACCTAATTCAACCACGCTCAATTTTTTTTATATGTTTGTGTATGAAAATGAAAATAAATGAGCATATATGTAATAATATAGTATCAATTATTTGCAATGATAAGTCTTATCATTGGAATTGTTTTCTTGAAAACTCATTTTTCATATTCATTTTCATTTTCTCCTATGCTAGTATAAATTTTTTATTTCATTGAAAACATAGAGAATGTGACACAAACTGCTAATTTATTGTTAGATGCAAGTTTAGGATACTATTTTGTTGATGGATTGGAACATCTCAATGATAGCAATTTACTTATGTGCATATACTGTCATGGATAACACGAGATTCAAAGTTAATAGTCTGCATGATTATTATGGCTCATTTGACATTTAACGCAACTTGTTTGGCTCTATTCTTAGAACTTGTTTGGCTTTGTTCTCAAATTTTGGTTGTTATCAGTTCCGGACGACTATAACACAAGGTAGTGACCATATTTTTTGTTTCCTAGATGAAGGAAACATGTTATAGTTCTAATTTTATCATGTTGAGGTTTCGACCATATCTGTTATATTTTCTTCTTATTATTTTTAAGAATAAAATTATTACAATTATTACTGATAAGAGTAACACTCTTGTTACTGTTATTCCCGACAAAGTAACATGATTAATTTTTATACTTTTAAATGATTAGCAAAATTTATTTTCGTTTATCTGAAAAAGGAAAGAACTTCTCTTACAAAAAATGAATAATATGATTGATTTTTGTTAATCGAAATATCTACGAGTAACAATAATATAAAAATAAAATTGATCACTTTACTAACCTTACATTAATAACATGGTACGAAGACTCTTCCGTCATACTCTCGTTCGATCACCCTCTGTCTTGCAATCTATACAATATTAAATACACCGAAATCCTAAATGGACGAGAATGAAAAAATTAGGCGGAATAAAAAAAGTTTATATGATTTTTTAAAAGATAAATATGATTTTCTCGAACTGATTGAGAGAGATTGATTGAGAGATGGAGTTTCATCATATTATCTTTTGAGAGAAGTTAATTCTTCTTATATGTTTTTTTAAAAATTAAGCAATTTTTTTTGAAATTAACGAATTGAATTAAGTGTAAGAATGAACCGGCAGTGAATCAAATTAAAGTTGAAAAGTTGGTTGTTTTTCTAGAAAAAACTGAGTCGACTAGACTAATTCTTTAATTATAAAAGCTTGAATATTTTAAATTCCGTTTTAGTGTATTCTTTAAAAAAAATTGATTCGTTTTTTCTAAATCCTCAACCAAAAAATATCTTATCTGGTAAAATTACTTATTTTTTCTTCTACTAAAGTCTTAAATTCAATTCATAATTGTTGCTTTTTCACCCCTCGGCAAACAATCATTCCCCTTCCGTCTTTAGTTGGAAATTCCACCAAAAAACGTGTCACCCTTCCATGTGAAAAAGCCAGCTAATGGCCAAAAATTCGGCGTCCGCGTCTGGATCTTAAGATAACGGCGCCGTCAACTTTCCCGTTACAGATTCCCCGTCGCTGTTAACGGGGTTTGGACCACCCACCATCTCCTATTCTTCACGCAAACTCATCCAAAACCAATCCCCACCGTCAAATGGTCCACCTCCTCATCACTCTCATCTCCATCTCCAACTAACAAACACAGAGAGAGAGAAAATTAAATAAAACTTTCTAGAGAGAGAGAAAAAAAAGCAAAAAAGAAGAGAGAAAGAAAGAGAAACAGAGCACACAACCATGGTCAGGAAGTGTAGAGAGGTCAGCGAAATGGATTTAGGACAAGTAGGCGTAAGAACTCGAGCTCGTGCCATGGAAACACCAAAACGGAGTAGTATAACCGTGGCTACAGGTACAGCCGCCGTAACGAAACGTAGGAAGCTTAACGAAGACGGTGAAGAGGAATTGAAGATTTCTTCCCCCTATATTCAGCTGAGAAGTCGGAGGATTTTGTTCCGGCATCGTGAGCTGACCGTCGATCACAGGACGATTTCGATCGAAAACGATGATCGGTATCGCAATCCAATTTCAGATCACGATCGTGATCTTTCCCTTTCGTGTTACTCGAGAAACCGATCTGGTGATGAAACTAACAAGAGACTCGAATTCGTAGATCTGGAGGTGAGGATTGTTTTTTTTAAAAAAATTCTCGTTTGGTTGTTTCGGATTTGGATTTAATGAGTGTTTAATGCTTCGTATTTACAACTGCTATAGATTTAATTAGTATCTGATTTTCGAATTCAAAATCTCTCTCATTCGTTTTGCAGGATTATGAAGTTGAAGGTGAAAAAACCAAGAATTATAACTGCAATAAAAGGTACTCCATGGAAATTAATTAGAGTGTTTCAAATTCAATCGTTATTTATTTCCAATTTAATTTTCCTTATCCCGCTCGAATTCGAATTCGAATTCCAAATCGAAATCAAAACTTAACCGCTCATCTATTTCGGCTATAAATATACCTTTGCTTCCTCTGTCTATCGATCTACAGGAGAGACACAACAACACCACCACCACCGTCTAGCGATCTAGAGGAAGACCTAAACAACATGGAATCCACCGCTAATCTTCAAGAGAAAGAGATCGAGATCAAAATCAAATCGAACGAGAAACAGAGACAGATCTCAGATGAAATCGAAGCTTTCTTCGCAGCAGAAGAGAAAGAAATCAACCAGAAATTCACTGAAAAGTAAGTTAATTCATTCCTCAATAGATCAATTTTAGTACAGCCAAACACGACTTTAACAAAATCTTCAAAATCAAATAAATTCCAGGTATAACTTCGATTTCGTCAACGAAAAGCCTTTAGATGGACGTTATGAATGGGTACAATTAACGCCATGAACAACAAAAGCACAAGCACAACAACACGCAAAAAATCGATAAATTTCTACTGTTTAGTTAGTTTATCTTCGTCGATCTCTGTTTCTTTTATGGATATCATCTTCTCGATTGGTATAATTGTACAGATCTGTGAATCAATAAATCAGAGAAGAATTATGATGATGGTGATGATTATTGTTTGGTGTATAAAGGGAATTATAGGTACAATGAATGATTTTCAGGTTTGATGATTTAGGATCCCTAGGGTTTGTGTCTGTTTCTCTGCTCTAGTCAGCTGCCTTCTTCTTTGTTAGTGCTAGTACAGTTACAGATTCACTCACAGTCAGTAGTTTTTTATTTATATTTATTTTTCCTAAAGTAAATTCCGTTTATAATATCGATATTGTTGATTTTATATGCTTTGTCAGTTTTATATTTTTGTTTTGTTTTAGTAGTTACTTTTATTTATTGTTTTTAGTAGTCGTAATATTTTATTTAATAAATATTAAATTTTTAACTATTTAATAAATGAAATAAGAAAAACTGATCATTAAATTGATCAATAACGGATTTTCTTTTAAGTTTCTTAAACTAAACATTTAAACTTCAAGTTTCTTTACAGCTTAGTTCTTTTGGATACCTAAATTTAATACAACTTTTTTATTATTCTCTTGTATTTTTCTTTATTTTTTTCCTAAAATATTTTTTCAAACAAAACCTATTCAGCTGTTTTGAATTTATATTTTCCTCTAAATATTATATAAAATATATTTATATACCAAATCAAATAACTTATTGTATTATCTATCACCCTAATATTTTCCTTTAAATAAAGGGATTTAGAGCTGGATCTCCTGTTAATCCGTCCGTAATCAAACCAGTAAAGTCCGTCCGACACCGATCTGGATAATTTTTGTTCGGATAGTTTAGAGAACGTTTAGCCATTTGGAATCCGACCAATAAAATCCGCCCGACACCGATCCGCATAGTTTAAAGAACAGATTGGAAACCAAAATTTTGAACCGATTTTCTTTATTGGCCTGGACTAGTCCGCTTGCTAACCGGCCTGATAAAAAGATATATAATCTTTTTTTTTTTTTTATATATTTTTAACCAATGCCTTAAGAATTCTATGATAAACTAACAGACCGTCCTCTTAAGAGTCGTATGAGAGCAATTCGAGTCTTGACTGGCTAATCCCTATTTAGAATATTTCACTCGTATCATTTAGCGATCCGGACTCCACTCTTAATTAGCCAATATCTATTTATAATATTTGACTCATATTATTTAGCGATCCAGACTCGACTCTTCTAATAACTTAGTTTGCAAATTATTGTGTCAGAATAAGGATTTATCCTCTGCACATTTATTACACTCTAAACAGCGGCTACGGGTTTTTTTTTTATAAAAAAAATTATGTTAGTTAATGTTTGTTTTAGTGTTGATTCTAAACACACACTAATGTAATAGTTAAATAACAATTGACGGTTTGAGCTTATTATAAAAACGTTGTATACATTTGGAACCTTTGTTGGTTTCGTCCGATATTTTCTTTGGACAGAATCGTGAAGCTTATCAATTTGGACCACATCAGTACATTTTATCGATTTGGACATGATTAGGT
Organism: Limnanthes douglasii subsp. nivea; assembly: GCA_036936605.1. NCBI lineage: Eukaryota > Viridiplantae > Streptophyta > Magnoliopsida > Brassicales > Limnanthaceae > Limnanthes > Limnanthes douglasii. The sequence goes on from JAUPFV010000005.1 coordinate 281,241,309, forward strand.
TGCTAAAAAATTGGTTTAGTTTTTAAAATTATATTGGACCGTTAAATTTTTGGTTCGGTACGGTTTTTTTCATATTTTGATTATAGGTCTGGTTTGATCCTTGAATCTATCTGAATTTGGTCCAATTCGTTTTGGTTTGGTTATTGATCCGATTCGGTCCGTTATTAATTCGGTTCGGTCCATTACTAAAAATATATAATAATTTGATTTTAATTTTTTTTAAACAAAATTAAAATTTAGAAATCCATTTTTTTATTGTTTTAATTATTCTTTACTCAATGATATTATATTAATAATATAATATATAAGTTTTATTTAAAAATACTCGATCGCTTAACGATTTTGTTGTTTTGGTGGTACGATTTAACCGATTTATTTCTATCTATTCCATTATCAATGGATTCTGTCCATTTATCAATTTTATCTGGTTTGGTTCAAAACCAATTTTATCATTCCAATTTTTTATTGATTTCAATTTTTAAAATAAAACCTCACATCACTTGAATTCGATCCGATTCTTCGGATCGGTTTAAGTCTAATTCCCGAAACCATTAACAGTCCTGTATATACTTAATGGTCCATCTAAAATTTTAACATCGAAATTTAAAGAAATAAAAATATATAAATAAGGTAGGTCGAGATTCATGCATGATGTTAGGACACGTGTTGAGTATCTGTAAGCTGATCATTTATCTTATCTCCATGTGAGAGGCTTTTAGGCTTAACCAATCAATCTTTCCCTTTATGCCTTTTAAGTTTTTTCTATTGGTGTGTGAATAAAGCAAACAAAAAAACTTTAAAGATTTTCAACGACTTATTTTGTAGTAATGTAATAAATAGTTTTTGGTACCAAACACTGATTTATTGTATTGGTTTATTATTCACCTACAAGTTGGTCCAAACTATTTTCTATAAATAGAGTAACATATTGGTTGTCGGCTACTCCTATCCGATATTAAACTTCAATGGGATCTCACCGATTTTTAAATTTGTCTGAGAATAGTAGTCGTTAGATCAATATAAAATTAAAAGTAAAATTAGAATTATTATATGATTGATTGATTAATATATTATTATAAATTTAAAAAGTAATATCCGGTTTTCAGGGTAACCGAGTTAGTTGAGTAAGACATGTTTGTGGCAAAAGGTCATGAATTCGACTCTCTCTTCATACGCTTTCTCAGTTAGCTGAGTCTATCACCTTGTGTGGTTTACCTTATGGCGTTGGTTTGCAGACTGTTGGTTTGCAGGCTATCGCGTCAGACTGATGGTTTACATGTGCGCACTCATTACACTCTGAGTAGCGGCTGCGGGTTCCTTCCGATAAAAAAAAGCGATATTTATTCTGTTGTGATTAGGTGATGTTATTACACCATCAACGCATCCTACGATGTGTTTCTACTGTAATTGTGCCGGATTTATTTCGTCAGGTGATGTTTATTCTGCCGATTAATGAAATCAAGTTTAAAGGGTGTTAGAGAGTAAACTTCATCATATACTTAATTCAGAGTCTCACATTTCTAACATTAAAAAATTTATAATGTATATAAGTTTGAACCCTCTCTCAATTAGCAAGAGGTCTTTTGAAAGTACACTAAAGATAAATTTGTGCGAATGTTCGGATTCACCACGAACAATATTTTGTCCCCAAGGGGGTAGCCGAGTTGGTTGAGTATGGCATTCTTATAACCAAAAGGTCATGAGTTCGAGTCCCTCTACATACGCTTTCTCGGCTGAGCCTGTCACCTTGTGTGGTTTACCTTCTGGCGTTGGTTTGCAGGCTATCGCGTCAGACTGAGGGTTTACCCTGTGCGCACTCATTGCACTCTGAGTAGCGGCTGCGGGTTCCCTCCGGAAAAAAAAAAAAAACAAAAAAAACCACGAACAATATTTTGCTAATACATAAAAGCACATTTGTGTATTGTGTACTCTAGCATTTTCTAATATTAACTTCAATCATATTTATTTTTATTACATGTAACATAAAAACTCGAAAATATAATAAAACAGTACAAAGTTTTATTAATATATTTCTGAGATTATTGATTCAAATTTACATATCTAATTACCCCTAATAATAACTAAATAGGTAAATTAGTTGAATGTAGAAGATACTAACAAACGATCCATATTAATATTGGCCGCAGACAGACGAGGTTAGAGATAGGAGTTTAAAGAAAAGGTCGAATCAAACAACATGATATTTATGATATTAATTTAGGAATAAGAGATGAAATTCGAAGTTTATTTTATATATTTAGGGCACCCAAAAGATGAAAGGATAGATGTAAGATTTCTAACCAAGTAGCTAATTACGTAGGTTTTCTTTTATAGTAAAGAAAAACTTGGTTTAATTACTTTTTTATTTTTCATTAGCTAAAATATTTGATGTAAAGGTAACGTCTGTGATCTTATGTTGACAAAATTAATATACGATGTAATCAAACAGTAATTATCCATATGATATGTTAGTGTTTGTGGTAAATAAGTCGCGGGAGGTTTTAGATTTCAGACACTAATATTTTTATTGAAAAATATTAAGTTAAACTATATAAAATTATCATTGTTTAGCTATGCATTTTGGTGGTAGAAAATTTTGTGCATCAGATTTACGATATGCCATAGCAAATGGATGATTTGTGTCCTACTAATTTGGAGAAACTCCTCGTCATGAAACACATGGTGACCAACATGTGGTCAAAACGCAAAAAGACGTTGTATTTGTAAATTCATCAATCTCATTGGTATGCTAATTCGGTTAACGATGATAATGCCTCAAACTTATTAAGACCATAATCTATCCCTTCTTCTAACAACTCGCCAATGCGAGATAACTGAACCTAGTGGTCCCGTGAAAAATTCCTAAAAATAAAGGAGTCTAGGGATCAATCTGACGGAGAGTTAGTAGGAGCAAACATCAACGTCTTCAGGGGACCACTCACATTCGGATAAATGAAGCCAAAGTCTTTCTCATTACCATCATAATATCAGGTTGAGACGGACCCTGATGCGTTCGACCAATGAACTAACCTTACCATTATGAATCCTCACCAAACCCTTGGTATAACAATATTTTGTCCAATGTAGGCCCACAATGACGTGTCCAGCATCAGATGTTGAATCATTTAGTCAAATCATATGTCTCGGGTATGCCAAACTACACTACCTTGGATGAGGGTACAAGAAAAAACATATAATTTGACCGCGTCCTCATTAGGTTTAGAAATACTAGAGAAAGATTTGCCTAAAAAATTCAACTAGTATAAGATAGACAAGTGCGACAAGACTAATAGTCCAGAACACTATATTAAGTAGTTTTAAAAGAAGATAATTGGGTTTGAAGGAGACGATCAACTTTTATACTATAATTTTTCAATGACTATTCGAGGCAATGCCCTCACATAGACAGTTCCCCTAAAATCAATACTAATAAGACTATATTCTAAAGATAGTATATATACATTATAATGACGAGGTAAATGCATATAAAAGATAAAAAAAAGAGGCAGATAATAAAGAAATATTCAGACGAGGGTCACCAAGAGATGCTAAAAATTGGCCATAAAAGGGAATAAAATAAAGGACATAAATAAACAGTTGAGTGAAGTTTACTAAGAAATGTTTAGGTGAAAGTCACTAAGAATATGCTACGAGGGTTATATAGAAGTGGTTAGACGAGGGTCATATATAATTGATTAGATGAGGGTCACTAAGAAAATATTAGACGAGGGTCATAAAAAAGAGTTTAGACGAAGGTCACATTGAAGATGTAAGACGAGGCAAACAAACAGAAAGGTTGTTCGAAAAGATATAACAGATAAAACATGTGTCATCATTTAATAGGTTATCAAAAACGCTTGTTAAGTCATTGTGACGCGTGTAAAGTGATGATTAGTAGAAATGATACTGTAAGTAGTATAAATAAAGAATTAAGTCTTTATTTGGATATTACGCTCTGAAAATTTCAAAAAAGTTATTATCGTCAAATTACTTTTATTTCTTGATTATTAAACATTATCTTGGTTGTAGATTTGAGAAAGAAATTCACTTATCAAATATAAAAATTTAGGATGATTTAGTTATTAAATACCAATTTATTTAAAGCACTGTAATCCGAAAAGATGGGGATTTTGAAATTCCCTGCAAGCAACACCCCAATGTGAGAATGGTGGAATATACAAAAAATAATATTGAGAATTTCCACGACCAAAATAAACTTCTTTACCAGTCATTTGGCCGAAGAAATTATAAAATGGAAGACCTTTTGAAATACTAAAAGTATTATAGACCCTTACAGAAAGAAAAAAAACCTAACAAGGGACTATCGTGTCATGAAAGATTGATCATTAATCTTATCAATGATGGTTAATTATCTTAATTATTAAGGATTGATCTATTTTAATTCTAAACTCATTGATGCATGCGATGGGCACTAGTCATGATTTTTTAGAGAGAATTAATATAGAAACATTATTGATTTCTAAGAAGAGAAAGTTTCAATAGTTCATTTTGTAAGACGTGGATGCTTTATAACAAATGATAAGTGGTTGAGTTAATTGTGTTTTGAGAGAGTTCTTGTAATATTCTTTAATAAAATTTGCGTGTTGTTTGTAGATGTAGGATTTCATCACGATTCGAATCAAGTTAAATCTTCCATTGTGTGTTTGATTTTACTTTATATTCTCCTTGTTAACTTTATTGTTTGAGACAGTAAAAATTCAAAGCTATATTACTTCTTACAGTCTCTCGGTAGATGTTCACCAATTGTTTTCATAACTTCGAGTAGTAGTTGTTAATTCATGATCACAGCTAGAGTTATTTGAATATTATGATTTTATCTCTAACATTTATATTACCAAACTAAAATATTTTTATATTACCTAATTTTTTATAATGTAATTATAGATAAGTATATAGAAATCAATTATAAAATTATAAAAAAAAGTCACAAAAATAATCCATAAACAATTTTAACCAATATATTATATATTTGGTATATTGAAAATTTTATTATGACAGTTTAAGATGAATATATTTTAAAGTTAAATACAAAAATTTAGATACATTCCCATACAATTCATTACCACTTTTTGTGTAGAAATACAACATTAAATTAAAATAATAAAGTTCGGACAAGTATACAGGGGATCTGCAATGAAAAGCCAAGAGCCAACCAAAGAAATAAATACTGAATGAAGAATTTGAATACACGTCGTACGAAAAATAAAATAATAATGAAAATACAACAAGAACTCAAAGATGTTATAGAAGGCTAGTGCAATGTGATCCATCAGATCAAGTGGCCTATTTCAATAGTCTAAATCGGGAAATAAAAACCCTGAAGAAAGACCATAAGCCAAAGTTAAAAGTATCAAAATCCGAATTTAAGATCCAATAAAAAGACTTGTAATAAAGAGTCAGTAACATGTAATACAAACATGAAGTTAAAAGGAACGAAATTGAGCATTCACAAAGGACTTCATATGAACATGCGGCCTATTGTTGTAGTCCAAAGAAGGAGAAAGATGGCTTGAACAATATGAGACCAAAATCACCATGTCAAACAGTCAAGTGCGGATACCACAAGAATATGGGATGATAATTGCATTCAAAATCAATTTAGAAGCATAACAAAAGATTACATTGGCCATACAAAATTGGTACCAAAGAATTTGAACTGTAGGTCTCCACGGTGTAAAATTGCATAGGCAATCGCATGAGAGGAGGCCAAAAAATCTTGAGCTCCTTTCTCGTGAGACTTTGTATATTACCATACCAAAACATGAACGGAAAATATATTGTATGATAGAATAAGGCTAATTCGAAGCCACCACAATCCAGGATGGGAAATCATCGACATTAAAATAGACTCCATGAATGGTAGTGGTTGCAATTGAGATACCATGAGTGAAACCACGGTGATAGATGATATGCTTAGTAGAAGCAGCACATTAACAAAATCAGGCGGAGAGTTTAATCCCCAACTTATAAACTTATCCAGGGCAAACAACTTTCCATGGATAACTAGCCAGAGAATAAAGGAATACCGAAGAATGTTATACTTATGTCATACTAATCCAACTAATTTGGTGTATTGTCATTGTCTTTGATTATGAATATTTCATTCCTATTATTGATGATCCAACAGTGAAAAATCATGGGTCATAACAGAAGGATACATTCTTTCGATTGGGAATCGATATCCTGTACATTTTGTTAGCTAGAGGCCTAAGTCGTAAAATTTTCCTCCAACTCAAAGAAGAATAAAAGCTATTAAAGACCATTTTTTTATATTTTTAATCTTCAATGAATTAATCCAGTCATACCATATTGAATTGTCATTATTACTAATTATGGATCACAAATGTTTGAGGACAACCACCTAATTCTATATTTTAGATCTAGAATCCCAAGACCGTCTTCCGACGTGGGAAGGTAACATTGGACCAGTACACATTTACACGTGAGGATTTCATCTCATGTTAATATTAAAAGAAAAAATGAAGGGATTGGGGTTGCTCCGTGAGAACCCTAAAAGGAAGAATGAAAATAAATGACCAATATATCTTACCTACAAGAGGATATACTTTATGAGTTAGAGGAGGTCCACCAACCGTACGAGTAATTATACTTTCAAGGACATGCCGACATTCGTTGGAGAAGAGATGACACATGAGGATGGGGAAACCCAAATAATTATTTGGGAGGGAACTAATATTTTACCATAGAGATATTTATCAAATCATGTTTAAGGATGGGGTTCACCCTAAAAAGAGATGTGAATTTTACCAGAACTAACTTGGATACCTGAAAGTTCAAAAAAGTCATTTAGACTATCTTTATTGAGATTTAGGGAGTTAAGATCATCGTGATATAAAATCGTTAGATAATCATCAAACAAATTTTGACATTTCTAATGGGATTTGAAATTCCTATCATTATTTTTTTCTTTTAGGATACTCGTCAAGACTTTTATTACAATAACAAACAAAAAACACGATAGTGGTTCTCCTTGTCGGATCCATTTTATACCATGAAACTTACCGTTGAATTATCCATATGATCACCATATCTACGAAATACATGGCAACAAGGATGTCGAGAATAAGGTGGCAACGAACATTTCAAAAACTTCCATAATATTAATTTTTAGTGCGACCCTCGGGCATTTACAATTCATTTGGTAACCCCCTAATGAGTTTTTGAGCGAGAAGGATTTTCTTAGGAATGTTATGCATATATACAAATGTATATTAAGATTTATCAATCAGATAAGGGAAATATTCAGTGATTTTGTTTGCCAGAATCTTGGAGACATTCTTATAAATGATATTGTAGCAAACAATTGGCCAGAAATCGGAGGCATAAGAATGATAGTTTTTTTTATGGATAATGACGATATAAGTGAAGTTCCAAGAAATCTCAAGTATCATAGTGTTGAAAAATTTAGGACCCGCTCACAAATATTCCTACCCACGATACTCTAAGAGTACTTCAAAAAAACATGCATTGCAACCATCAGTCCCTGAGGCTTTGTCACTATTAATACATAATAATATGTTCATAATCTCCTCACATGTTACAAAATGAATTATAGAAACCTTATCAATAAAGTTTAATTTGAAAGAAATGAAGGCGGCTAGGCATGAGCATTCGGTTCTTTGGTTTGGTTCAAACGGTTCTTTTGGTTCTTATAAACTGGTAACTATTTATTAGCTGAGTAAATTTGGTTCATTTCGGTACTTTCGGCTTATAGTTCTTTCGGTTATTAAAATCTGGTAACTATTTATAAGCCAAATAAAATTTAGTTTGGTTTGGTTTGGTTTGGTTATTCATGGTTCGATCGGTATGGATACTTTAAAATATTATTTGTCTTAATATGGTGTTTGATCGATCCGTAAGAACTATGGTACCCGCATTACATTTAATGTGTATCATCATTATTAAAAAGCCTTCTATTTTTTTAGATAACTTAATATTTTTTGAATTTTTGTAATTAAAGTTAGATCCTTATTTAGTCCAACTTATAGATACCACTTTAAAAAATCCTATTATGTAGGTGGCCTTTATGCGCAGTTAGTAAAATGGGTACATTAGGGTTGCCTCAATATGTTGTTCGTCTCTTCTTCACTCGAAATATTTTTTCTCGGTTCGACAATTTTATTAGGTCAATTACCATTGAATCTTGCTTTGAGTTTTGTCCAAAATATATTTTTCATCTTTGTTTATATACTCATATTTAAGACCGTGTTTGGTTTGTTAAAAGTTTCTTTATTTTACATGGTAATGATCGTTGAAAATATATTTTTTTTAATAAAATTAAAATATTTTACGCGATAAAATTAACATTTACTAAAACTTATTAATAATTGACCGGTTCCTTACTGGTTCTTGGTTCAGATTGGTTAGGAGGCGAGAACCGTGGGTAATTAACACCAAAATCGTTCGAATATTAGACATGAACTAAAACCGTACCAAATCATTTACTTTGGCTCGGTTTGGTTCTTTGGTTCCAAAACTGAATGTCCTCATAAACATGGACAACCATGAGGATGGTTGGTGCCTGGGATATTAGTGAAGTAGCTCGCAAAAACACTGGTTACCCCGGTAGTAGAGGTTACCATGTATTTTTAACTATTAGAGATTAAAATTATTTTATTACGTAAAATATGAGTTTTGATAATACTATGGAAGAACTTTGTGATACTGTATCCAAATTTGAGCAAGCTCATTGAAAATAATTTTAACTTTTGATAATATTTCTTTTAAATAATTTTGATATTATTTCTTGTTAATATCATTAAAATGAGGCTACGTTAAAAAAAGTTAGATAAAATAAAAATTTATATGTTATAAATATCATGGAAATGTTATTTTCTCCATGTTTTAAAATATCTCCTCCATCTAAATTTTCAAAACAAATTCATTACATTTACATGCATTTACCATTGTTCCTTTCATTTAACTTCAAATATATGTTATGTTCTTATTGTGTTCATTCATCTTTATTCCACACTAACACTTAATTTATTCTTATTCAACCAGAACTATATTCCTAAACCTCTAAAATTAAAATCCAAAAAATATTTATAACATACATCAAGTATTATTAATTTAATAGAAGAAGAAAAAAATACATTAACATTAGAGAACACCACTAAAATCACCAACAATTTATTTTGATATTGTTTAAGTCTTATATTCGCTAAACATAAAAAAAACTAGTATTTTAAAAATTCACTTTTCAAATTCTTGATTTTGCAAATGTGATTATGAGCTAAGCCCTCATAATCAACTGTTTTTCAAAAATGCATGCGGTTCTGAGGGCCTAGTTCGGCAACATATGTTATTTTTGCAAAAACACACACATAATTTCTATATTGTATTTAAGAATTTGCAGTTATTTAAAAAAACATCTAATTCATACACCGTGTCTAGGAATTTAGTATGATTTTCTTAAAAAAACATATAAAAGTTGTGACTATGTCTCTAAATTAAGTGTATTATTTTATACATCAAATTAACTCATTTATTTTGGTGAAAAATAAATTTTGTAACCAAATTTTTGAATATGATAAAAACAATAATAATAATTAAATAGAATAATATATTTCATAAACCATGGATATATGTATATATCTAATAAAAAATGTAGTAATAATATGCAATGAGTTATTTTTTGTGATTCAATTTATTATATGATGTGTAATAATCTTGTTGAACTTTGTTTTGGTACAAAATAGATGTATACGTTTTCTTTTTATTTGTGCTAAATGGTTATACTAAACAAATTTTATATTTTTTGTTAGTTGCAATTTTTTTATTCGACGTACATATTGTATTTGAAAAATCAAACCACGTAATATTTTTTTTAATTTAACAATACGGTTTGTAGTTAATATTGAGTGTTGTCGAATTACTTTATACTTTTAATTTTAAAATATTTATTTGGAGATGATATACATTACCTTATATAAATTTTGGCAAACTTAAAGTATCATAACAACATTTATCAAGAAAAGTATCACCGAGTTATAAAGCAACATCAAAGCCTAAGAGGATATATAGACGCATTGTATACGACACCAAGCTATGATAACAACTTCAAAACAACTAACAGTGAAAGATTGTTTTTTTAAATAATATAATTATTTTTTGGGTGCATAGGATTCCAATAGTTTTTTTTTAAAACATTAGACTCGAGAGTGATTCTTTTGTGATATTTATGCAAATTTTATTTGATCAATTTAGGTTACAAACTGATCATTTCGAGAACTAAATCACTAAACACGTGACAATTTACTAAAAAATAAGACAAAGTAATAACAAAATAAAAGAAACTTGGAAAACAAAGATTTATTGTTGTTCGACAACTTGCCTACATCTATTCTAAGCCACAATAAATAGCCCTCCCATGGTTGTTCAATAGTAACAACAGTATACATAATCAAGATAACAGAAAAAATAATAATAGTATTTAGAGAAACTTTAAATTCACAACTCACATTCAATACTCTTCCAAGATCACTCTCTGATCTACTAAGTATTTTTTCTCTCAATCTCTATTGCACTCCACCAGAGTAAAAAAATTTCAAAGTCCAAAGTGTAGTCTCTACTCATATTATATCTGTCATTTATTAGAATGGACCATCTCTTTTGGTTTCTTACAAGAAACCACAAGCCATTAAATGAAAGGTAACTTGAAAGCAACACCATTTCATTTAATGTTAGTGTGTTTCTTGCAAGTTACACATTAGCCTCCTTTAGAAGCTTAAGTGGATTCTTTTGTAAAGTAAGGCTTGCTATAAATAACACCTTAGGTTTGTAGAGAACAACATTTGAAACTCACTTGAAAGAAATATTAGAGAGAAACACTTTGAGTGGAGAGAAATACAGATGTTGTTACGAGCTTTGTGTGAGAGAATTTGTATGAGTGATCTGTCAAATTATTATTCTCTCTTGGGTATAATATTTGAGAGCGGGGAGAGTGAGTGTATAACTCTTAAATGTATGAAGTGAGACTCCAATTTTTGTAATATTTTTTAGTTATAATGATATTTAATTTTCTCCCGTGGACGTAAGCAAATTAGCTGAACCACGTTAAATTATTTTCTCTTGTTTGATCATATTTCCGCATTCGTGGGATTATGTTTTCCAACACAAAGAACATTATTTATAATATATGGTGTCAATCTCTTTCCAACACAGAATGTAACAAAATCCTCAACAAAAATAATCATTTATGTTGTAATTAGGAGTAACGAATGTTGGTATAAAACAAGATCGATCTAATCATTGTTAATGACATTTTATACCACCCGTCACACTTAATAGTTAAGTCGAGGTTGTCAACCTCTTGGCTAGTGTAGACTTTACCTCATCTGTAGTCTTTCAGTATGAAGCAATCTGAAGCCTTGACCAAAGGGCCCTAGATCCTTGACACCGATCGACTTTACCAGGGTCTTCCTAGCCGCCATAGTCAGTTCCTTTTCCAAAAGCTTCCTAGCGGATGGAACTACTCGGTTTGACCAATGAATTCTTAGTTGAAGCAGATAATATCTCAAACAATAACTATTGGTATAAAAATTTCTCGGCTTTAATAAAGATTTTCAAACTAAAGCAATCAATACATTAACCGAAACAACTGATGTTTCGAAAATAATTAAGCATATACAATTGATACCTCGACGACGCATATGCATACCCAACATATGTATTCAACCAATTATGTGTTTCTTAACCAAATAAGAACTATATTTTCACACTTCTCATTGATTAGCAAGTCACAAACATCTTGCACTTCCTTAAGTTTTTTACTAATAAATTTTTTATCATCGGTAAGAGCTTTAAATGTGTCATCAAAAATTATTTTCGAAACAAATCATGAACATCTTCCACCTATCAGATCAGAGTTCTTTTACCAACGAATTTATCCCTCTAGCAAGAGTTTCAATTGTGTCCTCACAATTTTCTTCGAAACCGACGTTTAACAAGGATAAAAAGAATTAAATTTGAAAAAACCCAAAACAAAAAACCTAGTAATAACCAAAAATTAATAAGTTCAAATTTTCCTCTTAGAAAATAAAAAATAGTTGTTAAAATTAAATAGTTTTATAAAATTGGCTAATGGTGAAATATACAAAAACATTTAACCATAAGCTATTGTGATTTATCTCCAAAGTAACTGCGGGTCAGAATAATTTGACAAGTGTGGTTAATATATAGAGAAAAGTACCAGAAAATACCTTTTCAAGTATGAAATCCCTAATAAGTACCCAAATATGAGACCCTTTAGACTACTACTAATAAGCCAATTTTTTTACCAAATTACCCTTTTCAACTCGTCTAGCGTCATATTACACTTACATCTCCCGTGATGTTGGCAAGTTCAACTCATCTAGCGTCGTAGTACACGTAAATCTCGCGTCCTTTGGACAAGTTCAACTCATCTAGCGTCATATTACACGAACGTCTCGCATGATTTATGCAAGTGCAACTAATCTAGCGTCATGTTACACGAACATCTCGCGTGATGTTGGCAAATGCAACTCATCTAGAGTCATAGTCAAGGAACATCTCGTGTTATTTAGGCAAGTACAAGTCGTCTAGCGTCATATTACACTTACATCTCCCGTGATGTTGGCAAGTTCAACTCATCTAGCGTCGTAGTACACGTAAATCTTGCGTGCTTTGAACAAGTTCAACTCATCTAGCCTCATTTTACACGAACAGCTCGCGTGATTTAGGCAAGCGCATACGTAAATCTCGCATGCTTTGGACAAGTTCAACTCAGCTAGCGTCATATTACACGAACATCTCGCGTGATTTAGGCAAGTGCAAATCATATAGCGTCATATTACACAAACATCTCGCGTGATGTTGGCAAGTGAAACTCATCTAGTGTCATAGTCAAGGAACATCTCGCGTTATTTAGGCAAGTACAACTCGTCTAGCGTCATAAGTATAACTCGTCTAGCGTCATATTATTTAGGCAAGTACAACTCGTCTAGCGTCATAAGTATAACTCGTCTAGCGTCATATTATTTAGGCAAGTACAACTCGTCTAGCGTCATAAGTACAACTCGTCTAGCGTCATAGTCAAATGTTGAGGGTATTTCAGGAATGAAAATATTAGCTGGGTATTAAAAAAAAATTAGTCTACTGAAATAGATATTTAGTAGACATAAAAAAAATTCGGATACTAGATGATAATAAGTTTGGTGATCAGGTATTTAGTGTGACATTTCCGTAATATACATTAATATCATCGTATACGTTACATTAATTAATATCTTCGTATTGTTTTCTTTTAAATGAAAGTTAATTTCTAGAATGGATTTTGGAAAGGTTTTACCATTCTACATTTGTGTGAATTCTATATATCTATAAAATCAAATTCTTTTATTTAAGCCAATATATATCTTATTAAATTGTAATAGAAACAAAACAAAACACCAAAAGATTGTCCGTAATTTATTTCTCAATAATAATTATTTTGGAACATAAAATGAGTTTTTTCCAAACACCCCATTCTAAACCCAAACCCGGTTAATACAGCAAGAGGCAACCCAACATCATAAAATGAACCCAAGTTTATATAACGCTGTCTCTTAAAACGCGGCACACAGTGGTCTGAAGAGTGTCTCCGAACTCTGATACCCTGTCTACTGGCAAACACGACGCGGTCAATGATAGAATCGCTTTACCCTCTAGAAAGTCTCCCATGAGTTTTTCCCGAAGATGCCCATGAGTTTTTCCCGAAGATGATCGTGACGATCATTGAGATGGCTCATGCGAAAATAGCACAGAGAGCTATATACGACGACTTTTTAGCATGAGTTGGTATGTTAGCTCCTAACTTGTTGCCGACCCGAGTTGACACAGCTTGACTTAATGTTGCAGGGAAAATATAGAGAAAGACGTCAACTGTATGAGAATTCCATTGTAACAACCGACTCAAGGTAACCATTGGACAAAATGCCACACAAATAATCATGATTTAGTACCACCACCATTCAAAGACACACCAAAACACAGCTTGAGATTTCCAAAACGAGAATGGATCTCCACTTGGTGTATGTTCCATCCGAAAACCCTTAAAACGATTTTCGACATTCCCCTGAAAACCAAATGTAGATCAAGATGGTTAAAAATAGAACAAACTCAGTAAAACAAAAAGCTAATGTAATCCCTTTGATAGCTTACTTAGGACCGTAGGTAAAGGAATAGTTGGTCATGCATAACTAAAGCCATAGACGAACCATAAACAAAAGGGGAAAGCACATCTCCGAATCGTATCAAAGGTACTGCATTCCCCTTGGCCAGCTTTGGCCTATGGAAGTAAGAGGGAACAAATTACCACTAACATGTTCTGTTCTACGGCCAAGACTACTTCCATTGATGTTTGATTAAGTTGTTTTGTTGTCAAAGCCATTCACAGAACGCTTGAAAAGTTCTCATGTCAGCTCGATTGTATTTTTGAGTGAATTCAAGAAACATCGGCCAAGTAAAATCTGCATATTTCTTGGGTTGTTGTTGTGTACCAATTCGTTTGGTGGCATCACCCCCTTGGTCAGACACAAAAAGAAAACAGATGATTTTCTTGTCATTATGGTGTTTACAACGGCTCTATGCAAACAACACTTAGTAAATTCCAATAGAAAGAGTCTGCAAAATAACAATGTTAAAAGTGGTTTAAAATTGGACTAGTTAAATGCAATCTTTAAATTTTATAAGATTGTAAACTTTGTAAATATATACCATGAAAGTATCACCGATATCAACTACAAATGTTATTAGGTCTGGTTTTTGGCATGGTGGATAGTAGCTGAGCCTCAAGATTAGTTATCTTCGAAAAAAATCCTTAAAATGGCTTTTGTTTACGCCCAGATCATTCCATAATCCTTAGTGAAAGATCAAATAAATAATAGAATAAGACAACATTAGAGGTTATTTAGACTACTTAAACTACAACAAACATGAAAACACTTTTCATTAAACTCAAATGTTTAATAATATGAATTTGAATCAAAACAGAGGAAAACAGAGCATACATTTTGTTTCTTACTAAGCTTGGTTGAACTCGTCACGCATTTTACTAACAAAATAAATAATTTTGGAAAGTGTATTTCCCCCGAAAAGCTAAAAGAGAGTGTTTCTTTCCATAAAAGTTTTGAAGAAAACATACTTCATAGTTCATAACCAAAATGCTCACCAAATTTTCTTTGAAACTATCCATATAATTTTGATCATCTACAATAAGATTTCATTCACAGCATGATTCAAAAAGTATGAAAGCGATTGCAATACCTTCGTCATGTTGAGACTTGCTTTCCCCTCTCCTTTTGTTAATGGTTTGGCTATTGCTTTAGTTATGCATAGCATAACCAACTATTGGTTTACATACGGTCTTAAGTACCGTATAAGGGGATTACATTAGTTTCTGGTTTTACCGACTTTGTTCTATTTTTCACAATCTTGATCTACATTTCGTTTTCGAGGGAATGTCAACGTTTAAGGGTTTTCGGTTGGAACAAACACCGAGTAGAGATCAATTCTGGTTTTGGTCATCCCAAGCTGTGTTTCGGTGTGTCTCGATGGTGGTGGTATGAAATAATGACTTTTCTTTGTGGCATTTTGTGGAACGGTTCTCAAGAGTCGGTCGCTACAATGGGGATTCTCATACAGTTGACCGTCTCTTCTTTATATTCTCCCTTCAGCTTTAAGTCAAGCTGTACTGTGGACTCGGGTTGGGAACGACCTAGGAGCAAACAGACCAACTCATGCTAAGAAGCCGTCGCATATAGTTATCTTTTGCGCTTTTTTCACAGAAGCCATCTCAATGATCCTCAAGATCATCGGGAAAAACTCATCGCAGAGATTTTCGTGCCGGATACTGCGATTTAATTGTTCACGGTGGCGTGTTTGCCTGTAGTTGGGCTATCAGAGTTTGGAAACACTCCTCAGACAACCGTGTGCGACGTTTTAAGAGGCAGCGCTTGGCCTAGCTTGGCTGCTCATGTAAACTTGGGTTCATTTTATGGTTTTGGGTTGCCTGTTGCTGTCTTAATGGGGTTTGGGTGTAAAATGGGGCTGTTTGAGCTTATTGTCGGGTGTCAGCTGCTGTCTTGTGTTTCGATGGTTATTGTTTTGGCTAAGACTGATTGGGAAGCTGAAGCAAGAAGAGCTAGAGAACTGACCGGAGACCAAAGCTCATCCTTACCCTTGAACTGAAATTGACAAAAACTCATGTTCCTAAATAAGATAAATGTCATTGTCAATCACAAATAAATTATGGAGAATCCTTTTATGGTTTAGTGGTTAAACAACATCATCGGCCTTTCATATTTTATGTTTGTTTTGTAATAGTTTTTATTTTAATTTTTGTATTAAATAGATTTTTCATATTTTAAAAAATTATATTTTTAATCCCTATGCCTAAGATAAACATCATGAATTATTTTAAAATGTTGGCCAAACACACAAAAAGAAAAACAAAAATAATAAGATATAGAGGACCAATTTTACCATATTTTTATTTTGCGTTTTGTTATTCTTTTAAATGAAAAAATATAAAGTATGTTATTATAAACATGTTGACTAAGTAAAAAAAACCAATAATATAACTTTTTAGAATAGACAAATAATATACGAAGGATCAATTATGATTTTTACTATATTTTATTCTAAGCTTTGTTTTGTTTTTATTATAATTAATGAGATATTTATTGGTTTAGAAAATAAAATATAAAGTATCTCATTGTAAATAAATTAAAGCAGAATATCATGTATAAAGTTAGATTTTATAATTATATACACAATTTGCACAAATAAATGCATACTAACAAAATTATTAATTTTTACAAAAGTATATGTTCTTTAAACATTTTTTATAGCACAATTGTATTTATAAAAACTTTTGTTGTTTCTCCACGATATATATTACTTATAGAATTCGATTTTATTTGACTTTATATTTTTTATGTAGACCTTTTTTTATTTAATAAAAAAAATAAAAACACTTTTTATCAATTTTACAATTATCTTTTTATGAAAATCGGAATTAATTTGACTAAGTCGGTTTGAATTCGCCAACAGTTAATCACTATTTTGATTGGGTGATTAAATTACGATCAGATAAATTTTGTTAAAATTGAGTTGGTTTATTCGATTTCCATATTGTTGATTGGATATGGCTAAATCTGGTTCCATTCTTTTAAATTTTTACTATTTTGTGCTTACAATTATTTTGTTCAACTGTCGGATGAGTTCTTTTCAACCGCCGTTCAGAAGGTCTCACTCGATCCGGATAAAAAAATATATTTGGTACGCTTTTAAATTTGGAAGAAAAATTAAAAACGATTATTTTCTAATCGCAAAGGAATACATAAATTCGAAACCTCTTCCATAAAATTCATGATTGACTATAGTTTCAAAAGTAGTAAGAGTTATATTATTTTTGGTTTAGTTTTTTTTATAATAAAATGGTTTTAAAAAATTCATTTAAACCAATAAATATCTCATGAAATCCTAACGGAAACAAAATAAAACACAAGATTAACCATAATTTATTTTTCAATAATAATAATTATTTTATTTTGGAACACGAGTTTTTATCAATTTCAGTTCAAAGGTAAAGATGAGCTTTGATCTCCGGTGAGTTCTCTAGCTCTTCTTGCTTCAGCTTCCCAATCAGTCCTAGCCAAAACAATAATCATCAAAACAAAACACACCAACTGTGCCGACAATAAACCCAACATTAGCCCAAACAGCCCCAATTTAAACCCAAACCCCATCAGAACAGCCACAGGCAACCCAACACAATAAAATGCACCCAAGTTTATATGAGCAGCCAAGCTAGGCCTAGCGCTGCCTCTTAAAACCCCGCACAGGGTTGTTTGAGGAGTGTTGCCGAACTCCGATAGCCCAACTACAGGCAAACACGCCGCCGTCAACGATAGTATCGCAGTATCCGTCGGGAAAATCCCTCCCCAGGAGTTTTTCCCGATGATCGTGAGGATCATTGAGATGGCTCCTGTCAAAACAGCGCAATAGAGAGCTATATACGACGTCTTCTTAGCATGAGTTGGTCGATTGGCTCCTAACTCGTTCCCAACCCTAGTCGACACTGCTTGGCTTAAAGCTGAAGGAAAAATATACAGAAGAGACGTCAACTGTATGAGAATCCCCATTGTAGCGACTGACTCACGAGAGCTGCTTGATAAAATGCCACACAGAAAAATCATGATCTCATACCACCACCATTCGAGACACACGGAAACACAGCTTGGGATGGCCAAAACAAGTACTGATCTCCACTCGGTGTATGTCCCTACCGAAAACCCTTGAAGGGATTTTCGACATTCCCTCGAAAATAAAATATATATCAAGATTGTTATAAACAAAACAAAATCGGTAATACCACTAGCTAACGCAATCCCTTTGATACCGTACTTAAGACGGTAGGTAAACCAATAGTTGGTCAGCCCATGCATAAGTAAAGCTATAGACGAACCATAAACAAGAGGGGAGAGCACGTTTTGGGTTCGGAGGTAAATCCGAAGAGGATGTATAAGACATTGTATGAAAAGATTCGGTAGCGAAAAAATGAGATAATGACTCGCGATCGACGATATAACCGGTTCTTGATGTAACATTGGAAGCACAGATTCGCTAAAAATCCAAAAAAGAGAAATGGGTATGGAAGCCATTGTTAAGATGATGATGGTTCGGGTTAGAGTTTTGCCCATGAGAGACCATTTGTTAGCTCCGCATGCTTGAGATGAAATAGCTTCTGTCCCCATGGCTAGACCGGAGATCACAGAGTAGCCGCTTATGTTAGCTAGGCCGATAGCTAACGATCCACCAGCCAATGCTTCCTTTCCCATCGTACCCAAAAAATACATTGAAATCGCCGATTTTCCGTAAGTGAGAATGCCAGTGATGATAACAGGAAGAGCTATAGTGTATAGTCTTTTAACCTCTTCGATCATCTACAGATACGAATACATGTAACCGATTATAAGTCTGAAATGTTATAATAATCTAAAAGTATTTTCAAAAAATATATATGAGTAAAAGTTTGTTAGATTATTTTTATGCCAATCTCATGTTTGATCCGACTGTGTCATTAGTTTTATTGGGTTTTAAGGTCAAATTAAAAGCATGTTTTTGTTGATTCTAGTTTTACTTCGAGTATAACAATAATTTGATTTTAAAAATTGACTTCAAAGAACTTTTTAAATATGAACGGATAGATACAAAAATAATTTTATAATAGGTAATGAAAAAAAAAAGTTTGATAAAATTATGTAAATAGTTTTATAAATTGTTGGTCTAATGAGAGAAATAATATAAGCTATAACAAAAATTTACGAGAGATGTATTTAAAATGGTTTTTATGTTTTATTTTTCTCACCAGAATGAAGAATTTAACATAAATTTTTAAATTATTTTTAAAAAGAAAATTAACATAAAACGATTTTTAAAATATATAAATTAACATAAAAGAATTTTTAAAATTATGTTACATTATTGTCACGTGATCATATAATCATCTCGTATACGATGAGACTCTGTGTCATAATTTTATTGGGTTTAAGGTAATAAATAAAAATAATAAATAATAATTTGTTGAATTTTTTTTCTTTAAATTTATCAATACTTAGATTTTAAAAATTGACATCAAATTTTTTTGTTAAGTATGAATTGTTAGATACAAAAATAATAATGTTATAGTAATTAATGTTAAAAAAAATCAAATGGATTGAATTATGTGAATCATTTTATGAATTGCTGTTGAGACGAGATATATAACAAAAACTTATGAAAGATATATGAAATAGTTTTTGTTATTTCACTCACCATAAATAAGAATTTAATATAAACCGATGGATCTAATCCAAACTATTTTTAAAAATAAATAAAAATATCAAAAGATATCTAAATTTGGAAATATATATGTTAATAAATCTCTATATGTAAAATTTACATAGTATGCAAAACTAAATTGTTTAAAAACCTGAAAAGTTGAAGTTGATCGTCTGAAATCTTCTTCGCCTCGCTGTGTCGAAGGAGTGAAAGATTGATCATTCATTTTTTTAACCAAAAGCAGTGTATTAAGAGATATATGGGTATGCGAATAAAAAAGAGAGTCAAACGCTATATATAGAAATACATATTAAGTAACGCTAACATCTTTTTCATTATACATATTAATGCAGTTGTTGGGGTTCGGTAGGTAAGTCAAACGAAGAAACGACCATGTAGTTTAGTCATGGTTTTACGGTAAAAAATCGAATAAAAATTCATATCATTTATTAATCTATACTATATCATAATTCTTTTAGATTTAATAAAATTTTATTCATCTGTTTATAATATATATGATATATTTTTTAATAAGTCCGTCAAATTTTTAGAAATTATCATTTGCTATAGCCAAATATATCTAACTCTTAATAGGTATCTCAAAGGTTTATTTATTTCCACTATACATTTCAAAAAAAAATTATAAACCTAAAAATACCTCCGAATTAGGTTTTTGTAATAGGCCATCTTTTTTCCTGTGAGAAAGCTACCGTCCAAGTTATCCGAAAATATAATTTGTTTTATTGTTGACGATATTACCGTTTATTTCCCCTCAGCTGCTTCTTGTCAACTCTAAGTCAGGTTGAGGTCTTCTTATTAACCGCAATGGTATGCAAGAAGTGTAAGTTTTCAAATTTTATGATCGATCACTTAATTGTGTTAAAATCTTCTTTAGTTTCGTAGATTCATGTCATAAAATTGATTTGATTGTATTTGATTATTTTTAGGTGAGAGTAAATGAACGAACGTGATAGTTCATGATAAATGAAACGAATGTACTGTGATTGTTGTATGGATATTCTAAAACTTATAAAAAATACTTTGGCTCATATTTGGTGCTCATTTATAGTTTTTATTACCTATTAAATCTGTAAATTGTAACATCGTTGTAAAGTTTAGGTTTGTTGCTTTTTTTAATATTGTATAATAATGAGCTATGTGATAATACTAATTCTTGAGTTAAAGAGTTTAAAGGAATGTGCCTATGAATGATTAGCTCATGCAATTTATTATTCAAAGTAATCACTAGACTCGATAAAGATAAATTTACTTTAATCTTACCGAAGTTAACTCATATCAATCCAATTTTTTAGAATTAGAGGTATTGTCGATAATATAACAGTGGCTCGAGAAATAATTGAAAAAGGTTATATCAATAAGAAATGAGGTAATATGGTACGCAAACTAAAACTACAAAAAATAGACGACGTAGTTGAATAATATAGTCGGGGAAATAGTCGACCAGATTTAAAATATATTTTGAGTTTGGTAAAAAAAAGCATTAGTTATAAAAAACAATCAGAATATCATGAGATGAAGAACAGTAAGATGAGGGAATTCAAAATTTTAGAGAACTCATGTTTAGATAGAAATAATAAGATGCACACATGGTGTTGTTGTTGGTGTTTTGAAAGTTAAAGAGTCTAAAATATGTTTTTAAGTTACGTGTCACCATTGTCACGTTTTTGCAACAACTTTAAAAATTAAATTACATGTACGAAGCACTATAACAAGATTCATATACATTCTACATTTGGTGCACTACATGATGTAAAATTTTTGCTCAAGATAACAATATATGTTATTCACTAATATGTTTTTATTGAGAAGTGGATGTGCTAACTATGTATTTCACAAACATGTGCAACTAAAAATCAAATACGTATTATCAATTTAGTTGACTAGAAATATATGAGTTAGACAAATTCATACTCATTGTAAATATAACAAGAAACCACATCATATAATAACAAAAGGCATCCATATTAAAAACACCAAATCCACAACTTATCAGTGATACCAGATCCAAAAATATATATTCAATAAGAATTAGTTATAAAATTTTAAAAATGACTCTAAAAACTATAATCCATTTTGGATTGGTGAAATTGTTTTATAAATCTTGAAGTTTTAACTGAACATGAGACTACTCAGTTATTTTCTTCTGCTGATTGTATGACATACCACGTCAAAATAGTGGGTGGTTTAGAGAAAAAAGTAAATCTAAAAATCTAAAAATCTAAATAATAAATGGTAAAGCAATATCAACAAAATAAGCTCAATATACAATAAGATTAATAAAATATATTAATTTCAGTGATCTATCTTATAATTTCGTGGATAAATGTTTTATATACTTTATACTCTCTGACTATAGATCGTATGAAGTAAAATCAAATTATTTTTTTGTATAAAGTAAAGTTAGATATTACACCTTTGTAGTTTGACGGTTGACAACTCTTTTTTTCATTAAAATCACAACTAAACACCATTTAAAAATCAAACATGAGATCCATAGTATGAATTACAAAAAATAATTACCAACAAATATTGCCCTATGACTCTTCTGTGCCTTAGGTTCCTTACATTTAAAATCCAGAAACATCTAGGTAAGTAAATTTTCATTACAAAAAAACATACAAAGGTTTCACAAAATAATGTAATACAACATAGTGAGATTGCACATGACATAAACATAACTTCGTTGACAATGATAAAATATTACACTTGCATGCAAAAATAAAAGTAATTATAAGTATCTAATATGTGAAAATCATTAAGAGGTTTTTTCATATATGTACTCTCAAACAAAAAAGAAGTTGTAATCTACAGTTGTGCAAGTGTGACAATCCATTGGCGTATGAGGTGTGAATTTTCTTATGGCTAACTACATGGCTCCTTAGGTACAATCCATTGTCGGATGTCATATTTTAAGATATTAAAAGCATCCATTCATTAACTATCTTTGTAGATGTTTATAAATTCCAAATTACAAACACCAATTCATCCAAAATATTAAAATTAACACAAGTATTAAAATGGGTAAAACTCTAACTATTAAAATTCATAATTGTTGGAAAAATAGGTATCGCATATTCCATCTCCGTATATAAGTAAGAAAAATCCAATCTCCACACTAGTATGATATTGTCCGCTTTGATTTTGGTCCACTTTCAAAAGGCCTCATACTTAGTTGAGGTAGTATGTTCTTACTTATATACCATTGACCATTCCCATGCTTAAGCGATATGGGATGTGGGACTTTGGTCGTCATCCTAACAAATCATCTTCTCGGAGACATAGGCACAGTGTTTGATCATACTGCTAGTTTATTGTGTTTCCAAACAACATATTGTTATTACTTGTTTTTACTAATATGATAACAGGATCTTTTGTGTTTGATCCCTTACAACATTGTAACAGATTGTCGATTCAGTTATTGGTGTTGTTTATAATCAGAGGGTCTTTTGCGTAAGACCCCTTAGAACTGGTATCAGAGCATCAGGATTGGTAGCGATCCAAATGAGGTCAGATTTTAGTGGGAGCAATTGCTACAGATGAAGAAATGGTGAGACTCGAAAAGTTCAATGGTGTAGATTTTAGGTTCTGGAAGATGGAGATTGAAGATTATCTGTACCATAATTTTTTTTATCAACCCCTCAAAGAAAATAAGCTAGAGAGTATAAAAGATGAAGAATGGACCCTTCTTGACAGAAAAGCCTTTGGAGTAATCCGGTTGACGGTATCTCATAATATTGCCTTCAACATCGTAAAGAAAACAACCACGATGGGTCTTATGAACGCTCTCTCAGTATGTATGAGAAGTCATCAACGTCCAACAAAGTTCACTTGATGAGGTGTTTATTCAATTTGCGAATGACAGAAGGCGCATCTGTAGCTCAACACCTCAATGAACTCCATACAATCACAACCTAGTTGAGTTCGGTTGAAATTAATTTTGATGAAGAAATATGAGCACTAATATTATTTTCTTCTCTACTAGATAGTTGGGATATTACTATCACAGTTGTGAGTAGCTCGTCAGGAAGACATAAGTTGAAATTTGATGATGTTTGTGACCTAGTTCTCAGTGAATAGATTTGAATGAGAGAATCAGGTGAGTCATTAATTTTCTCAGTCTTAAATACAGAGTCAAGCGGAATAAATTAAACTAGATGGTATGGACGCGCGAAATCGATCTACCAAGGTAGATAAAGAGACGAGAGGTCTAAGTCCACGAATTCTAAAGATTCCCAATAGTCAAGAAATATCGAGTGCTGGAACTGTGGAAAGATCGGGACTATAAAAGTCAGTGCAAGAGAGAACCAAAGGAGTGGGAGAAGAAGACATAGGCAAATATCACTTCAGAAGGAGACGATGTGTTAATATGTTTCTTAGAAAGAAGGGAAGAGTCTTGGGTGTTAGACTCTCAAGCATCGTTTCACGCTACTTTGAAGAAACAATTCTTCGAGAGGTACATTCCTCGTAACCTTGGAAATATATATATCTTGGTGATGATCAACCTTGTGATATTATTGGTAAATGCACTGTGAAGATTAAGTTGAATGGGTCTGTTTGGGAACTGAAAGATGTCATACATATCCCTGATTTGAGAAAGAACTTAATCCCAGTAGGGCAGTTAGCTAGCGAAGGCTACACTACAATCTTCCATGGTGAAAATTGGAATATTTCAAAGGGAGCAATGATGGTTGCTCACGGAAAGAAGATTGCTACTTTTTACAAGACCGCGGAGACAAGTTGTTCAATTGCAATAACAGCATGAAACGAAAATCCAAATATTTGGCACTAGAGGCTTGGCCACAAGAGTGAGAACGGTATGAAAATTATGTACTCGAAGGGAAAACTTCCAGGTCTTCAGTAAATCAATATAGACATGTGCGAAGATTGCATATTTGGAAAATAGAAATGGGTCAGTCTTTAGACAAGTGGAAGAACCCCAAATAAAGAAATGTTGGAGTTTGTTCACTCTCACGTTTTGGGGCCAACAATTGTTTTATCTATAGAAGACAAACACTACTTCGTGACTTTTATCGATGATCATTATAGAAATGTATGGGTTTATTTTCTAAAGAAAAAATCTAAAGTATTTGATACTTTTAGGAGATGGAAATCTATAGCTGAGAATGAGACAGGTCTAAAGATTAAAAAGCTCATAACCGATAATGGCGGTGAATATGAGCATGATATCAAGATGGAGAGAATAGTATCGGGTACACCTCAGCACAATGGTATTTTTGAATGTATGAACAGAACGTTGACAGAAAGAGCTAGAAGTATTCGTATACAGTCCGGTCTACCGAAGCAGTTCTGGGCAAAAGCAATCAAAATATCGGCTTATCTCGTTAACTGAGGCACATCAGTTCTATTAGAGCATAGAATACCCGAGAAGGTATGGAGTAGTAAAGAGATAAAATTATCATATTCTAGAGTTTTTGGTTGTATGAAATATGTTCATATTAGTGATCAAGGCAGGACCAAGCTTGATCCCAAATCAAAGAAGTGTTTCCTGATCGGCTATAGTGAAGATGAGTTTCGTTGTCATGTTTGAGATAAGGAAAATAGGAAGATGATCCGAAGTAGAATCGTGATCTTCAATGAAACAGTTATGTAGAAGGACGTGCATAAAACCAGAGTAAATGACTCATAGTCGTACGGGTCAGTATTTGCAGATGTCGAGGGGATCCCTGATAATCAAGAAACAAAGTCGATTGGATTAAACCCTCAGCAAGGCGAGTCGGTTGGACATACTGATCGGCAACAGTCCGACACCCTAGAGCCGACCGAGGCAGTTCCTGTTTTGAGAAGATCTTCCCGACTCCATGTGCCCAACAGGAGATACTTGAACTATCTGTTACTGACTGATGGAGAGTAGCCTGAATGTTATGATGAAGCTTGTCATGCTAGTGATGCTAGAAAGTGGGAAATTTCTATGAAATACGAGATGAAGTCTTTAATATCAAACGAGGCATAGGAACTAGCTGAGTTACCCATGGGTAAGAAGGCACTTCATAACAAATGGGTGTACCGAGTGAAAGATGAGTATGACGACTCTAAGAGATAAAACAAAACCCGACAAGTTGTCAAAGGATTCTAGAAAAAGGAATGAATTGATTACACCTACATTTTTGCTTCAGTTGTGAAGCTCAATACGATTAGATCAGTGTTTAGTGTTGTTGCCGTTGAAGATCTTTATCTTGAACAGTTAGACGTGAAGACTGCATTCTTCACGGGGACTTGGCTGAGAAGATATACATATATCAACCATAAGGTTTCCTAAAAGAAGGTAAAGAAAACATATTATGTCGAATCAAGAAAAGTTTGTATGGTAAAAAAATCCCCAAGATAGTGGTACAAGAAATTTGACAGTTTTATGCACAAAGAAAACTTTCAGAAGTGTAATGCGGACCATTGTTACTATTTTTAAAGATGTAAGTCCAGTTATATCATTTTGCTACTCTATGTTGATGATATGTTAGTAGCAGGTTTAGATATGGATGTTATTAGAATATTGAAGCAACAATTGTCAAAAGAATTTGACATAAAGGACTTGGGTCCGACGATAAAGATTCTTGGAATGCAAATCACAAGAGATAAGCATAGAAAAGTTTTGCAGTTATCTTAGTCAGAATGCATAAATCGTATTTTGAAGAGATCTAACATGGGTGATGCGAATCCATTTAGTACACCTTTGGCAGGTCACTTTCGTTAATCTTGATGAGGAAGAATAAAAGACAAGGGCCAAAATGCATAGAAATAAATGTATAAGGGCCAAAATGCATAGAAATAAATGTATAAGGGCTAAAATGCGTTAATTGTAAAGATAAGGTCAAGATAGGAAGGAACTTCAGAGCAAGGACCGAAATATGTAATTAGTCCAAATTAAAGCGTGTGGGGTCCGCAACTGTACTATAAAAGGACCACACACGCTTCACAAATTTCGAGATGAATAGTACGACTTTCTCTCTCTACTACTTAGACTCTTTCTCTCTCTAGATTTAATTCTTAAGTATTCATCTATCACAAAATCCCCTATCAACAAATCCTCATCTAACAAAATCTCCCTCGGACTAACTTTCAACTCTTCAGTGGCGCCGTCTGTGGGAAACGAGAATCGTTCCGACGATCATCACTCCCTAGAAATAGTTCTTGTTCCGAGGAGAACCATGGAAGGTCGGGGGGACGATCTAGTTGATCCCTGCGAGGAAAACATGGAAGGGGATGACTTTCGAAATGACTTGGAGTCCGAAGGAGAGGGAGGTCGGCGAGTTGAAAATGATTTTGACGACTCCGCTCTTTTGGCTCAGAGGAATGAACTGTTGCTGGAAATCGAAAAGTTGAAGGCGGAGAAAGAAGCCGCCCAAAGAAACATTCGATCTGAGATAAGGAGAGAGCCCGTCGAGCAAAGGGAGGAACGGGACGTTGAAACTCGTCCCAAGAAAAGGGATGATAGGTCCCGGAGGCGTGAGCGACGATCTCCAAGGAGGAAAGACAAGTACCCTTCGGACTCAGCTTCTTCGAGCGGCTATTCGCGGTATAGCACTTCTGAATCTTCTCCTCGAAGATGCCACCGGAAGAAAAAGCGTGGTCGAAGGCAAAATGAAGCCCGGAGGGGAAGGAGCTCGGAGAGGAAATCCTCGCGGGAGAAGAGTCGCCACGACCGAGTAGATGATCGCTCTCATGAACAGGTGAAGTGCCCAGGGAAGGATAATGTAGGTCCTCGGAATTCGGAATGGCAGCAACAATACACTTTGCCCTCCGAGGAGGGCTTGTACTTCTCGAACAATGATAATCTGAGGTCCAATGTTTATCGAACAGGGCACAATTGGAGAGCCTCTCCTTTGTCTTCGGAGATCTTAGTAGGGAATCTCCCAAAGCATTTTGACATTTCGAAGCTTGAAAAATTCGACGGAACTCAAGATCCGGATAATCATATCGAGCAATTTAAGAATTTTATGATAAACTTTGACGACGATGATAAACTCCTGTGCAGAGCATTCTCTCAGACTTTTAAGGGAGTGGCGTCCAAGTGGTACAACAGGTTACCTCAGGGGTCCATTAAGAACTTTGACATGTTCTGGAACATTTTTAGACAGCACTTCGTGGGAAGCAAGAAGTTTCGGGCCAACGGGGACACCATAATATACTGCCGACAAAAAGTGGGGGAGAGCCTCAAAAATTACACCAATCGTTTTGTCAAAACCAAGACGGATATGGAATACTGTAAGGACTCGGTGGCGCTCGCAGCGTTCAGAATGGGATTGCTCCCCGGGTTATTGAAAGACACAGTGGCTGAAAGCCAAGCGATGACTTTTGGAGCATTGCTGGATCAAGTTGAGAAGAGAATCTTGGTGGAAGAAACCCAAGCCTCAGAGAAAGGGTCCGGAGAGCAATTGGACCACAATCAGCTTCAACGGGTTGAACCAAGCACTCAGGGCCCTCGATTGACCGTTCAGGCTAAAAGCACGGGTCACTATCCTCCAAGGCAAAAATCGAATCAGCAGTATTATGGCAATCAATCGAATCACAATCAGGGGGGAAGATACATGTCAAACAAATGGACTCGGCCCGACTACTATGCGGAGTTGACGGAAAATGTCGCTGCAATATTTGATAAAGCCAAAAATTCGGTCACGTTTAGAAAACCCTTTCCTATACAAACACCGAGGGAGAACAGAAGCGTCAACAAATATTGCAAGTATCACGAGGATGTGGGCCATGACACCAAAGATTGTATAGCCCTGAAAAAGGAGGTGCAGGCTCTCATCGAAAATGGAATGCTGTTGGAATATGTCAAAAAGCACTCCCAGAAGAATGCCGTAGTAAAAGCTGTCTCAAAGAATACTGATACAACAATGGTAATTTCCGAAGGGGTTGACAATTTTGACATCGAACAGGAATATTTGGACCCGAAAGCTGGGAGGAACAATGTGAACTTGGTCGAAGAAGAAATCCCAAGGGGGAAAGTGGATAGTCTGTGTGCATTTTTTGAGTCTTTAGCAATCTTTGGTGGAGACACCATCGCAGGGAATTCGAACAGCTCGCGCAAGAGGCACATGGTGAATTTGACCACCCAGATCGAAGCTGGAGTCTCCGCACAAATGCATCGATCGCCTTCCCCTATTATTTGTTTTGATGATGATGATATGCGTAATATAGCAGGCCCTCATGAGGACGCCGTAGTAATCGCGGCGGGCATCGCCGGGGATCAGGTTCAGAAAATACTTATCGACACAGGAAGTTCTGCGAACATTTTGTTTATGAGTACCTATCGCCGCATTTCTGACCCACCGGTCATCCGAAGATCTGACAGAACGATAGTAGGTTTCACTGGCGCTACGGCAGTTGTCGTGGGAGAATTTCAATGCATGGTGGAGTTGGGTCGTGGACCGTTCAAAAAAGAGGTAGAGGTACTTTTCATTGTGGTCGACGCGCCCACCTCATACAATGCTATCCTTGGTCGCTCTTGGTTGTCACGGATGCACGGCGTCATCTCCACGGTGCATCAATGCCTAAAATATGTAATCGGGAACAACATTGGCACGGTCAGAAGTAGCCAGAAGATGGCACGAGAATGCTACCAAATCGCTTTGTCTTCTAAGGGAGTTCGAGGGGGACCCTCTGACTCAGCATAGCAATTAAAGGGGCCACCCTCCGAGGTCATTCCTTGTGATGATCCGAGGGAGGCCCCCGGATTTCAGGTCCCCGAGGAGGACTCTACGACACATGAGTTCATGGCTGGGAAAGTTCTGAAAATAGGGGTTCATCTCTCCCCCGAATTTAGAGGAAAGTTAATTAATTTTTTATCTGACAGGCTCGATATGTTTGCTTGGTGTGCACAGGATGTCACGGGGGTGCCGACGGAGATTATATGTCACCAGCTCGCCTTGCGATCGGATGTCCGACCAATAGTTCAAAAAAGGAGGCCTGTCTCCCCGGAAAAGGCCTCAGCGATCTTGTTGGAGGTCGAACGGCTTTTAAGTATTGGTCATATTCGCGAGTCGCATTATCCCCTATGGGCATCGAATCCGGTGTTGGTAAGGAAGAAGAATGGCAAATGGAGGATGTGTATCGACTTCACAGATCTAAACCGTGCTTGTCCTAAGGATCCTTTTCCCGTCCCGCGCATTGATCAGTTAGTAGACTCGACCTCCGGAAACCGGTTGCTATCTTTCATGGATGCGTACTCAGGATACAATCAAATCCGATTGGCTGCTAACGATGAGGAGAGTACTTCTTTTATTACCGGGCGAGGTCTATACTGCTACAAGGTCATGCCATTCGGGTTAAAAAACGCGGGGGCAACTTATCAGCGACTGGTTAATAAGACCTTCGAGGAACAGATTGGGAGGAATATGGAAGCTTATATCGACGACATGTTGGTGAAAAGTGAGAAAGACGAAGACCATTTTGCCGACCTTACAGAGACATTTCACAACTTGCGTAGGGTTAACCTAAAACTCAATCCGGAAAAATGCATTTTTGGAGTACGGTCGGGTAAATTTCTTGGCTACATGATCAGTGAGAAAGGTATTGAGGCGGACCCGGAGCAATTGAGGGCGTTGATCACTATGAGCCCTCCTCGAAACATTAAAGAGGTACAAATCCTGACAGGGCGATTGGCTGCCCTCAATCGATTCATTTCCCGCTCGTCGGACAAATGCGCCCCATTCTTTAAAGTTTTGCGGAATGCGAAACAGTTCTGTTGGACCGAAGAATGCTCGACGGCATTTCGTCAAATCCAGGAGTATCTAACCTCTCCGGAGGTTTTATCTAAACCATTGGTGGGGGAGACATTGATTGTATATATAGCGGTATCCGCGTGTGCGGTCAGTTCCGTGCTACTCCGAGAAGCTGACGCTCTCCTAAGGCCAATATATTACGTCAGCAAAAGTTTGCTGGATGCCGAAAAGCGGTATCTTACTTTGGAAAAGGTGGCTTTGGCGTTGGTGACAGCAGCGCGAAAGATGAGACCTTATTTTCAAGCGCATCCAATTGTGGTCCGAACGACGTTTCCCCTGAAAAATCTATTACAGCGACCAGACGTCTCTGGCAGAATGACCAAATGGTCCGTTGAGTTGGGAGACTTTGACATAACATTTGAACCTCGCACGGCAATAAAGGCACAGGTGTTAGCGGATTTTTTGGTTGAATTTCACTCTGGCAGGGACGAACAGGAAAAATCTGATACAGTTGCTGAGGAAGAATGGGTAATTCGAACGGATGGGGGGTCGAACATTTCAGGCTGCGGGGCAGGTGTCCAATTAATATCCCCGCAAGGGGTTGCCATGTTTCAAGCCATCCGTTTCGGTTTCAAAGCCACCAATAATGAGGCTGAGTACGAAGCAGCTTTAGCCGGCCTACGATTAGCTCAGATATGCGGAGCTCGACGGATAAAGTTGGTCAGTGATTCTCAGTTGGTAATAAATCAGGTTTTAGGAGAGTCCGAGGCAAGGAAGGAAACATTGGTACAGTACTTGAAGCTGATAAAGGATTTGGCGTCGGGGTTCGAAGGCGTCAAGTTCGAGCATGTCCGACGGGAAATGAATGCCATCCCGGATTCTCTTGCTTCTGCTTCTCGAACCAAAGGTTATCCTTGGGTTTTGACCCAGACATGCCTGTCGATCTCTATCTCTGAGGACCATGTGATGAATGTCTCAGAGGAAAATCATGCGATTACCCCTGATTGGAGAACAGTCATCATTGATGTTTTGGCTCATGACATCTTGCCCGCCGACAAATATGAAGCCAGAAAAATAAGGTTCAAGTCTCACGGTTACATTTTGTTGGACGGGTCGTTGTATAAGAAGTCTCTGAGTCGGCCATTGTTGAGGTGCCTGAATGGACCCGACTCACAAATTATCCTTTCCGAGTTACACGATGGCGAAGGATCCGCCCATTGTGGATATAAAGCTCTGATTCGCCGAGTATTCTTGGCAGGTTATTACTGGCCAACTATTTCAGCCGATGCAAGAGATTTGGTCAAGCGTTGTGACACGTGCCAGCGGTACGCTAATATAATTCACAAGCCAGGAGCACTGATGGAAAGCATCCCAGAGGCGGTTCCTTTTGACAGATGGGGCATCGACTTGGTTGGACCTCTACCTATGGCCTCTGGGGGCAGACAGACGATAATTGTAGCCGTTGATTACTTTACCAAGTGGGTAGAAGCTGAGCCACTTGCGGGAACCAAGGCCAAGGATGTGATTAAATTTGTTTTGTCTAATATCTGTTGTCGTTTTGGTATGCCGTTACAGCTTACGACGGACAATGGTCCACAATTTGATAACAAAGAATTTCAGAGTTTTTGTGTATCAAGGGGTATACGGCAATGTTTCTCGGCGCCATTTCATCCTCAGGCAAATGGCCAGGTAGAAGTAACCAATCGCATCATCCTCGATGGGCTGAGGAAGAACCTAGAAGGTAAGGCGGGGAAATGGCCCGACTATTTACAAGAAGTGCTATGGGCTTATCGGACTACCCCGCGAACAGCCACCGCTGTGTCACCTTTTGCCTTAGTTTATGGAATGGATGCCGTGGTCCCGTCGGAGATCCTCTTCCCTTCACATCGAATAGCAACTTATGATGCAGACACGAATGACGCGTGTAAAACATTGGCTCTGGACTTGGTTGAGGAAAAGAGACAGCGGGCGCAATTAACTTCCCTTCATTATCAAACTCTTATGAGGAGTCGATACGCATCCAAAGTCAACCATAGGGACTTTCAGGTGGGAGACAAGGTCCTACGGAAAATCTTCTTACACACTAAGGACAAGAGTCTGGGGAAGCTAGGCCCTAATTGGGAAGGCCCTTATGAGGTCGCCGACAAGATTAAACCAGGCACATATCGGCTAAAAGATAAAGATGGGCGATATCTCCGCTTACCTTGGAATATTGAGCATTTAAAATTGTACCTCGATTAGCAGAGCTCAGATAGAATACTGTATTTCTTTTTATTTTCTTTGTACACTTCGAGAAAACTTTTGGTGAGGACACACTCTTTCCTACCCTGCTAGGCACAGGAAGGTTTTAATGAGGTGTTTCAGTGATCCCATTAATACGACGTTTCTTTGCCTTTAACTATTTTTTGAGTCACATTAACATGTGCCTCGAATTGTTGTCCCTCGCACTATTTTTTGAGTCACATTAACATGTGCCTCGAATTGTTGTCCCTCGCACTATTTTTTGGGTCACATTAACATGTGCCTCGAATTATTATCCCTCACATTATTTTTTGAGTTGCATTAATATGTGTCTCGAATCATTGTCCTTTGAGCTATTTCCTGAACACATTAACATTAAGATATGCCACGATGATTTGGGACTTTCAAACTATTCTTCGGGTCGCATGACGATGTGCCTCGATAATTTGGGATTTTCAAACTATTCTTCGGGTCACATGACGGTGTGCCACGATGATTTAGGGACTTTCAAACTATTTTCAAGATCACATTACGTTTTTTCATTATAGGTCTGATTTTCTTTTCCTCAGAGACCCTACAAATTGTCCGAAGGCCACGAACGTTGGAATTCGAAGGACTAATGTTTCAGTACTTATTTTTCGAAGAGCTACATTCGAAGGCCACATAAACTGAAATTCGAAGGCCTAGTTATAAATATAAAACTTGGAACATGTTTAAATAAATATTTTTCGAAGAGCTACATTCGAAGGCCACATAAACTGAAGTTCGAAGGCCTAGTTATAAATATAAAACTTGGAACATGTTTAAATAAATATTTTTCGAAGGACTACATTCGAAGGCCACATAAGCTGGAGTTCGAAGGCCTAGTTATAAAAATAAAATTTGGTGAATCTGCCTAAGTAACAATTTTTCGACGACCCACCGGGTTGACATTCGAAGGCCTTCTTATACATAGTTGTTCGATGGGCAAAAGTTCGAAGGCGTTACTACAAGTATAACACTTGTTGAATCTTTCTAAATGCAAATTTTTCGAAGGCCAGGTCAATTTTTCAAATTCGAAGGGCTAGTGCCATGATAAATTCGAAGAACAATACATTGATGAGTTAAATTTCCAATTAATTGTTGAAAAAGCACAACAACTTCTAACCATTACAAAAAAGAACAAAGGCCTTTTAGGCCATACAAAAAACTACCTACGACCCTTTCGTTTAATCGGCGTTCTTCGAATTATCACTCCCTTCACTTTCTGAGTCTTCACTCTCACTGACAACTATTTGGGGTGGACGAAGTTCTGGGGGGACAAGCTTCCAGAAGGGACCCAGTTCATACTCAGGGTGCTCAGTGTATATTTGGGTTAATAGGCCAGCTCGAGTGGCAGCGTCTCGAGCTTGTAACGTCTTCGAACACGTGGCAGCATAAGCATCTGCACCTTTTTCCTTTGCCTCTTCGATCTCTACTGGGAAACCTCTAATTTTTCTTTTCAAATTGTCGCGCTCCTCGACTACATTTTTAAAACCCTCACTGCATTGCTCGAATGCATCGCACGTCTTGCGATGCCCTGCTTTATATTCAGCGATCAACAGCTCTTGGGTGTCAGTCTTTTTCTTATACAAGTCCCTCTCTTCCTGGCAACACTGTTCTATTATTGTTATGTAGTGCTCAGCAGCAGAAAGACGTTCATACAAGGCATCAGCTTGGCCTTCGATCACTGCATGCTCCTTCTTGGCTTCTTCGAGCTTAGCGGCAGCAACTGATGCTTTGAACTTATAGTGGTTCTTGCGCTTCTCAAGATGGCGCATCTTCTTTCCTCGATTCACTGATGTATGAAGCAGCCTTCGTAGACTCATTGAAAATTCATCATCTAAAGGGACCTCGAATGAGCTCGAAGGAGACCCTAGATTCGCAGAATCGAACTCAGAAAAATTGCCACAGGCCACATCAGGGTGAACCAATAAAGGGGGATTTGTTCGAGGGGCATGGACAGGAGCCAGTCTTGGACTGCCTTCGAAGGAGGCTGGTTGAGACGCTTCAGTTAGAGGAGAATGCACAGCTTGGTAGGAGGCTTCCTTGGGTGATAGGCCACCCCTGTTTTCAGCATCAACTGCGCCATCTTGAACTTCTCTGTCGAAGTTTGTACCTTCATTGTTATCAGGAGTTTCTCCTCCTTCAGATTGCTCTTCGATGGGCTCAAGCAGAATGCCCTTTCCCTTCAAATCCTTTTTCTTGTTGTCTTTCTTGGGTGGAAGGATAGTAGCAGCAGGTGAAGGAGTAGATATTGTTGAAGCATTTGTTGGAGGGATTTCATCTGTTCGACGGGCTTCAGTTGTTCGAAGATTACTGAAGTTCGAGGCCCCTATGTTCTTCGAAGAGCTTGATTTTTGAGTCATTGCGATTGGTTTGGGATTTGTTGGTTGAGGCGGTGTGGCTTCATCTTCTGGAGATTCATCCAGGTGACTTTGCGAACGTGAGCGTTTGGGTAGATAGATTATCACGTCCTGCTTGCTGCACCGCTCTAACACTTCTCGTTCAGAAGGTGGAGTCATTAGGCCCCTCATACTTATACGATCCAGAGGATTGAGCCTCCAGAGTCGACTTCTGGCCAAGTTCTCATCGACGAAGCAACGGCGAAAACGATTATCCCACTGTTCTTTTGCCCACAAGCGAAGGTTAGTGAAAACAGTGGTAGCTCCTTCGACATAGTCGGTGTAGGGTTTGGATACTCCGGTCATAGCTGAAGCAAATAACAAAGGAGAAAAATGGTTATACTAAATATGCTGTTCGAAGACGTATGTGTCTTCAAGGGTGTCAATTCTTCGAGGCAACTATGAGATTCGAAGAGGTAATTGACTTAGAAATATGTACAGAAAAATTAAACATTCGAGGGCGTATAACGCTTCGAGGAGCACTTACATTTCATAGTCCATTTCAAGGAGAGTTTATGTGGATTCGAAGGGGTGGCTTGGGAGCCGGTCTCCCAACATCCAGAGAAAAAAAGGAACTGTTGCCTCCATTTTTTGTCTGCTTCCAAGAGGTCCTTTAACACCTTTTGCCCTCGGTTGAATGTCATTGAGTAGAAGGGGAAGTAAGGGTTTCGAGCAAGACCAGCCAGACCGATGATTTGTTCTAGCAAAAATTCTTGGCCTGAAAGTCTTGAGGCCATTATGCAAGCCATTAATGTGAACCACATGTTGGGCCCAACTTGTGAGGGACAGAGATCTATTTTTGAGAGGTATTCAATAAAGAAGGGGTCTAAGGGATACCTTAGCCCCCAGTTGATGATTTCTGTGTAGACCACCACCTCGTGATCCCTCACAGATAAGGGCGTCTCTCCTTCGGAAGGAAATCTGATATTAATGTAAGTAGGAATGCCCCATCGAGCCCTAAGCATTGTCTCTTCAGCCTCCGAAAAGTACTTATACTTGATGTTGGCAAGGGCCACCATGTGCTTGTTCTCAATGCCTCTAATATTATTGCCGGCAATATTGTCTAACTCTAAGGGAAGCACAATATCTCCTTTCAATTTGGGAGCAGTCCGACGAGCTTGCGCCTCGGACATTGTCGAAGAGGATGTTGCACCGTTCGAAGGGACTGAGGGAAGAACATTGGACAATTTCTGTCTGATGGACTTATTGACAGGCTTTGTAATTTGGGGGTCTAGATTTTGCTCATGTAAGACACGCATGTCTTCGTCGGTAATGAGGGTCCTTGAAGGGGAGAACTGAGTACCATAAATGGTCATGGATGGCGTGGAGGGCAGACTGGAAGCGTCTGTTCCATGTCTTTGAAGAGGACTGCTAGCATCATGCTGACGGTCTGGATGTTGAGGAGGACTTCCAGAGTTTGGCTGTTGATTTTGATTTTGAGAACTTCTTGAAGTCTGGTGCTGATTTTGTCTTCGAGGAGGGCTAACAGAGTCACTCTGGTTCGGGTTTCGTCGAGGGCTAGTTGGTTTTCGAGGAGGACTCCTCGAAGTCCATCGAGGACTAGCTATTTTTCGAGGAGGACTCCTCGAAGTCTGTCGAGGACTTGAAGATCTTTGGGGCGGATGTTCAATATTGATTGGGGCAACTGGTTCTCGAATGGTCAGGGGAGCTTCCTTGGCTCGCTTTCGATCATGCGAACCTTTTCTATCTCTATGGGATTTCTTCCTCTTCGAACCTGATGAATGTTTGTGTGGCCTTTCTTTGCCCATTTCTTTAGGAGGGTTAGTTTCGCTGAGTAGGCTTTGACGAGCTACTTCACGAGGTATAATGGCGGTAGAATCGTTCGAAGGAGGCCAAGCACCGAAGAAGGTTGTGGTTAACGGTGGGGGATGAGGCCTTACGTCTTCAATGCGGCAACCCTCTCTTCGAACCGTTTACTAATCAACAGCCACTCAAGAATTCGACGAGGTTTATGAGCCAGCTTTATCTCTCTAGAAATAACTGAATAAGAAGTTGCATTAATGAAGGGAGAGGTTGGTATTTATAGAAGTTTAATGGGCTTCTGTGGTAAAGGGAGCTCGAGGACAATTTTCTTTTGTTTGCTTAGGGGCATGATGGTCCTTATAGGTGAACAATGTATGATAACCTAGCTATGGCAGAAGATGAAGAGTCTTGTGTCAGAGATTGTCATGGGAAGCGGAAGGGTTTTCTGACAAAAGAATGGGTACCGTTTCTCCAAAAGAATGCTGACGATGGTATTTGTGTAGTGACATCATCAATCCTAGCACCATTTTTCGCCTAAGTACATAATTTCCCGACGACCATTTTGCTTAAAATATTGCAAGGATTGAGGGGGCTACTCAGTACAGAAGAAGTTCGAAGAGGCCTTTTTCAGATGTTCGAGAAGGTTTATAAGCGGGTCGAAGAGATGGATTGTCGAAGGGGCTTGGTGAAGCTCCTGTTCGAAGGACTCCTGCAGTTCGAAGGAGTAATGATTTTGGCCTGAGGAGAATTTTTCAGTCTTAGCAAAACGATTTTTACTAAGATTGGGGGGCTACTGATGAGGAAGAATAAAAGACAAGGGCCAAAATGCATAGAAATAAATGTATAAGGGCCAAAATGCATAGAAATAAATGTATAAGGGCTAAAATGCGTTAATTATAAAGATAAGGTCAAGATAGGAAGGAACTTCAGAGCAAGGACCGAAATATGTAATTAGTCCAAATTAAAGCGTGTGGGGTCCGCAACTGTACTATAAAAGGACCACACACGCTTCACAAATTTCGAGATGAATAGTACGACTTTCTCTCTCTACTACTTAGACTCTTTCTCTCTCTAGATTTAATTCTTAAGTATTCATCTATCACAAAATCCCCTATCAACAAATCCTCATCTAACAAAATCTCCCTCGGACTAACTTTCAACTCTTCAAATCTAAGGATCAATCCCCTCAGACGGAGGAAGAAAATGACTTCACGGATAAAGTTCCTTACGCCTCAGCTATTGGGAGTTTGATGTATGTAATGGTCTGTAAGAGACCAGATATTAGTCATGCAATAAAATAGAAACAAGTGTTAATCACCAAATAACATAGAATACAAAAGATAAATTATTTGATTGAAGAAAAAATTCCCAAAAAAATGAGAAGATATTAATGTGAATAAAATAAGATTTTAGGTTGAATCGGGACGAAGGTACGTTTTGGAAACAATATCAATATTAAATTTGAAAATATGAAAATAGGTTTTTTAAAGTAAGATTAAGTTTTAAGTTAATACGATGAGTATTGGAACAAGGTTTAATTTTGTAATTCATGGGTATTTTGAAATATGTTATGTACCTGCTTAAGTCATCCTGTATATAAAATAAGGCTTAACTTGATGTTGCGTCCTTCAACTATGATGTTTTCTTCCATTTAATCTTTGGACTTCAAAATGTCCGGTTAATTTCCCCTAACTTGTTGATTTCTATAAATTTAGTACCATCGTGTGCTCTTTTCCTCGTAGTTGTCACGTGGAACTAAAGTAAAATTAGGAAATGTTGCACATATAGTCTTTCAACTTCAATATCGTTCTTACCCTTAGAATGTTGACATGTCATTTATTTATTTTTATGATTTTTTTCTTTCTCACTCTAAAAATATCTCTTAAACTTAGGATATTTTATATTTTAGAAAAAAATAAGAGATTGATTATGTCAATCCTCGGTTTAATTTGTAATAATTATTAATATTGGTCAAGACAACCAATTAATATGGTAAGAAGAAAATGTCATAATCTTTTCTATTTTAGTCATGACTACTTTCACCGTGAATATGTTCGTATTTTCATGGATATCAAACTCTGGATAAATATTAGTTGTTGGACTATAGTTCTAAAATTGATTCACCCTTTTCCACCAGCCATTAAGTCTTGTTACACATATCGGGAACGTCTTATGGATGACATATGGGTGCAAGTATGCTTTCTAACATTAATAACGTAGTTTGTTAACTTCGCATTCAGTTTCAACCTCATTATTGATTACGATCACATAATTTTATGTCTAGTAACTCAATATTTAAGAGCACCAACTCTAACTCATGATCGGTCAGACGATCATAACCAAAGCTAGCTTGCATACATTTTCTGTTATCTAGACTCAATCTACAAACATAATGGTACATAACAAGGATGCCATTATTGTAACATATTCGGCATATGAAACCATATCGAATATGTAATGTGTTTACGCAGATAACCTCAGAATAGTTGAATATATAAATTATTTCCATGAAAAATAAAGTATAATACTTATTTTCATCTCCAGTAAACAAGACTAGCCACTACAAAGGTAATTGGTTTTATATTTTTTTTGAAAATCTTGATTTATAAGAGAATTAATATTATCTTAAGTTGAAAGTTATCTACTTTATTATAATTGGATTTACTAGTCGACCAATGTAGTCATAATATATTATCAAACAAGTTGAAGAGTGCAGAGTGCACACTTGCTTGAAAATATCATGATTATTTGGGTTAATGAGAGTTAGCCCATTGACCGGGGTGCGAGAAGTTTAAACCGTTTAAAATTCATCTGTTTGCATGGACATTTTATACGTTTTTTTAAAAGTGTGATTTTTTATTATTTTTTAAGACGAAACATATATTAAAAAAAATTGGTTCTTAGAAAAGAATTACAACTAATATTTATTCTCTCTTTTGACTAAGAAAACTCTAATTTTATCTGATTGATATTTCGGAGAACCATCAAAATAATTTGAATGTGAAATTTTTATCATACAAGACTTCAAAAATTATTTAGAAAATCAAACACGACTTTCTACATTAGACTTTATAATCATACTGACATATATTTTTAAATTATTACAACTTATGTTTAGGAATTTGATTTGTTTTCTTTACTTCCTACATAAAGTTTGACCAAATCACCATCATTTATTAGTTAGAAGTCAAAATGTGGACTAAATATTCAAGACATACAACTTAGTATAGAAAAAGATATGATATATGCAAGATTTGTGTAAGGAATTAGTAACTATTTTGTTTGTTTAATTATAGTCGGTTTACAAGTTTAGAATGCATGTTAACTGTTGTTTTTTGTTAGCCTAGTTTACTAAATAATAATGCGAGAGAGAATGAAATATTGCGGTCTTTGATAATTACGTACTTCTTCCATTTCATAATATAAGTCGTGTAAGATTTTTTATCAATATTAAGAAAAGTAATAAATTTTGAAAGAATAAAAGAAAATAAATTTCATTGGTGAAGTGAACAACTTGTGCAGAAGGTTATATATGTAATCATTGCTGTATTGGAAAATGAGAACAACATAAAAACTTTCTTCCAAAAAGACTTATATTATGAAACAGGGGGAGTATTATGAAATGTTCTTGTAGTTTGATCAAAAGATCCAATTGGCTATTTTTCTCATTTATCAATTGGAAATAAAAAATTGATGGTGCCAATTTTTTTTATTTAATTTATTCCACAATAATTTATTACAGTTTTAATACATTTATTTTATATTCAATATAAAACTTTGAAAATAAGTAAAATATTAGTAAAATAAATTTGAAACAACTAACTATGATTTTAAACATAGTTAAATATTAGTAAGATTTTTTACAAAGCCTAAAATGTGGGCTATTGATAAGTCTCGATAAATCCACCATTGCCTACTGAGATTTCCGGACAAGGGCAATTCGGATATAAATTTCCCACTGAACTACCCAGACATGACAAAAGTATAAAATAACTAAACACCTTTTAACTAAGCTATGTGTTAATTAGCTTATTAAGTAAATGGGTCCTTAAACTTGACTCGGTTCCATAATTTGACCCCGAAAGCACATGAGTCCATAATTAAGGGTATAAATACCCCAACTACTTTTATTGATTAGGGTAATGAACATTTAATACAAGCAGACAACTCAAATCTCTCACTACTAAACAGCCAAACATTTAATACTCTCAAAACTTTCCAAAACACTTGACAAAATTACCCTCAGCTTAAAATAAACCTCACCATTAGTGAAGTAGTTCGCAAAGACATTAGTTACCCCAGTAGTACATGCTACCATATATATTTAACTATTGGAGATTAAAATTATTTTATTACGTAAAATAATATTTTTGATAAAACTATAGATGAACTGTGTGGTACAGTCTTCAAATTTGAAAAAGTTCATCAAAAATAATTTTAACATTTAATAATATTTCTTTTAAATAATTTTGAAATTATTTTTTGTTAATATCATAAAAAATGAGTTTATGTTAAAATAACTTAGATAAAATAGAACTCTATATATTATTAATATTAAGGAAATGTTATTTTCTCCACCGTTTATAATATTTCTTCCATGTAAAATTTTCAAAACACATTCATTACCTGTTTTTACCATTGTTCCTTTCATTCAACTTCAAATATAAGTTATGTTTTCATTATGTTCTTTTCATCTTTATTTCATATTAAAACCTAATTATTCTTATTCAATCAAAACTATATCCCTAAACCTCTAAAATTAAAACCCTAAAAATTCAAAAAAATTAAAAGCTACATCAAATGATATAAAAGTTGATGGAAGAAGAAACAATACATTAACACACGAGAAGACCACTCAAATTACCAACAATATATTTTAATATTGTGTTTTAAGTTTTACATTCGCTAAACATAAAAAAAAACTAGATGTAAAAAAAACACTTTTCAAATTCTTGATTTTGCAAATTTGATTATGAGTTAAGCCCTCACAATCGGTTGTTTTTTAAAAATGCATGTGATTCCGAGGGCCTAGATCGGTAGCAGATGTTATTTTTGGAAAAAAAATACACATATAATTCATATATTGCATCTAAGAATTGTTTGTGATTTAAAAAAAAACACCTACTTCATACACCATGTCTAGGAATTTGATATAATTTTCTTAAAAAAAACATATAAAAATTGCGACTATGTCTCAAAATAAGTGTATTATTTTATATATAAAATAAACTCATTTACTTTGGTGACATATAAATTTTGAAACCAAATTTTTTAATATGATAAAAACAACAACATTTAAATAGAAATATAGATTTCAAAAACCATAGATATATGTATATATCTAATAAAAATTGGAATAATAATATGTAATGAATTATTTTTTCTGATTCAGTTTATTATATGCATTGCAATAATCTTGTTGAATTTTGTTTGGCTATAAAATAGATGTATACGTTTTTTTATTTGTGATAAATGATTTTATTAAGCAAATTATATATTTTTTATTACTTACAACTTTTTTATTCGACATACATTTTGTATTAATAAATCAAACCGAATTATTTTTTTAATTTAACAATACGTTTTATTTAATAACGAGTGTTTGTCAAATTACTTTATAAGTTTAACTTTAAAATATTTATTTGGAGAGGACATACATTATCTTATGTAAATTTTGGCAAACTTAAAACATAATAGTTTAAGAATAATCGTAAAAACATTTATCAAGGAAAGTAACACCGAGTTATAAAACAACGTCAAATCCTAAGAGTAAATAATAAACACATTGTATACGACACCAAGATAAGAGTAAATAATAAACACATTGTATAGGACACCAAGCTATGATAACAACTTGGAAACAACTAACAGTGAATGCTTATTTTTTTTAAAATAGTCCAATTATTTTTTGGGTGGACATGATTCTAATGGTTTTTAAATCTTTCGATTCAAGAGTGACCTTTTTGTGATTTTTATGCAAGTTTTATTCAATCAATTTAGGTCACAAACTGATCATTTCTAGAACTAATTCACTAAACACGTAACAATTTTACTGAAAAATAAGACGAAGTAATAACAAAATAAAATAAAGTTAGAACACAAAGATTTATGGTTGTTCGACGACTTGCTTATATTCATTCCAAGCCACAATAAATATCATTCTCATGGTTATTCAACAGTATACAAGATCAAGATAACATAAAAAAATAGTATTTATAGAAACTTCAAATCCACGGCTCACATTCAATACTCTTCCAAGATCACTCTCTAAGCTACTAAGTATTTTTTTTTCTCAATCTTTGTTGTCTTCTCAATCTTTGTTGTCTACCAAAGTTTTGTCTGCTTCTTCGAAGTCCAAATAGCACTATTTATAATATGTGGTGTCAATCTCTCTCCGAAACAGAATGTAACAAAATCTTAAACAAAAATAACAATTATGTTGTAATTAGGAGTAACGAATGTTGGTATACAACAATATCGATCTAACCACTGTTAGTGACATTTTATACCACCAACCACACTGAATAGTCAAAGTCGAGGTTGTCAACCTCTTGACTAGTGTAGATTTTACCTCATATGTAGTCTTTCAGTATGAAGCAATCTGAAGCCTCATCATAGATCCATGACATCGATCGACTTCACCAATGTCTTCCTAGCCGTAACAATCAATGCCTTTTTCAAAGGCCTAGCAGATGGGACTGCTCGATTTGACCAATGAATTCCTAGTTGAAGCATATAATATCTCGGACGATAACTATGGGTATAAGCATTTTCTCAGCTTTAAGAAAGGTTTCCAGACTAAAGTAATCAATACTTTAACAGAAGCAACTGATGTTTCAACAATGCATAGGTATATACAGTCGATACCTCGACGACGCATATGCATACTCAGCAGATGTATTCATTAGTTATGTTTTTCTTAACCAAGTCAGAACTATACTTTCGCACTTGTCATTGATCAGCAAGTCACGAACATCTTACACTTAAGGTTTTTTACCAGTATATTCTTTATCATTGGTTTACATATGTCCTCAAAAATTACCTTCGAAATAAATCACGAACATCTTCCACCTTCCTTAAGTTTTTTTACCAACGGATTTTTTTATCACTAATAAACGTCTTAATTGTGTCCTCGTAATTGTATTAGAAACCATAGTCTAACAAATATAAAATGAAAAAAATAAATTTGAAAAAACCAAAAACAAAAAAACTAGTAAGAACAAGAACTTAGTAAGTTCGGATTTTCCTTTTAATAAATAAAAAAAATATTGTTAATTTTTTTTTTATATAAAATTGGCTAATGGTGAAATATACAAAAACATTTAATCATAAGCTATTGTGATTTATCTTCAAAATAACTGCAGTTCGGAATAATTTGACAAGTTTAGCTAATATTTATTAACATTATCATATATGTAACGTTAGTTAATCTTTGTGCAGTTTTCTTTTAAATGAAAGTTGATTTCTAGAGTGGATTTTGGAATTCAGTGTAGTTTTATTTAGCTAACATTATGTCAATGGGAAATTAATAAGAAACAAAAATAAACAACAACGACAAACGAAGCCAAAAATCCAGTAGAATACTGGAGAAATAAGAGAAACTAAAGAAAAAATTAGCCCCTCACTATATATTGTTGATAATGTTTTACCATTAAAGAAAAAATCCACCAAAAAACTTGTGTGTATATATTCATGCGATAATTTTTTTTTAAAAAGTTAATTATTTACAAAAATTCATAAAGGTTTTACCATTGTACGTTTGTGTGAATTCTATATACTTATAAAATCAAATTTTATACATAATATTTTTGTTATATTTTTTTTTGTAATAAAATGGTTTATATTTTTTCATTTAAGCAAATAAATATCTTATCAAATTGTAATAGAAACAAAACAAAACATAAAAAGATTTTCCAAAATTTCTAATAATTATTTTGGAACATAAAAT
Organism: Limnanthes douglasii subsp. nivea; assembly: GCA_036936605.1. Classification (NCBI taxonomy): domain Eukaryota; kingdom Viridiplantae; phylum Streptophyta; class Magnoliopsida; order Brassicales; family Limnanthaceae; genus Limnanthes; species Limnanthes douglasii. Next base: position 281,286,254 of record JAUPFV010000005.1, read on the forward strand.
GAGTTTTTCTTTCTTGCTTCAGCTTCCCAATCAATCCAAACTGGACCGACCAGCCCAACATTAGTCCAAACAGACCTATTTTAAACCCAAACCCCATTCAAACAGAAAGCGGCAATCCAACATCATAATATGAACTTAAGTTTATACAAGGCGCCAAAGCTAGGCCTAGCGCTGTCTCTTAAAACGCCGCACAGAGTAGTCTGAAGAGTGTTACCGAACTCTGATAACCTATCTACCAGCAAACACGCTGCCGTCAATGATAGAATCGCTTTACTCTTGAGAAAATCCCTCCCATGAGTTTTTCCCGAAGATGATCGTGACGATCCTTGAGATGGCTCATGCGAAAATAGCACAGTAGAGACCCATATAGGACGACTTTTTAGCATGAGTTGGTATGTTAGCTCCTAACTCCTTCCCGACCCGGGTTGACACGGCTTGACTTAATGTTGCAGGGAAAATATAGAGAAAGACGTCAACTGTACGAGAATCCCCATTGTAGCAACCCACTCACGGTAACTATTGGACAAAATGCCACACAAATAATCATGATTTCGTACCACCACCATTTAAGACACACCAAAAGACGGTTTGGGATTTCCAAACCTAGAACTGATCTCCACTCAGTGTATGTTCCATTCGAAACCTTTGAAACGATTTTCGAAATTCCCTCGAAAACGAAATGTAGACCAAGATGGTTTAAAATAGATCAAAGTCAGTAAAACCAGAATCTTATGCAATATAAACGTATCAAAGGGACTGCATTCCCCTTGGTCTGCTTTGGCCTATGAAAGTAAGAGAGAACACATTACCACTAACATGTTCTGTTCTACAGCCAAGACTATTTCCATTGATGTCTGATTAAGTTGTTTCCTTGTCGAATCCATTCAGAGAAAGCTTGACAAGTGTTCATGTCAGCTTGATAGTTTTTGTGAGTGAATTCAAGAAACATCGGCCAGGTGAAATCTGCATATTTTCTTGTGTTGTTGTTGTGTACCTATTCTTTTGGTGGCATCACCCATTTGTCAGACACAAAAAGAAAGCAGGTGATTTTCTTATTGTTTGGCTGTTTACAAAGGCTCTATGCAAACAACACTTGTAAATTCCATTAGAAAGAGCCATGCAAAATAACAATGTTAAAAATAGTTCGAAATTGGACTAGTTAGAAAAAATCTTTAAATTTTATAAGATGGTAAACTTTGTAAATATATTACCATGAAAGTATCACCGATATTAACTACAAATGCTAGAGGAGCCGAGATTATAGAGCGTCGTTCATTGTCTACGAGAACTTGAAGACCACCAATATCATCTTGTTGAAGGATGGTTAATGAGGTTGGGTCACAAGCTTAACGTAAACTCTCCTGAAATAAATAATAGAATAATAAGACAACATTTAGAGGTTATTTAAACTACTTAAACTACAACAAACATGAAAACACTTTTCATTAAGCTCAAACAAATTATTAATAATATGAATTTGAACCAAAACAGAGGAAAACAGATCATATATTGCGTTTCTTACCCACTTGGTTGAACCAGTCACATTTTACTAACAAAAAATAATCTTGGAAAGTGTATTTCCGAAAACTAAAAGATATTGTTCTTTCCATAGAAGTTTTGAGGAAAACCTTCCCCTGAAACTACTTCATGACCACAATGCTCACCAACTTTTTTTGAGCTTTTTGTGTTAGTGGCAATTCAAAGAAATTATCCATATAATTTGATCATCTACAATAAGATTTCCATTCACCCCATGATTCAAAAAGTATGAAAGAGATTGCTTTACCTTAGTCAGGTTGAGACAGATTTCCCTCTCCTCTTGTTTATGCTTCGTCTATAGCTTTAGTTATGCACGGGCTGACCAACTATTGGTTTACCTACGGTCTTAAGTAGGGTATAAAGGTATTGCATTGGCTTCTGGTTTTACTGACTTTGTTTTGTTTTTAACAATCTTGATCTACATTTCTTTTCAAGGGAATGTCGAAAATCCCTTCAGACTTTTCGGTTGGAACATACACAGAGTGGAAATCAGTTATCGTTCTGGCAATCCCAAACTGCGTTGTGTCTCGAATGGTGGTGGTATGAAATAATGATTTTTCTGTGTGGCATTAAGAGTTCTCGTGAGTCTGTCGCTACAATGGGATTCTCATACAGCTGACGTCTCTTCTGTATATTTTCCCTTCAGCTTTAAGCCAAGCAGTGTCGACTAGAGTTGGAAACGAGTTAGGAGCCAACCGACCAACTCATGCTAAGAAGACATCGTGCAAAGCTCTCTACTGCACTGTTTTCACAGGAGCCATCTCATTATCTCAATGATCCTCACGATTATCGGGAAAAACTCATAGGAGGGATTTTCGCGACGGATACTGCGATACTGTCGTTGACGACTGCGTGTTTGCCTGTAGTTGGGCTATCAGAGTTCGGAAACACTCCTCAGACAACCAACCGTGTGCGGCGTTTTAAGAGGCAGCGCTAGGCCTAGCTTGGCTGTTGCTTTCTTAATGCGGTTTGGGTTTAAAATGGGGTTGTTTGAGCTAATTGTCGGGTGTCAGTTTGTGTCTTGTGTTTCGATGGTTATTGTTTTGGCTAAGACTGATTGGGAAGCTGAAGCATGAAGAGCTAGAGCTAGAGCTGGAGAACTGACCGGAGACCGGAGACCGGAGACCGGAGACCAGAGCTCATATTTACCCTTGAACTGAAATTGACATAAACTGATGTTTATAAATAAATATCATTGAGAATTTGCCAATGACAAATAAATTATGGAGAATCTTTTTATGTTTTAGTGGTTAAACAACATCATCGGCCTTTCATATATTATGTTTGTTTTGTAATAGTTTTTATTTTTATTTTTGTATTAAATAGATTCTTCATATTTTAGAAAATTATATTTTTAATCCCCATGCATAAGTTTAGTCATACCTTTTTTTAAATTGTTTTTTACATTTCTAGTCTCGTGGTTTTAAGTGGAATCACACCATGGACTAAAATTATCTTCTTTTCCTTAAATATAAGAAGAAAAAGACCATGAATTATTTTAAGATGTTGGCCAAACACACATACAAAAAATATAGAGGACCAACTAATGATTTTTACCATATTTTTATTTTGCGTTTTGTTATTGGTGTATTTTATTATAAAAATGTTGACTAAGTAAAATAACCAATAATATAACTTTCTAGAATATAATGAGACAAATAATATACGAAGGATCCATTATGATTTTTACTATATTTTATTCTTCGTTTAGTTTTGTTTCTATTATAATTAATGAGATATTTATTGGTTTTGAAAAGAAAATATAAAGTATATCATTGTAAATAAATTAAAACAGAATATCATGTATAAAATTAGATTTTATAATTATATACACAATTTGCACAAATATATGCATACTAAAAAAATTATTAATTTTTACAAAAAGTAAATATTATTTTAACACAAATATTATATGTATAAACTTTTATGGTTTCTCGACCATATATATAACTTGTAAAATTCGATTTTATTTGACCTGTAGACTTTTTTTTATGATAATTAACAAATTATAAACATTGAAAAAAAATTGGTTACAATTTTCAAAATTGCTCCAAGAATGGAGCCCTATTCTAAAATATTCTCATCTTGAATCTTCATCTCTCTCGATGAATGCTGCGAGTTCCACTGCTCATCAGCGTCTTGCTGATTATCAGGAGAGTTTCCCGTCGTTGTTTCATAACTTCGAAGACCAAAACATCAGAGAAATGGTTATTGCATTTTTGGATAAATTCAGATTTCAGAGAGAATGCAATTTGTCAAGTTGGGATTTTAGACATATATTCATTGAGCTTTCTCTAAAAAAAGACCTCCTAAAACTTTGGAAGAGAAATATTTGGAAGATTGGGGAAAAGGTGATGCGACTACTAGAATGGTCCCCTAATTTCAAATCAAGTGTGGAAAATCCAGCTACACCAGTCTACATTGGTCTTTCTAATATGCCAGATTTTATGTATTGTGAGGAAACAATAACGGAAATTTCTAAAATATTAGGGAAACCTCTAAGTGTTTGGGTACCTTCAAGAAACAGGGCCAAGGCTAACTACTGTAGGATATGGGTGGTACTGCATGTCTCCAAGAATCTCCCTAAAAAGGTGAAGGTCAATTTTGGATCCTAATCCTATTGGCAAGATCTGGTGTATAATAAGTATCCTAGCTACTGCTCTGAATGTACTCACCTGGGTCACTCCTCTAGTGAATGCAAGAAGATCAAGCAGAGGGCCTCTCGGCCTAGCCCTCAATTGTCTGATCCTTTGATCCCACCTTTTCAAATTTAAACGAAAGAAAATAAAATCAAATCAGTTATAGTCGCAGAAAAAGAGGTTATTGAGGATGATAATTTGGAAAAAAATATACTTGGAAAATCTCCAGTTGGTGTGGAATTTGACGGAATTATTGGTGCTCTCCAGTTGCTTGACTTTGCTCTTATCAACCAGGGTGAATCTTCTGATAGCTTCTCTCTCAACTGTCTCGTTGAAAATGGATCTCCAACAAAGGACTCCACAGGTAGTCTTCCGCAATCCCCTGTAAAAAAACCCTATAAGTGACAAGAAAGTTGAACTGAGAAAGATAAAGAAAGCCAGAATATTAAACACAAAGGTGATTATCTCCTCCAAAGCTTTGCAACATAAATATGTTGCAAAGAACCCTAAAAAACTCTAAATGATGATTTCTATCCTTAGTTGGAATGCTCGGGGCATTGGCAACAAGGAAACTCAAGCCAGGTTGAGATCAATTAAGAGGGCCAAGAAGATAAGTTTCCTTGCAATTCAAGAACCTATGGTATGTGCTTCTAAGCTATCTTCTATTTCTGTCAAGCTTGGATTTCATGGTTTTACAAGTAACTATAGCAATAAGGTATGGGTGATGTGGAGAAATGATTTTGTGGTGGAAGTTTTAATCAATGAAGATCAATTTGTACATCTTAAAGTCAAGCATTGCTCTGCTACTAAAGATTTTCTGGTCACTATTATATACGCGAAATGTACCAGAAGCTTAAGGGGTCATCTATGGGATAAGCTGAGTAATATTGAAAATCAAAACACAGTCTAGATTCATTGTACTACAAGTGCTACTGCTAGTATGGAAGACTTCAATAGTTTTATGTTTGATTGTAACCTAGTGGATATGGGGGTTCTCTGGCAACAAGTTCACTTGGTCTAACGGAAGGCAATGGCGTAGGCTAGATATGGTTTTGGCCAATGACAAATGGATCAGTAGTGTTGACTCCTCTGTTTTTCATCTTCTTAAAACATGTTCTGACCACGCTCTGTTGCTTATCAATATAGTCATTTCTAATCCTAAAAGAAAGTCCAACTTCCAGTTTCTTAATATGTGGTGTTTGCATGATGATTTCTACAATCTTGTTGAGAAAAGCTGGGCTCTGGACTACTATGGACCTCATATGTTTAAGTTCTGGTTTAAACTTAAACATTTAAAGGCTATTCTAAAGGTCTGGAATAGGGATGTCTTTGGGAATGTTTTCGACTCTATAAAGAGTGAGGAAGAGGTAATTACCAACCTTGAATCAAAAGTTCTTATGACCAATTCTATTGAGGATATGGACTCTCTAAAAAAAGCTAAAAATGATCATATCGATCTTCTTCAACGAGAAGAAGAGTTTTGGATTCAGAAGTCTCATGCTAAATGGTCTAAGGATGGGGATATAAATTCAGCTTTTTTCATAATTACGTGAAAAGAAATCAAAGAAAGTCAAGAATTTCTCGTATCTGGGCCGATAACAGATGGTTGGAGGATGAAGATGCTATTGGTCAGTCTGATGTGTCACATTTTAAAGCACTGATCTCTGATTGTCCCAACCCCTGGTATCCTAATATCCTTAAAGACTATATCCCGCATCTGGTTACTAATGAGGATAATGATATGCTAATGACTTTACCTACGGAGAATGAAATCTATAAGGTGGTTAAAAGACTCGATTCTAATGTGGCTGCTGGTCCTGACAGGTTTAATGGCAACTTTTACAAGTTCTGTTGGAGCATCATCAACGAGGATCTATATAATTCTATTAAGGAATTCTACACGGAGGATATATTTCCAATGGGAATCTATGCTACGGTACTATGTTTAATTCCTAAAAGGGACGCTCCTAAAAGGTAGAATGACTACAAGCCAATTAGCCTAACGACTCTTCTTAGTAGGATCATTTCTAAAACTATTAACAGCATGCTATCTACTATCCTCCCTAAGCTTATTTCATCTGAGCAAGGGGCGTTTGTCAATGGTAGGAGTATCTATGATAACATCATGGTTGCTCAGGAATTGGCTATGGATTTATCTAATAAGGTCAGGGGTGACAACATCATGATAAAGCTTGACATGGATAAGGCTTTTGATCGAATCGATCACACTTTCATTCTTAGTGTTCTTGCTTAGTTTGGGTTCAGAAATGATTTTCTAAACCTAATTGAAAAAAAACATGGTCAACTACTATTTTTCAGTGATTGTTAATGGTGTCTCTAGAGGATATTTTAGGTCAAACAAAGGCCTTATACAAGGTGACCCATTGTCACCAAGTCTTTTTATTATTGGCCAAGAATATCTTATAAGAGGCCTAAAGAAATTGTATGAGGTAAATCCTACTATAAAATACAATTCGAGAGGGAAGATGCACTTATCTAGCCTATGCTTTGTTGATGATATCCTCCTATTCTGCAATGGGTCCTCAAATGCTGTTAGAAAAATAATAAGAGAGGTTAGCCAATATGAAGAAGTTTCTGGTCAAATTATTAATAAAGGGAAATCTTCTATTTTTACCTCTGCCAGATAGGGGTGAGAATCGGTCGGTTCGGTCGGTTTTTTTATAAATTTTTAAACCAAACCGAAATAATTCGGTTTGTATATTATTAAACCGATTTAGTTAAAAAATCGTTTTTTTTTTTCGGTTTCAGTTTTTCGGTTTCGCTCGGTTTTGGTTCGATTTTTTGGTTTAATGTCGGTGCAATTCGGTCGGATCGGTTCGGTCGGTTTGGTGCAAATTGTTTATCATTTGTTATGGTGCTAGATAATAAAAAATGATTAAATAATTTTAAATATTAATATTAAAAAATAATAATTTTTAAGTTAAAAATCTTTAAATTTCCAACATTTAAAGAAAAATAATTAAATAATTATAAATATTAATATATAAAAAAATAACTTAAAAGTGTAAAAAAATATACTAATAATATATGCAGTATATTTGTATAATATTAATAAAATTAAACTAAAAAGACTTTTGCGTAACTTGGGATTTGAATTGTCTCAGGGGAATACAAGGATTTTATATAGTTTTGTATAACCACTATGACAGAAGTGTATTTACATGTAATAGAAGCATTATATGTTAATAATATATATATATACAGTAAATTCGGTCGGTTCGGTCTACTCGGTCGGTTAAACCGGACAAACCGAAAACTGATCAAAATTAATTCGGTTTGAAAAATTAAAACAGAACCCGAAATTTAGTTTTAAAAAATCAACCAAACCGATTTATTTCGGTTTGGTTCGGTCGGTCGATTCCGTTTTTTTCGGTTTTTGCTCACCCCTACTACCAGAAGATCCACCAGCTATACAAGAAGGTTTCAAGTAGAGCAGTCTTCCTTTTAAATACCTGAGGGCTGTTATTGGCAACAAAAACAATGTGAGAAATTTTGAGAATCTTACTGCAAAGACAGTTAACAAAATGAGTGATTGGGATCATAGAAACCTTTCTTTTGGGGGCAGACTTATTCTGGTTCAGTCTGTTTTAACTAGTTATCCTATTTTTGTGGCCCAAAACAATGTCATCCTTAAAACCATTACTAGGAAACTTGAAGTTCTCTATAACAAGTTTTTGTGAGGTCTAAGGCTGAGAAAGCTACTTCTATATGGTGTAAATAGTATGGCTTATGCAAGACCTATGAGGAGGGTGGTTTGAATCTTCGCAGGCTAAATGACATGGTTGAAGTTTTTTCCTATAAACTGTGGTATAACTTAAGGAAGAATGAATCAATCTGGGCCAACTTGATGAAGGCTACTTACTTTAACAATAGTCACCCTATGACTGTTTCTCTAAATTCTAAAAGTTCAACTACGTGGAAAAGGGTATGGAGAGTTAGGGACAAAGCTGAAAGTCATATATTTTGGCAGATTGAGTCTGGTAAAGTTGATCTGTTAATTGATAAGTGGTGCAGTTCTGAAGCATTCAAAAATTTCACTATGGATGAAGACATAATCTCTTACAATGGTCATATGGTTAGGGATTACTGGGATTCTGACAGGTGGAATCAAACTATGCTAGAGAATGCTTTGGACCACAACCAGATTCAAAAAGTACTAAGGGTTAAGGTCAAGAATGAACGTAATGATGTAATAATCTGGAATCTTAGCGAAGATGGTCACTTTAGCAACAAAAATACATGGCATGAATTAAGAGCTAAAGGTAATAAATCTTATCTTTATAGCAGGTTGTGGAACAGTGTTACGCCCCGTAAGTTCTTTTTTTTTCTTTGGAGATCCTTAAAAGGCTGGATTCCTGTTGATATTGTCCTGCAAAATAGAAACGTGCAGTTAGTATCTAAATGTCAACATTGCTGCAATATTGAAAGTGTAAATCATGTTCTTATTAACTGTCACAAAACATGGGAGGTGTGGTCATACTTCTCTGCCTATTTTAATATTCAGATTTTCATAAACATGTTTATCTCTCATATGGTTAAAAAATGGTGTTGGTCTACGGGCAAACGAGTTCATATTCGTACCATCATACCCAATGTGGTAGCTTGGGTAATTTGGCATGCTAGGAACAAAAAAAAGGTGGAAAACAAAGAAATCTCTATTGCTAGTATGATCAGTCACATTCTATATATTCTCTCTAGCCTGGACAGTGCCAAAGTCCTTAAACCAAAGCATTGGGGCAAAGATAAGGATACAAGATTATTGTTTGGCTGTTTTGATCAGTTGGATAGGCCAAATATCCCTATTTCCCTTAGTTGGGTGTGTCCTAAGCTTGGTAGATTTAAACTTAATTATGACGCGGCTTGTGATGGGTCTGGTGAAAGCTATGGTGGTGGATTAGTCAGAGATTCTGCTGGTATTGTCTTATTTAGTTATGGCTCAACTTATGGCAAAGGTAGTCCAATTGTGGCTGAGACCATAGCTATGCTAGACGATCTCCTACTATGTTACGAAAGGGGAATTTAAAAGTCTGGATGTTGAAACAGACTCTAGTGTTCTGACTAAAATGTTGCTAACTAACAAGGCTCCATGGTTTCTTAAAGGTTTAATCTCCTGTTGCTACAAGCTAATCTCCTCTAACATGAGAATAAAACATGTTTTTAGTGACCAGAATGCAGCAGCAGATTTTATGGTAAAGTACACTAAGGAGCTTAAGAGGAATCTACTTCTTAATGAACCAAAATACCTAACAAACTACGGGCTATAACATTTTTGGAAGGTCTTGGAGTTGGTTATATTTGATGCAGTCAAGAGTAAGATTGAAGGTTACCTGGGTTTTCGTCCTCGTCATCTTTATTAGCTGCTGCATGCAACTGCTTTATCAACCAGTTCCAAGTCAAGCTTGAGATCTGGCCCTTGTCCTATCAAGAGAGTAGCTAAGGCCTTAGATGGTTATATGCGAAGCAACTAAAGATAGGATTAGTGATTACCTGTGCTTTTCGACAAATGAAGCTATGGTTTCGCTGCATGCAAGGGACATTTTCATCTGGATTCTATGACATGCAATGGGGATTTCGATTATCGGTTTGTCGAGGGATTATTTCTTCACCTGTGGCCATAGAAATATAGTTACTGTGTTGATTATAGGTGAAGTAACCAAGGTTGGGATGAGTGATTACATGGGATTTCGCCAATCGAAGCTCTGCTTTCGCTGCATGAAAGGGTCATTCTTTATCTGGTTTCAGAGACTGATTTTCGGTCTATCAAGGGAGTGCCTCTTCACCTGTGACCATTGCAATATAATAACTGGGTTGATTATATGTGAAGTAATTAAGGATATGTTGATTGATTACCTGGGTTTTTCTACAAATGAAGCTATAGATTCGTTGCATGCAAGGGACAATTTCCATCTGGTTTCTGAGACATGCAATGGGGATTCTGATCATCGTTTTGTCGATGTAGTGCTTCTTCATCTGTGGCAACCCAAGGTTATATGTTACCTGGGATTTCGTCACATGTGGCCATAGCAATATAGTTACTGTGTTGATTATAGGTGAAGTAACCAAGGTTGGGATGAGTGATTACCTTGGCTTTTGTCAATCGAAGCTCTGCTTTCGCTGCATGAAAGGGTCATTCTTCAAATGGTTTCAGAGACTGATTTTTGGTCTGTCAAGGAAGTGCCTCTTCACCTGTGACCATTGCAATATAATTACTAGGTTGATTATATGTGAAGTAACTAAGGATATGTTGAGTGATTACCTGGGTTTTTCAACAAATGAAGCTATGGATTCGTTGCATGCAAAGGACATTTTCATCTGGTTTCTGTGACATGCAATGGGGATTCTGATTATCGGTTTGTTGAGGGAGTATTTCTTCACTTGTGGCCATAGCAATATAGTTACTGTGTTAATTATAGGTGAAGTAACAAATGACCCTTTCTTCGCTGTATGAAAGGGTCATTCTTCAACTGGTTTCAGAGACTGGTTTTCGGTCTGTCAAGGGAGTGCCTCTTCACCTGTGACCATAGCAATATAGCTACTGTGTTGATTATATGTGAAGTAAGGTTGGGATGAGTGGTTACCTGGGATTTTCTTCATTCGAAGCTCTGGTTTTGCTGCATGCAAGAGTCAACTGGTTACAGAGACATGCAACATGGATTCTGATCATCGGTCTGTCAATGGAGTGCTTCTTCACCTGTATCCAAAGCAATACAGTTTTTGGTAAGTTTCGATCTCAGAGGCTTGTAAGTTTCTCGGAGAAAGCCCCTCTCTGACTCTCAGAGAGCAAAATGGCTCCAAGAAAATGCAAGCCTTTGGTTTTTTAACAGAATCAAATTACCTTACTGGATTTGTAGCTGGGAGGACTTTCACCTGCATTTTGTTGCTAAGGGACTTGTAGTCTCAACTGCAGAGAGAAGTGAGCCAAGGGTACTGAGAGAGAATCGACTGCAGAGAGAAGTGAAGCTAGGGTTTGAGTAAGTTTGGTGTTTGGTCTCAGAGTTTTGGATCGATTTTGATGGGCTTCAGAATGTTGGAATGATTTTGGTTGGGTTTCAATGTTTGTATTCCCTTTTACGAAGGTGCTTTATGTAGTGTGTACTAGCCCAATTAATTATAATAAAAGGCCCAAAAGGTAAAATTAAAAAAAAATTATAAACATTTTTCTTTTATCAATTTTACAATTATTTGAATGAAAAACAGAATTACTTTGACTAATTTGCCAATAGTTCATTGCTATTTGATTGGTGATTAAATTACGACCCCATAAATTTTGTTAAAATTGAATTGGTTTATTTAGATATTCTCAAATGGGGTTATATTTGGTTCCAAATAATATTAACCAATTTTAAAAATATACTTCTTTTGAATTTTTACTGTTTTGCAACATATGTCAGACCGCTCTTTTCAACCGTCGGAAGAGATTTTTTTATTCGTTGGACCCAATTTATAGTTTCAAAAGTAGTAAAAGTTATATTATTTTTTATTTACTTTTTTTCTTTTATAATAAAATGGTATAAAAAAATTCATTTAAACCAATAAATATCTCATGAAATCGTAACGGAAATAAAATAAAACACAAAATCAAAACACATGATTGACCATAATTTATTTTTCAATAATAATAATTATTTTATTTTGGAACATGAGTATTTATCAATTTTAGTTCAAAGGCAAAGATGAGCTTTGATCTCCGGTGAGTTCTCTAGCTCTTCTTGCTTCAGCTTCCCAATCAGTCCTAGCCAAAACAACAATCATCAAAACACAACACACCAACTGTGCCGACAATAAACCCAACATTAGCCCAAACAGCCCCAATTTAAACCCAAACCCCATCAAAACAGCCACAGGCAACCCAACACAATAAAATGCACCCAAGTTTATATGAGCAGCCAAGCTAGGCCTAGCGCTGCCTCTTAAAACGCCGCACAGGGTTGTTTGAGGAGTGTTGCCGAACTCCGATAGCCCAACTACAGGCAAACACGCCGTCGTCAAAGATAGTATCGCAGTATCTGTCGTGAAAATCCCTCCCCATGAGTTTTTCCCGATGATCGTGAGGATCATTGAGATGGCTCCTGTGAAAACAGCGCAATAGAGAGCTATATACGACGTCTTCTTAGCATGAGTTGGTCGGTTGGCTCCTAACTCGTTCCCAACCCTAGTCGACACTGCTTGGCTTAAAGCTGAAGGAAAAATATACAGAAGAGACGTCAACTGTATGAGAATCCCCATTGTAGCGACTGACTCACGAGAGCTGCTTGACAAAATGCCGCACAGAAAAATCATGATCTCATACCACCACCATTCGAGACACACGGAAACACAGCTTGGGATGGCCAAAACAAGAACTGATCTCCACTCGGTGTATGTCCCAACCGAAAACCCTTGAAGGGATTTTCGACATTCCCTCGAAAATAAAATATAGATCAAGATTGTTATAAACAAAACAAAATCGGTAAAACCACTAGCTAACGCAATCCCTTTGATACCGTACTTGACACGGTAGGTAAACCAATAGTTGGTCAGCCCATGCATAAGTAAAGCAATAGACGAACCATAAACAAGAGGGGAGAGCACGTTTTGGGTTCGGAGGTAAATCCGAAGAGGATGTATAAGACATTGTATGAAAAGATTCGGTAGCGAAAAAATGAGATAATGACTCGCGATCGACGATATCACCGGTTCTTGATGTAACATTCGAAGAACAGATTCGCTAAAAATCCAAAAAAGAGAAATGGGTATGGAAGCCATTGTTAAGATGATGATGGTTCGGGTTAGAGTTTTGCCCATGAGAGACCATTTGTTAGCTCCACATGCTTGAGATGAAATAGCTTCTGTCCCCATGGCTAGACCGGAGATCACAGAGTAGCCACTTATGTTAGCTAGGCCGATAGCTAACGATCCACCAGCCAATGCTTCCTTTCCCATCGTACCCAAAAAATACATCGAAATCGCCGATTTTCCGTAAGTGAGAATGCCAGTGATGATAACAGGAAGAGCTATAGTGTATAGTCTTTTAACCTCTTCGATCATCTACTGATACGAATACATGTAACCGATTATAAGTCTGAAATGTTATAATAATCTAAAAGCATTTTCAAAAAAATAAGTCTCAAGTGATATAATAATTTTAAATATGAACGGATAGATAAAAAATAATTTTACAATAGTTAATGAAAAAAAATAAGTCTGATAAAATTATTTAAATAGTGTTTTATGGGTTATTTCCAATAAGATATATAGAATAATTAAAAATTCTTGTTTAGTGGGCCTTAGTTTGGTTAATTCTAATAAGTGTATGTAGAATATTAGATATAGTGTTAGTATCAAAAATATTATACACTTATTGGAATTATAAAAATATTTTGTATGTAACAAGAATTTTGATATATTTGATGTACCTCTTAAGAACTCACCCGTTTTATAAATTGTTGGTCTAATGAGAGAAATAATACAAGCTATAACAAAAATTTACGAGAGATGTATTTAAAATGGCTTTCATGTTTTATTTTCCTCAATAGAATAAAGAATTTAACATAAATTTCTAAATTATTTTTGAAAATAAAAAAAATAGCATAAAAAGATTTTTAAAATATATAAATTATCATAAAAGAATTTTTAAAATTATGTTAGATTATTGTCATGTGATCATATAATCATCTCGTATACGATCAGACTTTGTGTCATAATTTTATTGGGTTTAATGTAATATATAAAAATAAATAAATAATAATTTGTTGAATATTTTTTCTTTAAATTTATCAATAATTAGATTTTAAAAATTGACATCAAACAATTTTTTTTAAGTATGAATTGTTAGATACAAAAATAATAATGTTATAGTAATTAATGATAAAAAAAATCAAATGGATTGAATTATGTGAATCATTTTATGAATTGTTGTTGAGACGGGATATATAACAAAAACTTAGGAAGGATATATGAAATAGTTTTTGTTATTTCACTCACCATAAATAAGAATTTAATATAAACCACGATGGATCTAATCCAAACTATTTTTAAAAATAAATAAAAATATCAAAAGATATCTAAATTTGGAAATATATATGTTAATAAATCTCTATATGTAAAATTTACATAGTATGCAAAACTAAATTGTTTAAAAACCTGAAAAGTTGAAGTTGATCGTCTGAAATCTTCTTCGCTTCGCTGTGTCGAAGGAGTGAAAGATTGATCATTCATTTTTTTAACCAAAAGCAGTGTATTAAGAGATATATGGGTATGCGAATAAAAAAGAGAGTCAAACGCTATATATAGAAATACATATTAAGTAACGCTAGCATCTTTTTCATTATATATATTAATGCAGTTCTTGGGGTTCGGTAGGTAAGTCAAACGAAGAAACGGCCATGTAGTTTAGTCATGGTTTTACGGTAAAAAACCGAATAAAAATTCATATCATTTATTAATCTATACTATATCATAATTCTTTTAGATTTAATAAAATTTTATTCATATGTTTATAATATATAGGATATATTTTTTAAGAAGTCCGTCAAATTTTTAGAAATTATCATTTGCTATAGCCAAATATATCTAACTCTTAATAGGTATCTCGAAGGTTTATTTATTTCTAATATATTTTAAAAAAAAAAATTATAAACCTAAAAATACCTCTGAATTAGGTTTTTGTAATAGGCCATCTTTTTTCCTATGAGAAAGCTACCGTCCAAGTTATCCGAAAATATAATTTGTTTTATTGTTGACGATATTACCGTTTATTTCCCCTCAACCCCTTCTTGTCAACTCTAAGTCAGGTTGAGGTCTTCTTATTAACCGCAATGGTATGCAAGAAGTGTAAGTTTTCAAATTTTATGATCGATCAATTAATTGTGTTAGAATCTTCTTTAGTTTCGTAGATTCATGTCATAAAATTGATTTGATTGTATTTGATTATTTTTAGGTGAGAGCAAATGAACGAACATGATAGTTCATGATAAATGAAACGAATGTAGTGTAATTGTTGTATGAATATTCTAAAACTTATAAAAAAATACTTTGGCTCATATTTGGTGCTCATTTATACTTTTTATTACCTTTTAAATCTGTAAATTGTAACATCGTTGTAAAGTTTAGGTTTGTTGCTTTTTTTTTAATATTGTATAATAATGAGCTATGTGATAATACTAATTCTTGAGTTAAAGAGTTTAAAGGAATGTGCCTATGAATGATTAGCTCATGCAATTTATTATTCAAAGTAATCACTAGACTCGATAAAGATAAACTTACTTTAATCTTACCGAAGTTAACTCAGATCAATCCAATTTTTTAGAATTAGAGGTATTGTCGATAATATAACAGTGGCTCGAGAAATAATTGAAAAAGGTTATATCAATAAGAAATGAGGTAATATGGTACGCAAACTAAAACTACAAAAAATAGACGACATAGTTGAATAATATAGTCGGGGAAATAGTCGACCAGATTTAAAATATATTTTAAGTTTGGTAAAAGAAAGCATTAATTATAAAAAAACAATCAGAATATCATGAGATGCAGAACGGTAAGATGAGGGAATTCAAAATTTTAGAGAACTCATGTTTAGATAGAAATAATAAGATGCACACATGGTGTTGTTGTTGGTGTTTTGAAAGTTAAAGAGTCTAAAATATGTTTTTAAGTTACGTGTCACCATTGTCAGATTTTTGCAACAACTTTAAAAATTAAATTACATGTACGAAGCACTATAACAAGATTTATATACATTCTACATTTGGTGCACTACATGATGTAAAACTTTTTCTCAAGATAACAATATATGTTATTCACTAATATTTTTTTATTGAGAAGTGGATGTGCTAACTATGTATTTCACAAACATGTGCAACTAAAAATCAAATACGTATTATCAATTTAGTTGACTAGAAATATATGAGTTAGACAAATTCATACTCATTGTAAATATAACCGAAAACCACATCATATAATAACAAATGGTATCCAAGTTGTATTGCACTCATTGTGGGATGAAGAAACACACTAAAGAGACATGTTTCCAGCTGGTTGGCTATCCAGAATGGTGGGAGGACGGTCATAAGGATAAAAAAAACCAGAGTCGCAGATCTAATGTCAAACGGGCTTCATCTACAAGTGGCGGTGAAGATCCGACTAAAAATGAGCAAGGAAGTGGCACTGGTTTTAGAGGAATGGCGGCGAACTCCTATGAAAAACTTGGTGGTAAAGGGTTTGAGAAATCAATGAATTGGATCTTTGATTGCGGGGCTACGAACTCCATGTCTTATGATCTTAAAGACTTTGGTGACATGTCCTCTCCAAAGAAGTCCCATATTGAGACTGCTAGTGGAGAAATTTGTGAAGTCAAAGGGGGAGGTTCAATTATTTTTTCGGAAAAAATAGAAATTAAAAACTGCCTCTACATTCCTTCACTATCCTTAAAGTTATTATATGTTAGTCAAGTGACAAAACAACTCAACTGTGTGGTTCTTATGTATCCATCTTTTTGCATTTTACAGGACATTCATACGAAGAAGATCATTGGGCGTGGTACTGAACAATGAGGTCTCTATTATGTTGATGAGGTAGCTTATAAGGGACATGCCATGCTTGCTCACGGAACAACCGAAATGCAACTTTGGTTATGGCACCGGCGACTTGGTCATCCTTCTTTTAGCTATCTTAAAAGTTTCTTTCCTAGTCTTTTTTTGAATAATTCTATTCATGAGAAATGTGAAACGTGCATTCTTGCAAAAAATCGTAGGGTCTCATTTAATCAAAGTAATACTAGAGTTGATTATGTTTTTTCGCTAATCCATTCTGATGTTTGGGGTCCAGCACCAAATTCCACTAACAATCAAATCAGATACTTTGTTTTATTTGTGGATGATTTCTCAAGAATGACTTGGATATACTTCATGAAACATAAATCAGAAGTACCATAAATATTTGTTTGTTTTTACAAAATGATTTTGACTCAATTTGAAAAAAAAAACACAGGTTCTCCGCTCTGATAATGGAACAACGTTTGTCAACCAAACAATGCATAATTTTTTCCAAAACAAATGGTCTTATCCATCAAACCACTTGTCCAAACACACCTTAACAAAACGGTACTTCAGAAAAAAAATCGTACTTTACTTGAAAAAATTCATGCTATTATGATTGAATCTAGAGTTCCTCATTCTCTTTGGCCAGAAGCTCTTGCTACAGCCACATATCTTACAAATTGTCTACCAACCCGATGTCTAGGAAATAAAACTCCATTACAAGTGCCTGCCACCCAAGTTACAATTCCATCTGTTATGACCTTATCACCTCGTGTTTTTGGTTGTTCGGTGTTTGTTCATATCCCTAAAAGTAGTCGAAACAAACTTAATCCATGTGCTGAAAAGTGTGTATTCGTTGGGTACGGTGTTCATAAATGGGATATCGGTGTTGAAATCCGTTTACTCGTCGAATCCATGTCACCATGGACTGTGACTTCTTAGAATCCAATTATTTTTTTACCATCAATCTCGTGCTCAGGGGGAGAAAGTAAGTGAATCACTCGACTGGTTGCTATATGAAAGTTACTTTGAGGATGTGCCAACAGAGTCGGTAGATGGCGCCACCGAACACGCCTCTTCCAACATAAAGGAGACTGACGAGGTAGTTCTTACCACCAATGATTCTCCCGAAGACAATGTCCAACAAGATAAATGCCATAGATACTACCAGTGAATCAGCCGAAGAAAATATCCATCGAGAGGTAAACAATTTACAATGTCATAATTCACAAAATGCTACTGACCATGACATTTCAGGAAGTTCATTTGTTGAAACTCAAACTCCGGTTCTTCCCCCAAGAAAAAATAGAGGGGTTCCTCCTGACCGGTATTCACCGGAACACGTTCCTCGTGCTTCTACATATCCGGTAAAAATGGACATAAAAGGAATGACAAAGATTGGAAAGGCGTTTTCAGCTACAATTCTCTCTCAACAAATCCCTAAAACAGCTCAAGAAGCTAAGAAGATGACTGAATGTCATGAGGCAATGAATACCGAAATGGAAGCTCTAAAAAGGAATGGTACATGGGAGAATTGTGTGTTACAACAAGGGAAGAAAGCAGTCGGGTGTAGATGAGTGTTTAATATAAAATATAAATCTGATGGCACCATTGAGCGACACAAGGCAAGATTGGTTGCCAAAGGATATAAACAAACATATGGTATAGACTACTCTGAAACGTTCTCTCCGGTTGCAAAGATTGACACTATCAGAGTTTTACTTTCAATAGTCTCGAATAAAGATTGACCTCTTCATCAATTTGATGTAAAAAATGCTTTCTTACATGGAGACTTGGAAGAAGAGGTATATATGGAACCCCCACCAGGGTTCTCTAATGGTTTTAAAAAAAAATGAGGTATGTAAACTGAAAAATGAATTATATGGGCTCAAACGGTCTCCTCGTGCTTGGTTAGAGAGATTTACAATGGCAATGAAGCAGTATAGCTACAAACAGAGTAATGGGGATCATACCTTGTTTTACAAAAAGAGAGGAGAATTAGTCACTTGTCTTATAATATATATCGACGATATGATTATAACGGGGAATGACGAAGAAGAAATCATCTCTCTTAGGAAAAACCTCTTCAAGGAGTTCGAAATGAAAGACCTTGGGGATTGAAATATTTCCTAGGAATCGAGGTTCTTAGGTCAAGAGGAGGGATTTATATCTCCCAACGGAAATATATATATTGGATTTATTAGTTAAAGTTGGCATGGTGGATTGCAAACCAAATGACACTCCTATGGTTGTGAATCACAAACTAAAGATAATTGAAGGGGCCAGACCAGTGAGTAAAGAAAGGTACCAAAGGTTGGTGGGAAAATTGATTTACCTGGCTCACACTCGACCCGACATTGCATACGCGGTGGGAGTAGTTAGCCAGTTCATGCATCATCCACAAGAACACCATATGGAGGCAGTAATGAGGATTATTCGATATCTCAAAGGAACACCAGGGAGAGGCATAATTTTTAAGAAAACTGGACACCTTGATGTTGAAGTATTCACGAAATGCTAATTGGGGAGGGAATCCTAACGACAAGCGATCAACTACTGTCTACTTTACTCTTCTTGGAGGTAACTTGGTGACTTGGAGGAGTAAGAAACAGAAAGTAGTATCACTGTCAAGTTCTGAATCAAAATTTAGAGGAATCATTAAGGGGATTACCAAGATACTTTGGTTAAAGAAAGTAATGAAAGAAATCAGATCCCCCCTGAAGTGTCCAACTCAGTTAATGTGCGATAATAAAGCTGCGATTAAAATTTCAGAGAACCCGGTACAACACGATTAGACACAAAGCACGTTGAAATAGATAGGCACTTCATAAAAGAAAAGATTGAAGATGGGACAGTCAAACTTCCGTTTGTTAGATCCGAAGACCAACTGGCAGACATCCTGACGAAAGCGGTTTCTACAAGAACATTCGAATCAGTTTTATCCAAGTTGGGTATTGGTGATCCCACTACACAACTTGAGAGGGAGTGTTAGAATATTCAGTGTATTAATGTTAGAATATTCAGTGTATTAAGTTTCCTTGTATAGGCCTCTAAGTTCTCTATATATTGAGAGCCTTACTTGGGTTTGCATTATAAAAAGAGTTCAATACAAAAAGGAACACTTTCTAATAAAACACAAAACCCTAGCCGCTTCCTAGGAATGTACAATTCCATGTTTTGTCCCTAATCATTCTGCATCTTGTTTGATTGTTTCTCTTAACAAATTATAACAGAAAAACATGTATCATCATTTAATAGTTTATCAAAAAAGTTTGTTAAGCCATTGTGATGCATGCAAAGTGATGATTGGTAGAATTGATATTGTAAGTAGTATAAATAAAGACTTAAGTATTTATTTGGATATTACGCTCTGAAAATTTAAAAAATATTATTATCGTCAAATTACTTTTATTTCTTGATTATTAAACATTATTTTGGCTTTAGATTTGAGAAGAAAATTCACTTATCAAATATAAAACTTTCATATGATTTAGATATTAAATACCAATTTATTTAAAGCATTGTAATATGAATAGGTGGGGATTTTGAAATTCCCTGCAAGAAACACCTGAATGAGAGAATGGTGGAATATACAAAAAATAACATAGAGAATTTCCACGACCAAAATCGCATCTTTACCAGTCATTTGGCCAAAGAAATTATAAAATGGAACACCTTTTGAAATACTAAAAATATTATACACCCTTACAGAAATAAAAAAAACCCTAACAAGTTCCCAAATATCACAATAAGAACATATATCAAATATACATCAAATAAGGGACTCTCGTGTCATGAAAGATTGATCACCAATCTTATCAATGATGGTAAACTCATCTAAATCATTAAGGATTGATCTATTTTAATTCTAAACTCATTTATGCATGCGATGAGCACTTGTCCTGATTTTTTAGAGAGAAGTAATATAGAACGGGACATATACCCCACATTATTGATTTCTAAGGAGAGAAAGTTTCAATAGTTCATTTTGTAACACGTCGATGATTTATAACAAATGATAAGTGGTTGACTTAATTGTGTTTTGAGAGAGTTCTTCTAATATTATTTAATAAAATTTACGTGTTGTTTGTAGATGTAGGATTGCATCACGATTCGAACCACGTTAAATCTTTCATTGTGTGTTTGATTTTACTTTATATTCTCCTTATTAAATTTATTGTTTGAGACCGTCAAAATTCAAAGCTATATTACTTCTTGCAGTCTCTCGGTAGATGTTCAACAACTGTTTTCATAACTTCGAGTAATAGTTGTTAATTCATGATCACAGCTAGAGTTATTTGAATATTATGATTGTATCTATAACATTTATATTACCAAACTAAAATATTTTTATATTACCTAATTTTTTATAATGTAATAATTGATAATTATATATAAATCAATAAAACAATTATAAAAAAAAAGTCACACAAATAATCCATTAACATTTTTAACCAATATATTATATATTTGGTATATTATAAATTTTGTGATAACAATTTTTTATGAATATATTTTCAGTTTAAATACATAAATATAGAATCATTCTCATACAATTCATTACCATTTTTTGTGTAGAAATAAAGCATTAAATTAAAACTATAAAATTCGTACAAGTATACAGGGGATCGACGGTGAAAACCCAAGAGCCAAAACCAAAGAGATAAAGGCTGAATGAAGAATTTGAATACATATCCTACAAAAAAGAAAAATAATAATGAAAATACAACAAGAAATCAAAGATGTTATAAAAGGCTAGTGCAATGTGATCCATCCGATCAGGTGACCTACTGCAGTAGTCTAAATCGGGAAATAAGAACCCCGAAGAAAGGCCATAGACAAAGTTAAAAGTATCAAAATTCGAATTTAAGATCCAATAAAAAGACTTGTAATAAAGAGTAAAAACATGTAATACAAACATGAAGTCAAATGTGCATTCACAAAGGGCTTCATACGAACATGCGGCCTATTGTTGTAGTCCAAAGAAGGAGAAAGATGACTTGAACAATATGAGACCAAAATCATCATGTCAAACAGTCAAGTGCGAATACCACAAGAATATGGGGTGATAACTGCATTCAAAATCAATTTAGAATCATAACAAAAGATTACATCGGCCATACAAAATTGGTACCACAGAATTTGAACTGTAGGTCTCCACGGTGTAAAATTGCATAGGCAAGCGCATGAGAGGAGGCCAAAAATTCTTGAGCTCCTTTCTCGTGAGATTTTGTATATTACCATACCAAAACATAAACAAAAAATATGATGGATGATAGAAGAAGGCTAATTCGAATCCACCATAATCCAGGACGGGCAATCATCGACATTAAAATAGACTCTATGAATGGTAGTGGCTGCAATTGAGATACCATGAGTGAAACCACAATGATAGATGATATGCTTAGTAGAAGCAACACACTAACAAATCAGGAGAGTTTAATCTCCAACTTATAAACTTATCAAGGGAAAACAACTTTACATAGATAACTATCCATTGAATAAAGGAATAACGAAGAATATTATATTTATGTCATACAGATCCAACTAATTCGGTGTATTGTAAATGTCTTTGATTATGAATATTTCATTCATATTATTGAAGATCCAACAGTGAACAATCATGGGTCACAACAGAATGAGACATTCTATCGATTGGCAATCGATATCATGTATATTTTGCTAGCTGGAGACCTAAGCCGTAAAAGTTTCCTCCAACTCAATGAAGAATAAAAGCTAAGATTTAAAGACCACTTTTTTTAATATTTAATCTTCAATGAATTAATTGAGTCATACCATATTGAATTGTCATTATTACTAACTATAAATCACAAATGTTTGAGGACAAGAATCCCACCTAATTCTATATTTTAGATCTAGAATCCCAAGACCGTCTTCTGACGTGGGAAGGTAACATTGGACCAATACACATTTACGCGTGAGGCTTTTATCTCATGTTAATATCAGAAGAAAAAATGGAGGATTTGGGTGGCTCCATGAGAACCCTAAAAGGAAAAATGAAAATAGAAGACCAATATATCTTACCTGCAAAAGGATATACTTTATGAGTTAGAGCCTACCAGCATAAGAAAATTATTGGAGGTCCACCAACCATAGGAGTAATTATATTTTCAAGGACATGCCGACATTCGTTTCATGAGAGATGACACATGAGGAGGGGGAAACCCAAATACTTTCTTGGAAGGGAACTAACATTGTACCATAGAGATATTTATCAAATCATGTTTAAGGATGGGGTTCACTCTAAAAAGAGATGTGAATTTTACCAAAACTAACTTGGAGACCTCAAAGTTCAAAAAAGTCATTTAGACCATCTTTAATGAGATTGAAGGAGTTAAGATCACTGTGACATAAAATCGTTAGATAATCATCAATACAAAGGTTGACAATTCTAATCATTTGACATTTTCAATGGGATTTGGAATTCCTATCATTGTTTTTTTTCTTTTAGGATATTGGTCAAGACTTTTACTACAATAACAAACAAAAAATACGAGAGTGGTTCTCCTTGTCGGATCCTTTTTTTACCATGAAACTTACCGTTAATTTATCCATATAATCATCATATCTAAGAAGTACATGGCAACAAGGATGTCCAGAATAAAGTGGCAACGAAAATTTCAAAAACTTTAATAAGATTAATTTTTAGTGCGACCCTCGGGTATTTGCAATTTGTTTGGTAACCCCCTGATGAGTTCTTGAGCGAGAAGGATTTTCTTAGGCATGTTATGCCTATAGACAAATGCATATTGAGACTTATCAATTAGATAAGGGAAATATTCAATGATTTTGTTTGCCAGAATCTTGGAGATAATCTTATAAATGACATTGTAGCAAACAATTGGACAAAAATCGGAGGCATAAGAATAATAGTTTTTTTTTATGGATAATGACGATAGAAGTGAAGTTCCAAGAAAGCTCAAGTATCATAGTGTTGAAAAATTTAGGTTCTGCTCACAAATATTCCTACCCACGATACTCTAACCATCAGTCCTCGAGGCTTTTTCACTATCAATACATAGTAATGTGTTCATAATCTCCTCATATGTTACAGAATGAATCATAGAGACCTTATCAATAAATTTAATTTAAAAGAAATGAAGGCGGATAAGAATGGGATTCGGTTCTTCGGTTTGGTTCAAATAGTTCTTTTGGTTCCTATAAACTGGTAACCATTTATTAGCTGAGTAAATTTGGTTCATTTCAGTATTTTCGGCTTATAGTTCGTTCTTTCGGTTATTAAAATCGGTAACTATTTAGAAGCCAAATAAAATTTAGTTTGGTTTGGTTATTCATGGTTCGATCAGTATGGATACTTTAAAATATTATGTATCTTAATACGGTGTTTAATCGATCCGTAAGAACTATAGTACCCGCATGATATTTAATGTGTATCATTGTTATTAAAAAGCTTTCTAGTTTTTTTAGATAACTTAATATTTTTTGAATTTTTGTAATTAAAGTTAGATCCTTTTTTAATCCATCTCATAGATACCACTTAAAAATCCTATTATGTAGGTGGCCTTTATGTGCAGTTAGTAAAATGGGTACATTAGGGTTGCCTCAATATGTTGTTTGTCTCTTCTTCACTCAAAATATGTTTTCTCGGTTTGAAAATTTTATAGGGTCAATTACCATTGAATCTTGCTTTGAGTTTTGTCCAAAATATTTTCATTTGTGTTTAAATACTCATATTTAAGACCGTGTTTGGTTCGTTAAAAGTTTCTTTCTTTTACATAGTAATGATCGTTGCAAATATTTTTTTAAAATAAAATTAAAATAGTTTACGCGATAAAATTAACATTTACTAAAACTTATTAATAACTGATCGGTTCCTTACCGGTTCTTGGTTCAGATTGGTTAGGAGGCGAGAACTTTAGGTAATTAACACCAAAATTATTTGAATATTAGACATGAAACTGAAACCTGAATCATTTACTTTGGCTCGATTTGGTTCTTTGGTTCCAAAACTAAATGTCCTCATAAGTATGGATAACCATGAGGATGGTTGGTGCCGAGGATATTAGTGAAGTAGTTCGAAAATACACTGGTTATGCCGGTAGTAGAGGTTACCATGTATTTGTAACTATTAGAGATTAAATATTTTATTACGTAAAATACGAGTTTTGATAATACTATGGAAGAACTTTGTGGTACGGTATCCAAATATGAGCAAGCTCATTGAAAATAATTTTAACTTTTGATAATCTTTCTTTTAAATAATTTTGATATTATTTCTTGTTAATATCATCAAAATGAGGTTACATTAAAAAAAATTAGATAAAATAAAATAATATATGTTATAAATATCAGGGAAATGTTATTTTCTCCACGGTTTATAATATCTCCTCCATTTAAATTTTCAAAACACATTCATTACATGCTTTTACCATTGTTCTTTTCATTTAACTTCAAATATATGTTATGTTCTTATTGTGTTCAATTCATCTTTATTTCATACTAACACCTAATTTATTCTTATTCAACCAAACCTATATTCCTAAACCTCTAAAATTAAAATCCAAAAAAAATTAAAACATACTTCAAGTAATATTAAGTTAATAGAAGAATAAAAAAAATACATTAACACTAGAGAACACCACTCAAATCACGAACAATATATTTTAATATTGTGTTTAAAGTCTTACATTCTCTAAACATAAAAAACTAGATTTTTAAAAAATCACTTTTCAAATTCTTGATTTTGCAAATGTGATTATGAGTTAAGCCCTCATAATCAACTGTTTTTCAAAAATGCATGTGGTTCCAAGGGCCTAGTTCGGCAACATATGTTATTTTTGAAAAAAAACACATATAGTTCCTATATTATATATAAGAATTTGCAGTTATTTAAAAAAGGCACCTAGTTCATACACCGTATCTAGGAATTAAGTATGATTTTCTTAAAAAAAAACATATAAAATTTGTGACTATGTCTCCAAATTAAGTGTATTATTTTATATATCAAATAAACTCATTTATTTTGGCGAAAAATAAATTTCGAAACCAAATTTTTGAATTTGATAAAAACAACAATAATTAAATAAAAAAATATATTTCGAAAACCATGGATATATGTATATATCTAATAAAAATGTAGTAATAATATGTAATGAGTTATTTTGTGTTCTTGTTGAATCTTGTTTGGCTACAAAATAGATGTATACGTTTTCTTTTTATTTGTGCTAAACGGTTTCACTAAACAAATTATATATTTTTTATTGGTTACAATTTTTTTATTCGACGTAGATTTTGTATTTGAAAAATCAAACCACATAATATTTTTCTAATCTAACAATATGATTTATAGTTAATATTGAGTGTTGTCGAATTACTTTATATTTAATTGTAAAATATTTATTTGTAGATGATACACCCTATCTTATATAAATTTTGGCAAATTTAAAAACATAATAGTTTAAGAAGAATCATAACAACATTTATCAAGAAAATTATCACCGAGTTATAAATCAACATCAAATCCTAAGAGCAAATATAGACGCATTGTATACGACACCAAGCTATGATAACAACTCCGAAATAAATAGTGAAGGATTATTTTTCTAAAAAATAGTATAATTATTTTTTGGTTGTACAGGATTCCAATAGTTTTTTTAAATCATTCGACTCGAGAGCGATTCTTTTGTGATATTTATGCAAGTTTTATTTGATCAAATTAGGTCACAAACTGATCATTTGGAGAACTAAATCACTAAACACATGACAATTTACTGAAAAATAAGACAATGTAATAACAAAATAAAATGAAGTTGGAAAACAAAGATTTATGGTTGTTCGACAACTTGCCTACATCCATTCCAAGCCACAATAAATAGCACTTCCATAGTTGTTCAACAGTAACAACAGTATATAAGATCAAGATAACAGAAAAAAACAGTATTTACGGAAACTTTAAATTCACAACTCACATTCAATACTCTTCCAAGATCACTCTCTCATCTACTAAGTATTTTTTCTCTCAATCTCCATTGCACTCCACCAAGTTCTCACACTTTAAATTCACAACTCACATTCTATACTCTTCCAAGATCACTCTCTGATCTACTAAGTATTTTTTTCTCCCCATCTTTATTGCCCTCCACCAAGTTCTGACGGCTTTTTTAAAGTCCAAAGTGTAGTCCCTACTCACATTCTCTCTCTTATTTATTAGAATGGACCCTCCCTTTTGGTTTCTAACAAGAATCCACGAGCCATTAAATGAAAGGTAACTTGGAAGCAACACCATTTCATTTGATGCTAGTGTGTTTCTTGCAAGTTACACATTAGCCTCCTTTAAAAGCTTAAGTGGCTTATTTTGTAAGGTAAGGCTTGTTATAAATAGCACCTTAGGTTAGCAGAGAAAAATACTTGAAACGTACTTGAAAGAAATATTAGAGAGAAACACTTTGAGTTGAGAGAAATACGAGTACTGTTTTAGAGAAAACTGTGAGCTTTATGTGAGGAATTTGTATGAGTGATCTGTTAGATGATTATTCTCTCTTGGGTATAATATTTGGGAATGGAGAGAGTGAGTGTATAACTCTTAAATGTATGAAGTGAGACTCCAGCTTTTGTAATATTTTTGAGTTATAATGATACTTGTTTTCTCCCTTGGACGTAGGCAAATTAGCCGAACCACGTTAAATTCTTTTCTCTTGTTTGATCATATTTCTGCATTCGTGGGATTATTTTTCCCAACACAAAGAGCATTATTTATAATATATGGTGCAAATATCTTTCCAACATAGAATGTAACAAAATCCTCAACAAAAATAATCATTTATGTTGTAATTATGAGTAACGAATTTTGGTATAAAACAAGATCGATCTAACCACTGTTAGTGACATTTTATACCACCCGTCACACTTAATAGTTCAAGTCGAGGTTGTCAACCTCTTTACTAGTGTAAAATTTACCACATCTGTAGTCTTTCAGTATGAAGCTGTCTGAAGCCTCGTCCGAAGGGCCCTAGATCCATGACATCGATCGACTTTGCCAAGGTCTTCCTAACCGTGTCAGTGCCTTTTCCGAAGGCTTCCTAGCAGATAGACCTGCTCGGTTTGACCAATGAATTCCTAGTTGAAGCAGATAATATCTCGAACGATAACTATTGGTATAAGCATTTTCTCGATAAAGATTTTCAAACTAAATGAATCAATACATTAACCGAAAAAACTGATGTTTCAAAAATACCTAAGATATACAGTCGATACTTCGACGACGCATATGCATACCAACATATGTATTCAATCAGTTATGTTTTTCTTAACCAAATCGGAACTATACTTTTACACTTCTCATTGAATAGTAAATCACAAACATCTTGCACTCTCTTAAGTTTTTTACCAATAAATTCTTTATCATTGGTAAAAAATTTAAATGTATCATCAAAAATTACTTTTTAAAACAAATTATGAACATCCTCACCTTTCCAAGTTCTTTTACCAACAAATTCATTAGTAGCAAAAATTTTAATTGTGTCCTCACAATTGTCTTCGAAACCGCAGCTTAATAAAAATAAAAAGAATTAAATTTGAAAAAATTCAAAACAAAAAAACTAATAATAACCAAAAATTAGTAAGTTCAAATTTTTTTTTGAAAAATAAAAAAATAATTGTTAAAATTTAACAGTTGTATAAAATTGGCTAATAGTAAAATATTAAAAAACATTTAACCATAAGCTATTGGGATTTATCTTCAAAGTTACTGCGGGTCAGAATAATTTGACAAATATCATCGTATATGTTACGGTTTTCTTTTAAATGGAAGTTGATTTGTAGAATGGATTTTGGAAAGGTTTTACGATTGTACATTTTGTTAGAGATATAAGACCTAAACCCATATAGTTTATCTATAAATCTATAGATAAACTATATGGGCTAATGGGCTTAGGTCTTATATCTCTAACAAAATGTAGAATGGTAAAACCTTTCCAAAATCCATTCTACAAATCAACTTCCATTTAAAAGAAAACCGATGATATTTGTCAAATTATTCTGTCCAATTGTGTGAATTCTATATATTTATAAAATCAAAATATTTTTGTTCTACTTTTTTTTGTGATAAAATGCTTTATATTTTTTTATTTAAGCCGATATATATCTTATTAAATTGTAATAGAAACAAAACACCAAAAGACTGTCCATAATTTATATCTCAATAATAATTATTTTGGAACATAAAATGAGTTTTTCCCAAACACCCCATTCTAAACCCAAACCCCGTTAAGACAGCAAGAGGCACCCCAACATCATAAAATGAACCCAAGTTTATATAACGCTGTCTCTTAAAACGCGGCACAGAGTGGTCTGAAGAGTGTCTCCGAACTCTGATACCCTGTCTACTGGCAAACACGACGCGGTCAATGATAGAATCGCTTTACCCTCTAGAAAGTCTCCCATGAGTTTTTCCCGAAGATGATCGTGACGATCATTGAGATGGCTCATGCGAAAATAGCACAGAGAGCTATATACGACGACTTTTTAGCATGAGTTGGTATGTTAGCTCCTAACTTGTTGCCGACCCGAGTTGACACAGCTTGACTTAATGTTGCAGGGAAAATATAGAGAAAGACGTCAACTGTATGAGAACTCCATTGTAACAACAGACTCAAGGTAACCATTGGACAAAATGCCACACAAATAATCATGATTTAGTACCACCACCATTCAAAGACACACCAAAACACAGCTTGAGATTTCCAAAACGAGAATGGATCTCCACTTGGTGTATGTTCCATCCGAAAACCCTTAAAACGATTTTCGACATTCCCCTGAAAACCAAATGTAGATCAAGATGGTTAAAAATAGAACAAACTCAGTAAAACAAAAAGCTAATGTAATCCCTTTGATAGCTTACTTAGGACCGTAGGTAAAGGAATAGTTGGTCATGCATAACTAAAGCCATAGACGAACCATAAACAAAAGGGGAAAGCACATCTCCGAATCGTATCAAAGGTACTGCATTCCCCTTGGCCAGCTTTGGCCTATGGAAGTAAGAGGGAACAAATTACCACTAACATGTTCTGTTCTACGGCCAAGACTACTTCCATTGATGTTTGATTAAGTTGTTTTGTTGTCAAAGCCATTCACAGAACGCTTGAAAAGTTCTCATGTCAGCTCGATTGTATTTTTGAGTGAATTCAAGAAACATCGGCCAAGTAAAATCTGCATATTTCTTGGGTTGTTGTTGTGTACCAATTCTTTTGGTGGCATCACCCCTTTGTCGGACACAAAAAGAAAGCAAATGATTTTATTGTAGTTTGGCTGTTTATAACGGATCTACACAAACAACACTTGTATATTCCATTAGAAAGAGCCTGCAAAATAACAATGTTAAAAGTGGTTTAAAATTGGACTAGTTAAATGCAATCTTTAAATTTTATAAGATTGTAAACTTTGTAAATATATTTCCATGAAAGTATCACGGATATCAACTACAAATGCTAGAGGAGTCAGGGTCCCGATATTAGGTCTGGTTTTTGGCATGGTTTTTGGAGAAAACATACTTCATAGTTCATAACCAAAATGCTCACCAACTTTTCTTTGAAACTATCCATATAATTTTGATCATCTACAATAAGATTTCATTCACGCACATGATTCAAAAAGTATGAAAGCTATTGCAATACCTTAGTCGCGATGAGACTTGCTTTCCCCTCTCCTTTTGTTCGGCTATTGCTTTATTATGCATGGGATAACCAACTATTGGTTTATATACAGTCTTAAGTACTGTATAAGGGATTACATTTTTGGTTTTATCGACTTTGTTCTATTTTTCACAATCTTGATCTACACGTCAAGGGAATGTCCACGTTTAAAGGTTTTTGGTTGGAACATACACCGAGTGGAGATCAGTTCTGGTTTTGGTCATCCCAAGCTGTGTTTCGGTGTGTCTCGATGGTGGTGGTATGAAATAATGATTTTTCTTTGTGGCATTTTGTGGAACGGTTCTCAAGAGTCGGTCGCTAAAATGGGGATTCTCATACAGTTGACCGTCTCTTCTTTATATTCTCCCTTCAGCTTTAAGTCAAGCTGTGTGGACTCGGGTTGGGAACGCCCTAGGAGCAAACAGACCAACTCATGCTAAGAAGTCGTCATATATAGCTCTCTTCTGCGCTTTTTTGACAGGAGCCATCTCAATGATCCTCACGATCATCGGGAAAAACTCATGGCAGAGATTTTCGCGACGGATACTGCGATTTTATCGTTCACGGTGGCGTGTTTGCCTGTAGTTGGGCTATCAGAGTTCGGAAACACTCCTCAGACAACCGTGTGCGGCGTTTTAACAGGCAGCGCTAGGCCTAGCTTGGCAGCTCATATAAACTTGGGTTCATTTTGTGGTGTTGGGTTGCCTGTTGCTGTCTGAATGGGGTTTGGGTGTAAAATGGGGCTGTTTGAGCTTATTGTCGGGTGTCAGCTGCTGTC
This sequence comes from Limnanthes douglasii subsp. nivea, assembly GCA_036936605.1. NCBI lineage: Eukaryota > Viridiplantae > Streptophyta > Magnoliopsida > Brassicales > Limnanthaceae > Limnanthes > Limnanthes douglasii. The sequence continues at coordinate 281,317,419 of JAUPFV010000005.1, forward strand.
TTGTGTTTCGATGGTTATTGTTTTGGCTAAGACTGTTTGGGAAGCTGAAGCAAGAAGAGCTAGAGAACTGACCGGAGACCCAAGCTCATCTTTACCCTTGAACTGAAATTGACAAAAACTCATGTTCCTATATAAAATAAATGTCATTCACAATTTGTCAATGACAAATAAATTATGGAGAATCTTTTTATGTTTTAGTGGTTAAATAACATAATCGGCCTTTCATATTTTATGTTTGTTTTGTTATAGTTTTTTTCTTTATTCTTGTATTAAATAGATTTTTCAAATTTTAAAAAATTATATTTTTAATCCCCATGCATAAGTTTAGTCATACCTTTTTTTTAAATTGTTTTTTACATTTCTAGTCTCGCGGTTTTAAATGGAATCGCACCATAGACTAAAATTATCTTCTTTTCCTTAAATATAAGAAGAAAAACTCCATGAATTATTTTAAGATGTTGGCCAAACACACACAAAATGAAAATATAGAGGACCAACTATTGATTTTTACTATATTTTTATTTTGCGTTTTGTTTTTAGTTTAAATGAAAAAATAAAAAGTATTTTATTATAAAAATGTTGACCAAGTAAAATAACCAATAATATGACTTTTTAAAATATAACGAGACAAATAATATAAGAAGGATCAATTATGTTTTTTACTATATTTCATTCTACATTTTGTTTTGTTTTGTTTTTATTACAATTAATGAGATATTTATTGGTTTTGAAAAGAAAATATAAAGTATCTCATTGTAAATAAATTAAAACAGAATATCATGTATAAAATTAGATTTTATAATTATATACACAATTTGCACAAGTATATGCATACTAAAAAAATTAAATTTTACAAAAAGTATATATTCTTTAAACAATTTTTATTGCACAAATATTGTATATATAAAAAATTTTGTGGTTTCTCCACGATATATATTACTTGTAGAATTCGATTTTATTTGGCCCTATAGTTTTTATGTACTTTTTTATGATAATTAACAAAAAAAATTATCAAATTTATAATACGAAAATCAATTATTTTTTTTAATCTTAAAACTGAAATTTATTGAAAATCACCAATTGATAAGTATAATACATAGTCTGACTTTTTTTATCTTATACAACAATCCGCCCACAAGGTTTAATGTAAAAATGAATTTCACGGCCCAACACCTAAAGAGACCTGATCCGATAAATAAAAGCGTTTTACCATCGGTTTCAGCTGAAACTCTAGTCACTTGAACCAATTCCATCGACTTAGAAACCTAGCACCTCAGCTGCAAAACCACTGCAATCTAGCTTACCCAAAGGTTTGATGAGACAAATCGATCCGACATTACAACGGAAGCTTGATGAATTTCGCTAGACAGATATCTAAAGATAGCAACAGCAAGCAACGATTTCAATCTGGAGATTTCCAAGCTGACTATTGAAGAAATCTCTTCACATTACGGGATGCAACAAGCAGGAGAAAACCTAGCATCTCAATTCGGCATGAAATATGCCCTACATCTGTTAGTCTTCTTTGTGTTCGACACCGAGAGAAGCAGACAGCTCAATTCGGCAAGAAAAAAGGTCGTCAAGTTCGATTCATCAGCGCAAACGACCATCTAAATTCGGAGAAACCTCCATGGACGACAATTTTCTTCACGGGAACCACTACTCATACTTTCTAGCAAACCTGCTTCTGAAGTCAGACCACAAGAAAGAGTTCATATGCCGTCTAGTGTAATTGTCACCAAATCCGGTATACAGAGCTCCATTATGTTTATACTATTTGCTTTTGAAAATAGATTTCTGATGGAATCAATTTATTCTCAGGTTAAGAATAGCAGAAATAGCTTCAAGCTTTTCAGAATCTGCTAGGACTCTTTTTCTATCTTGTACCCCAAAACTAATAGTTCTTAATCAACAAAGTCAAGAGGACTCAAGAAATGAGGTATATGTTCATCCTTTTTTCTTTGAGAATCTTCAAATTATGCAATCATCAATCTTCCTGACTTGGTTTTGTCTGCAGGTATGGCCAGGATTTCGCTTACTAAGAACATCACTCAGCAAAGTGACCAATAGCTCCATCAGGTACTTGTTTATTTTCTCTAGAGTTGGGAGTTCCTGGGGACTACATGCAGTCCGCTTGAGCCAATGCGACCCTTCTGTAGATCAAAATCGGCTTTACAGTAAACCTCCTCAAGGCTCTCTTTAATCGGAGTAGCACAACAGATTGGGGTTAGCATCAACCAACGTTTAAGATTCTTCAACATACAATCCACTTGAGCCACATGCAGTAGCTAGCGTTCCTTGTTCCTTCAATGTGCAATCCACTTGAGCCACATGAAGTATGCGTTCCTTCTGGAGATCAAACTCAGAATTACAGTAAACCATTCTCAAGGCTCTCTTTATTCGGAGAAGTTCAGCAGATTGAGGCTAGCATCAACCAGCATTTAAGTTCCTTCAACATTGCCTGAAAAAATGTGAGTCAGTCATCAGTCCGTATATAGCCAACGTTTAGGATTTCTAGTAGAATTATAGCATCCAGCATCGCTGGAGCTATAAAATCATTGTAATTAATTATTTTTTTATATTTTTGAGTCCATCGGGCGAGCCAATCGGCTGCCCGATTTTACTCTCTAAAAATGTGAGAGATCTTCATGTTACCAGTGATTAGGCTTATGATTTTACTCATAATATAGTTTAGTTTTAATGGAAATTTTCCATTAGATAGCAGATTGATAATTATTTCAGAATCGGTCTCTAAATCAACATTCTTATATCCTTTGATTTTGCAGATTAGCAGTCCATCATGGAGCTAGTATCGGTGGGAACAGACCATAGTTGTTGCCATAACCAAGTACCATGGCTCCAGTATGATCTCTGATGATGACTGCTCCAGAAGCTTCACCAGAAGATGAACAACTGGCTTCTGAGTTCAGTTTATAACGGCCAAGCTGAGGAGGTTTCGAGGTTAGGTACAAAATTTTCTTTTTGAAATGTAGATGATTAGTGCAGCCAAGAGTAATGGCAGCATCTTCACACTGCTTCCATTTCCTACCTTTGAACCTGTTAGAATAGTCAAGACTTGTCAATATGTTAGTAACATGGTTGATAGCTACTTTAGAAGTAGCATGAAATTCATCCATTTTACTTTTATTTATGTAGTACAAATAACCTAACAAATTAGAGCAGGCATAATGATTTTGATATGATTTTTGATGTCAACAGACCAAAACCATGTCAAAAACATGTGCTTAACAGTCATGTGTCTTTGTATTTTAACCCTAATTTCTCCTATGAAGAAAGACCAAATGTCCCACGCAAAAGAACATTGAATAAATAAGTGATTGACAGACTCATAATTTGTGCAAAACTGACATTTAAACACAATGGTAATGTGTCTAGATTGGAGAACTGAATATGTAGGAATTTTTCCTAATATGACTCCCCAAGCTAGAAAAGAACACTTTACAAGCAATATTTGATTCCAAATGTTACCAAATATAGCAGAGGGCCTAAAGGGAGGGTTTAAGGCCTTAATAGTGTATTTAACATTAAAATGACCCTCTTTAGATAAAGTCAAGACTATTGTGTATTTCGAGAACTTATTAATTTTCAGCTTAGAGACTAAATTAACATTATAGTCACTACGGATTTTTTTAAGCTCATTCTGATTCCAGTTATTACCATCACATAGAGAACAAACCTTCCTACCCTTAAACCAACTATTATCATGGTTAGTGTTAAGGCTTATAAGAGGCATTCTACCAAACTAGCTATCCAACCAAATATCCATGTTAACACAACCTAATTTCCACTTGAAATGGGATTCAGCTAAATCCCTTATCTTAATCAGCCTTTTCCACGTTTGGGAACCATTTTTACAGCCAACTTGCAAGGGGTGCTTGTCTAGACAATAGATGTTATGTAAATGCTTAGCCCATAGAGAAGTATTTTCTCTAAACCTGATACATAACTTGCATGAAAAGGATTTTTGAATATTCAAAAGGCTATTAACATTCAGTCCACCATCATTGAATGACTTACAAATAGCAGACCAAGATGACCAGTGAACTTTGTTGATTTCACTACTGGATCCCCATAAAAATCTATTATCAATTTTTCAATCTTTGATAGGGTTGATGAGGGAATCTAGCAGCTTTGAGCCTAGTAAGTAGCCCCATTAGGGTTAAGGCTCTGTATAGAGCACCAAATTTCAGACTCACTGGGCTCTTCAAGCAACATTTTATTATATGCCTCATTAATTAGCTTTGAGATAACATTAAATATATTATTTCTCAAACTTATATTTTCAGTGAATTTATTTGAATAAGAAGGATTAGAAAGCATATCTGAGAAATATTTAGTTGTTGATGAGTAGATATCCTTCTCTTTAGTGATCCATATGTTGTTATCTTTGACACCTTTGATAGTTCTTTGTCTACGCTTCTTCTTGGCGTATTTTTTTATAAAGTTTCGTATTTCTATCTACATCTACTAACCAGCTTGAATATATTTTTTGTTTCCAGAAATCCTCTTCCATGGTGAGAGCCTGGAGGTGAGTAGCTGTGGCTTCAGACAATTTAATTTTATCTTCATTACTACCAGTCAGTCTGACTCCCTCTTCACAAATAAGTAAGTTCTCTTCTGCTTCCTTTATTTTATCAAATAGATTTCCAAAGTGCTCTTTATTCCACACTTTTAAGACTGCTTTTAGTCTTTTAAGCTTATTCCAGTAGACAAATAGAGGAATTCCCATCATAGGCAATGCCCAGTTATCTGATACCAACCTTAGTCCAGATGTTAAGGAACTTAAAAGAGTTACCCTGCTTCTTTTTTCCATTAGTAATAGAGATACACAAAGGAGTATGATCTGAGCAAGTACGAGGAAGATGGGAAACCTTCGTGCTTGCAAAAGAACCAAACCAATCTTGATTTATTAGATCTCTATCGAACTGTTTCCACCTAGATTTGTTCGTCCAAGTAAATTTGGTACCCATATACCCTAAACCCTCTAGGTGACAGTCCTCCATCATTTCAAGAAGATCATTAGCACTGCCTTGACAAAAATTTGAACACCCAATCTGTTCTGAAGGAGAAACAATGGTATTAAAGTCACCAACCAGTAACCATTCATTCACCCTGGCTCAAGATCTCTAATGTCATTCCATAGATCTAACCTGCCACTTCTCTGACATTTTGCATGGATACAAATAATAAAAACAACATTATTTAAAAAGTTATGGTTTACTTTCATATGACAGTATTGGATTATGTCATCAAGTATATCAACCTCTAAGTTCTCGTGCCAGAATACCCATATTTTGTTAGAAAAATTAGCATAATAATTGTTTAGCTTTAGCTTAGTTGATAAGCTGATTATCTGATCACAAGTAATCATAGGTTCCTGCAAAAACAAAATTTTAATACCTTCTTTCCTTATCAGTGATTTTAGTCTTCTAATAGATGAATGGCTACCCACTCCTCTGATATTCCAACTTAAAAGCTTTATCATTTAGGGCTTCTGAGAGATGATCTTCTGGTCTCTTCAAATTGGAGAGACCTAATAACTAGAGGTTTGTTCCTCTTGCTTCTTCTAGCTTGTTTAAGTTTTTTATCTATGATACTTTGGAAACTTTGATCAACTTTTTGGAGTCTGCGTGCAGGTGAAGGAGGAAGGCTTCCAGTATTATCCTCAGGAGGATATAGCTTTGCAAAAGGAGGTTTAGTTGCTTTAGATGGTTAGGGAGATCCAGTATTTTCAAGTGAAATGATGGCATTCATTGTATCCTCTTCTATCAGATAAGTATTCATTCCTTCGACTACCATCTCTGATGTTAAGTTAGTAGTATCAAAATCTTCTGGGATTTTTATAATAGGAAGTACTCTTATTTCAGATACTTGATTTTCCTCAAACATATCATTTATGTCATTACCATTAAGAACAGAATGTTGAATATTCTCAGGTATTGATTCTGGCTCAATCTGTTTGTCATCCACAGATGATTGATCTTTCAGTGCAGATTCAGTTTGCTTCAGAGTTTCTATGACAGGATTTTGAAAGGTCATTTGGGTAGGCTTATTTACTTCCATACTAACAACATGTTTCTTTTTACAGGAATATGAATTATGTCCAACATGAAAGCAGGAATTACAGTATTTTGGTACTTCTTTATAACTCAGATTTATCCAGTGCCCCATATTATTGTCAAAGCCTAACCAAACGTGATTTTGCAGCTTCTTGGAGATGTCCATTAAGATCCATGCATAACAGGCGTTATACATGGCCTTATTCTTGGGTGGGATCCAAGTCTTCAAAGGTGTTCCTAATGAAGAAGCAACAGCATTGATAACTCCTTCATTATATAACTGCTCATGTAATCTTTCTAGTCTAGTCTAGATAGGAACCATAGGACTTTCTTGTTTAGTGTTAAAGGAAGGTGACCATTTCAAGACTCTCGTGGAGTATTCGCCCAAAGTTCATACTCCACGGGACCAAATTCTATCTATATCTTCTTTTAGGGAAAATTCAAGGAATAGATGTCTTAAATCCTAATTTGTATAACTGAAATCCCCATTGAATTTTTTGTCTGCAAAGAATCTGTCAAGAACATATTTTTAGGAAGGCCTTTAGAAAATTTACCTATTAAGGTGTAAGTAGAGTCCTTTTGTAGGTCCTCATAGATAGGTCTTCAAATTGGATTGATATATGAGCAATCTTGTGTTGAATAGACGACGGTTTAATGTCTTTAGCTTGATGATTTGTTTGGTGTACAACTTGCGAATAAGATCTATGGTGATCGAGGAAATCACCGTTTTCATTTCTGTTTTGCAGCGCAGATGAACTTAGTGGTGGAAAATGCTCCATGTTACAAAAAACCGGACTTATGATGACAAGTAGTCGAGTACATCCACGGAGAAAGATAGAAGAAAGATCAGAGAAAGAGATGGATTAAGAAGTCAAATCTTGGAGGATAACAGCTATAATTTTTATTTTTTACTTTTTTGAAAATCGATTACTCCGACTAACCAATTTTAAATCGCCAACAGTTCATCACTATATCGATTGGGTGATTATATTACAACCCGATAAATTTTGTTAAAATTGAGTTGGTTTGTTCAGGTATTGTCGATTGGGTATGTTTAAATTTGGTTCTAAATAATATAAACCAGATCTAAAAATATAGGTCTTTTAAATTTTTACTATTTTGTTTTTGTAATTCGTTTGTTCGTCGGATGAGCTCTTTGCCAGTTGGGAAGATCGCATCCGGCGGGATAAAAAGATATATTTGATATGTTTTTAAATTTGATAAAAAAAATTAGAGACTACTATCCTTATAAAACCGGATTAACCATAGCTTTGTTGATTTTTTCATCTCAAAAGAATACTTAAATGCGAAACTACTCCCATAAAATCCATAATCGACTATAGTTTCAAAAATAATAAAGTTGTATTATTTTTTGTTCACTTTTTTTCTTTTATAATAAAATAGTTTTAAAAAATTCATATAAACCAATAAATATCTCATGAAATCTTAACCGAAGCAAAATAAAACACAAAATCAAAACACAAGATTGATGATAATTTATTTTTCAATAACAATTATTATTTTATTTTGGAACATGAGTATTTATCAATTTCAGTTCAAAGGTAAAGATGAGCTTTGATCTCCGGTGAGTTCTCTAGCTCTTCTTGCTTCAGCTTCCCAATCAGTCCTAGCCAAAACAACAATCATCAAAACAAAACACACCAACTGTGCCGACAATAAACCCAACATTAGCCCAAACAGCCCCAATTTAAACCCAAACCCCATCAAAACAGCCACAGGCAACCCAACACAATAAAATGCACCCAAGTTTATATGAGCAGCCAAGCTCGGCCTAGCGCTGCCTCTCAAAACGCCGCACAGGGTTGTTTGAGGAGTGTTGCCGAACTCCGATAGCCCAACTACAGGCAAACACGCCGTCGTCAAAGATAGTATCGCAGTATCTGTCGTGAAAATCCCTCCCCATGAGTTTTTCCCGATGATCGTGAGGATCATTGAGATGGCTCCTGTCAAAATAGCGCAATAGAGAGCTATATACGACGTCTTCTTAGCATGAGTTGGTCGGTTGGCTCCTAACTCGTTCCCAACCCTAGTCGACACCGCTTGGCTTAAAGCTGAAGGAAAAATATACAGAAGAGACGTCAATTGTATAAGAATCCCCATTGTAGCGACTGACTCACGAGAGCTGCTCGACAAAATGCCGCACAGAAAAATCATGATCTCATACCACCACCATTCGAGACACACGGAAACACAGCTTGGGATGGCCAAAACAAGAACTGATCTCCACTCGGTGTATGTCCCAACCGAAAACCCTTGAAGGGATTTTCGACATTCCCTCGAAAATAAAATATAAACCAAGATTGTTAAAAACAAAACAAAATCGGTAAAACCACTAGCTAATGCAATCCCTTTGATACCGTACTTAAGACGGTAGGTAAACCAATAGTTGGTCAGCCCATGCATAACTAAAGCAATAGACGAACCATAAACAAGAGGGGAGAGCACGTTTTGGGTTCGGAGGTAAATCCGAAGAGGATGTATAAGACATTGTATGAAAAGATTCGGTAGCGAAAAAATGAGATAATGACTCGCGATCGACGATATCACCGGTTCTTGATGTAACATTCGAAGCACAGATTCGCTAAAAATCCAAAAAAGAGAAATGGGTATGGAAGCCATTGTTAAGATGATGATGGTTCGGGTTAGAGTTTTGCCCATGAGAGACCATTTGTTAGCTCCGCATGCTTGAGATGAAATAGCTTCGGTCCCCATGGCTAGACCGGAGATCACAGAGTAGCCACTTATGTTAGCTAGGCCGATAGCTAACGATCCACCAGCCAATGCTTCCTTTCCCATCGTACCCAAAAAATACATCGAAATCGCCGATTTTCCGTAAGTGAGAATGCCAGTGATGATAACAGGAAGAGCTATAGTGTATAGTCTTTTAACCTCTTCGATCATCTACAGATACGAATACATGTAACCGATTATAAGTCTGAAATGTTATAATAAGCTAAAAGTATTTTCAAAAAATATATATGAGTAAAAGTTTGTATTATTTTTATGCTAATCTCGGGTTTGATCCGACTGTGTCATTAGTTTTATTGGGTTTTAAGGTCAAATTAAAAGCATGTTTTTGTTGATTCTAGTTTTACTTTGAGTATAACAATAATTTGATTTTAAAAATTGACTTCAAAGAACTTTTTAAATATGAACGGATAGATACAAAAATAATTTTATAATAGTTAATGAAAAAAAATAAGTTTGATAAAATTATGTAAATAAAACAAGCTATAACAAAAATTTACGAGAGATGTATTTAAAATGGCTTTCATGTTTTATTTTCCTCACCGGAATAAAGAATTTAACTTAAATTTCAAAATTATTATTTTTTAAAAAAAATTAGTATAAAACGATTTTTAGAATATATAAATTAACATAAAAGAATTTTTAAAATTATGTTAGATTATTTTCATGTGATCATATAATAATCTCGTATACGATTAGACTCTGTGTCATAATTTTATTGGGTTTAAGGTAATAAATAAAAATAAATAAATAATAATTTGTTGAATATTTTTTCTTTAAATTTATCAATACTTAGATTTTAAAAATTAACATCAAACAATTTTTTTAACTATGAATTGTTAGATACAAAAATAATAATGTTATAGTAATTAATGATAAAAAAAAATCAAATGGATTGAATTATGTGAATCATTTTATGAATTGCTGTTGAGACGAGATATATAACAAAAAGTTTTTGTTATTTCACTCACCATAAATAAGAATTTAATATAAACCGATGGATCTAATCCAAACTATTTTTAAAAATAAATAAAAATATCAAAAGATATCTAAATTTGGAAATATATATATGTTAATAAATCTCTATATGTAAAATTTACATAGTATGCAAAACTAAATTGTTTAAAAACCTGAAAAGTTGAAGTTGACCGTCTGAAATCTTCTTCGCTTCGCTGTGTCGAAGGAGTGAAAGATTGATCATTCATTTTTTAAACCAAAAGCAGTGTATTAAGAGATATATGGGTATGCGAATAAAAAAGAGAGTCAAACGCTATATATAGAAATACATATTAAGTAACGCTAGCATCTTTTACATTATACATATTAATGCAGTTGTTGGGGTTCGGTAGGTAAGTCAAACGAAGAAACGGCCATGTAGTTTAGTCATGGTTTTACGGTAAAAAACCGAATAAAAATTCATATCATTTATTAATCTATACTATATCATAATTCTTTTAGATTTAATAAAATTTTATTCATCTGTTTATAATATATATGGTATATTTTTTAAGAAGTCCGTCAAATTTTTAGAAATTATCATTTGCTATAGCCATATATATCTAACTCTTAATAGGTATCTCAAAGGTTTATTTATTTCCACTATACATTTTAAAAAAAAAATTATAAACCTAAAAATACCTCCGAATTAGGTTTTTGTAATAGGCCATCTTTTTTCCTATGAGAAAGCTACCGTCCAAGTTATCCGAAAATATAATTTGTTTTATTGTTGACGATATTACCGTTTATTTCCCCTCAACTCCTTCTTGTCAACTCTAAGTCAGGTTGAGGTCTTCTTATTAACCGCAATGGTATGCAAGAAGTGTAAGTTTTCAAATTTTATGATCGATCAATTAATTGTCTTAGAATCTTCTTTAGTTTCGTAGATTCATGTCATAAAATTGATTTGATTGTATTTGATTATTTTTAGGTGAGAGTAAATGAACGAATGTGATAGTTCATGATAAATGAAACGAATGTACTGTGATTGTTGTATGGATATTCTAAAACTTATAAAAAATACTTTGGCTCATATTTGGTGCTCATTTATAGTTTTTATTACCTATTAAATCTTTAAATTGTAACATCGTTGTAAAGTTTAGGTTTGTTGCTTTTTTTAATATTGTATAATAATGAGCTATGTGATAATACTAATTCTTGAGTTAAAGAGTTTAAAAGAATGTGTCTATGAATGATTAGCTCATGCAATTTATTATTCAAAGTAATCACTAGACTCGATAAAGATAAACTTACTTTAATCTTACCGAAGTTAACTCAGATCAATCCAATTTTTTAGAATTAGAGGTATTGTCGATAATATAACAGTGGCTCGAGAAATAATTGAAAAAGGTTATATCAATAAGAAATGAGGTAATATGGTACGCAAACTAAAACTACAAAAAATAGACGACGTAGTTGAATAATATAGTCGGGGAAATAGTCAACCAAATTTAAAATATATTTTGAGTTTGGTAAAAAACAGCATTAGTTATAAAAAAACAATCAGAATATCATGAGATGCAGAACAGTAAGATGAGGGAATTCAAAATTTTAGAGAACTCATGTTTAGATAGAAATCATAAGATGCACACATGGTGTTGTTGTTGGTGTTTTGAAAGTTAAAGAGTCTAAAATATGTTTTTAAGTTACGTGTCACCATTGTCAGGTTTTTGCAACAACTTTAAAAATTAAATTACATGTACGAAGCACTATAACAAGATTCATATACATTCTACATTTGGTGCACTACATGATGAATTTTTTTTGCTCAAGATAACAATATATGTTATTCACTAATATTTTTTTATTGAGAAGTGGATGTGCTAACTATGTATTTCACAAACATGTGCAACTAAAAATCAAATACGTATTATCAATTTAGTTGACTAGAAATATATGAGTTAGACAAATTCATACTCATTGTAAATATAACCAGAAACCACATCATATAATAACAAAAGGCATCCATATTAAAAACACAAAATCCACAACTTATCAGTGATACCATATCCAAAAATATATATTCAATAAGAATTAATTATAAAATTTTAAAAATAACTCTAAAAACTATAATCCATTTTGGATTGGTGAAATTGTTTTATAAATCTTAAAGTTTTAACTCAACATGAGACTACTCAATTATTTTATTCTGCTGATTGTATGGCATACCACGTCAAAATAGTGGGTGGTTTAGAGAAATAAAGTAAATCTAAAAATCTAAAAATCTAAATAACAAATGGTAAAGCAATATCAACAAAATAAGCTCAATATACAATAAGATTAATAAAATATATTAATTTCAGTGAACTATCTTATAATTTCGTGGATAAATGTTTTATATACTTTATACTCTCTGACTATAGATCGTATGAAGTAAAATCAAATTATTGTTTTGCATAAAGTAAAGTTAGATATTACACCTTTGTAGTTTGACGGTTGACAACTCTTTTTTCATTAAAATTACAATTAAACACCATTTAAAAAGCAAACATGAGATCCATAGTATGAATTACAAAAAATAATTACCAACCAATATTGCCCTATGACTCTTCTGTGCCTTAGGTTCCTTACATTTAAAATCCAGAAACATCTAGGTAAGTAAATTTTCATTACAAAAAAACATACAAAGGTTTCACAAAATAATGTAATACAACATAGTGAGATTGCACATGACATAAACATAACTTCGTTGACAATGACAAAGTATTACACTTGCATGCAAAAATAAAAGTAATTATAAGTATCTAATATGTGAAAATCATTAAGAGGTTTTTTCATATATGTACTCTCAAACAAAAATAAGTTGTAATCTACAGTTGTGCAAGTGTGACAATCCATTGGTGTATGAGGTGTGAATTTTACTTATGGCTAACTACATGGCTCTTTAGGTACAATCCATTGCCGGATGTCATATGTTAAGATATTAAAAGCATCCATTCATTAACTATCTTTGTCGAATGTTTATAAATTCCAAATTACAAACACCAATTCATCCAAAATATTAAAATTAACACAAGTATTAAAATGGGTAAAACTCTAACTATTAAAAGTCATAATTGTTGGAAAAATAGGTACCGCATATTCCATCTCCGTATATAAGTAAGAAAAATCTGATCTCCACATCAGTATGATATTGTCCGCTTTGGCACCCGAAGGCTCGTATGGATTTTCTTTTGGTCCACTTTCAAAAGGCCTCATACTTAGTTGAGGTATGTTCTTACTTATATACCATTGACCATTCCCATGCTTAAGTGATATGGGATGTGGGACTTTGGTCGTCATCCTAACAAATCATCTTCTCGAACAAAGTACCACTTCAACCTCATCTCAAGGTGCTCACCTCCTATTAGACCATATTGTCTTGTTCCTTAGCACCACACTCCAATCAAGCAACACTGCTTGATGAGCCACAAACACTCCAAACTAGGATCTCCAGAGCAGATCACTCATCTTGAGTATGGTATATGATGGTTCATCATGTTCGGCCTCTGAGAATTTCACCACTATCGCGTTATGTCTGAATCTGGCTCTGATACCATTTATTGAGAATATGAATACCACGTATTTTGTCTCCATATATAAGTAAGAACAATTGATCTTCACACTAGTATGATATTGTTCGTTTTAGCCCCGAAACGTGGCAAGGTTTTACTTTTGGTCCACTTCCAAAAGGCCTCACACTAATGAAGATGTATTCTTAACTTATATACTAATCTTTATTTTCATGTTTAATCGACGTGGGATGTGGGACTTTGGTCGCACCTAATAATCCTCCTCTCGAATAAAGTACCACTTTAGCCTCCTCTCAATTGACTTTCATCAGCCTACTATAGTTAGGTGGAGAGAAGCCTGAACTCTAGAGCTTTATGACGGATCTATCTGGTCACTATCAAATGACATTGTGTCGCTCCTTGATCAAGTCATGTACTTGATGAGATATCATGCACTCTATTTATAGATGATATTGCGTCGCTCCTTGATTAAGCCACCTGTTTGATGAGCCATCAAGCGCTCCATCTATCCAGCCGATCATTCACCTTGAGTATGCCTCTTATCTTCTGGTAAGATGTTCGACATCTAAGAATTGTACCCACATCACATCCACCACATCGAGTTTCGTCTGGGCCGGGTGCTCTCATACTATTTGCAAGAGAAATGAGGTTCGGTGCTCTGATACCATTTGTAGGGGAAATGGGGTCCGCATATTCTGCCTTTGTATATAAGTAAGAATAATCTGATCTCCACACTAGTTTGATATTGTCCACTTTGGGCCCACTTGACCGCACGACTTTTATTTTGGTCTACTTCCAAAATTCTTCACACTAATGAAGATGTATTTTTAATTTATATACTGATTTTTCTTCCTATATTTAACCGATATGGGATGTTAGCTAGGTCTGTGAACGTATCGAAAAAAAAAGTCACAAAGTCCTTTCTAATAAAATCGCTCTGCAACAGATCCGGAGACGTAGGCGCAGTTTGTTGAACTCCGTTAACAATTTGTGTGTTTGATCTTATTTCTAGTTTATATTGTATTTGATCTTACGGTTGGTTTATTTTGCCAGAAACATAGGCATAGTGTTTGATCTTACTATTGGTTTATAGTGCCGGAGACATAGGCATAGTGTTTGATCTTACTACTAGTTTATTGTGTTTCCAAACAACATATTGTTATTACTTGTTTTCACTAATCTGATAACATGATCTTTTGTGTTTGATCCCTTACAACATTGTAACAGATTGTCGATTCAGTTATTGGTGTTGTTTATAATCAGAGGGTCTTTTGCGTAAGACCCCTTAGAACTGGTATCAGAGCATCAAGATTGGTAGCGATCCAAATGAGGTCAGATTTTAGTGGGAGCAATTGCTGCAGATGAAGAAAAGGTGAGACTCGAAAAGTTCAATGGTGTAGATTTTGGATCCTGGAAGATGGAGATTGAAGATTATCTGTACCATATTTTTTTTTATCAACCCCTCAAAGAAAAGAAGCTAGAGAGTATGAAAGATGAAGAATGGACCCTTCTTGACAGACAAGCCTTTGGAGTAATCCGGTTGACGGTATCTCATAATATTGCCTTCAATATCGTAAATAAAACAACCACGGCGGGTCTTATGAACGCTCTCTCCAGTATGTATGAGAAGTCATCAACGTCCAACAAAGTTCACTTTGATGAGTCCGAATTCAGAATACTCCCCGGAAGGGCAAATCAGTATAATTCTCTCCGAAATCCGGACAGAACTTTTGGACCGGACAGATCACTTCGAACCAGTATGAACCTAAGGCTCTTCGAACTATGACAAAAGTACTAAAAAACCTAAACACTTCTTGACTAAGCTACCTGTCCACCTGCTTAGAACTCATGGGTCTTTAAACATGACCCGGGTCCATTAAACTTGACCCGAAAGCCCATAAAGGCCCAAATTTCATACTATAAATACCCAACCACCAGCATTAATTATGGGTAAGAAAAATTAACTGCTGCCAAGCTGCTCAATTCTCTCTCCACATTAAAAACACTTTGAAACACCCTTAAACACCCTCACGCCACCGTTAAACACCCTTACACCGCCTTAAAACTCCACTTGAAATTACCAGCCTACCCTCAGGCTACTTTTATCCTTACCAAATTGGCGACCACAGTGGGAGGCGACGGTGCCTGAATCAAGTATTCGAAACCAAGTAAAGAAATTCTGTCCGAATGAATCCGGATAATCCAGAGCTTCCACCAGCTTTGCTCGAAGTGGTGGAAGAGAACGATGAGTATACTGTCCAAGAGCGCGACAGGTTAAAACTTGAGATAGAAGCTCTGAGGGCTGAAAAGGCCAAGATGGGCGTGAAAGAGAAATCCAAAGCATCAGCTGCTCACCACACCGATAACCCAAGGGAGCATGAGGTTTCCAAAACTCATGTGAGCACTAAGAAGATACATGCTAGCTCTAAAAAGTCTCACCGGTCCAAGCCTGTGGAGAGTTCTGACTCGAGTTCAGAGTCTTCAGACAGCTCCTCGGACAGTGAGGGAAATGAAAAGTCCTTGTCCTCTAGCAGTGATGAGGGACGAACCAAGAAGAAACAAAAGCAAGTTAAAAAGTATTCCAGAAAAATAGATCACCATGGAAGAATGAAGAGGCATATTGGAAAAGGGTCATCTCACCACCGGAGGTATACGGACAAGATGTTGATGGATCCTTTTGCTTTCCACGATGAGCCAGGTATCTTTGCAACTCCTAATGAGGATACCATGTTCAGTCGTGGGAGGAATTGGAGGCAGTCTTCACTGTCTTCTAAAGTCCTGTCCGGAAACCTCCCTAAGAGGTTTGACAGTACTAAGATGGAGATGTATGATGGCAGTACTGATCCGGACAATCATCTAGAGCAATTCAAGAACTTCATGATGAACTTTGATGATGATGATAAACTACTCTGTAGGGCATTCTCCCAATCTTTTACGGGGAGTGCTGTGAAATGGTACAACAGCCTGCCTCAGGGTTGTATTAAAGACTTTGATACTTTTTGGGTGGCCTTTCGAAGGCAGTTTGTGGGGAGTAAGGAGCTGAAGGGAAATGGAGACACAATAATCCATTGTGCCCAAGAGCCAAATGAGTCGTTAAAGGAGTACATAAGTCGTTTTGTAAACACAAAGAATGGGTTGGCTGATTGCTTCGAACAGGTGGCAATAGCATCCCTAAGACAAGGTTTGAACCCAGGCAACCTGGCTGATTCGGTGACCAGGAAGAAAGCCATGACCTGGGGAGGATTGCTGAATCAAGTTGGCAAGCAAATAAATGTTGATGAAACAAAAAAGACCAGGGTGCACAGACAGGTGAGATCCACCCCGGTGGCACCAACTCCAAATCAAAACCAATCCGGGAATAGAGCAAGAGAAACCGGACAGGGGCATGGTAGGGGAAAAGCTCAGTCCCAGCCAGCTGCTCCTGCTCAAAGTCAGCAATCCAGAAACAAAAGAGGGCCATGGGTCCAACCAGAGTGGTTCGCAGAACTTAAAGAAAGCGTGGCCACCATTTTTGATAAAACAAAAGATGAGGTACACTACCGGAGACCGGCAACCTTGCAGTCTCCCAGAGAGCATCGTAATAACTCCTTTTGCCAATACCACAATGATATTGGCCATACCACTGATGATTGCATAGCGTTGAAACAAGAGGTACAAAATTTGATTGAAAGGGGGAAGTTGGGTGCATACGTTAAAAGAAAAGGAGGCAACATGCCTGACAACACTCACCGGGCTGGTCCGGTTAATGCTGCCCCGGAGGGGGCTATGGTAATAGTTGAAAGGTTTGATGTGGAATCTGAATACTTGGATCCTGATCCAACAAGAAACAGAGTGGGTGCTATAGAGGAGCGTTCCAGATCGGTCTCCGGGCTCATTAAATTCTTTGAGTCACTGACAATTTTCGGAGGGGACACTGTAACGGCTCCTACCACTTTGTCAAGAAAAAGGCATGTTCATAATTTGGCTTCCCAGCTAGAAGGGGGCATGACCTCTTATCAATCATCGAATTCATTCCCAATCATTGTCTTTGATGGGGATGATTTAAGAGACATTGCTGGCCCTCGTGAGTATGTTGTTGTTATAGGAGAATCAGTAGGGGGCAATGAGATAAGGCGAATTCTGGTAGATACTGGAAGTTCTGCCAATATCCTTTTTCTAGACACTTACAAGAAAATGAAAAATCCAGCTGTGATTCAAAAGTCAGACAGGTCAATCGTGGGCTTCACGGGCAGCTCAGCCGATGTGATCGGGGAGTTTGAAGAAGAAGTGTTGTTGGGCAGGGGCCCTTTCAAGAAAACGGTCAGAATACTCTTCATTGTGGTGGATTCTCCCACCTGCTACAATGCTATTTTAGGGAGATCTTGGCTCTCTAGGATGCATGCAGTGGCTTCGACAGTCCATCAGTGTCTAAAGTATGCTGTTCAGGGGCAGGTTGGGGTTGTCCGAAGCAGCCAAAAGGTTGCAAGAGAATGCTATGCCACTGCCTTGGCTCCACGAACGCTGGGGGCAGTCCGTATAAATGATCAATAGCAGTTTGAGGGCCTTTCTGGGGGTGAGGGTGAAATTGATGACCCCAGAGAGACCCCCGGAGTATTGATTCCGATTGAAGAGGTTGAAACACACTGCTTAGAAGAAGGAAAAAGCGTCAAGATAGGGTCCAAAATTCCACCAATGCTGAAAGAAGGAATGTTAAAAATTTTGAAAGACCATCAGCATGTTTTTGCTTGGTGCAACGCTGATGTTACTAGAGTTCCATCAGAGGTGATTTCCCATCACCTATCAGTCCGGAGAGATGTGGCACCGGTGGTACAAAAGAGGAGAGCTTTCTCAAAAGAAAAGGCTGATGTTATTATACAAGAGGTTGATAGGCTCACAACGATGGGGCACATTAAAGAATCTCAATACCCCTTGTGGACTGCCAATCCTGTCTTGGTGAAAAAGAAGAATGGCAAATGGCGTATGTGCATTGACTTCACAGACCTTAATCGAGCTTGTCCAAAAGACTTGTATCCGGTCCCCCGGATAGATCAGTTAGTAGACTCTACTTCTGGGAACAAACTACTCTCCTTCATGGATGCCTTCTCCGGGTACAATCAGATCCAAGTAGATCCAAAAGATCAAGAGCATACTACGTTTGTCACAGATAGGGGTCTACATTGCTACAAGGTGATGCCCTTTGGCTTGAAAAATGCTGGGGCTACTTATCAAAGGTTAGTCAACAAGGCATTTGCTGATCAAATTGGAAGAAATATGGAGGTTTACATTGACGATATGATGGTGAAAAGCGTGGATGAGCAGTTGCACTTGTCCGACCTCCAAGAGACTTTTGCCAACCTGGCCAAAGTAAATTTAAAACTAAACCCTGAAAAGTGTGTGTTTGGAGTACAGTCCGGGAAGTTCTTAGGATATATCATAAATGAGCATGGAATACAGCCCGACCCGGACCAACTCAATGCTTTGTTCCAAATGGAGCCTCCTCGAAACATTAAAGAAGTACAGCGATTAACGGGCAGATTGGCTGCCTTGAACAGATTCATCTCCAGGTCTTCGGACAGATGTGCTCCATTCTTTCAAACCTTGAAGGGTGCAAAGGGGTTTGAATGGACACCACAGTGTAATGAAGCATTTAATGAAATCAAGAAACATCTTTCCTCTCCCAAGACTTTGTTCAAACCAATTGATGGGGAGACTCTCTTTGTTTATCTGGCTGTTTCAAGTTGTGCCATCAGTGCTGTGCTTGTGAGGGAGGTTGATGGGCAGCCTCACCCAGTGTACTACATCAGCAAAAGCTTGATTGATGCTGAAAGGCGTTACTTGAAACTCGAAAAACTGGCATTGGCCTTGGTGATAGCTGCAAGAAAAATGAGGCCCTACTTCCAGGCACATCCTATTGTTGTCCGGACTTCTTTCCCTTTAAAGAATGTCCTTCAAAAAGCAGACATTTCGAGCAGAATGACAAAGTGGTCAGTAGAATTGGGGGACTTCGACATAGACTTTGCTCCCCGAACAGCGGTAAAAGCTCAAGCTGTGGCTGACTTTTTGGTTGAATTCCATTCTGATAGGGATTCTGAGCAACCTACTGATTCAAAAGATAAGAAAGTGTGGATTGTCCGAACAGACGGAGGATCCGGTACCATGGGATCTGGGGCAGGAATATGTCTCACTTCCCCAAACGGGGACAACATGTTCCAAGCTATTTGTTTTGCTTTCAGGGCGTCCAATAATGAGTCCGAATACGAAGCAGCTATAGCTGGGTTAAAATTGGCCTACATTTGTGGAGCTAAAAGAGTCAAGCTACTAAGTGACTCCCAGTTCCTAGTCCACCATGCCTTGGGCCTATCAGAGGCTAGAAAGGAACAGTTGATCAAGTATTTACTCCTCCTCAAAAATGAAGCGTTGAAATTTAAAGCTGTTGTCTATGAGCACATCCCCCGGGCAGAGAATGAGCTAGCAGACTCACTGGCAACGATAGCATATACGGAGTCCTACCCATGGATCCATGTGCTCGAAAGCCCTTCTATTCAACTCGATCAAGGTGAAAAAGAGGAAGTCTTTGAAATACAAGTAAATCAGCCTCAAGATTGGAGGTCTCCTCTTGTGCAATATCTGTCCGATGGTATCGTTCCCTTGAATAAATCACAAGCCAGAACATTGAAGCACAGGGCTCGTGGTTTCCTTATGTTAAGAGAAGTATTATACAAAAAATCCTATAGCAAACCTTTCCTACGTTGTTTAGGGGATCGTGAGTCACAAATAGTTCTCTCCGAATTGCATGATGGTGAGGGATCAGCCCATTGTGGATTTAGAGCTTTAACAAGAAGGGTGCTACTCTCCGGATACTATTGACCATCAATTATGAAAGATGCTAAGGAACTGGTACGAAGGTGTGACCCATGCCAGAGGTACAGCAATGAAATTCATGTACCAGCCATTCCCTTGGAGTCAATTTCTGAGCCCATTCCTTTTGCTCGATGGGGATTGGACTTAGTTGGGCCTCTCCCTGTGGCGTCCGGAGGGCGTAAAACTATAATTGTGGCCATTGACTACTTCTCAAAGTGGGTAGAAGCAGCTCCCTTGGCAGGAACAACCTCGAAAGCTGTCATAAAATTCATTCTGTCCAACATATGTTGCAGATTTGGTGTCCCCCAGAAAATAACAACAGACAATGGGCCACAATTTGATAATAAAGAGATGGAGAGCTTCTGTGCCTTAAGAGGTATTCAGCACTGCTTTTCTTCACCTTTCCACCATCAAGCCAATGGGCAAGTTGAAGTGGCTAATAGAACGATATTGTCCGGTTTAAAGAAGAATTTAGAAGGAGCTGCTGGGAAGTGGCCTAGTTATCTACAAGAAGTCTTATGGGCCTACCGAACAACACCTCGGGCTGCAACACAAGAATCCCCTTTTTGCCTTGGTCTATGGAATGGATGCAGTAGCTCCCATAGAGAAGACACTCCCCTCCTTTCGTGTTCATAACTTCTCCGGACAGGCTAATGAGATGACAATTAGAAATCAGCTTGATTTGATCGAAGAAAGACGGGTAAAAGCTCATCTTAGAATGGCACACTATCAGGGCTTGATGAGAAGCAGGTTTGCTTCTAAAGTTAAATGAAGGGATTTTCAACCAGGAGATAAAGTATTGAGAAAAGTTTTCTTGCATACTAAGGAAAAGCTCTTCGGAAAGTTGGCCCCAACTTGGGAGGGTCCATATACTGTGGTTGAAAGAATCAAGCCTGGGACATACTGGTTGGAAGACAAAGATGGCAGGGTTTTAACTCACCCTTGGAATATTGAACACCTACGAATGTACTTGGAATAAAACTTGTGTAAATATTTACTTGTTTAAACATCCATGTAAATATTTGGGGGCATACCTTCCCCTCTTCGGTGGCACGACGAGCTTTCAATAAAACTTGATGCCTTCTTCAAAATTCTCTAAGTATTTTCAAAATTTTGTCTCTTATCGTACTACCCGGGTTAAAAGATCTAAGGGCTATTTAAATTCTAGCCGGAGAGTCTTAATGCTCTCACAATACAATAAAACTACTTAAACTCCAGCTATTTAAACAAATGATGAAAGAAGAGGATGGTTGAGCAAAATAGGATATTCATTCAACAATTTAAAACTGCCTTGGCCTTCCAAGGACTTTTTAAGCAAGTTTGGGCACAGTACAAAAATCTGTTCGAATAATACGGACACCATCACAAAAAAGTGCCTTGGCCTTCCAAGGACTTTAGTTCAAACAAAAGATAAACAAAACAAATTATAAATTAAGGTTGAGCCTTTGAAGATGGCTCACCCTCATCTGTTTTCTTGCCCTTGATGTCGCTCTTCTCCTCGACTATCTTCTTACCCTTGGGATCAATCTCTTCCTCACCTGGACTCTCTCCGGTTTCCTCTTCATCACCAGACGAGGACTCACCGGAGTACCTCTCATCGTCAACCATGGTCCAGTATGGGAGATCATCGTCATCCACATAGCGCCATAAGTCCCCTAGTCTCCTCTTCGGGATTTTTTCGTGAAACAGGAGGACCATATCAGACTTCACTTTTTCAATCATTAATTCTTCACTCCGTATCATCTCCCTAGCATAAGCATTAATCTTGGCTTTGATTGTGGCCTCTTGATCCCTCACCAAAGCAGCTTTCTCTTCAACAGCCTGAGTCACTGCATTCTCTAAAGCAAGTTTGTCAGTGGTCAGGTTGGTGACAAGCTTCTCCTTTGCTGCAGTTTCTCCTCTTGAGGCTGTCAGGTCCTTCTCTAGTCCGGACAGTTTAGCCCGGAGATCTTTTACGGTCTCTTCTAAGGAAGCAGCTTTTGTGTTACTTTCATCTTGATTCTTCTTTAGCTGATCATTTGACTCCTTGAGCAAATCAACCTTATTGGCAGCAGTCCGGAGCTCTTCGGACAGTTTTTCCTTCTCCGACTTGAGGTCTTTGATGGTGTCTGCCTGACTTCGGACTTGCCTTTCCAAAGTAAGTATTGGCTGCACGTTGCTAAGGATAGAATGGGCTATAACATCCCTCTCACTGGAAACCATAAAAGTCTTACCGTTGAAGTTAACTGTGTTGGAGCTGCTTGGAGGGACATAGGGCCCTGCAAACTCGTCTCTAGGCAGCCCAAGAAAATATTCACCAAGTCCACCCAGACCGGTGATGTCCATTTCATCTAAGTTGAGTTCTCCTCTCTCAACTTCATCTGTAGTAAACTCCCTTTGAATCTCTCCTTGCAAGTCCCTTGGGATCTCTTCAGCTAATGTTGGGTCAGTAGGGAAAGAGGGCTCCGGGTCCCGGAGAGCAACTTCATCTCCTTGGGAAGACTTCTTCTTTTTGGCCTCCCTGTCAGCGCTCTCACTTGTTTGCTTGCGAGTCCTCTTAGAGGCCCTTGTAGGCTTAGGGAGGTTCACTTCCTGCTTCTCGCTCTCCTGTTCCACCACCTGTAGAAGGGCTGCATCAATCTGAGCCTGTGCCAGTCCTTCCGTGTCTGTTGGGGCCTCCTTCTCATCATCACCTGCTGCCCTCTTGCCTTTCTTCTTCTTGCCCTTCATTTTACTTGGGGCCTTGGCCCGGGCAGGAAGGAAGAGAGTCCCATCCAATTCGTGAGACCTTCTCAGCACGATGTCTTCATCAGGTTGGGTGGAGAACTCCTCCCAAGTTAGGTCTCTTCGACCTGTGGTGTTCCACAGGTGAGACCTTGCTAAGTTCCCAGCAGTGAAGGCTTTATGGAACCGGTTCTCCCAATTCTCTGCGGCCCAAGCGTTGATTTTGCCACAAGTGACCTGTCCGGCCTTCAGGTAGTCTCCAAACTCCTTTGGCAGCTCTGATGAAACAAAAGAAAAACTAATTAGCAAAAACTTAAAAGAAAAGATAAATTCGAACATAGACTTAAGATGAGAAGCTTACGGTCACTCCTCCATCTACTCCTAAGGAGGCTTGGATTCTCTTCGGTCTTAATTTTCTTGCCATTCTCCCATGAGCCACTGACGAATAAGAATTGGCTCCTCCATTTGCTCTCCGACTCCAGGAGATCATCGACAGCTTTAAGATCGTTCCCCATGTTGAAATGGTAAAAGGGGAACTGATGATGTTTGCACAAGTTGGCCACAGCTGCAAATTCTTCCATAGGAAGAGGGATTCCAGATAATCTAGACGCCATAATACATGACATCAAGGTGAACCAACCGTTGGGGCTTAACTGCGATGGGCAGAGTTTGACCAAGTGAAAATAGCGCACTATCTCCGGGTCGAGTGGGAACCTGAGTCCCCAGTTGAATAGCTCCGTAAAGAAGACTATCTCATTCCTTTTGCAATCCATCGGGGTCTCCGGATCGATAGGAATCCTTATCTTTACGTTCTCGGGGACTCCCCACTTTGTGCGCAATCTACCCAGATCTGAAGTATGGATGAACGCGTACTTGGGTTTCAACAAAGCCAAAAGATACTTGAACTCCACCTTATGAAAGCATGGCCCCACTCTCCCTTCAAGGCTCTCCGGCAGGTCCGGACGCCTTAGATACAAGTCCTCTTTGCCCTTCTTGGCAAAAACGATAGCAGTTTCAGCCTGTCGGGAGGACTCGGACTCAAATCTAACCTCCTTAGTGGAGTCCTCCATCCTCTCCTCCATAATCGTTAGGGGAGCTTCAGTAGAAATAGTCCGGGGAGGATTGAGGCTTGGCAGAGCTGATCCTCCGGACTGTTGGCTGTCCGTATTTACTCGACTTCTCACCTCAATTTGAGTTTCTGAGGTAGAAGATTCCTTGGGGGGTAGGGGGGCTGCTGGCTTCTAGTCCTGATGGCCTCTCCCGGGGAGCCCTTATAGTTGCCCCAGACCCTGATTCACTATTTTTTGCCCCCGATTTCGAGGGTGTATTCTTAGAAGAAAGTCCTTTAACCAACCTACTTGGCCTTTTCATGATTATATTTGTCCGGGGAGTGGTCAGAATCAGACCCCATAGCAATGAAAGAGGATTTTTTCCTAACACTTGTGGCAGTGACTCCCGGTTCAACAACAGGGATCGACTCTTGAACTGAGGAGCCAGATACTATGGGAGAAAGCGTTGATTGAAAGAGTTTTTTAGGTTTTGTACCTTTAGAAGAAGATGAACCTCTGTCAGATTCTTCGATTGAAGGGGATGGTTTCTCAACAGGCGACGCTGGGAGCCCTGCTGCAAGTCTTTTTTCCTTCTCAACTCTTTGAGCTTTCTCCAATTCTGAGAGGTTAAGCCAGCCACCCTTGATCAGTGCTGTTCTTGCTGTAAACATAAACAGCCAAGGAAATTTTGAAGATTCTAGAGAGATAAAGCTCTGAGTAAAAATGGCAGAGTAAAATTTGAAAGAGATAAAGAGATAGTGAAAAGTGAATTAGAATTTATAGTAAAAGTGAAAAAAGAAGTTGATTCCTAGGAGAATCTGAAAAGTTGGGCAATGATTAGAAGGCGGCGCTGATGTCATTAATGGCATTTAAGAGAGGTAACTTGTTTGAGAAAGTGGTGCGAAGTTCAAGGTGAAAAAAACGGCTAAAGTGACCAATCAGAGAATGACACGTGTCCCATTAACTCTGGCAAGAACCGTTTAGAATTCGTAACGTCCGGTATGTCCGGGTTTATCCACAATTCTCTCCGGATCGAAAAACCACTTCCTATGTTCGGACTGTTTTTCAGTTCTTTGACAAGGACACATGTTCAAACATCTAAAAAAGGGGCTCCTGATGAGTCTGAATTCAGAATACTCCCCGGAAGGGCAAATCAGTATAATTCTCTCCGAAATTCGGACAGAACTTTTGGACCGGACAGATCACTTCGAACCAGTATGAACCTAAGGCTGTTCGAACTATGACAAAAGTACTAAAAAACCTAAACACTTCTTGACTAAGCTACCTGTCCACCTGCTTAGAACTCATGGGTCTTTAAACATGACCCGGGTCCATTAAACTTGACCCGAAAGCCCATAAAGGCCAAAATTTCATACTATAAATACCCAACCACCAGCATTAACTATGGGTAAGAAAAATTAACTGCTGCCAAGCTGCTCAATTCTCTCTCCACATTAAAAACACTTTGAAACACCCTCACGACACCGTTAAACACCCTTACACCGCCTTAAAATTCCACTTGAAATTACCAGCCTACCCTCAGGCTACTTTTATCCTTACCACACTTGATGAGGTGTTTATTCAATTTGCGAATGACAGAAGGCGCATCTGTAGCTCAACACCTCAATGAACTCCATACAATCACAACCCAATTGAGTTCGGTTGAAATTAATTTTGATGAAGAAATATGAGCACTAATATTATTTTCTTCTCTACTAGATAGTTGGGATATTACTATCATAGTTGTGAGTAGCTCGTCAGGAATAAATAAGTTGAAATTTGATGATGTTTGTGACCTAGTTCTCAGTGAATAGATTCGAATGAGAGAATCAAGTGAGTCATTAATTTTCTCAATCTTAAATACAGAGTCAAGCGGAATAAATTAAACTAGATGGTATGGACGCGCGAAATCGATCTACCAAGGTAGATCAAGAGACGAGAGGTCTAAGTCCACGAATTCTAAAGATTCCCAATAGTCAAGAAATATCGAGTGCTGGAACTGTGGAAAGACCGGGCACTATAAAAGTCAGTGCAAGAGAGAACCAAAGGAGTGGGAGAAGAAGACATAGGCAAATATCACTTCCATAGGAGACGATGTGTTAATATGTTTCTTAGAAATAAGGGAAGAGTCTTGGGTGTTAGACTCTCGAGCATCGTTTCACGCTAATTTGAAGAAACAATTCTTCGAGAGGTACATTCCTCGTAACCTTGGAAATATATATATCTTGGTGATGATCAACCTTGTGATAATATTGGTAAAGGTACTGTGAAGATTAAGTTGAATGGGTCTGTTTGGGAACTGAAAGATGTCATACATATCCCTAATTTGAGAAAGAACTTAATCCCAGTAGGGCAGTTAGCTAGCGAAGGCTACACTAAAATCTTCCATGGTGACAATTGGAAGATTTCAAAAGGAGCAATGATGGTTGCTCACGGAAAGAAGATTGCTACTTTTTACAAGACCATGGAGACAAGCTGTTCAATTGCAATAACAGCATGAAACGAAAATCCAAATATTTGGCACTAGAAGCTTGGCCACAAGAGTGAGAAAGGTATGAAAATTATGTACTCGAAGGGAAAACTTCCAAGTCTTCAGTCAATCAATATAGACATGTGCGAAGATTGCATATTTGGAAAATAGAAATGGGTCAGTTTTTAGACAAGTGGAAGAACCCCAAATAAAGAAATCTTAGAGTTTGTTCACTCTGACGTTTTGGGGCCAACAATTGTTTTATATATAGAAGACAAACACTACTTCGTGACTTTTATCGATGATCATTCTAGAAAGGTATGGGTTTATTTTCTAAAGAAAAAATCTAAAGTATTTGATACTTTTAGGAGATGAAAATCTATGGCTGAGAATGAGACAGATCTAAAGATTAAAAAGCTCAGAACCGATAATGGCGGTGAATATGAGGATACCAAATTCAAGAAATTTTCTATGAGCGTGATATCAAGATGGAGAGAACAGTGTCGGGTACACCTCAGCACAATGGTATTTTCGAATGTATGAACAGAACGTTGACAGAAAGAGCTAGAAGCATTCGTATACAGTCCGGTCTACCAAAGCAATTATGGGCAAAAACAATCAAAATATCGGCTTATCTGGTTAACCGAGGCCCATCAGTTCGATTAGAGCATAGAATACCCGAGAAGGTATGGAGTAGTAAGGAGATAAAATTATCACATTCTAGAGTTTTTGGTTGTACGACATATGTTCATATTAGTAATCAAGGCAGGAACAAGCTTGATCCCAAATCAAAGAAGTGTTTCCTGATCGACTATAGTGAAGATGAGTTTCGTTGTCATGTTTGGGATAAGGAAAATAGGAAGATGATCCGAAGTAGAGTCGTGATCATCAATGAAACGGTTATGTAGAAGGACGTGCATAAAACCAGAGTAAATGACTCATAGTCGTACGGGTCAGTATTTGCAGATGTCGAGGGGGTCCCTGATAATCAAGAAACAAAGTCGATTGGATTAAACCCTCAGCAAGGCGATTCGGTTGGACATACTGATCGGCAACAGTCCGACACCCTAGAGCCGACCGAGACAGTTCCTGTTTTGAGAAGATCTTCCCGACCCCCTGTGCCCAACAGGAGATACTTGAACTATCTGTTATTGACTGATGGAGAGTAGCCTGAATGTTATGATGAAGCTTGTCATGCTAGTGATTCTAGAAAGTGATAACTTTCTATGAAATACGAGATGAAGTCTTTAATATCAAACGAGGCTTAGGAACTAGCTGAGTTACCCATGGGTAAGAAGGCACTTCATAACAAATGGGTGTACCGAGTGAAAGATGAGTATGACGACTCTAAGAGATAAAAAACAAAACCCGACTAGTTGTAAAAGGATTCCAGGAAAAGGAATGAATTGATTACACCTACATTTTTGCTTCAGTTGTGAAGCTCAATACGATTAGATCAGTGTTTAGTGTTGTTGCCGTTGAAGATCTTTATCTTGAACAGTTAGACGTGAAGACTGCATTCTTCTCGGGGACTTGGCTGAGAAGATATACATATATCAACCATAAGGTTTCCTAAAAGAAGGTAAAGAAAACATAGTATGTCGAATCAAGAAAAGTTTGTATGGTAAAAAAAAGCCCTAAGATAGTGGTACAAGAAATTTGACAGTTTAATGCACAAAGAAAACTTTAAGAAGTGTAATGCGGACCATTGTTGTTAGTTTTTAAAGATGTAAGTCCAGTTATATCATTTTTCTACTCTATGTTTATGATATGTTAGTAGCAGGTTTAGATATGGATGTTATTAGAATATTGAAGCAACAATTGTCAAAAGAATTTGACATAAAGGACTTGGGTCCGACGATAAAGATTCTTAGAATGCAAATCACAAGAGATAAGCATAGAAAAGTTTTTCATTTATCTCAGTTAGAGTACATCAATCGTATTTTGAAGAGATCTAACATGGGTGATGTGAATCTATTTAGTACACTTTTGGAAGGTCACTTTCGTTAATCTAAGGATCAATCCCCTCAAACGGAGGAAGAAAATGACTTCACAGATAAGGTTCCTTACGCCTCAGTTATTGGGAGTTTGATGTATGCAATGGTCTGTACGAGACCAGATATTAGTCATGCAATAAAATAGAAGCAAGTGTTAATCACCAAATAACATAGAATACAAAAGATAAATTATTTGATTGAAGAAAAAATTCCCAAAAAAATGAGAAGATATTAATGTGAATAAAATAAGATTTTAGGTTGAATCGGGACGAAGGTACGTTTTGGAAACAATATCAATATTAAATTTGAAAATATGAAAGTAAGTTTTTTTTAAAGTAAGGTTTTTTTAAAGTAAGATTAAGTTTTAAGTTAATACGATGAGTATTGGAACAAGGTTTAATTTTGTAATTCATGGGTATTTTGAAACATTTTATGTACCTGCTTAAGTCATCCTGTATATAAAATAAGGCTTAAGTTGATGTTGCGTCCTTCAACTATGATGTTTTCTTCCATTTAATCTTTGGACTTCAAAATGTCCGGTTAATGTACCCTAACTTGTTGATTTCTATAAATTTAGTACCATCGTGTGCTCTTTTCCTCATAGTTGTCACGTGGAACCAAAGTCAAATTAGGAAATGTTGCACATATAGTCTTTCAACTTCAATATCGTTCTTACCCTTAGAATGTTGACATGTCATTTATTTATTTATTTTTATGATTTTTTTTCTTTCTCACTCTAAAAATATCTCTTAAACTTAGGATATTTTATATTTTAGAAAAAAAAAATAAGAGATTGATTATGTCAATCCTCAGTTTAATTTGTAATAATTATTAATATTGGTCAAGACAACCAATTAATATGGTAAGAAGAAAATGTCATAATCTTTTCTATTTTAGTCATGACTACTTTCACCGTGAATATGTTCGTATTTTCATGGATATCAAACTCTGGATAAATATTAGTTTTGGACTATAGTTCTAAAATTGATTCACCCTTTTCCACCAGCCATTAAGTCTTGTTACACATATCGGGAACGTCTTATGGATGCCATATGGGTACAAGTATGCTTTCTAACATTAATAACGTAGCTAGTTAACTTCGCATTCATTTTCAACCTCATTATTGATTACGATCACATAATTTTATGTCTAGTAACTCAATATTTAAAGAGCACCAACTCTAACTCATGATCGGCCAGACGATCATAACCAAAACTAACTTGCATACATTTTCTGTTATCTAGACTCAATCTACAAACATAATGGTACATAACAAGGATGTCATTATTGTAACATATTCGGGGAAATGAAACCATATCGAATATGTAATGTGTTTACGCATATAACCTCAGAATAGTTGAATATATAAATTATTTCCATGAAAAATAAAGTATAATACTTATTTTCATCTCCAGTAAACAAGACTCAATCTACAAAGGTAATTGGTTTTATATTTTTTTTTCAAATCTTGATTTATAAGAGAATTAATATTATCTTAAGTTGAAAGTTATCTACTTTATTATAATTGGATTTACTAGTCGACCAATGTAGTCATAATATATTATCAAACAAGTTGAAGAGTGCAGAGTGCACACTTGCTTGAAAATATCATGATTAGTTGGGTTAATGAGAGTTAGCCCATTGACCGGGGTGCGAGGAGTTTAAACCGTTTAAAATTCATCTGTTTGCATGGACATTTTATACGTTTTTTTAACAGTGTGATTTTTTATTATTTTTTAAGACGAAACATATATTAAAAAAAATTGGTTCTTAGAAAAAGAATTACAACCATAGGCGGAGCTACGGTGGGGTACCAGGAACCCACAAATTTATCAATATATTTCTAATAAGCTAATAGAATACTGATATTTATCATGTCCCAGTGGAAAAGACTAAGGTAAGAACCACCAGAGGTGGTTCAAACCTCAGCCCTCTCCTATTTTAACAAACATAGAGCATCATGGATCCTATCTATATTTTAAAACAAACTTATATTTGTAACATCTTATTCAATTCAACATTGATAATTTATATTTATATTTACATTGGGATCCTATCTATATAACTTATATTTATATCTAAAACAAACTTATAAAGAAGGTACGAACTGACCAATTTTAAAATAAAAGAAGAGGGAATTTATATTTATATTTACATCCAAATTTTATAAAATAATACTGTATTAATTTATAAAGAAGTTACGAACTGACCAATTTTAAAATAAAAGGAGAGGGAGAAATTTAAGATCACTATTTTTTAAGAATTTGAAGTACCATTTTTTTCTTTTTTCGGCGTTATTAGGAATATGTAACGAAAATAAATAAATAAAGTTGGATTCAATTGTTAACGTATTCTATCAAATATATAATTGACTACGGATCGAATCATAGTATATGGTTTCATAAAATATTTATAAAATCGTAAGATTTCTTCCATCTAAATTAAGTGTGATTTTTAAATTTCAAAGTCCTATATACTAAGTTACAATGTATATTAGTTAAAGATAATTTAAATTTCAAAGTCAGGTTGAAATTTGCGGTGAAGAATGGAAAACATAATTAAACACGAACCTAATTTAATTAATATAAATAAAGTTAACTTATATATGATTGCATATCTCCCTTAGAAAATATCAAAGATTGCTTTAAACCTTTTCTATGTATACTATTTTTTTCCTTTAACAATAACCTAATTTTAACATTGACTATATCATAGATTTGTTGTCTCTCGACTCCTACAGATCTCAACACAATCAAAGACGTGTCAAGATACACACAATACATGAAGATAAGTATAAAAAGACTAAGATGAAAATACCTAAATGTGAGGCAGCATCATCAAGCTCGATAATTTTGGTGTGCTCATGATTATAAATTGGCAAAATACTGAAGAAAATAAACAATAAATAATGGACAAAAAACACTAGTTAACCAAGCAACCCAAAAAAAATCATACATGGTGCATAAAAGCCTATTTTTTTTCTTGTTATTTCATTTTTGGACAATAACCAGGACCCCATAAGGACCAAATCCTGGCTACACCACTGATTACAACTAATATTTATTCTCTCTTTTGACTAAAAAAACTCTAATTTTATCTGATTGATATTTCGGAGAACCATCAAAATAATTTGAATGTGAAATTTTTATCATACAAGACTTCAAAAATTATTTAGAAAATCAAACATGACTTTTTACATTAGACTTTATAATCATACTGACACATATTTTTAAATTATTACAACTTATGTTTAGGAATTTGATTTGTTTTCTTTACTTCCTACATAAATTTTGACCAAATTACCATCATTTATTAGTTAGAAGTCAAAATGTGGACTAAATATTCAAGACATACAACTTAGTATAGAAAAAGATATCATATATGTAAGATTTTTGTAAGGAATTAGTAACTATTTTGTTTGTTTAATTATAATCGGTTTACAGGTTTAGAATGCATGTTAACTGTTGTTTTTTGTTAGCCTAGTTTACTAAATAATAATGCGAGAGAGAATGAAATATTGCGGTCTTTGATAATTACGTACTTCTTCCCTTTCATAATATAAGTCGTGTAAGATTTTTTATCAATATTAAGAAAAGTAATAAATTGTGAAAGAATAAAAGAAAATAAATTTCATTGGTGAAGTGAACAACTTATGCATAAGGTTATATATGTAATCATTGCTGTATTGGAAAATAAGAACGACATAAAAACTTTCTTCCAAAAAGACTTATATTATGAAACATGGGGAGTATTATGAAATGTTCTTTAGTTTGATCAAAATATCTAATTGGCTATTTTTCTCGTTTATCAATTGGAAATAAAAAATTGATGGTGCCAATTTTTTTATTTAATTTATTCCACAATAATTTATTACGGTTTTAATATATTTATTTTATATTCAATATAAAACTTTGAAAATAAGTAAAATAGTATTAAAATAAATTTGAAACAACTAACTATGATTTTAAACATAATTTATATCATGATTAATGAAAAAAACCACAGTGTTTTCTCAATTTTCTCGCAAAGACTATGGAGAGCTACTAACAAAAGGAAAATAAATATCCTAGATAAAATATTCGGTTCATCAAGATCCATTGGATTGTTACATTAAGATAATAAGGACTTGATTCAAATATATAAGTAATTAGATATTTATTCCTTAAGTTATAATATATTAATTCAAATTAGTCAAATAGAGTTGGTTAAGGATATATATAATATCTTTTCTTAAATGAGATATTAACTATTTTCCATGCATAGAAGGTTGTTATTGGTCGGGTTCGGTTTGGTTTTGGACATGATCAGAATGAACCAATACAATTAGTGGTTCGAAACGAACCAAATCACGAAAAGATTCGGTTCCAGTTTAATAAAGCGAACATAAAACGGGTAAGAACAGGTGCAGATTTTTAGGAGTAAAAATGATTAGCTACCTCACTTCAGTTCTAAGCTTTAGTCAACTAGTCTCTTTGTTCAATATCAATATTAAATTTGAAAATATGAAAGTAAGTTTTTTTTAAAGTAAGGTTTTTTTAAAGTAAGATTAAGTTTTAAGTTAATACGATGAGTATTGGAACAAGGTTTAATTTTGTAATTCATGGGTATTTTGAAACATTTTATGTACCTGCTTAAGTCATCCTGTATATAAAATAAGGCTTAAGTTGATGTTGCGTCCTTCAACTATGATGTTTTCTTCCATTTAATCTTTGGACTTCAAAATGTCCGGTTAATGTACCCTAACTTGTTGATTTCTATAAATTTAGTACCATCGTGTGCTCTTTTCCTCATAGTTGTCACGTGGAACCAAAGTCAAATTAGGAAATGTTGCACATATAGTCTTTCAACTTCAATATCGTTCTTACCCTTAGAATGTTGACATGTCATTTATTTATTTATTTTTATGATTTTTTTTCTTTCTCACTCTAAAAATATCTCTTAAACTTAGGATATTTTATATTTTAGAAAAAAAAAATAAGAGATTGATTATGTCAATCCTCAGTTTAATTTGTAATAATTATTAATATTGGTCAAGACAACCAATTAATATGGTAAGAAGAAAATGTCATAATCTTTTCTATTTTAGTCATGACTACTTTCACCGTGAATATGTTCGTATTTTCATGGATATCAAACTCTGGATAAATATTAGTTTTGGACTATAGTTCTAAAATTGATTCACCCTTTTCCACCAGCCATTAAGTCTTGTTACACATATCGGGAACGTCTTATGGATGCCATATGGGTACAAGTATGCTTTCTAACATTAATAACGTAGCTAGTTAACTTCGCATTCATTTTTAACCTCATTATTGATTACGATCACATAATTTTATGTCTAGTAACTCAATATTTAAAGAGCACCAACTCTAACTCATGATCGGCCAGACGATCATAACCAAAACTAACTTGCATACATTTTCTGTTATCTAGACTCAATCTACAAACATAATGGTACATAACAAGGATGTCATTATTGTAACATATTCGGGGAAATGAAACCATATCGAATATGTAATGTGTTTACGCATATAACCTCAGAATAGTTGAATATATAAATTATTTCCATGAAAAATAAAGTATAATACTTATTTTCATCTCCAGTAAACAAGACTCAATCTACAAAGGTAATTGGTTTTATATTTTTTTTTCAAATCTTGATTTATAAGAGAATTAATATTATCTTAAGTTGAAAGTTATCTACTTTATTATAATTGGATTTACTAGTCGACCAATGTAGTCATAATATATTATCAAACAAGTTGAAGAGTGCAGAGTGCACACTTGCTTGAAAATATCATGATTAGTTGGGTTAATGAGAGTTAGCCCATTGACCGGGGTGCGAGGAGTTTAAACCGTTTAAAATTCATCTGTTTGCATGGACATTTTATACGTTTTTTTAACAGTGTGATTTTTTATTATTTTTTAAGACGAAACATATATTAAAAAAAATTGGTTCTTAGAAAAAGAATTACAACCATAGGCGGAGCTACGGTGGGGTACCAGGAACCCACAAATTTATCAATATATTTCTAATAAGCTAATAGAATACTGATATTTATCATGTCCCAGTGGAAAAGACTAAGGTAAGAACCACCAGAGGTGGTTCAAACCTCAGCCCTCTCCTATTTTAACAAACATAGAGCATCATGGATCCTATCTATATTTTAAAACAAACTTATATTTGTAACATCTTATTCAATTCAACATTGATAATTTATATTTATATTTACATTGGGATCCTATCTATATAACTTATATTTATATCTAAAACA
Organism: Limnanthes douglasii subsp. nivea; assembly: GCA_036936605.1. Classification (NCBI taxonomy): domain Eukaryota; kingdom Viridiplantae; phylum Streptophyta; class Magnoliopsida; order Brassicales; family Limnanthaceae; genus Limnanthes; species Limnanthes douglasii. The sequence goes on from JAUPFV010000005.1 coordinate 281,352,110, forward strand.
AACTTATAAAGAAGGTACGAACTGACCAATTTTAAAATAAAAGAAGAGGGAATTTATATTTATATTTACATCCAAATTTTATAAAATAATACTGTATTAATTTATAAAGAAGTTACGAACTGACCAATTTTAAAATAAAAGGAGAGGGAGAAATTTAAGATCACTATTTTTTAAGAATTTGAAGTACCATTTTTTTCTTTTTTCGGCGTTATTAGGAATATGTAACGAAAATAAATAAATAAAGTTGGATTCAATTGTTAACGTATTCTATCAAATATATAATTGACTACGGATCGAATCATAGTATATGGTTTCATAAAATATTTATAAAATCGTAAGATTTCTTCCATCTAAATTAAGTGTGATTTTTAAATTTCAAAGTCCTATATACTAAGTTACAATGTATATTAGTTAAAGATAATTTAAATTTCAAAGTCAGGTTGAAATTTGCGGTGAAGAATGGAAAACATAATTAAACACGAACCTAATTTAATTAATATAAATAAAGTTAACTTATATATGATTGCATATCTCCCTTAGAAAATATCAAAGATTGCTTTAAACCTTTTCTATGTATACTATTTTTTTCCTTTAACAATAACCTAATTTTAACATTGACTATATCATAGATTTGTTGTCTCTCGACTCCTACAGATCTCAACACAATCAAAGACGTGTCAAGATACACACAATACATGAAGATAAGTATAAAAAGACTAAGATGAAAATACCTAAATGTGAGGCAGCATCATCAAGCTCGATAATTTTGGTGTGCTCATGATTATAAATTGGCAAAATACTGAAGAAAATAAACAATAAATAATGGACAAAAAACACTAGTTAACCAAGCAACCCAAAAAAAATCATACATGGTGCATAAAAGCCTATTTTTTTTCTTGTTATTTCATTTTTGGACAATAACCAGGACCCCATAAGGACCAAATCCTGGCTACACCACTGATTACAACTAATATTTATTCTCTCTTTTGACTAAAAAAACTCTAATTTTATCTGATTGATATTTCGGAGAACCATCAAAATAATTTGAATGTGAAATTTTTATCATACAAGACTTCAAAAATTATTTAGAAAATCAAACATGACTTTTTACATTAGACTTTATAATCATACTGACACATATTTTTAAATTATTACAACTTATGTTTAGGAATTTGATTTGTTTTCTTTACTTACTACATAAATTTTGACCAAATTACCATCATTTATTAGTTAGAAGTCAAAATGTGGACTAAATATTCAAGACATACAACTTAGTATAGAAAAAGATATCATATATGTAAGATTTTTGTAAGGAATTAGTAACTATTTTGTTTGTTTAATTATAATCGGTTTACAGGTTTAGAATGCATGTTAACTGTTGTTTTTTGTTAGCCTAGTTTACTAAATAATAATGCGAGAGAGAATGAAATATTGCGGTCTTTGATAATTACGTACTTCTTCCCTTTCATAATATAAGTCGTGTAAGATTTTTTATCAATATTAAGAAAAGTAATAAATTGTGAAAGAATAAAAGAAAATAAATTTCATTGGTGAAGTGAACAACTTATGCATAAGGTTATATATGTAATCATTGCTGTATTGGAAAATAAGAACGACATAAAAACTTTCTTCCAAAAAGACTTATATTATGAAACATGGGGAGTATTATGAAATGTTCTTTAGTTTGATCAAAATATCTAATTGGCTATTTTTCTCGTTTATCAATTGGAAATAAAAAATTGATGGTGCCAATTTTTTTATTTAATTTATTCCACAATAATTTATTACGGTTTTAATATATTTATTTTATATTCAATATAAAACTTTGAAAATAAGTAAAATAGTATTAAAATAAATTTGAAACAACTAACTATGATTTTAAACATAATTTATATCATGATTAATGAAAAAAACCACAGTGTTTTCTCAATTTTCTCGCAAAGACTATGGAGAGCTACTAACAAAAGGAAAATAAATATCCTAGATAAAATATTCGGTTCATCAAGATCCATTGGATTGTTACATTAAGATAATAAGGACTTGATTCAAATATATAAGTAATTAGATATTTATTCCTTAAGTTATAATATATTAATTCAAATTAGTCAAATAGAGTTGGTTAAGGATATATATAATATCTTTTCTTAAATGAGATATTAACTATTTTCCATGCATAGAAGGTTGTTATTGGTCGGGTTCGGTTTGGTTTTGGACATGATCAGAATGAACCAATACAATTAGTGGTTCGAAACGAACCAAATCACGAAAAGATTCGGTTCCAGTTTAATAAAGCGAACATAAAACGGGTAAGAACAGGTGCAGATTTTTAGGAGTAAAAATGATTAGCTACCTCACTTCAGTTCTAAGCTTTAGTCAACTAGTCTCTTTGTTCATTTTATCTCTTATATTTATTAGGTGGGCTATCCTTTTTACTTTCTTACAAGAAACCATTAGCCATTAAATGAAAGGTGACACAAACAACCTTTTTTCATTTAATGCTAGTGGGTTTCTTGCAAGTTACCATTAGCTTCATTTGGAAGCTTAAGTGGCTTCTTTTGTAAGCTTTTACTTTGCTGTAGATAGAACATTGAGTTGGTTTTGGAGAGAATCACTAGAAACATTTCGGAGAGAAACATTTTAGAGTCTAACATTTATGTGTGACACAGTTTAGAGAGAAACACTTTGAGTGAGAGACAAATACGGGTAGTGTTTGAGAGAAAGTTGTGAGCTTTTTGTGAGAGAATTTGTTTGAGTGATCTATGAGATTAGTATTCTCTTTTTGGTATAATATTTGGGGTGAGAAAAGTGAGAGTATAACTCTTGAGTGTATGGGGTGAGACTTCAAACTTTGTAATATTTTGATTTATAGTGATTCTTATTTTTCTCCTTTGGACGTAAGCAAATTATCCAAACCATGTTAAATTCTTTTCTCTTTGTTTGATCCTATTTCCGCATTCATGGGATTATTTTTCCCCGCATCATCTACTTACAAAGGAGAATTATTCTTTCATGGTTTTATGTTTCATCTGCTTACAACCAAGAGAATCACTCTAGCTCTTCTTGAAACTGAATACATCGACTTAATTTTGGTCCAAATCGAATATTGTAACATCTTTTAAATAGACAATCTCATAAGGTAAACACTTGAAAACCGGTCTCATATGGTTCAAGAACATAATCCATGTTAGACTAAATAATGATTTGAATAGGTTTGTTGGTAACCAGATAACTTGTTGTTAGCTAATGTTAAATAAAAGATGGGACATTAATACCGTAAAATGTGTAAAGTATTTTTAACTGTTCGGATGGCAACCAAAGTCCCACATCCCAAATCGGTTAAACATGGGAAGGATCAGTGGTATATAAGTAAGAACATATCTTAACTAGTATAAGGCCTTTTGGTAGTGGATCAAATGCAAAACCGTGAGGGCCTTCGGGTGCCAAAGCGGACAATATCATACTAGTGTTGAGATTGGTTGTGTTCTTACTTATATACGGAGGTCTGGACCCCCATATTCCTAACACGTAGTATCAGAGCGCCAGGCCCATACGGAACGCGATGGTGGTTAAATTCTCGGAGGTCGAACATGATGAATCAGTAGCCATGCTCAATGTGATCTGCTCTAGAGATCCTAGTTCGGAGCGTCCATGACTCATCAAGCAGTGGTACTTGATTGGAGTGGATAGTGGAGCTAAGGAACAAGGAAGGATGGTCGAGAGCAGTAGATCCGCTATAAAAAGCTCTATTGCTCAGGTGGAGCAACCTCTGATTAAAGTGAGAGGAGGCTAAGTGGTACTTTGTTCGAAATGATGATTTGTTAGGATGGCAACCAAAGTCCCACATTCCACATCGGTTAAACATGGGAATGATCAGTGGTATATAAGGTTGAACATATCTTAACTAGTATGATGCCTTTTGGTAGTGGACCAAATGCAAAGCCGTGAGGGCCTTCGGGTGCCAAAGCGGACAATATCATACTAGTGTTGAGATCGGTTGTGTTCTTACTTATATACGGAGGTGGAATATGCGGACCGGACCTCCATATTCCCAACATTACCTATATAGATAAATTTGAAAAGAAAATATAAATTCTTATTTTTCAAATGATCTTTATATTTTATTTTTTTTATTCCTAGCTTATATACGGAGGTGAAATATGCGGAGGTGGAATATTCCCAACATTAACTCTATAGATAAATTTGAAAAGAAGATATAAATTCTTATTTTTTATGATCTTTATATTTTATTTTTTTACAATCCTAGATTTAAATCAATATATTTAAATCCGGAACATAATAATTAATATTTTCATATCATGAAAAGGCGATAAACACTTATTTCTTATAACTATAATTGTTATTCAAATTTTGATTCTATTATATCCGTTTTTAAAATATTATTACCTATATTGCTATTGATTGAAAAGCACAAACTTTTTTTTTTAACTTTTCTTTTAATATATAACCGTTATTTAACTGATTTGATTCGAACTAAAATTAGTGTATTATTTATTTCATTTTTATATATTAAGAATATAAAATTGATCATTCCACTATCCATAATATGATAGTGTTAAATGTAATGAAATATGGAAAATAATTTACATATGTAATGCGGTAACCTTTTAATACTTTATATAATTATTTGTAACAATTGTTGTATAATATATCTTATAGTTTTCAATGTGTGTTAAAATATATGTTAATTGATAATGAGAAATTTTCAACAAATTCTTTTTAGTGGTAAAAATCTAACAATTGAAAGATATTTTGATATTCATGGGAGTAAAAAATAATTCAATATTATAAAGAAATTAAAACATTAATTTATAATATTATTTTAATTTTAGTTATGGTTTTATAGATGAATGACACGTTTTTTTATCTGAATGATATTCATCTAAAAAATCAGTTATAATATTACAATTTACACTCTATTTATAGTATTTTAGTAATATCAAATAGTATTTTAAAAGACTTCTGAATTTTGAATATCTTTTTAACACATCAAGTTTTTTGTTTCTTTTGTCTTATCCTATTCGTTCTGCTCAGTTTGATCATAGTTTTTGGCTCGTCTATGTCTTATTGAATCCATTTATATATTCTTTAATTAGCTTAAACTAATGTATGGGTCGTCAAACAAAGTTTTACCCTTAGATCTTCATATCACTAGCTTGCTTTAATCATCTTATTCTTTATATTAGGATCATTATTGATGAGTCCGGAAATTTTCACCACTCACTGTAGAAACCGGACAGGAGCAATTCGGACAATAGCCACCCACTGAACCATTCGAACTGGACAAAAGTACTAAAAACTAATCACTTTTTGACTAAGCTAATTGCTAATCTGCTTAATAAATTAATGGGTTTTTGAACTCGACCCGATTTCATAAGTTTAACCCGAAAGCCCATGTGGCCCATAATTAAGGGTATAAATACCCAACCACTTTCATTAATGAGGGTAATGAACATTTAACACAACTAGACAGCTTAAATCTCTCACTACAAAACACCCAAACATTAAATACCTTTGAAACATCAAAAAACACTTGACCAAATTACCCTCAGTCGAAAATAATCCACACCAAATTGGCGAACACGGTGGGAGGAGAAGGTGCCTAAATTTAGCATTTGAAATCATTAAGAAAACCAGTTCGGAAGAATTTGGACGAGCAAGCAGTACCACCAACTTTGACAGAAGTGGTGGGAGAAAATCATGAATACACGATTGAAGAGCGAGATAGATTGAAAGCTGAGATAGAAGCCTTGAGGGCTGCTAAAAGGGTGAATATGGGCTTAAAAGAAAAATAAAAAGTGTCAGTCGTTCACCACACTAACAATCCAAGGGAGCATGACCCATCAGCAAAAACCCATGTAAGTACTAAAAAGATTCATGCTAGCTCAAAAAAGTCTCACCGGTCTAAACCAGTTGAGAGTTCAGATTCAGATTCAGAATCTTTTAGTAGCTCCTCGAATAAAGATGGAGTTGAGGAGTCCCTATCATCCAATAGCGATGAAGGCCGTTCTAAAAAGAAGCAAAAGTAGGTCAAAAAGTATTCAAGAAAGAGGGACAGGCATCGAAGGTTGAAAAGGCATCTAGGAAAAGGGTCATCTCATGGTCACAGCCATGGCTGGAGACATGTACACCGACTGTTGATGGATCATTTTGCCTTTCATGATGAACCAGGTATCTTTGCAACTCCCAATGAAGATAATGTGTTTAATCGTGGCCGGAATTGGAGACAATCTCCATTTTCTTCCAAGATATTGTCCGGAAACCTTCCTAAGAGGTTTGACAGCACAAAGATGGAAAAATACGATAGGAGCAAAGATCCAGATAATCATCTGGAGCAATTCAAAAACTTTATGATGAATTTTTACGATGATGATAAGTTTAGCGTTCTCCCAGTCTTTTACGGGGAGTGCTCTGAAGTGGTACAATAGTCTGCCACAAGGCTGTATCAGAAATTTTGATACTTTTTGGGTGGCCTTCCGGAGGAAGTTTGTCGGAAGTAAGGAAGTGAAGGTCAATGGAGACATTATTATCCATTGTGCCCAAGAACCAAGTGAATCCTTGAAAGAATATATAAGTCGATTTGTGAACACCAAGAATGGATTAACTGATTGCTTTGAACAAGTAGCAATAGCTTCTCTAAGGCAGAGGTTGAAACCTGGTAATTTGGCTCATTCAGTAACCAGAAAGAAGGCCATGACGTGGAACGGTTTATTGAATCAGGAGGGGAAACAAATAAATGTAGATGAAATGAAAAAGATCAGGGTGCATAGGCAGGTGAGATCGGCCCCAACTGCACCAAACTAGAACCAGAATCAGTCCGGGTACAAGGGCAAGGAAGACGGACAGGGTCCTAGCAGGGCCAAAGCTCAATCCCACCCAGCACCAGCTCAGAGTCAACAATTCAGAAATAAGCGAGGGCCTTGGGTTCAACCGGAGTGGTTTGTCGAGTTGAAAGAGAATGTGGAAACCATCTATGACAAAATAAAAGACGAAGTACACTTCACGAAACCAGTTGCGCTTCAATCTCCTAAGGAAAGTCGTAATAAAATAGTTTCTGCCAATATCATCATGATATTACTCATAACACAGAAGATTGCATTTCTTTGAAACAAGAGGTGCAAAATTTGATTGAAAGAGGAAAGTTGGGTGCTTATGTTAAAAGAAGAAGTGGAAATAGGCCTGATAATACTCATTGGACTGGCCCAACAAACAACGCAGGGACATCGGCTCGGATGAGGCTATGGTGATAATTGAAAGATTTGATGTGGAGTCCGAGTATTTGGATCCTGATCCAACCCGAAATAAGGTAGGCGTTATCACAGAACAGAGCAAGACGGTGTCCGGACTCATCATATTTTTTGAGTCACTTACCATATTTGGGGGGGACACCATGACTGCACCGACTGCTTCTTCGAGGAAAAAGCATGTTCATACCCTGGCTACTCAACTGGAAGGAGTCATGACTTCCTATCAATCGCAAATTCATTTTCCCTTCATTGTTTTCGATGAAGATGATTTGAGAGACATTGGTGGTCCCATGAAGATGTTGTGGTGGTAGGAGCATCCATTGGGGGCAATGACATTAGACGAATTTTGGTGGACACCGGTAGTTCAGCCAATATCCTATTTTTAACTTTTTATAAACAAATGAAGAATCCAGCAGTGATTCAGCGTTCGAACAGGTCAATTGTGGGTTTCACTAGAAGCTCAGCGGACGTGATCCGGGAGTTTGAGGAGGAGGTTTTGTTGGGCAAGGGACCTTTTAAGAAGATGGTCATAGTACTTTTCATTGTGGTGGATTGTCCCACATGTTATAATTCTATTTGGAGAAGATCTTGGCTCTCCAAGATGCATGTTGTGGCTTCAACAGTCCACCAATGTTTAAAATATGTTGCGCGAGGACAAGTGGGAGTTGTCCGAAATAGTCAAAAGATAGCAAGGGAATGTTATGCAACAGCACTGGCCCCTCAAACTTTGGGGGCAGTTTGGATCAGTGAGGATTAGCAGTTGAAGGGGCCCTCTGGGGAGAGGGTGAAATTGATGACCCCAGAGAGACCCTTGGTGTTTTAATACCAATTGAAGAGGTTGAAACTCACTCTCTGGCTGAAGGAAGAAACGTCAAGATCAGATCTAAAATGACATCAGAACTGAAGAGTAAAATGTTGTCTTTCTTAACAAACCATCAGCATGTTTTTGCTTGGTGCAATTCTGATGTAACCGGAGTGCCAACAGATATTATATCACACCAACTATCCATTCGAAGAGATATAGCACCTATTGTACAAAAGAGAAGAGCTTTTTCTAAGGAGAAAGCCGATGTCATAGTTCAAGAGGTTGATCGACTTACTAAGATAGAGCACATAAAAGAATCCCAGTACCCTTTATGGACAACCAATGCGGTAGTAGTAAAAAAGAAAAATGGGAAGTGGCGAATATGCATTGACTTTACAGACTTTAATAGGGCTTTCCTAAAAGACCTATATCCGGTCCCTCGGATCGATCAGTTAGTGGACTTCACATCTGGGAACAATTTGTTATCCTTTATGGATGCCTACTCCGGGTATAATCAGATTCAAGTGGACCCAAAGGATCAATAACACACCACTTTTGTTACTGATAGGGGCTTTTATTGCTATAAAGTGATGCCTTTTGGGTTAAAGAATGTTGGAGCTACTTATCAGAGGTTGGTGAACAAAGCTTTCGCTAATCAAATTGGAAGAAACATTGAAGTTTACATTGATGACATGATGGTAAAGAGTGTGGAAGAAGAGCTACACTTGGTAGATCTGCAAGAAACTTTTGCCAACTTGGTAAAGGTAAATTTAAAATTGAATCTAGAGAACTGTGTTTTCAGAGTGCAGTCCGGGAAGTTTTTGGGGTATGTGATAAGTGAGAAAGGGATACAGCCTGATCCAGACCAGCTTAGTGCTTTATTTCAGATGGAGCATCCTCGGAATATTAAATAAGTACAAAGATTGACAGGGAGGTTGGCTGCTCTAAACCGTTTCATCTTAAGGTCTTCGGATAGGTGTGCCCCGTTTTTCCAAACTTTAAAGGGTGCAAAATAATTTAACTGGTCTCCACAGTACGATCAGGCTTTCAATGAAATTAAAAAACACTTATCCTCCCCTACAACCTTGTTTAAACCTATTGATGGTAAAACATTGTACCTATATTTAGCAGTCTCTGATTGTGCTATAAGTGCAGTACTAGTAAGGGAGGTGGATAATTATCCTTGTCCGGTGTACTACGTCAGCAAAAGCTTGATAGATGCTGAGAACAGGTATTTAAAACTTGAAAAATTAGCACTCGTTTTAGTAATTACTGCTTGGAAAATGAGACCCTACTTTCAGTCTTATTTTATCATTGTCCGAACGTTTTTTCCCTTAAAAACGTTCTTTAGAAGGAAGACGTATCAAGCAGAATGACCAAATGGTCAGTGGAGTTGGGAGACTATGATATTGATTTTGTCCCTCGAAATGCAGTCAAGGCTCAGTCTGTTGCTGATTTCCTAGTTGAATTCCATTCTGACAGAGACACTAAGCAAGCAACGGGGGAAAAACTAAGAAAGTATGGGTTGTCCGGACTGATAGTGGATTAAGTACTCTGGGTTGTGGTGCTGGAATATGTTTAACCTCTCCGTACGGCGACAAAATGTACCAAGCTATATGTTTTGCTTTCAGGACTTCCAATAATGAGTCTGAATATGAAGCTGATATAGCTGGTTTAAAGTTGGCCCTAATTTGTGGAGCCAAAAGGGTCAGGTTAATGAGTGATTCTCAGCTTCTTATCCATCATGCACAAGGTCAATCTAAGGCAAAAAAAGGAGCAGTTGGATAAATATTTATTCATTCTTAAAGAAGTGGCACTTAACTTCAAAGACGTCACCTATTAGCACATACCCCGAACAGAAAATACACTAGCAGACTCTTTGTCAACCATAGCATATTCCGAGTCCTACCCATGGATTCACGTGCAAGAGTGTCCATCCATTCAACTCAATCAGAGCAAGGAAGGGGAGGAAAGTTTAAACATACAAGTGAGTCAACCTCAAGATTGGAGGTTTCCTCTTTTTCAATACATCTCAAATGGCATCTTGCCTCCGGAAAAAGAAGTATCAAGGAAAGTGAAGTATAAGACTCGTGGATTTGTAATCCTAAGAGACGTTCTTTACAAGAAGTCTTTTAGTAAACCTCTCTTGCGATGTTTGGGGATTGAAGAGTCCCACATAGTGTTGTCCGAACTACATGATGGTGAGGGATCATCACACTGTGGTTATAGAGCTTTAATCAGAAGAGTCTTGTTGGCCGGATACTACTGGCCCTCTATAATAAAATATGCCAAGGAATTGGTGAAGAAGTGTGATCCATGCCAGAGATACGATTTGGGGTTCCTCAAAAGATAACCACAGACAATGGGCCATAATTCGATAATAAAGATATAAAGAGCTTTTATGCCTCTAGAGGCATTCAACATTGTTTTTCTTCTCATATCCACCCATATGCGAATGGTCAGGTTTGATGAGTCCGAATTCAGCATGCTTCCCAGACACGGACAGATCAGTCCAAGGCCTCCGGACCGGACAGATCACATGGGCCGGACAGATCACTTTGAACACTATGACCATAAGAATGTTCGAACTATGACAAAAGTACTAAAAAACCTAAACACTTCTTGACTAAGCTACTTGCTCACCTACTTAAAGCTCATGGGTCTTTGAACATGACCCGGGTCCATTAAACATGACCCGAAAGCCCATAAGGGCCCAAACATCAGGGTATAAATACCCAACCACCTGCATTAAGTGTAGGTAATGAGAATTAACTGCTACCAAGCTGCTTAATTATCTCTCTACTCTCTACTCTAAACATTTAAACACCCACACACCACCATAAAACACCAACTGAAATTACCAGCCTACCCTCAGGCTATTATTATCCACACCAAATTGGCGACCACAGTGGGAGCACGAAGGTGCCTGAATCAAGCATTCAAAACCAGCTAAGAAAATATGTCCGTATGAATCTGGACAATCCAGAAGTACCACCAGCTCTGCTCGAAGTGGTGGGAGAGAACGATGAGTACACTATCGAAGAGCGTGATAGGCTCAAGGGTGAAATAGAAGCTCTGAGGGCTGAAAAGGCCAAGATGGGCGTGAAAGAAAAATCCAAAGCATCAGCTGCTCATCACACCGATAACCCCAGGAAGCATGAGTCTTCAAAGACTCACGTGAGCACTAAAAAGACTCATGACAGTTCTAAAAAGTCTCACCGGTCTAAGCCAGTGGAGAGTTCTGACTCAAGCTCAGAATCTTCTGATAGCTCTTCGGACAGTGATGGAGTTGAAAAATCCTTATCCTCTAGCAGCGATGAGGGTCGAACTAGAAAGAAGCAAAGGCAGATTAAAAAATACTCAAGAAAAAGGGATAGACAAGGAAAGATGAAAAGGCATATTGGTAAGGGATCATCTCATAGTCGGAAGCATGTGGACAAGATGCTGATGGATCCCTTCGCTTTTCACGATGAGCCAGGTATCTTTGCAACTCCCAATGAAGGTACCGTGTTCAGTCGTGGAAGGAATTGGAGGCAATCTCCATTGTCTTCTAAAATTCTGTCCGGAAACCTCCCTAAGAGGTTTGATAGCACCAAAATAGAGAAGTACGATGGCAGTACTGATCCGGACAACCATCTGGAACACTTTAAAAATTTCATGATGAACTTTGATGATGATGACAAACTGCTCTGTAGGGGATTCTCCAAGTCATTCACGGGGAGTGCTCTAAAGTGGTACAACAGCCTGCCTCAGGGTTGTATTAAAGACTTCGACACTTTTTGGATGGCCTTTCGAAGGCAGTTCGTGGGGAGTAAAGAGCTAAAGGGCAATGGAGACACAATAATCCATTGTGCCCAGGAGCCAAATGAGTCCTTGAAAGAATACATAAGCTGTTTTGTGAACACAAAGAATGGGTTGGCTGATTGTTTCGAACAGGTAGCAATACCATCCTTGAGACAGGGTTTGAACCCAGGAAATCTAGCTGATTCAGTGACCAGAAAGAAGGCCATGACATGGGGAGGGTTGCTGAATCAGGTTGGCAAACAAATAAACGTCAATGAAACAAAGAAAACCAGGGTGCACATGCAGGTGAGGTCTACCCCAGTGACACCAAATCCCAATCAAAATCAGTCTAGGAACAAAGCAAGAGAAACCGGACATGGGCATGGTAGGGCAAAAGCTCAGTCTCAGCCAGCTGCTCCTGCTCAAAGTCAACAATCCAGAAACAAGAGAGGGCCATGGGTCCAACCGGAGTGGTTCGCAGAGTTAAAAGAAAGTGTGGCCACTATCTTTGATAAAACAAAGGATGAGGTGCATTACCGGAGACCGGCAACACTGAGTTAAAAGAGAGAGCATCGCAACAACTCTTTTTGCCCATATCACAATGATATTGGTCATACCACTGATGACTGCATAGCATTGAAACAAGAAGTTCAGAACTTGATTGAAAGGGGAAAGCTGGGGGCCTATGTGAAAAGAAGAGGGGGTAACAGGCCTGATAACACTCACCGGGTTGGTCCAAGTAATGCTGCTCCGGAGGGAGCCATGGTTATAGTTGAAAGGTTTGACGTGGAATCTGAGTACTTGGATCCTGATCCATCTCGAAACAGAGTGGGTGCTATAGAGGAATGTTCTAGATCAGTCTCCGGGCTCATTAAGTTTTTCGAGTCGCTTACAATTTTTGGAGGGGACACTATGACAGCTCCTACTACTTCTTCGAGGAAGAGGCATGTTCATACTTTAGCGTCCCAGCTAGAAGGAGGCATGGCATCCTATCAGTCACCAAACTCATTTCCCTTCATTGTGTTTGATGAAGATGATTTAAGAAACATTGCTGGCCCTCATGAGGATGTTGTTGTCATAGAATCATCTATAGGGGGCAATGACATAAGACGAATCTTGGTGGATACTGGAAGCTCAACCAATATCCTTTTCCTAACCACTTACAAGAAAATGAAAAATCCAGCTGTAATTCAGAATTCGGACAGGTCAATCGTGGGCTTCACAGGCAGCTCAGCAGATGTGATCGGAGAGTTCGAAGAAGAGGTGTTATTGGGCAAGGGCTCTTTCAAGAAAATGGTCAGAATACTCTTTATTGTGGTGGATTGTCCCACTTGCTATAATGCTATTCTAGGGAGGTCTTGGCTCTCTAGGATGCATGCAGTGGCTTCAACAGTCCACCAGTGCTTGAAATATGTTGTTCAGGGACAGGTTGGAGTCGTCCGGAGCAGCCAAAAGATTGCAAGAGAATGTTATGCCACTGCCCTGGCTCCTCGAACGCTGGGGGCAGTCCGTATTGATGAACAATAGCAGTTTGAGGGCCTTTCTGGGGGTGAGGGTGAAATTGATGACCCCAGAGAGACCCCCGGAGTGTTGATACCAGTTGAAGAGGTAGAAACACACTGGTTGGAAGATGGGAAAAGTGTCAAGATAGGGTCTAAAATGCCACCTGTTTTGAAAGATCAAATGTTAAAGTTTTTGAAGAACCATCAGCACGTTTTTGCTTGGTGCAATGCTGATGTTATTGGAGTTCCATCAGAAGTGATATCACACCACCTATCTGTCCGAAGAGATGTAGCTCCAGTGGTTCAAAAAAGAAGAGCTTTTTCCAAAGAAAAGGCTGATGTCATTGTGCAAGAGGTTGGCAGGCTCACAAAGATGGGGCACATCAAGGAGTCTCAATACCCTTTGTGGACTGCCAATCCTGTCTTGGTAAAAAAGAAGAATGGCAAGTGGCGCATGTGCATTGACTTCACAGACCTCAATAGAGCTTGCCCAAAAGACTTGTATCCGGTCCCCCGGATTGATCAGTTAGTAGACTCTACCTCTGGGAACAAGCTGTTTTCCTTTATGGATGCTTTCTCCGGATACAATCAGATTCAAGTAGATCCAAAGGATCAAGAGCATACCACATTTGTCACTGACAGAGGTCTTCATTGCTACAAAGTAATGCCATTTGGTTTGAAAAATGCTGGGGCTACTTATCAGAGATTAGTCAACAAGGCATTTGCTGATCAAATTGGAAGAAATATGGAAGTATATATTGACGATATGATGGTGAAGAGTGTGGATGAGCAGTTGCACTTGTCCAATCTCCAAGAAACTTTTACCAACTTGGTGAAAGTGAATTTGAAGTTAAACCCTAAAAAGTGTGTGTTTGGAGCGCAGTCCGGAAAGTTTCTAGGCTATATCATAAGTGAGCATGGAATACAACCTGATCCGAACCAGCTCAATGCTCTATTCCAAATGGAGCCTCCTCGAAACATCAAAGAAGTACAGCGGTTAACGGGGAGATTAGCTGTCTTAAACAGATTTATCTCAAGCTCTTCGGACAGGTGTGCTCCTTTCTTTCAAACTCTAAAGGGTGCAAAGGGCTTTGATTGGACCCCGCAGTGTGATGAGGCTTTCAATGAGATCAAGAAACACCTGTCCTCCCCCAAAACTTTGTTCAAGCCAGTCGATGGGGAGACTCTCTTTGTATATTTGGCGGTTTCAAGTTGTGCCATCAGTGCTGTGCTGGTAAGAGAGGTCGATAGTCATCCCCATCCAGTGTACTACATCAGCAAAAGCTTGATAGATGCAGAGAAGCGTTACTTGAAACTTGAAAAATTGGCATTAGCCCTGGTGATAGCTGCAAGGAAGATGAGGCCTTATTTCCAGGCTCATCCTATCATCGTCCGGACCTCTTTTCCCCTAAAGAATGTCCTTCAAAAAGCAGACATTTCGAGCATAATGACTAAGTGTTCAGTAGAGTTGGGGGACTTCGACATAGACTTTGCTCCCCGAACAGCAGTCAAAGCCCAAGTTGTGGCTGATTTTCTGGTCGAATTCCACTCCGACAGGGATTCGGAGCAAGCTACTGATATAAAAGATAAAAAAGTATGGGTCGTCCGAACAGATGGTGGATCTAGCACTATGGGATGTGGTGCAGGAGTATGCTTAACTTCCCCATATGGAGACAAAATGTACCATGCTATTTGTTTTGATTTCAGGGCATCTAATAACGAGTCTGAATACGAAGCAGCTATAGCTGGTTTAAAGTTAGCCTACATTTGTGGGGCTAAGAGGGTCAAGCTGCTAAGCGACTCCCAACTACTTATCCACCATGCCCAAGGCCAGTCTGAGGCTAAGAAGGAGCAACTTGTGAAATATTTACTCCTCCCCAAAAATGAAGCGCTTAAGTTTAAAAGTGTTGTCTATGAACACATTCCCAGGGCAGAAAATGAGCTAGCAGACTCACTAGCAACCATAGCATATACAGAGTCATATCCATGGATCCATGTGCTTGAAAGCCCCTCCATCCAACTGTGTAAGGGTAAAGAAGAGGAAATTTTTGAAATACAAGTGAAACGACCTCAAGACTGGAGGTTTCCTCTCATACAATATCTCTCCGATGGTGTTGTGCCTCCGGATAAGTGGCTAGCCAGAACATTGAAACACAAGGCTCGTGGTTTCATTATATTGAGAGAAGTGTTATATAAGAAGTCTTATAGTAAACCTCTCCTGCGCTGTTTGGGGGATGAAGAATCACAAACGGTCCTCTCTGAATTGTACGATGGTGAGGGGTCAGCCCATTGTGGGTTTAGAGCTTTGACAAGAAGAGTTTTACTCTCCGGTTATTATTGGACATCAATCATGAAAGATGCTAAGGAGTTGGTAAGAAGGTGTAACCCATGCCAGAGGTACAACAATGAAATTCATGTACCAGCCATTCCTTTAGAATCAATTTCTGAGCCTATTCCTTTTGCTCGATGGGGATTGGATTTAGTAGGGTCTCTCCCTGTGGCGTCCAGAGGGCGCAAAACTATAATTGTGGCCATAGACTACTTCTCGAAGTGGATAGAAGCAGCCCCTCTAGCAGGGACAACATCAAAAGCTGTTATAAAATTCATTATATCCAACATATGTTGCAGATTTGGTGCCCACAGAAAATAACAACGAACAATGGGCCACAGTTCGACAATAGAGAAATGGAGAGCTTCTGTGCCTCAAGGGGTATACAGCATTGTTTTTCTTCACCTTTCCACCCAAAAGCAAATGGGCAAGTTGAAGTGGCTAATAGAACTATACTGTCCGGTTTAAAGAAGAATTTGGAAGGGGCTGCTGTGAAGTGGCCTAGTTATTTACAAGAGGTCTTGTGGGCCTACCGGACAATACCTGGGGCTGCAACACAAGAATCACCCTTTGCCTTGGTCTATGGGATGGATGCAGTAGCTCCCATAGAAGCAACTCTCCCCTCTTTTCGTGTTCACAACTTCTCCGAACATGCTAATGAGGTGGCAATCAGAGGTCAACTTGATTTGATAGAAGAAGGACGAGTTAAAGCTCACCTTAGAGTTGCACACTATCAAGGCTTGATGAGAAGCAGGTTTGCTTCTAAATTTAAAAGAAGAGATTTCCAACCTGGGGACAAAGTATTAAGGAAGGTCTTCTTACACACTAAAGAAAAACTCTTCGGAAAGCTGGCCCCAACTTGAGAGGGTCTGTATATGGTTGTTGAAAGAATTAAGCATGGAACTTATTGGTTGGAAGACAAAGATGGCAGAGTTCTAACACATCCTTGGAATATCGAGCATCTCCGGATGTACTTGGAATAGCACTTGTGTAAATATTTACTTGTTTGAACATCCATGTAAATATTTGGGGGCATACTCTTTCATCCCCGGTGGCACGGAGAGGTTTTAATGAGGTGTCCGGGCTGTTAAATAAAATTTGATGCCTTCTTAAAAATTTTCTAAGTGTTTTTAAAAGTTTTGTCCCTTGTCATACTATCCAGATTGAGATAACTAAGGGCTATTTAAACTCTAGCCGGAGAATTTAAACACTCTCACAATGCAACAACTAAAGGCTACTTAAACTCTGGCTATCAAAATTAAAACGAACAATGAAAGAAATGATGGTTGTACAGAACAAAGATATTCATTGAAATAAATAACTTAAAATTGCCTTGGCCTTCCAAGGACTTTTAAATGATCAAATTCGAACAACAAAAAACCTGTCCGGTCAAATACCGGACACCATTACAAAAAGAATGCCTTGGCCTTCCAAAGACTTTAGTCTGGATAAAAATTAAACTAAGTGGATCATAAGTTAAGGTTGAGCCTTTGAGGATGGCTCACCTTCGTCTACCTTCTTGCCCTTGGGGTCATCTTTCCCTTCATCTACCTTCTTGCCTTTAGGATCGTCTTTCTCATCATCTGGGCTCTCCCCGGTATGTTCTTCATCATCCGAAGAGCCACTAGAGTAGCCAAACCTGTCACCTTCGGCCATCGTGTGGTATGGGAGGTCTTCGGGCTCAACATAAAGCCATAAGTGCCCTAGGTTCCTCTGCGGAAATCTTTCATGAAAGAGTAGAACCATGTCAGACCTCACCTTCTCAAGCAGTAGCTTTTCGCTCTTGATCATCTGGTTGGCATAAGCATTGATCTTGGCTTGGATCTTAGCCTACTGCTCCTGTAGCAACGTATTTTTCTCTTCGGCAGCCTTGGACACTGCATTCTCAAGGGCAATCTTATCAGTAGTTAGGTTGGTGATGACTTTGTCCTTTGCCTTGGTTTTTTCCTTTGAGGTAGCAAGGTCTTTCTCCAGACCGGACAGCTTCTCTTGGAGGTCTTTGATGGTTTCCTCTAAAGTGGTGACTTTGGTGGTGCTTGTCTCTTGGCTTCTCTTCAACTCCTTGTTTTCTTCTTTCAACATGGCAGCGTTGGAGGTGGCAGTTTGGAGGTCTTCAGACAGTTTTTCCTTCTCAGACTTAAGGTCTTTAATGATGCCTGCCTGACCCCGGACTTGTCTCTCCAACGTAAGTACTGGCTGCACATTGCTTAACAAGGAATGCTATGGTATCCTTTTCACTAGAAACAATGAAAGTCTTACCGTTAAAATTGATCGTGTTGGAGCTGCTCGGAGGAATGTAAGGCCCTGCAAAGTCATCTCTGGGGAGATTGAGGAAGTATTCACCAAGTTCACCAAGACCGGTGATGTCTACTTCATCAATGTTGAGCTCTCCTCCCTCAACTTCATCGGTATGAAAGTCCCCAGGAATCTCTTCGGCCTGTGTTGGGTCTGAAGGGTCAGCCTGGAAAGAAGGCTCCGGATCCCAGAGAGCAAGCTCATCTCCCTTAGCAGTCTTTTTCTTCTTGGCTACCCGATCTGCCCCTTCACTCCCCTGTTTGCGATTCCTCTTGGAAGCCCTTGGAGGTTTTGGGAGGTCTGCTTCCTGCCTTCCGGTCTCTTGCTCTACCACTTGCAAGAGAGCAGCATCGATTTGGCTCTGGGCCGGCCCCTCCGGGTCTGTCGGAGCGTCCTTCTCAGCATCAGTAGGGTTGGCATCACCCACCACCTTTTTTCCCTTCTTCTTCTTGCCTTTCATTTTGCTCGGGACTTTGGCCCGGCCTGACAGGAAGAGTGTCCCATCTGGTTCATGGGTCCTCTTGAGCACGACATCAGGAGAAGTTTGGGTGGTGAGCTCCTCCCAAGTCAAGTCTCTCCGACCTGTGGTGTTCCACAGGTGAGACCTTGCCAGATTTCCACTGGTGAAAGCATTGTGGAATCGGTTCCCCCAGTTCTCTGCAGCCCAGGCATTGATTTTGCCACAAGTGACCTGTCCGGCCTTTAAGTAATCACCGAACTCCTTAGGCTGTTCTATTAAGACAAAAGAAAGACCAATTAATTTAAAACCAACTTTAAGAAGGAAGAAGTAGACAAAGATTTAAAGTAGGAGACTTACGGTCACTCCTCCACCTGCTTCTGAGGAGGCTTGGGTTCACTCCGGACTTGATCTTCTTTCCGTTTTCCCAAGCGCCACTAACGAACAAAAACTGGCTCCTCCATTTACTCTCAGACTCCAACAGATCATCAACAGCTTTGAAACTGTCCCCCATATTGAAGTGGTAGAAGGGGAATTGGTGATGTTTGCAAAGATTGGCCACTACAGCAAACTCTTCCATAGGAAGAGGGATCCCGGACAGCCTTGATGCGATGATGCATGACATAAGGGTATACCAAGCATTGGGGCTCAGCTGGCTCGGACAGAGTTTGATCAGATGAAAATATCTGACAATCTCTGGGTCCAATGGGAATCTGAGTCCCCAATTAAATAGCTCCGTGAAGATAACTATTTCGTTCAGCTTGCAATCCATAGGAGTTTCAGGATCTATGGGAATCCTTATCTTCACATTTTCTGGGATCCCCCATTTCATGCGCATTCGACCTAGTTCAGCCGTATGGATGAATGCATACTTGGTCTTCTGTAAGGCCAAGAGGTATTTAAGTTCGACCTTGTGAAAACAAGGCCCCACTTTCCCTTCACGACACTCTGGCAGCTCCGGATGCCTCAAGCACGGTTTTTCTTTGCCTTTATCTTTTTTGGCAGCAGCAGTATTACTAGTCTGACCGGAGGGCTCAGACTCGGAAGGGACTTCTTCAACAGAGTCCTCCATTCTTTCCTCCATGATCGTTGGAGGAATATCAGTGGCAGTGGCCCGGGGAGAATTCAAACTTGGCTCAGCCTGACTTCCAGACTGCTGGTCTTCAGTGTTTCCTTGACTTCTAGTCTCAGGTTGGGGCTCTGAGGCAGAAGTCTCTCTTTGAAGTGCTGGGCTGCTAGCCTCCGGACCAGGTATTCTTTCCCGGGGAGCTCTGATAGGCACTCCAGACCCAGAGCTGCTATTTTTTGCCCCCGACTTTGAGGGAGTGTTCTTAGAGGCTTGCCCCTTAACCAGCCGACTCTTTCTTCGGTCAACTAACTTCTCCGGGGAGTGCTCCATATCTGATCCCATCGCTATGAAGGGTGAGGGTTTTTGAAGCTAGTGGCAGTTACTCCTTGTTCGACGATGGATTCTAATTCCTGAACCGAGGAACCAGAGATGATGGGGGAAAGGCTAGGTTGGAATAACTTTCTAGGCTTAGTGCCTTTGGAGGAAGAAGATCCTCGATCTGACTCTGCAGCAGAGGTGATTGGTCTGTCAACATGCGAAGTAGGTAACCCTGCTGCGATTCGTCTTTCCTTCTCAACTTTTTGTGCTTTCTCCAACTCAGAAAGGTTGAGCCACCCGCCTTTGATCAAAGCAGTCCTTGCTGTAAACATAAACTATCAGGTAAATCTTTGCTTTAGAGAGAGAAAGCTCTAAGAAAATATGCAGAGTAAATATGAAATATATAGTAAAATAGTAGAAAGTGAGTCTGAATCTATAGTAAATCTGGAAAATGAAGTTGATTCCTAGGAGAATTCGAAAAGTTTGGCAATGATTAAAAGACGACGCTGATGTCACCATTTGTAATTAGAGAGGTTGCTTTTCGAAGAAGGTGGGTTCAAAATTCAAGGTGAAAAAACGGCTGGAGCAACCAATCGGAGAGCGACACGTGTCCCACGAACTCTGGCAAAAACCGTTTTGAATTCGTGAAGCTTTATCTGTCCGGGTAAACCCATAGACTTATCCGGATTGAAAACTACTTCTAACGTCGGACTGTTTTTCAGGTCTCTGATAAGAATACTTGCTCAAACACCTAAAAAAGGGGCTCCTGATGAGTCTGAATTCAGCATGCTCCCCGGACACGGACAGATCAGTCCAAGGCCTCCGGACCAGACAGATCACATGGACCGGACAGATCACTTTGAACACTATGACCATAGGACTGTTCGAACTATGACAAAAGTACTAAAAAACCTAAACACTTCTTGACTAAGCTACTTGCTCACCTACTTAGAGCTCATGGGTCTTTGAACATGACCCGGGTCCATTAAACATGACCCGAAAGCCCATAAGGGCCCAAACATCAGGGTGTAAATACCCAACCACCTACATTAAGTGTAGGTAATGAGAATTAACTGCTACCAATCTGCTTAATTATCTCTATACTCTCTACTCTAAACATTTAAACACCCACACACCACCATAAAACACCAACTGAAATTACCAGCCTACCCTCAGGCTATTATTATCCACACCAAGGTTGAAGTGGCGAACAGGACCATCCTATCCGGTCTTAAAAAAATTTAGAAGGGCCTGCTAGAAAGTGTCCAAGTTATCTACAGAAATTACTATGGGCCTACCGGACTACTCCTGGGGCTGCTACACAGGGATCCCCAGTTGCCTTGGTATATGGTATGAATGCGATAGCTCCTATAGAAGAAAATTTTCCTTCATTTAGAGTCCACAATTTTCCCGAAAAGGCTAATGAAGTGGCAATCAGAAGTCAACTCGACTTGATAGATAAAAAAGAGTTAAGGCTTATCTCAGAGCCACACACTATCAGGGTTTGATGAGAAGCAGGTTAGCTTCCAAAGTCAGAATGAGGGATTTTCAACCAGGGGATAAAGTGTTGAGAAAAGTCTTCCTACATACTAAGGAGAAGCAGTTCGGCAAGTTAGCTCCAACTTAAGAAGGACCCTATGGGGTCAGTGAAAAGCTTAAGCCTGGGACATACAGGCTTCAAGATAAAGATGGAAGGATCTTGACTCACCCCTGGAACATTGAACACCTCCGGTTGTATCTATAATGAAAATTATGTAAATATATACTTGTTTAAAGTCCATGTAAATATTATGGGGCATCCTCTTTCCTAATCTGGTGGTGCGGGGAGGTTTTAATGAGGTATCCATGCTTTTTAATGAAATTCGATGCCTTCTTGAAAAATGCGGAGTGGTTTGATTGATAGCTTCTTTGAAACTTTTTAAAGTATCACTGACAGACCGGATTGATTTGGTAGAGTGATGGCCATTTAAATATTTTTCATCGGAGATTTGAACACTACTACTTTAAAATACTTGTAAAATGTCTAAGGGCTATTTAAACATTAGCCATCGAAATTGGGTAACTATAAAATAATGCAAGAATTGTGTAAGGTAAAATTGCCCGGCTAACACCGGGGAATGATATTAAAATATGAAAAGTGCCTTGGCCATCCAAGGACTTTGGAGTTTCAAAAGAAAAGGTTTATCCGGACAAGATCCGGACACGGTTACAAAAATGCCTTGGTGATACAGAGTAAACGCAGAGAAGCCAATATAAGGGATACCTAATTTTCTTTATCAAAATTCAACTCCTTAAAAGTAGGGTTTGAGGCGCCTTAAATAAGAATCGCCCAAATATCTAATACAAAATATGGAAATAAAAATAAACACAATAAAATAATATCCTATTAAATCTGAATGTAATCAAATTTAATTTGTTATCTTAAATAAAATTTTAAAGTATAAAAAATAAAATAAAATAAAACTAAAACATTTAAATAGATTATTTTGGAGGCTTTCCGCCTACATCACTTGGCCATCCAAGGACTTTAGTCTAACACCAGAATTAATGAAAAATTAAAGATAGTTAAAACTTTGAGGCTGAGCTTCCTTTGATGTTCCAACCTCATCTGGTTTCTTCTTGCGGTCTTTGGGTTCCTCATTTGGGCTCTCTCCGGTCCCTTCTTCTTCATCAGTAGTATCATCCCAACCACTGGAATAGTTGTGCTTGTCACCATCGGCCATAGTGTGGTGGGGAAGGTCTTCGTATTCCACAAATCTCCATAAATCTCCGAGTGTCCTCTTTGGAAATTTTTGATGAAAGAGCAAGACCATGTCTGATTTGACTTCAGCATACCTTTCCTCTTGGGAATCTATCACCTTGTTAGTGTATGCATCAATCTTGGCTTGGATTAGCTTCTCCTTCTCCTTTATCAAATCATCTTTCTCCTGGTTAACTTTAGACACAACATCTTCGAGCGAAATTTTTTCATTGGTTAGGGTCTGGATGACATCGTCTTTGGCCTTCACCTCCTCTTTTGAATCGGAGAGATCCTTCTCCAAGCCTGAACACTTAGATTGGAGTTCATTGTTAACCCCCTCCTAAGTGGCCAGCCTGGTGGCCAAGTCCTCTTTCCCCTTCTTCAACTCCTCGATCTCTCTCCTTAATGCCTCAACACTCTGATTGGAATTGAGGAAGTTGTTAGATAAAGTCTATTTGTCTGCATTGAGTGTATTGATAAGGGTAGATTGACTTCGCACTTGTCTCTCCAGGTTGAGCACCGGTTGGATGTTGCTCAGCAATGAGTGAGTCATCATGTCCTTCTCCCCTGAAACAGAAAACGACTTACCGTTGAAAGTAACAATGTTTGAAAAGCTCGGAGGGAGGTAAGGGCCAGCAAAGTCATCTTTCGCGAGGTCTTCAAAGTAAAGGTCAATCCCATGAAGGCCACTAATGTCTACTCTGTCAATTTTAATATCCCCTCTGGTACCCTCTCTGGTGTGAAAATCACTTGGGATTTTATATGCCTGTGTTGGGTATGTTGGGTTGACCGGAGGAAGAGACTCCGGAGGCCGGAGAGCTATTTCATCCCCCTTAGAGATTTTCTTCTTCTTGGCTTCCCTATCTCCACCATCTACTCCCCGTTTTTGGTCTTTTTTGGGAGCCTTTGAGGGTTTTGGAAGTCCAACTACCTCTTTGGTACTCTCATCTTCCACGACTTGGAGCAGAGCAGCATCAATTCCTCTTTGGTCCTACACCTCCTGGTTTGCTGGGACGACCTCCTCAACACCACATTGATTGACCTCAACTATATCTGGCTTTTTCTTGCCTTTCTTACCCTTCATCTTACTTGGGGCTTTAGCTCTGCCCGGCAAGGCCAGCTTCCCATCCTTCTCATATGTCCTCTGTAGGATGACACCCGGAGGAGGTGGTGTGGTCAATTCTTCCCAAGACAAGTCTCTCAGGCCGATTGTGTTCCAGAGGTGGGATCTCACCAGGTTGCCGACAGTAAAACAATTGTAGAAGCGATTTCCCCATTTGTCAGCAGCCCAAACATTTAGCTTGGCACAAGTTGTATGCCCCTCATCCAAGTAGTCGGAGAACCCCACCAGAAGCACTACCAAAAGAAGAAGAAGAGAATTTAAGTAAACAGACTTTTTATAAGGAAGGAAAAACAAAAATGATGAAATATTTACTCATGCTTTTCCATCTGATGGTAAGCATGCTTGGGTTGTCACCAACTTTAATCGTCTTCCCATTTTCCCAATCTCCACTAATGAACAAGATTTGGATCTTCCAGTTCTTCTTCGATTCGAGCAGATCATCCACCACTTTATAATTATCACCCATATTTAAATGATAGAAAGGGATGCTATGATTATTGCAAAGGCTAGCCACATCAGCAAATTACTCCATCAGAAGCGGGATTCCGGAGAGCCTAGAGGCTATGATGCAGCCATGAGGGTCTACCAAGCATTGAGACTCAGTTGGCTTGGACAGAGCTTTATCAGATGAAAATATCTGACGATCTCTGGGTCCAAGGGAAATCTGAGTCCCAGTTGAACAATTCTGTGTAGAAAACTATCTCACTCAGCTTGTAGTCCATTGGCATCTCTGGATCGACAAGTATCCTCACTTTGACAGATTCTGGGATCCCCCACTTCGTCCGGATCCGACCTAATTCAGCAGTATGAATGAAGGTGTAGTTAATGTTCTGCATGGCTAACAGATACTTTACACTCACCTTATGGAAGCAAGTCCCCACTCTGCCTTCAAGGAAATCCGACAAGTCCAGATGTTTTAAACACATTTCTCTTTACCCTTGTCCTTCTTGGCATTGGCAGCTTCCCCCATCTGCCCGGAGACATCAGTCTCAAAAGGGGATTCTTCAACATTGTCCTCCATCATCTCTTCGATCACCATGGAAGGATTGTCAGTTGTTTTTGGTGAAGGAGTGCTGGTAGTTGGTTCAGTGAGTTGTCTGGATGGATGAGCATCGTTTTCTCTTTGTGGTCTGGTGTCCGGCTGGGGCTCAGATCCGGAGGGTTCATTTCGAAGGCTTGTTCCAGTAGCCTCCGAACCAGACAATTTATCCTTAGGAACTTGGATGGATGCCTCTGACACTATAGCTTTATCCTTGACCCCAGACTTAGGGGGCCCTGATTTTGGAGACTTAGACTGTGGAACAACAGCCTGGCCTTTTACTAAGCGGCCTCTTCGACGAAGTGTCAGTTTTCTGGGGAATTTTCAGCATTTGATCCCATAGCTATGAATGGAGAGGGTCTCTTTGTGCTTGTAACAGTTTTTTCTCGTTCCCTAGTAGGCTGTGACTTTTGAACCGAGGAGCCCGATACGATGGGTGAAAGACTGGGTTGAAATAACCTCCTAGGTTTGGAGCTTCTGGCAGAAGATGAACCTCGATCATGCTCTGAAGATGGCGTTTCAGACTTGTCAATTGGAGAAACTGGAAGACCTGCAGCAATGCGCCGTTCTCGCTTAAATCTTTGTACATTTTCTAACTCCGAGAGATTAAGCCACCCGCCTTTTACCAGTGTGTTTCTTGCTGTGAACATAAACTCACACCAAAAGGATTTTGAGAAAAGAGGTGAAATCTTTGAGATGAAGGAATGAGAGAGTAATGAAGATGGTAAAACAATGAAAAATGAGGTAATTTATACTAATGAGACAAAAAGGTACCAAAAACTTAGGAGAATAGGAAAAAAAAGTGATGATTGGAGGCGGCGCTGACGTCATAGGCATTAAATGAAGAGGTTACGTTTTGAGATTAGTGGGAGTGTCGTTCTAGAAGAAAAACGGTTGGTGAGGCAAATCAGAAGATGACACGTGTCCCACGATCCATGGCAAAACTTTTGAACTTCTGAAGAGTTTTTCAGTCAGGATAAATCCTTCACTAAACACCAAATCCGTCCGGAAAATGTTACAAGTGCCCAAAGGCGATTTTTAAGGTCTTGTCAAAGGCCTTCGAACAAAACCTAAAAAAGGGGCTACTGATGAGTCCAAAATTTTCACCACTCACTGTAGAAACCGGACAGGGGCAATACGGACAAAAGTCACCCACTGAACCATCCGAACTGGACAAAAGTACTAAAAACTAATCACTTTTTGACTAAGCTAATTGCTAATCTGCTTAATAAACTAATGGGTTTTTGAAGTCGACCCGGTTTCATAAGTTTAACCCTAAAGCCCATGTGGCCCATAATTAAGGTTATAAATACCCAACCACTTTCATTAATGAGGGTAATGAACATTTAATACAACCAGACAGCTTAAATCTCTCACTACAAAACACCCAAACATTAAATACCTTTCAAACATCACAAAACACCTGACTAAATTACCCTCAGTCGAAAATAATCCACACCAATTATATTACTTACCTTTCTCTAGCTTATTCTTTATACCATGGTCGCCATATTACTTAGCTTTCTCTATTAACCTTATTCTTTGTATTGGGGTCGTCATATGACTTAGAAGATTTTATTATAAGTCGTTTCTTTGATTATGTTCAGGTTGTCATATTTTATACATAAATTGAATTCACCACTTTTAGGGTCGTCAAATTAATGTAAACATCTATTTGGATCGGCATTGTTAATATGACCTTTTCAAATACTATGGCATTATCTTGATGAAATACTTTTAAGTTTTGAATAAGGACATAATATCTATAGGGAAAATGACTTTATCAGGGCTCTCTTAGTCCTTAAGTATAATTTTATGTTTAAGAACTACATGACGAGGTGAAAGTTGTTACATTTTGCAATTATCATTTATTTATTTATTGAACTTATGTAGTACTATCCTCGTAAAATATGAATATAATATCTAGATAGTGTAATCTTCAAGTTTTTCCTTCTTCATACCTTCACCTTTAAGTATTTTTTTTCATGCCTCCACCTTCAAATCATTCCTTATGCATGCTTAAAATTCAAGTTTGTATTTGAATTTAATAATCTTTATTTCCCTTATAAAGTGATACATGCTCTATTGTATTGATACGACCTTGATACTCATCACTTCCATGTCTAACATATTGTGACAATATTATAATCTTATATATGAAATATAATATTAACTTAATCACTTAGCTCATACTCCATTGATATGTTGATTGAAATTTGATCCAATTCGTCAAATTTAATTCCTTCCAAAACTATTGAGTTGAATATAATGAAATGTTTTAAGTCCGTTAAAATGTAAAAAAATTCAAATCGTCAAATGGAACGTGTTATAGGTTATCAATTGGAATGTCTTTCAAGTTGTCAAGTGAAACATTTTTAGGTCATCAATTTATATATCTTTCAAGTTGTCAAGTGAACTTAAGTTGCATATCTCTCATGTCGTCAAGTAAGGCTGAGTATTATGCATGTCGTCAAATAAGGCTTCAGTATTTGGTTTTTATGTCATTTACTCAATCTGATCAGTTTGTTCCTCATATTGGGGTCGTCATAATAGTCTTACAAGTTTTGTTATAATTTATTTCTTCAGTCATGTTTAAGTTGTCTCATTCAACACACAATATGTTTTTATCTACAGAGGATCGTCATATTAATATGCAGATCAGGGTCATCAAGCTAAGTATCATGTCATTTTCTTTATTTGATAATCATTTTGGATACTTTACATCATCACTTTTTGTTCGTAAATTTAGGTCCATCAATATATTTCCTTCACAAGAATCATAATATCATTTTTACTCTTTAAAGTATGTTTAATCAAGCCACAATATATGAAATTGTATATCATTCGAAACTTATTTTCTAGCAATATTCTCATTTGACACGGTGGTCAGGAAATAGTATGGGAAATTCCATACCCCATGAACGTGGCTTATAGCCATATTTTTATTTGACGTAGTGGTCAGGTAATAGTATGAGAAATTCTATACCTCGTGGGGCATGACTTATAGTCATGTTCACGTTTGACACAATGGTTAGGCCAAAATATGGGAAATTACGTACCTCGTAAGGCATGGCTTATAGTCATGCTCGTGTTTGACACAATGTTTATGCTATAATATGGGAAATTATGTATCACGTGGACCATAGCTGATAGTCATATTTACCTTAATTGGGTGTGTGACCTCTTAATCTTTTTAAAAATAGGCTTGGCTTATAGCCATGTTCATTTTCTAAATTTACTTAGCTTATCAATCTTTTATTTTATCATTATCATTTTGATACATAATTATTTGGCCTAAATTATATTCATCTTATTCAGAGTTCGTCTAGCTTATAACCTTTCTAACTAATGTACGTCGTATGTTTTGGCTTATAGCCTTTTTTATGGTTCGTTCTTTGTAGCTCATATTTGATCTTATAGCATTTCTAACTAATTGACATTGTATGTCTTGGCTTATATCCTTTATATGGTTCTTTTTTTTAGCTCATCTTTGATCAAATTATATGCATCATATAGTAGATATGTACCCTCCCTAATCCTTAAAACAAATTAAAATTATTTGTTCAATGACTAAAATTTGTTGTAGATGAAGTGAATTGATATTTGTATCCCATTTTGTATATATAATTTGTAATGGATAACTTGTTAGACCAACAGCTTGAAAATTGTTATTTATGATGGCTTATTACAATGCCTCATTTTGTTGATGACGAACCTTCAGCTTATAACCTCTCATTTGAAATTTAAGTTATATTCAAAAAGGCATAATATTAAACCATTAATTTGTTGACAAAATGTCGATTATATTGTTGGAGAAGTATTTATAAATACTATGTCTGCATTAAAATTACATTAATCCTTGTTGGTGTAGTGGTCGATATGATGAATTCATAAACTCGTGGTCCATAATTCATACTCCGCGTTGTATTTTTTTTGTTGATGATTTAACTCTTGTAACAAAAATTGAAGTAGCATAGACTGTCTCTATCTTACATTCACTTGTTAAAGGTCTTATGTATGAATCCCAAGTTCGCCATACTTTACTTTTTTTTTGTTTACTAAATTGACGAGGTGTAATTTAACCATATAAATATTTATAAAAAAGAATATGTAGCTTAGATGGTATTTAATTACTTTCACATATTATAGGTTCTAGGATTGTTATATTTTTTCCCCTTCCAATTTTAAAATTTGTTCTCTAACTTCGTTGTTTTTCATGATTTGACGCGTTTATGATGCAAACAGTACAAGTACAAAGTTGGAAGATATTTAATTAACACAATATAACGCATCAATTGTATATTCATTTTTAATAAGGCCAAGCTAGCCTAGATTGGCCCGATGACCTTAAGCAACTGAGTGGTCTCTTAAGGGTGAGCTAGTCAAAAACACTACGGCAAGGTAGAATGTTTCTCCCAAAGCATGCCCGACTTGGCTGAGGCTCATCCACTCCCTTGAAATAGTCTGAAAGAAGTGGCTCATGAATATGTGCAATGAACTCTCAATAAGTTTGCGTTTGACGCTCCACGATCATTAGTTGAGAAACACTTAGCCTATATTATTCTCATCCCCCGAATTTCATCGAGGTGTATAGAAAACTTGTTTGAAAACATATAAATCATGGCCTAACACTGTACGAAAAGGTTTCCACTGAGGACATACCTTTGTTTGGAATGTCAAGAAAAGCTACACCAATAAGGAGCCAATAGTCTAAGACCTTTCCAAATTGGGGCTATTATATATTGAGTTAATACAGATTTTGTATGGTGGATGAAAGCTATAGAGAAAGCAGTAGAAATGGTAAGATATACTACTTTGTAATCCATACTATAAATAATATAAAAATGTTCTTCATTTAACTGTGTCCAATTTATCTGATCTTTTACTACATATATTGGTTTATACAAATTATTGCAGTTATATTAGTTAAGATGATCCAGGAAACAAAATCAACCAACTTCCAAACCTACTCAAGAGCTCAGACTTCCACTTTGGACAACATAAATCTAAGGACATGAAAAATGTCCACAACCAAACAGACAGTATCAGCACTATATCTCACCTCGCCCTAAGATGTAAGCATTGACAATAATCCGATCCGCCTCGCCAAGGTAGAAAATCCTCCACACGAGGAATAACTTATTGCCTCGCCCACCGCTTCAATGGACAATATCACTTTTATTCCCTCAGACAATGATGAGGAGGATAATGATCTTGTCATTCTCACCAACGAGAGAATCGATGACCTAGCTTATAAAGTGAGCAAGCTTGTGCAAGTGCTCAATAACATCGTTACATCCCAAAAAGAAACTAGAAGACTGTGGCCTCTACCTGCTCGTTCGAAAGAGACTCATCAGGTTCATACCCAGAATGGCATAACACGGAAGAAGTAACACAATCATCACATAACAGCAGATCACCCAACACCAGGCCCGAACCCCTTCTACCAATCAGAAGTCATCTTCATAAATAAATTTGGGAAGGAGAGACACCCAACAGGGAGCGGATAGACAACCTTGACTTATTGGCCGATGTTGTAGTGTCGTGATCATGTGGTGACTTTATGAAACTGACTATAGCTTCCTTGGAGTTCACACCCGTCAAAAGGATTATGGGGAGTCATCCTGAAGAGCGAAGCCCCCATTCAGAGAACAACGGTCGACCAGTCCCAACGTACTAGCTGTCAATCCAGTCTTCGTGAGCATAAAGAGGGTGCACAACTTGCTCGTCTTCGAGAGGATCCTCATCGAGTAAACACCAGCCGATTTGGATATATGAACTTACAATAATTCATCGGCACCAGATGTTGTATTTTAGGTAGTTTATGAAGTATATTTAATATGAAGATGTGGTAATGTTCCACTCATTCCCCCTTGACCTCCAATGATACGCCCTAGTATGGATTTCACAAGATGCCCAATGATCCGTCCATATATTCTTCCAACTGGGAAATTATTCATGGGTCAGTTTTCCTTTAACAAGGAAATAAAAAGTGAAACCGGCTACTTGTAAATGCTCAAGTAGAAGTAGGGCAAAACGTTGACGGTATGTCAACCTTAGCACTAAGGCGGTTGACTGTCACACTATTTGAAAGCATTCGTGACTTGCCAAGTCCATTTGCCAATTCAATAAAAAATTGAAGCCTTTGACCATGTCTGACCTTATTGTTGAGTGAAAAAATACATCAACCTCAAGGAGGCTAACGCATAAAACGAGCATGGAGGAGAAGATAAAACCTCATAAGACCGGCTGAAGGGTGATCCCAAGAGAGAGCAAGATGGAGGCAAGAAGCCCAAGACCTACCTCATCACCTTCTATAGAGGCACTAGTCGAACGGGTTGTATGCACAACTCCCACAAGTGCTATATCCAGAAGTTGACCTCGGTTATTGATATATCGAGGGTTGACTTAGTCACACAGTGCATCCAATCTACTTTACTGATAAGAATCTCAAAAAAATTGTACGTCCGTACTATAACACCTTCTAGATCACGAATGATATTGTGGGGTACAATGCTTGTCAAATCTTGGTAAATACGGTAGAAACATTTAATGTGTTGTTCAGCTCTTCTATGAAGCAACTATCATTCAAAACCTTCTTATGACAAATATTTTACCATGTGGTAGGTTTTAGTAGTCAATCTAATTTTCCTTTGAGATCAACGTTGCTACAGGTATCGATTGGATCGGGATGGTGGGCTAAGACCGGGGTTACTGAGTTTATCATGCTTGATATTCTAACACCCTATAATATGATCGGAGAGAGATTATGGTTACACGAATTCAAAGTTATTTCCTCTATCTACCACAAATATCTAAAATTTATGGTCGATATGGAAGTAGGAATCATGCGAGAAAATAAAAAAAACGATCTTAGAAGAACTTGTTGAAGCGCTAAAAGAATCCACCAAGCCGTGAAATAACTCGAATGAGTGGTGAGGCCCCCAAAAAATTTATACAAAAAAGCTAGACCTGTTATCCATATATTTATGTTGTGACTTTCTCTAACTAATTACATAGCCCATTTTGCAAAATCCAAATTGATTGATGAAATTTCTTTTCTTATTTTTGTTACTCAATAGTGAACGATCTTTATGAACACGTGCAGAAAATCTAGCATAATTCCTCAAATTAAAGAAGAGAATATCGTATTTTATATAAGTTTACGCCAACCCGTTGTCTAGCCAATATTGGGTATAAGCCAAACCAAAAAAATTGTATGATGAATTAATCAAAAAACTGGTAGAGCAGGGGCAAGCTTACATAAAATAAGGAAGCAATGAGCAAAAAAACCTACGCTAATAATATATTTTAAGCAACAAAAAAATAAAACTCTACCCTAAAGCATATAAATACACTTATCTTACCCTAACTCTTTCTCAGAAGTAAGGGGAGTATATCCATAATAAGCAATGATATATGAGAATATACAAATGCAAGCCAACTTATAACATATCTCAAACCTTTTTTTTCTAACAAGATTTTGGTGAATGTGTAACTCTATTAAAAAAATTAAAACAACATTTATATTACAAATAAAGAAGATTACATATATTACAGCAAAAGAATATTACTTGGATCACAACGAAAGAAGGCTACATATGCCTCTGAAATATAAATATTATACAACAATGCCAAAATCAAAGTGTTTGGCCCTCAACCCGAGGGTTGCTTACATGCTTTACCTTTGTCTCGAGACGGAATCTTGGGAGGAATAGATTAGGAAGAGCAAGCATCAACCTGAGCCTCACACACTCCAATAACTTAAGCTTCAAGTTTAATCACTTGTTGTTCGGTATGCCCTCCAATATCTCATGCTAAAGTCATAGTGTTGAGATATATCAAACCCTTCTAAGATCCCAACTAGTCGCTCATCTAAGTGTCAGTTATGAGAACAATAAAGGGTAAAAGAGGTTTCACGTTGATAGGTCGTGGTGTCAGAATCAGAACCAACATCATTGTTGTATAATTTGGAGGTCCTAGTAGGGGAAGTAAATGGTACATTGGGAAAAGACGACACATCATAGCGCAAAAACTCCTCGAAATGAGAACCAAGTTTCACATCAGGATAAAGCTTATGCATCGTTTGAACGACTATACCTTATTTGAGGAAAACATCCATAAAAAGAAGTATTATTTCCTCTAATTTCTTCATGATAAGAAAAATAGCATGTAAATGCCACTTCTGGACCTCATCGTCATGGACCTCCATTAACCTTTTAAGTTGTTTAAGCTTCTCGATACTAACCATATGGGCAACTTTCTTATTGACTAGTTCATCTTTAAGCCTCTTAACCATTACCTGATAAGAATGTTTAGATTTGTTTGATGCAGTCAGGTTTTATTCATAGTGGCAAAATTTTAGGATCGATAAAGTAATGGACATCATCGGGAACCAATCCCTTCCTTACTTTAACAACATCCTTGTGATCGAAAAATATTCTTCTATGATAGCCACAACCAACTAAAATCCCTCGTTAACCCATCTACAAGTATATTTAGCATTTTGATCTTCCAACATGACCCTCACCCTTTCAATGTCTTTCGCTTATTGTAACTTTTATTTCGTTATGATTTATTGAGGAGTGTTTACGAGAGAACCAACAACGAAGGCTTAGGTTCGGAAAATTTAGAAAACAAAGAAGTTGCAAAAGTATGATTGACAGCAACAATCACTCATTCGAGGTTGGTACCTCGTGAAGAGACCAAAACCGTCCATCTGAGGCCACATTAAAGACTTAACTTAGGAGGCATGAAACTCTAAATGCCCGAATTAAGAAGATTTTTGTGCTAACAAATGTCTATGAAATAACGTCGAGGAAACACAGTGTCGAAGTCGTAATTATTGGAAAGATAAGAAAATAGAGGAGAAACCCTCTATGGGAGTCTCCCTCGTGAAGGGTTTTGGCGTGTTTAGCTAAAAAATTAAGGAAATAGAGTTATTAAACAAGTAAAAAAATAAACCAAGGATAAAAACTCATATCTTGACACATACTAGGCATAAAAGCGGAGGAAACATAGTCATTAGAGAAAATATGACCAATTACCAATTATAAAAAACAAGCTTCCATATCATATTGGACTGAGCGAAACCCCTTACCATAATGGGGTGTTGCTCAAAGTTATATCATTGAGTTTTCTTCAGTTTCTTAAGAGAATAAAAAAAGGTAAATATCATAATTGTATGAATAATATCTCAAATACCGTATAACACCCAAAATGATATCAAAAGACGCCACCCGTTTGGGTTAAGTTGGGTTAAAGAAAGGTTATCCTATGATAAGTACTCTGATGTGAACAGGTCCAACGGTAATCAAATACTATAGCGAATGGTCGAGTAAAAACTGACAATCTCAAGAGGATAAGCATCACGTGGAGTTTTACCGGGCCAAGCTAGCGAAACGTATTATAATAATGATAAATCCTTCACATGAAGCATACCCAACTTAGCCGAGCCACATACGGTCCCTCGGAGAATCCTGAGAGGAGCAGCTCATGAATCCACGCAATGAGATCACAACAAGCTTATGTTTTCCGCTCCACGATCATTAGTCGACAAACACTTACCATCCCTGATTGTTATTAAGGTGTACAAAAGTATTTTTGTACCACGTACGGAAGCATAACCTGACATTGTACGAAAAGTTTTCCCCCAATGTCGTACCTTGGTCTAGGTAAACATTTAGAACGCCAACAAATATTGCACTAATAAGGAGCCATCATCCTAAGACCTATCAAAATTAGGGCTATTAAATATTAAGTTAATGCAACATTTATATCATATGTGAAAGCTAAAGAGAAAACAGTAGCAACAACAAGATATACCGCTTTGTAATATATAGTACAAATAATATACAAGTGTTCTTTATTTAGTTGTTTTATGTTCATACGATCTTCTGCTATATATCTTTGTTTGTTTAAATTATTCTGATTTTATTAGGTAAGATTATTTTTGCCTCACCAATATCTATAAAATATATTGTCCCCGGTTTAAAAATAAATATATATACACATATCGTAATATAACATCCAAGATATATAAATAATTTATCTCAATATAAGATTTTTATTTATGAATAAGCTTTGCCATAATATAAAACGGATGAGCACTTTATTTTTCTTAAACTTAACTATAAAAAAAATGTCACTTTAAAATTCTACCTCATTAAAATATTATATTATATAAAAATAATTGTACACAAAATCATGATATTCATTTGATGGCTTGTTTTATGAGTCATTGGATCTTTTATAATCGTCTTTAAAACTTTGATAGATAAAAATAATTTGAAATAAATAATAAATGAAAATTTATAGTGAATAAATTACGTTATAATATTTTATAATCTAAAATATAATTACGTTATTTTTCTTTTGAAATGGCTAAATAATTTTTAGTTTACTAATGTATTAGTGAATAAATAATAGATAAAAAGTATGTATTGAAATGTTATATTTGTTAGAAAATGTAATAATTTATATTTAAAAAACGTTTATAAGTTGTGTATACATTATTGTTTCTATTAATTAAACTTAATAATTCTATAAATTATTTTGTAAATAAGTTGTTATGTATTTGTGCACTATTGTGTTTGCTTAACTATTTTATGTATATATTTTAAGAAAGAATCGATAACTGTTTTCAAAAATCAATTTACATTGTTATTAACTAAGCCCTATTTCAATAAGATATTTTTAATTGATGATTATTTTAAATATACGTTTACAAATATATAGGTTGATTGAATTTATAAATATTTTTTAACTGATCATTCAAGAACAAGCAAGTTCCAAAACTTGAAAACGTTTCACAATTAGTTCTTAAGGAAGACAAAAATTGAAATATTTTTGAAATCATCTCATTAAAGTTGCTGACATATAACTTGAGAAACTTTGAAAATATTTCTCATATGGTGGTTTACGAACCGACAATGTGAAATACTTTTACAAAAAGTATAAATCGGCGATTCATAAACATACAAGCTGACAATTTATTTAAAATTTGTCAAGTACGGATTAAAAAGTAGACATAACATTTGTTAATTAGAACTAATATAAAAAATTACTTGGTTTATAGACATATAATATGATAAAATTTAAAGCTTCTTTCAATTGAGTTTTCACAAGTTTCAGTCTTCATCTAATCATTTCCAGACATCACTATGTCATCCGCATAGAAAAGCGATATGATCTGACTTTTCATGTGTGTTTCCTCACTACAATAAACAGAGTTATCATAGCAACTCTTTGTATGATCCAATGACTTCATAAATGGTTCAAATATCATGTTACAAGGTCTATATGGTTCTATTCAACAAACACACATCGATCGCATGACCTACTTCAAAACCGTGAGATTTTTTCATATAAATGGTTTCCTCACTTTCTCCATATATGAAGGAAATAGTTACATTCATCTAATCTAAGTCAATATCAAATATTGCAACAATTGACAACACAGCCTGTATAGAGTTTTGTTTCACAATGGGTGAAAAATTTTATTTAAAATTGAAATCATTTTTTGACGTGAAGCCTTTAGTCACCAACATAAGTTGTTCCTAGATAGTTCAACTTCGATAATATATTACTTATTTTTAAATATTTATTTGCATTCATCAAGATTTTGAGTTTTTGGTTATTTCACAAAAATCTAAGTGTCATTGTTCTTCAGAGAGTTTATTTCTTTATTTTTAACTTTCTGTCATTTTAGTTTATCATTGCTCTTCATAGTATCGTGATAAATATCGGGTTCCATAATATCTCCTTGAATTCTAACATATAGAGAATACCATATAATACAGTATAGTCGTACATTTGTATAGGCTTGCTTAGTCTATGTACCATATAAATAAAAAACTAATAATTGTTAGTATCTTATTTTGGCTCGTCGTTTTAAACATCTGTAATATCAAACTTTTAACTAAGGTCGAAAAAATTATAATTGAACTTAAGGGACAAACTTATACCACGTTATAACCCAGTTTTTGAAAAAACATCCTCAATTTCACCATATAACATAACCTTAATTTCAACGCTCTTTTGGCAATGGTAGGTGTAGTCTTTACCTTCTTGAGCGATGAAATTTCAAATTCATTGAATATCACATCCCTGTTAGTTAAAGTTTTATGACTCTCATGTTCAAGACACCATAACGTATACTTTTTTTACGAATATATAAAAGATAGACACATTAGTGCTCTCATATTAAGTTTGCATACCTTACATGTGCATAATAGTGCGTCTTAACACTCTTAAATTGTACGCCACTAGTTTCATTTCAGTATATCTTTCTTGAAGCTATTTGAAATTCAATACAAAAAAGGAGACTTTATTGATAGTGTATAAATTTTTCTTGACAACTTCTCTCCAAAACTTTCAGCCCATTCGAGTTGTAAGAAGTATATACCTCACTCTCTCAAGTAAGGTTTGGTTCATCCTCTTAAAGATACCATTTGTTGATGGGTTTCTTTCACGATTTTTGTGCCTAGCAATGCTAAGTTTAAAATAATAGTTAATAAATTGTTCATTCACATATTCCAATCTATTATCAACT
The DNA here is from genome assembly GCA_036936605.1 of Limnanthes douglasii subsp. nivea. Lineage (NCBI taxonomy): Eukaryota > Viridiplantae > Streptophyta > Magnoliopsida > Brassicales > Limnanthaceae > Limnanthes > Limnanthes douglasii. Next base: position 281,389,388 of record JAUPFV010000005.1, read on the forward strand.
CTCAACTTCTTCAACTTCATCTAGGAGTGATTTTTCATCAGTTTCTTCTAATACTTAAAGGCATAAATGCTTCATTTTAGAATTCAAAAATATAACCCCTACTATTATAGACAAATCATCTATTAGGACATAAAGTACCTAATATATTATAATTTATAATGTCTTACATATTCTCAAAAGTCATAATGAATATATTCAAGAACACTTTGAATTGTATGTTTGTTGGTCAAGAACTTGACTGATTTATTTTTACAATGCACAGGATTTTTAAATAAAGCTAGTTTTCGAACCTTGTCATTATTCAATAAATCTTATTTGATGAGTTCATTTAAGAGTGTTTTACTCATATTACCCAACCTTAGATGCCATATCTTGGTAATTAATTCGCAACACTAGGCACATCTCGACTACTATAGATCCTTCATAAACTAATACATTATTAATTTTATTTCTCATAAAACCTCAACTATTATACATTTTTTACGCTACTTTACATTTAATATGTTGTAATTCAATGATGCCTTTTTCTTCGGAACTTGCTTCCAAAAAATAAATTATTTATGATAAAGTAGACCTCCTAATCGTTTAAAAAAATACAAGAAGGACTATCATTATTCACGAAAGAAATTTATGTCTTCATTTTTTGGCATGCTGAGTATCCCCATAATTCTTGGTGAAGATGAGAGAATGACTAGAGAGAAAGAGTAATTTTTCTTAGCTTTTTTGGGTCATTGAGTATCCCCCCCTGTCATTGTTTAAAGATAAAAGAATGACTAGAGGAAAAGAATGTTCGACTTTGGTTGGCTTGTTGAGTTGTACTCTTTGAGTTTTCATTTTTGATATGTGAAGTCAAAATGTAAATGATTAAAATTAGATAAAAATGAATGGTGTACATATATTTTAAAATATATATTTGAGTTATTAGGCTCCATATTATTAGTTTGTTGCTTCTAACATTTTTACTTCAATATCTTTAACACTTTAAGAGATTGAGATCATTGTTGTTGATTGTTGTTAATAGAGCTTGAATTCTGGAGTATCAATACTTATTTTCGAATATCGTAGCATAAAAAAATGAATCCTTGAGCATTATAAAATGATGCTAAGAGATCTAGTTTTAGACTTTAAAAAAAATAAGTGTCCCTGCCAAAGTAGGTACTGAGAGATCTTATTTTTATATATAGATAAAATAAATTGTAGCATGAAAGGTATTTGAGACTAGGTTTTCATCTCAAATTTAGCCCTAGTATAGTTTGTTGGAAATCAAACACAATCCTTCTTAAAAGGTTAAGAGATTTATGCTTGTTTTTTTTAAATTAAAACAAAATTTGGTATGGTTCAAAAACAATAGGCATACGGAAAATTATTTAAATAAAGTGTGAATGTATTTTTTTGTCACTTTGGATTGGAAGCTTGATTTTTATTAAGATACGACTCTTCAGCCTTGTTAATATTTACTCTCGGTCTGTAAGACTATTGCATAATAGTGTTTAGCTCATAAGTATAATGTTTATTCGATATACTAACAATAAAAATAGAGTAATATGGTACTTAGCTTTATGGAGCCAAAGTCGAAAAACCTTTTTCATTTTTAGTGTCAGAACTTACTACATCAGCTCTATCTTCTTTGCATGTAAATATTTGGCAGTATCATCACCTTTTGTCTTCTAAGCAGCTATTGTAACACCAAAGTTTGTTAGGATTGTATTATCTTGCAGCCATTCTATGTTGTAACCGAAACATTATATACTAATAGTCTTCCGCCAAGTTCGGACTTACATAGACTCTTAAGGATTTATTTTAGCTTTGGTTTCGTTTCATCGTCGGTCACGATAACTGTTTATGTCATGCTATAAATTATGTTCCTTCATGCCCATAACTTTAGTAATTTTCCTTTGTTTGTATGGGTTATCTTGGAACTCTATCTGCACAAAGTTATCAAAACCTACAACTAAATAATAAAAAAACTACAGTAAAATTATATAAGCATGTATCTTGTCAAAGATTTTGGATGAAGCTTGATGAAAATTATAAAACTAGAACACTTGGATATGCATTGTTATCATTCAGATCTTGGTGTAAGGTCCCACCAATTGTGTTGTTTATTCATATTATCCTTTGACCTTGTCAATTGTTATGTTATGCACATACGACTGTTGTAAAAGAAAACCTAGGCTTTATTTTTGTTTCATCTTATCGTTTGGATCGCGTAGAGAGGCAATAAAAATATGAAAATCACAAGGGTCTAAATTTGAGGTGTTTATCAGCTTCTTCCAGATCTTCTTGAGAAATATCATCACATTTTCTTTCATACCCACTCAAGAGAAGATATTAAGGATACTCGTGTTCGTTCCTCCAACATATCTACTTATCTTTATTTTGTTTCACATAAACATGCACCCTAAAAGTACAAAGACAAGAACAAATACAATACATATATATAGGAGAAGAAAATAAAAAACCCAAGTTTTACCAAAATAGTTCATCAAAGTGTATATCAACCCATGTAGATCTAGATCTTCCCTCTATATATATATATATATATAGATTTTCCATTTACTGATCCACCTTGTAATGTGTATTTTTTATCGGTTTTCACCTTTGGTGGATTTTTTTATGTGGTTTTATATAAATGATTTTTTATGGATTTTGTATAAAAGTATTTTTTACTGGGAACCAACCGCCCCCATGCAGTCCCAATTTTTTATGAGAAACAATAAAGTGAAGTTGATGGATATGTGAGATCTATAATTATTATTAGATACGTAAGCAATAAGAAAATATTAAATGAACAATATAGCAAAAATAGAAACTTGATTGATACATATATATATCATTTATCTCATTATTATTATATAGATTATATTATAACTAATGTACATAATTTGATTTTATTTACATTTGTATTAATTGTTATTAGCAACTTCATTATTCTTCAAGACGCTAGTGGTCAAGTACTTATCACATGTAATTTATTTGTTAGTATTTATTTGCTTTATGTCTTCTTTATTTCATTGATTTAATGATTAATAAATTCAGGTTTTATTGCTTAATAGGTCAGACAATTTCTGCTTTATCACCTTTTACAATAGATGACTCATTATTTTTCAATATGATTTTGTCACAAACAAACTTCTTAAAGTATTCAATTCAGTGTTTGTTGGAAGTCGTATGAAATGAAAATCATGAGTTCATAACCCGCTTGTTATCGTATTTTAAAGAATAAGCCATTAGTACATCACTATAAAAATAATCTCCATACACCATTGATGCATCTTCAACTTCAAACTTTTGTTAATTATTTATTTTCTTCATATCGGGATATTTCTTTATGATACAACTCTCATTCTTGCATAACTAACATTTCAACCACTTGCCAACCTTTTATTTGGATCTCGAGTTTCCTATTTTCATGTTTGAATATTTTCTTCCATACCTTTCTCTCGAACTTAGTTGTTGGTCATATGAGTTCAAATTGGTTTTTTGTAAAAAAACAATCCTTTGAATTTCGAGCATCTTTACTTCAAAAATGTCGTAATGGATTATTTCCCATATAATGGTGTCAACAAACTTTTCGTGCACCTTAACTAAAGAGCTTAAGATGATAAGCTTACTCTTTGTCTTCAACATTAACTCCAACTGCATTCAAATCAACAATGATCCTATTAAAATTATCCAAATATCTTTGTATCTTCTTAATATCATCCACTTGCAATGTATACAACTACTTCTCGAGATCATATATATTTTCCAAATATATTTTTAATGTAAGTGACTTACAATTTATTTCGAATCCCTATGACAGTAGAGGTTTTAGATACCTATCCAAGTACATCATCATTCAAACTCAAACTCAAAGCGTTATGGGCCTTGTATAATTTATTAACATATTTATTCATATATATCTTCATAAAATATTATTCATACAATCGTGATAAAAAAATCTATTTTGTATAAATAACACTCTCATATTAATTCACCATATATTAAAGTTATTATCTTCAGAGCATTTATTAATATTTGACTTTATGAAACTCATCTTTACGTTTGTGTGAGATTTGAATATATGCATTCAAGATATGAAATGATCTTCATCCTTATACTTTGTCTGTATTACTAGTGACAAATATTTCTGCATATTTCTGCATATTTCACGTGTATCGCATCATTTAATAAGGTAGATTCATAATATTGACAAATTTTCCAACTTACTATCGAAACTTAGTGGCAATGAATATAACTTGCAAGAATAGTTGAAAGAAGCCAAGCTTTAGCTAATTAATAAAAAATACCAAATTATAACAGAGAAACCCAAAATAATAATATAAAAAATCAAACACACAACACAATATATTTGACGTGGTTCGAATTATGGAGAAATCATACATCTACAGACAAATATAACACTAATTTTAGTGAAGAATAATTACAAGGAAACTCATGAACACAACCTCTCACACAATTTATTTCGAAATTTCTCATAACATATTACAAGTCTAGAGATGGAACTCTCGGCTCATAATGTTTCTCTCTTAAGAAATGTCTAATTGATTTTCTCTAAAACTCAATAACACTCTCATTTGTATCCCCCACTTAAATTCATAATTATATATATATATATATATAATCGGTGATGAGGGATAAGTCATAATAGGACTGCGACAATAGATGAAAGTTTGTTCTAACAAACATCAAATATTTAGTGGAAATGTACAATTAACATATTTATCATATGTACTATTCATGACAACTCTAAACCGCATATGCATTAAACGCATTTCAATCACGGTTGATTTTGTCACACCTAAAAAAAGTTATCATATAGTATATAATCAATAAGTTATATTGAAGCAACTGAGCCTCCTTCCAGATTGGCTTCGACACATAAAATCTAATAATATAGTTTATGCCTTTAGATTTCAACATGAATTTATTTATAAATACGCTTTCTTATAATGTAAAAATATGACTGATTAATTTTTAAAGCTAAACTCTCGGATATTTTTGTGTGTGTTTAAATTTTTACTCTGTTTATCTATATATTTCATCTCAATTTTAATTATTCACAAAAGATGTATGTAATTCATTCGATAAATTATTTAAAAAGTCACTAATTCTTTTGTAGTTGTCTTTAGAAAAACAGTAGTAATTATATACAAAATAATAAATTGAGAATTTGTAGTATGCGTTATATAAATAGTTATTCGAATATGTATTTTTATATGAATAATGATATTAAATAGTTCAAAAGTTTATATATGTAATGTTATTTCTGTTATAAAGTTTTTTATGTCATTATTTTTTAGAACAAATTAGTTTTAAATTTAATTATGTACTTATTAGTGAAGAAAAAACAACTTGATGGTATTTTTTAGAATAAATTATTTTTATATAAAATATGATAATTAATTTCAAACTAATTATATTGAAAACTTTTTCAGATTTAATTTTTGGTAAACTTATATTTTATAAGACTTCTAATTATATAAATTTAATTTATAACTACGTTATATAATAAATTAGTTTTTATGTGTTCATATAATATAACGTTTACTTAATTATTCTATACATATATGTTAAAAAGTCAAACCATATATTTTTTTTTAAAATTTGATTTACGTGGTTCTTGACCAAACATTGTTTTAGCAAATTAGTATCTCAATTGGTTGTTGTTTCAAATATTTGTTTACGAATCTATAAGTGAAGTGAGTTTGAAAATGTTTTTCAATTATTCATTCGTGGGTCGTTAAAGAATATAAAAATTAAAAAAATAATTAAAATTGTCTCAATTGACGATTTAGGGACACATAAGTTGAGAAGTTCTAGAAAACGTTTTTCAACTATTGGTTTATAAACTGACATTGTGAGATATTTTGGAAAACATTATCAACTTTATAGTTAAAAGATATATCAGTTAATTTTTTCAATTTATTAACTGATGGATCAAGAATAAACAAACTAATAGATTTTGAAAACATATGTCAAACTAGTGGTTTAAAGACATGCAAGGTGAGAAAATTTTAAATTTATCACCTCGTCTTTTAAAAGCATGCGTGTTGAGAAAGTTTTATTTTTTAAAATTTCTCAAGTGGTCGTTTATGAACATACAAGTCAAGATCTTTTCCAAAACGAGTTTAATCTTAATTGATTTTTTTCAAAATTATTATATAAATAGATCACAATATAATATTTTATTATTCATATTTTTAACATGAGTATAATTCTTATATCAATTTTTCTAACTTATTGTTAAGTGATAATCACAACATTAAAAAGTTTCAATACTTACTCATGAAACTTATATGTGATAAATACAACCTGCAGAATTCGTGAAAAGGAATAAAGTTTTGGAGTTTAAGTCATAAACAAAAAAATATATAATCGCGGAACGTGATTTTTTTATATCAAACAGAAAACACAAGATATTTAATGTGGTTCGATTAGAATTATGAAGAAATCTTACATCCATGAGCAGCGTAATAATGATTTTATTATATAAATATTATATGAAAACTCAATAACACGAATAACACAACCTCACACACATTATATTTCAAAAGTTCTCAAAACACATTACAAGCTAAGAAGGGAAACTCTCGACTCACAAGTGTGTATCTCTCAATAAAATCCTGATTATTATTCTATATAAAACTTAACGGTGCTCTTAGTTTTTTATCAGACTTAGTTTCACACTTCTTCAACAATATGTATTGGTGTGGATAAAAGTAGCCTAAGGGTAGGCTGGTAATTTTAAGTGGAGTTTTAAGGCGGTGTAAGGGTGTTTCACGGTAGTATGGTGGTGTTTAAAGGTGTTCCAAAGTATTTCAGGGTGTTTCAAGGGTGGAGAGAGAATTAAGCAGCCTGGCAGCAGTTAATTTTTCTTACCCATAGTTAATGCTGGTGGTTGGGCATTTATAGTGTGAAATTTGGGCCCTTATGGGCTTTCGGGTCAAGTTTAATGGACCCGGGTCATGTTTAAAGACCCATAAGTTTTAAGCAGATGTGCAGGTAGCTTAGTCAGATAGTGTTTAGGTTTTTTAGTACTTTAGTCATAGTTCGAACTGCCTTAAGTTTTCAGTGTTCGAAATCATCTGTCCGGTCAACAAGTCCAGTCCGAAGTTCCGGGGAGATTTACTTTGGACTACCCTTCCGGGGAGCACTTCGAATTCGGACTCATCAGGAGCCCCTTTTTTAGGTTTTTGAACAAGTGTCTTTGTCAAAGAACTGAAAAACAGTCCGATAAAGGAAGTGGTCTTCCGATTCGGAGAGAGTTGAGGACAGATCCGGACAAGGCAATCGTTTCGAATTCCAAACGGTTCTGTGTCAGAGTTAGTGGGACACGTGTCACACTTTGGTTGGTTTCTTTTAGCCGTTTTCTTACCTCGAAAGTTGTACCACTATCTCGAACAAGTTACCTCTTTAAATGCTTTTGATGACGTCAGCGCCGTTTTTTAATCATTGCCCAACTTTTCGGATTCTCCTAGGAATCAAACCCTTTTTTACATTTACTATAAATTCTATTCATCTTTCACAGTCTCACTATTACTTTCACTCTGCCATTTTACTCAAAGCTTCATCTCTCTAAAATTTCAAGATTTCCTTAGTTGTTTTATGTTCACAGCAAGAACAGCTCTAATCAAGGGTGGGTGGCTTAATCTCTCAGAATTGGAGAAAGCTCAAAGGGTTGAAAAAGAGAAAAGACTTGCAGCAGGGCTTCCAGCGTCGCCTGTCGAGAAACCAGCCCCTTCAATCGAAGAATCTGATAGAGGTTCATCTTCTTTGAAAGGTACGAGATCTAGAAAACTCTTTCAATCAACACTCTCTCCCATAGTATCTGGCTCATCAGTCCAAGAGTCAATCCCCACTGTCGAACCGGGGGTCGCTGTTACAAGTTTCAGGAAGAAAACCACTTTCATTGCTATGGGGTCCGACTCCGATCATTCTCCAGACAAACTAATCATGAAAAGACCAAGCAGATTGGTTAAGGGACTCTCTTCAAAAAATACCAGTGAGTCAGGGTCCGGGGCAACTGTTAGGACTCTCCGGGAAAGGCCGGTTGGTCCGGAGGCTAGCAGTCCACTACCTCCTAAGGAAACTTCGACCTCAGAAACTCAAACTGAGGTGAGAACTCAAAAACATACAAAGAGCCAACAGTCCGGAGGATTAGCTATGCCAAGCTTCATCCCTCCCCGGGTTGTTTCTGCAGAAGCTCCCCCAACGATAATGGAGGAGAGGATGGAAGACTCCACTGAGGAGGTTAGGTTTGAGTCCGAGTCTTCCGGACAAGCTGAAACTGCTGTAGTTGTTGCCAAGAAGGGCAAAGAGGACTTGTATCTGAGGCGTCCGGATCTGCCGGAGAGCCTCGAAGGCAGAGTAGGGCCCTGCTTTCACAAGGTAGAGTTCAAGTACCTTTTATCTCTGTTAAAGACCAAGTATGCGTTTATCCATACTAGAGATTTGGGACGGTTTCGCACTAAGTGGGGGATCCCTGAAAACGTAAAAATCCGAATTCCCATCGATCCGGAGACCCCGATGGATTGTAAAAGGAACGAAATAGTCTTCTTTACGGAGCTATTCAACTGGGGACTTAGGTTCCCACTGGATCCAGAGATAGTGCGCTATTTCCACCTAGTCAAGCTATGTCCATCACAGCTAAGCCCTAACGGATGGTACACCTTGATGTCATGCATTATGGCATCTAGGTTGTCCGGAATTCCTCTTCCAATGGAAGAGTTCGCTGCTGTAGCTAGTTTGTGCAAACACCATCAGTTCCCTTTCTATCACTTTAACATGGGGAACGATCTTAAAGCTGTGGATGATCTCCTAGAGTCGGAGAGCAAGTGGAGGAGCCAGTTCTTGTTTGTAAGTGGCTCATGGGAGAATGGTAAGAAAATCAAGACCGGGGAAATCCTAGCCTTCTTCGAAGCAGATGGAAGAGCGATCGTAAGTTTTACTTTAAGTTTCTGTTCGAATTTCTCTTTTCATTTAGTTCATGCTAACCAGTCGCTTTCTTGTTTTATTAGAGCTACCAAAGGAGTTCGGAGACTATCTAAAAACCGGACAGGTCACCTGTGGCAAGATAAACGCATGGGCCGCAGAGAACTGGGAGAACCGGTTCCACAAAGCTTTTACCCCTGGGAATTTAGCGAGATCCCATCTGTGGAACACCACAGGTCGAAGGGATCTTACCTGGGAGGAGTTCTCCACCCCACCTGATGAAGATGTAGTGCTGAGAAGGTCTCATGAATTAGATGGGACCCTCTTCCTTCCTGCCCGGGCCAAAGCCCCAAGTAAAATGAAGGGCAAGAAGAAGAAGAGCAGGAAAGCAGTAGAGGATGCTGAGAAAGAGGTCCCAACAGGCTCAGAGGTGCCAGCCCAGGCTCAAGTTGACGCAAACCTTCTACAAGTGGTAGAACAGGAGAGCGAGAAACAAAGAGTGAAGTCCCCAAAACCCACAAGGGCTGCTAAACGGACTCGCAAGCAAGCGAGTGATAGTGCTGATAGGGAGGTCAAAAAGAAAAAGATTTCCCAAGGAGAGGAGCTTGCTCTCCGGGATCCGGAGCCCACTTTCCCAACTGACCCAACATTAGCCGAGGAGATCCCAGGGAATCTTAATGAAGGGATTCCAATGGAATTCCACACTGATGAAGTTGATAGGGGAGAGATTAACATGGATGAAGTGGACGTCACCGGTCTGGGTCCTTTAGGTGACTACTTCCTTGGCCTGTCTAGAGATGAGTTCGCAGGGCCATATGTTCCCTCCAGTAGCT